>CM058042.1:20636719-21368138 GCA_030169165.1 Centaurea solstitialis
ATTTATAATTAACGTAAACATATAAAATGATTATTTATAAAATTAAACTACAAAAAGTTATAAATCCTTAGAACTTTGAAGTATTATGAATATTTACTTTTAAAAAAGTTGGGTTATTCTATATTTTGAATTTTATTTTTGTAATTAAAATTTTGTTCCTAATTTATGGTTCAATTTGACATTCTACCTCATAGCATAGGTCCACAACTATTCTAAATTAGAATAGTTGTTGAAAGCCATCGTAGTATATTAGAATTTCTAATATATTACGATGACTTTCAAGAAGTGAATAGTCATTAAGAAAAAGAAAAGGACTGAAACGTTTTAAAATCAAAGATGAAGGGAGTAATATGAAACATGTGTGACCATAAGTCCATAACTCCCACAGATTTGCTTTACCATATGATGTAGAGCTGCGGGGGATTCAGGTCCGTAAAATGCATTAAGATATTCTAAAACGTCGTCGTCGGCCCCACTATAAAGTGGTTGCTTGTACATCAAAACTTTTATTATAAAATTTAGTCATGGAAATTATATATGTATTTAAATAATCGTATATAATTTTCATTACGAAATCGAATTATAAAACAAATTATTGGTCTTTCTATACTTAACAATGCTATTACATTTTGGTCAACGTTTGATATTGTTGTTTTTCTTAAAAATTGTTTGGTTAGTTTTTTTATTATGTTTTATATAAATAAAGTTGTTTGTATGAACTAATTTATGTATACCGAAATAAAAAGAGTTTTGTTGTTTGGAAAGTTTTATCATAGACAAAAGAAGCATGTTTTTCACATGGGAGCAACAAGTTTGGAAATAACTTAACTTTTTACATAAAACTCTTTGTTAAAAGTTTACTAAAGATCATTAAGAGGGTGTTTGGATGTGTTTTTAGAAGTGTTTATTGACTTATTAGCTTTTCAAAAGGCTATTAAGCTAAAATTAGTGTTTGGATACTGAAAAACACTTTTGAAAAATGCTTTTTTGAGAGCTTATAAACGTGATTTTGAAAAGTTATGGGTAAATGACTTTTTGATGAGCAAAAGTGTTTTTTGTTGACAAATGATATATAAGTTTCTAAAAAGGCTAACAATCTAAGTCAAACACTCTTTAATAAATAACTAGTGGCCCGTACTGTGCGTTGCGCGGTGTTCAGAAAATAACATAAAATATTGTTTATTAGTTATATTTAATAAGTTTCATTCGTTTATTCTATGTAAATACGTCTTTGTTTATATGATATACATTTTGGATTAGATATACTCTACCATCAATCATCCTATCAATTATGTACTTTGTGTTATTTTTGGCATAACTGAATGATATTGTCTAAATAAATCAATGACAAATGACAATAAACATGTTTGTCGTTTGAGTGATTATATACTTGATATAGATTGGATTAGCTTATAGATTACTACTAAATGGAATACTATTCGATCACGAAAATAAGAATAATATTGAAACTGTAAGTAGTGATTTGAAAGACTTAAAAAACGAAATGAAACTATATGGCATAAAGTCCGCTTTCAATAATCCAACTGAATACCACAATTGAAATGTGCAACTTGCATTATAATTTAACTTCAATGTCCTGCATCTGAAAGCAAAAATATTGATTATATGTTATTTCGGCACCGCGGTTTGCGCAGTGGTATTATTTTTTATTTTAAAAAGTATTGTTAAGCTTAAATAAAATATTGAAGTTAATTTGGCCGATAATCATGTATTAGGTATTAAAAATAATGAGTATCAATATTCAATTTTATATGAATCCACCTTATCATCCTTAATTTGTTTTTCATTATATATAATTAATAAGTTATAACTAAAACTTAGAAAACAAATATATGATTCCGTCGATTATAATCATGATGTTTATTATGCAAATTGTTTTGTGAGAAAGATTTCATACAAATGTGATGTTCTCTTACCTACTTTTGTATAATTGCGAGATATTTTTTTTATTTTGTTTATAATTATTGTAATGTACTCGTTTTGCAACCTTAGGGAAAAAAAACTTCTTGAAACCCCTTTTTGACCTGTGTTGCATGAAAAAAAACATTAGTTGTCAATATTGTGATCACTCGACAGCGATTATTAATTTTTCATTTGACATGTTTGAGTTTTTTCGATCTTTTTATGATTGTTTCATTATATTTTGGTTAGTCCATAAAATTCATGAAAAGAAGACGGTTTTATTAAATTTATGTAAATAAAATTATTATATTTATTCAAATTTAACTTACATATTTAGTTTGATTTAATCTAAATTAATAACAGAGTATGAAATACTTTATATACATGTTAATCTTTGTAATAAGGTGTTTTTTTATTTAATATATTGATTCTTCTAATTCAAGTTTTATATATTGTTTTCATAGTTTTTTATGCATATTATTATATTGACTCTATTTTTATTATATATTATTATAGTAGTTTTATATTTTATGTAATAATTTTAATTATATAGATATTGATTTACTTTAATTATGTTTTTGAGCGATACTAAAGATAATAAATATCATATATTTAGAAGACTATCTTTTTATTAATTAGCGTAACATTTAAATTGATTGGTCATTTTTATTAGTTTTATATATTGATTTCAGTTTTTTTTATATTAATTTTAATAATTAAGTGATATATATATATATATATATATATTTAGACTCTTTCTCTCTCTCTCTCTCTATATATATATATATATATATATATATCTTTTAACAATTGTTGCAATCAATTTTCATATTCATTTGCTTATTTATATTAATTATAGCAAATTTATTATTATACTATTACTAAGTAAATATAAATTACATGTAATAATACTTAAGTGTCGTGTAAATAACAAAAATACTTATTCTAATAGTATTTTAAATAATTAGTAAAACAAAAACTTTGAAAGATATAAAAGACTGAGATTAAAAAAAGAACTTTAAATCTCAATCAAAGTCTAAAAGAATGTATATCCGGATTAATATTTTCGAAATAAAAATAACCATCAAAGATTACTTGTTAAAGTTATATTATATATGTTATCATCTTATTTCGTTGCTAAGAACACACCTTCAGTTCTGTTGGTAAAAACTTATGAAACACATAGAAGAAGGAAATATAAAATATAAATATAAAATACCAACAAAACTAAGAAATGAATGATATTCAAATTATTATCCTCACAACAAACTAAAAACAATTTTGTTGAAAATAAATTTTTATGGAATGAATAACAAATCAAGTGATGAAGAAGGAGAAAAATAGGTTATTTGAAAAACATATTTTTTATAAATAAGAATTTGTGAAATATTGTAAGCAGATCAAACAATGGAGAGTGACAACATGAAAAACGATCATGTTGAAGAAAAACATATTGTGATAAGGAGAGATAAAAGTAAATTTAGTAATAGTCAAATTATGAGTAGATGAAATCTATGAAGGTTTTATTTTCAAGAATAAAGATAAAAATATTAGAAAGTAAAAGTCTTAGAATTACCAAAATATTTATGTCATAATAAACTTTATGTTTTTGATATAGAGATGGAAAAAACTAATTAACTTATCAAGTAATAAAAAATAGAAAAACGAAAGGTAATGAAGGTTAAGATATATTTTTAACAAATTAAATTAAGAAACACAAATAAATCATCTACTAAAAAGCCACAAAAATCATACTTTAGAACACCATTTTAGGGATAAAAACAAAAATAATAAATTGAATAAAAAACACAAATAATTAACCCATCTCCTAAAAAACCCATAAAAATCATACTTTAGTATTTGATTGTTACTATTAGGAGTGAAACATTTTCTTAAGATATATTATTAACAAATTGAATTAAGAAACACAAATAAATCATCTACTAAAAAGCCACAAAAATCATACTTTAGAACCATTTTAGGGATAAAAACAAAAATAATAAATTGAATTAAAAAACACAAATAACCCATCTCCTAAAAAGCCCATAAAATCATACTTTAGTATTTGATTGTTACTATTAGAAGTGAAACATTGTCAAGCAAAAAACAAATTTTGAATAAAACACATGCATAAACATCAACAACAATATATAATTTGTAGAAAACATGAAACAAAATATAAAACTTATTACCTAAAAAATGTGTAGAAGAAAGACTTGAACAATTTGATGGATATGTTTGATGTAAGTAGTTGGTATATATATAGTGTAACATGTATTTAATGATTTATGGATGGTAAATGAAAAGTTTGAAGGAAAAATGAAAAGATTGATAACTTATGTATGAAATAATGATCCTAATAATGAATGACATTATTAAATTAATTAAAAATACAAAAAAATACAAAATTTGAGAAAAAAGATAAATATGATTCATGGCTTTTGAAGATGCCACCTAGGATCTCCAACATCCTACTTTTATATATATATATATATATATAGATTTATTGGCTTTTACCACCACAAAAGCTAATCTAACCATTTTTTCTAAAAACTCCTTTCTCACCACCATAAGTTAACAAATATTTTTGCCCTAAAACACTTTTGGATCCCAAAAAACACTCCCAAACACCCTCTAAATCATATCAATGATTTACACATAAAACCGTTTAGAAGAAAACCCACAATAGCAATAATTGTTGCAAATTAAACTGTAAATAGATATGTTCTTTATATCATAAATATACAACTTATTTTTGATCGATCTCAATCTATAACCCCCCTGAAACCCTAAATCAAAATTTGAAACTAATAAACGAAACCTTTTAACTTTAATCGATATTAAACAACCGGCGATGAAGTGACAATGACTAGGGCGATGAGGCATTAGGTCACCCCGTACCACAGCTGGGGTATTAGGGGGCGGGTTCACCAAGCGGGTACCACGGCTTTCGCGAGTTGGTGGTACAGGCTATGCGGGTAGGGGGCACGAGTACCCCTCCAGGTTTCCAAACCCGAGCACACCCGCCCTCTCTCTCTCTCTCTCTCCCCCCCCTCTCTCTCTCTCTCTCTCTCTCTCTCCCCCCCCCCCCCCTCTTTCTCTCTTTTATACACGTACATATTAAAATAAGTTTAGGGTAGTGGACCGGTGGTACTCCACTGTAGAGTTCAAATGATAGGAAAAAGAAAAGCTGATGTGCGCTAAGATGGCATCAGGGTTCAGAGGGTATGAAAGGTTCTGGTACTCATAATCTTAGAGATGGTGATATGATATCAGCAAAATGTGTTTACTGTAATTTGTCCTTGTATCACTTAGTAATATTATTGATTAGTGTTGCAAGTATTAGTTCTGAAACAAAATATCACTTATAAAAATTACAAGTTAAAAATATGAAGTTTCGAACTTTGTAAATACCAACAATTTATTAAATAAAAATCGGATTCAAGTAAATGATTCAAGAAAAAACGACAAATCCCCATGTGAGCATTAGAGCTTCTTCATAAATTAAGCAACTTCTTGATGAGCATTAAATCACTCTCCAATAGAGTTTTTGGCATCTTAAAAAATGATAATTGTATAGAGGAGACAATTTCAACCTATAAGTTAAATTTTAATCGTATTAAATCAAAACCAGTGTATAATTAAAATTGAAAATCTTAGCTGACAAAATTCACAGTAAACTGTTTAAAAGGTATCTAAAATATACTTAAAATGTTTACAACTTTCTAGATTGATTTAAAAGGGTCTAGAATATTTTTAATAACTTTTTATATTTTAAGTGATTAAATCTCTGGCCATTGTTTATTTACAAATAGATCACAAGCCACTTATTGTGGCGAATGTCATTGGGTAAATCTTTCAAAAGAATTTTTTAATGGAATTTCATTTGTTAAGCGTTAAGTTCCTGAACATGTTTTTGAGTAAACATATTCATGCACTTGCTGAAAATTTGAAATAAAACAAAATTGGTCCTTCTGACCTATAAATATGACCGAGTATCAATTATTATGCTAAAAATCACTGATCATAAAAGTTAAACGAAAAAATGGAAAATGGTCGACTCCCTCCCACGACTACCATGCTCCCTGATGACAACTCTCATTCTATTCGATGCAATTTTTATAGTTATGCTTTGGAGTAAGTAATGAAAACGATATATTTCTTTTGTTTTATTGGCTCGTTTTATTTATTTAATACTGATTTGTTGATATCTTGAGCGAATTATTTATATTCCTTTTGATTTTGTAAGTGTAAGGATTTATTAGTTTAATAAAATGTTTATTGACTTAATCGTTTAAATTAAGAAAATCCATTATGTTTTTTTTTTTTGGTTTTTCCCGTGATTAAACCATAATTTCTGTTTTTACATGTTAAAATATAGGTTTATTCAATTAAGTGCATAATATTTATTTGCTCAAAAAAATATCCAGTTACTTAATCATTGAATAGATGCGGGTTTTTCGACCTTTCCCCAAACAAGCATACCATTTTGTAGGAGATGCATTAAGCAAGAAAATAAATGGTGATGAAACCGTCAAGAGCTCGAGCTATGGGAATGTTGGTACAGACAAGCTTAGGACTCAAATTCTCGAAGCTTAAGAAGAAGCTCTGGAGGTAGAAAATTCAAACAATTATATCACTAAAAGTGTGTGGCGATTTTGTTTGAAAATAAAATACAGTAAAGGCAAAATCAATCATTATAGAAATGGGTTAATATTTATATAAGAGATTTTAACCCGCTCTGATACCATGCTCTAATAACAAAGTTGTCACGGATTTAAAAGGTGGTATAATAACCCATGTTTTTTTATTTGTATATTATTGGAAATGTAGAGGTTGTTTGGATAGGACCAACATTCTTGTAGGACTAAAAGGAATAACTTGCTCATGTTTACATGAGATATTATTCTCATCCCTTCATTCCTATCTTGCTTATATGTGTGTGGAGAGCCATCTTGAAGAATATATTCTTTTGGAAACAAATCAAAGAAGGTTGAACTAGTTCTCTATATAAATGTATAAACCCAATCTTTGTTTTTATGCAAGTCTTGGCCATAAGTGAAGGGTTTTGTTTGAGAACTCAGGGTTTTAAATCTGAGTGATCATTATTGTTGAAGTATGGAATTCATGATTAATAACTGAAACCTTCTTTCCTTTTGATTCTAGAAATGATTTCACGCTTTGATGCTAGAAATGATTTGAGATTTTGATTTGATTAATCTATGTGGATTTCATTGAGTTTTATGCAAATCACCATGGGTTTGATGTCCTCCATTTAATGGGAAACATCAAAGGATTTCGGTTCGATTGGTTGTCGATGTGGGAAACAATGTAAGGAGCTAGTTCTATGAGATCGGTCGTATCTTAGGGGCATGTGGTTGGTTATTTGAGAAGGCAACGAAGGGGTTAGGTCACTAACCATGTCACTTGACTTACAGTTTCTTGAGATTTTGACTTTTCCAACTTTCATGATGGGTTTAGTTTTAGGCTTTGATTAATGTCATTATTAAGGTAGTCACAAAAGCAATCAGTCTATTACCAATGTGAGTTTAACACCTTACCTGATTTAGATAATTCAGGTATTCGGTTTATTGTTAAAATTTAGAGTGTGTATCAAGACCTTGGACCACATGTGAGTTTCCTT
Source organism: Centaurea solstitialis (assembly GCA_030169165.1). Taxonomy (NCBI): domain Eukaryota; kingdom Viridiplantae; phylum Streptophyta; class Magnoliopsida; order Asterales; family Asteraceae; genus Centaurea; species Centaurea solstitialis. The sequence continues at coordinate 20,644,287 of CM058042.1, forward strand.
GTACCTTTCTTTGCAGTTCAAGAAATGCTTTGACGGTAAATTGATTCACAAAATATTGTCAATTATTGTACAAGCATGCTTTATATATATACACATTGTTTCTAAATATAACTGTATTTATGATATGTTGATGTGTTAAGCATGCCCACAAAGTTTTTTACATTGATGCTTTATGTCCATGATATATGTGGTGTCTCTTGGGATGGGGTGTGTAGAGTGCTAACTTGCACAACATGATATGGTAATAAGCGATGATCACCTGCACCTCCTAAGAGTGATCACATGTATTAAGCACTTCCTAAATATAGGGGGGCTTACGTGTTGGGTTGATCGTGTGGAAGGTTTTTGATCAAATCAACTCAACATTTACTACTTGAAAAATCTTAACACAATCCAACTCAACCGATACCATACAGGTTAGTCGGGTTAATACACTGGTATATGAAACTTCATTTCTTAATTTGCATATGTATATGTGTGTGTATATATATGTATAGATTTATTGAACTTATATATATGTATAAGTTATATAGATATGAAGAAGAGATTTAAAGTAGCGTATGAAGAGGTTATGTGATGATGTATTTGTCTAACAAACAAATTAAATTCACAAAATAAAAGGATATCGCCGTATCGGGTTCATCTGTTGCGTTAGGTTCACATGACACTAATCTATTATCAACCCAATACCTACTAAGTAGTTTGAAAAAAATTCAACTCGTTTAGACATTAGGTTACTTCGAGTTAGGTTATTTCACACTAAATTAGGTTGGATTGATCAGGTTCGTCGGGGGGTTTTTTTTGTTTGGTTTTTGAGCGTCCCTACGTGAATGTTTTTCACTTGGCACAATGGATTACCAGATGTCACATGTGAAGTGACTTGAAGTATGCATTGTAGTCTTTCAAGTCTACATTCATTTGAATATATGCTTATAAGAAGCTCTAAAGTTATCATATTCTCATACTATGCTAACAAAAAGTTACTTCATCTTTTGGTTTAACCCTCACTTTTAGGACTAAAATAGATTTCAGAAAAATATTAGAAAGAGAGAGTAAGGAAAAGAAAAAACTCGAACCTTGGTGTATGATTGACCCACACCTCTATCGTTGGGACAGTGATAACCCTCGTTTTTCTCATGTTATTTTCACTTTTTAACACCCTTTTTCCCATCTAACCCTTCTCAAATCATCCAATTGAAGCCTGAATACCTTCTTTGGTCTCATTCACCCACTGAGATAGGAAATAGCTAAAAAGTCAAGTTTTAAGGCATTTTTGACTTTGTGGGATGTCACCACAGTGAAAGTTCGTATGTGCAGGTTCTAGAAGGGAATTTCGGATTTATTTAATGCAGAAGATCAAATCAGCAGAGAAAGGCATGGGGGACAAGAAAAGGTCAACTTCTATAAAGAGGAGGAACTAGGTGATGGCTAAAAATGATAAAATATGCAAAAAGCAAAAGGTGAAGTAACCCTTGGTTATTAACCTTGCTTTTTGGCATTATAAAAGGAAGCCATGGTCATCTCCAAAGAACACACCATTCTCACCTCCCCTTACTTCCTCACTTCAGATTTCTCTCAAGACATTTCTATCTAGTTTAGTGTAGTTGTAATTTTAATTCCAGCAATTTAATTTCTGCATCTTTAGTTTCTGTATTGTAGCCTCAGTGGTGACGCATCGCCACTGTTTATCTTTTTCCAGTTTAAATGCAGTATCTTTTAAGTAAAAACTTCATCTTATTTTTCTGTATGGGCAGTAGCTAAACCCCATCCTTGGGTGTGGGTGCGAGCAAAGCCCGAGAGGCCTAAAAACGACATTTTGGGTGTTTTTATCCTTTAATATTTTCTCGTTTGGTCATTCTAAGTCGGGACGTTATCTCAACGCGGACAAGCTGATCACTTGTAAGTGTTCATGTTAGACCTAAGACCTCGAGAGGGGCGGGTTCGAAACACGGCTTGAATGATGCAAAAAGAGTTTGAGAAAACCTTTAATGATCACGAAGAGATTCGGGTCGTTGCATAATTGAACCAAGGCAAAAAGTGTCCTCAAGCGGGTGTCACGAAGAGATTCGGGCATCTTCTTTTGTTGGACCGAGCTAGGATCTATAAGGTCCACTTGGTAAAGTTAACAAATTGGGAAATATTAATTGTAAAAACTTTGTGATAAAACTAGTTTGTAAACCTTTATAATGGAGCTTCGAGAGGAGAAAGTTGTTTAGGAGTTATTTACTAACCGGTCACGTTAACCAAATTTTGTCAAACGGTCTCTTGGGCAAAAGCTTGCACCCGTACCCATCTTTTTCTCATTGTTAATTACACCCTTTATTTACCTGTCATTTATATACCTGTCATTTCATATCTGTCATTTTATTTACTTGTCTTTATTTATCTGTCATTTAAATATTTGTCATTTAATTTTCTGTTATTTAAATATCCTGTTAACTCACCAAACAAATCAATCAATCTTTATAAAACTTTGCACCGGACTAAAGGACAATTTCTCTAAATCTCGATACCGCCGATCCCTGTGGAACGATACGTGGGCTTACCACATTATTACTTGAAGTAGCGAACGCACGTCTGGTTTATACTTGGACCAGATCTGTGGTGCTTAGGCATTTATTACGCTCACAACAAGTTTTTGGCGCCGCTGCCGGGGATTGGCGCATTTTCTGAGATATTGATTTTTACTTGAATCCGAGTCGCGAGTTTTCATTTTAAAAGTGGTTCGACGTGGTCGACGAGGAAGGAGAATGGCTGGAAATCCACCACCCGATCCCCCTCCTCGTGAGAACACGATCAAAATTGCCGACGACAAAGATCGAGGCATAAGAGACTATGCAACACCCGAATTTTCTCTTTTAAACTCGAGTGTTCTGGCCGCAAATTTCACCGCGCAATCTTTCGAGCCTAAACAATTGATGTTCACCATGCTTGGTACAATCGGCCAGTTTAGTGGACACAATTCGGATGATCCACACTTACATTTAAGATCATATTTGGAAGTTGTGGATTCCTTCCGAGCTCGAGGGGTTGACCAAGAAACCATGAGACTTTTGTTCTTCACGTACTCACTAAAAGATAAAGCAAAAGATTGGTTAAGTTCGCAACCACCACATTCCATTACCTCGTGGGATGATCTTGTCACGAAATTTTTGAAAAAGTATTTTCCACCCACGAGGAATGCGAAGCTAAGAAATGCCATTGCAATGTTTTCTCAAGAACCGGATGAATCAGTGTCAGATGCATGGGAACGCTATAAGGATCTTCTCCGGAAGTGTCCACATCATGGCATTCCCCATTGCATCCAGTTGGAAACTTTTTACAAAGCGCTTTCCAACACCGATAAGGGTATGCTTGATGCAACGGCCGGAGGTTCTTTCACAGATCTGACCTACAATAATGCACATGCTTTGTTGGACAAAATTGCAAATAATAGTTCTGAATGGTCAGATCCGCGAAAGCTACCTCGAAAAAGTGTGTCAAGTACCCAAGATCTTGATGCGATCGCTTCACTAAACGCACAGATTGTTGCTTTAACAAATTTGGTTAAAAACAATTTAAAACCTAACCAAACAATTCCCTCGGGAAATGAAATGTGTGCGAATTGTGAAGAAGATCATCCTTTTGAAGATTGTCCCGAAAACCCCGCATCAGTCAACTATGTAGGAAACAACCCCAAGTACAATCCGTACTCCCAGACCTACAACCCCGGGTGGCGTGATCACCCGCATTTGTCCTACAAGAGCAACAATGTTCAACAACCCTTTGGGGGAAGTTCTGGACAGAACAGACCACACAATCCAGCAGGATTTGGTCAAAACAGACAGCAGCAACAGCAGTACCATCAGAATGCACAAACTGGCCAAACTCACCACACTGGTCAGTCACCACAACAACAGATCCCAAAGCAGCAGCCAGAACCAACAGACACTGGTTCCCTGGAATCAATGTTTAAAGGATTCATGGCTCAGACCAGCAATTTTGTGACACACACACAGGGTTTCATGAACCAAACCAACGCAACCTTAAGGGGATTAGAAACCCAAATTAGCCAATTGGCTAATGAGGTCAAAGGAAGACAACCGGGAACTTTACCTAGTGATACCGAGACCCCTAGGAATGGACAAAAGGAGTTTGTCAAGGCCGTGACTTTGAGAAGTAGTGATGGTTTAGTTGATGTCCCCGTCACACAACTTGAGGAGGAAACAACTCATGCTTTTGATAAAAACAATTTCCCAACGATTTTTTCTCCTCAAAAAGTCACACCTTCCGGACCCGATGTACCATCCACTTCAGTTTCACCACCAAAAGCTTCTAGTACCCCTGCTGTACTAGAACCCGTAGTAGTCCAACCACCACCTGTCACTACCATCACCACAAATAAGGGTAAAAAGTCCCAACAACCGGAACCTGATTTGAGAGACCTTCCTTTTCCGGGCAGACTAAAGAACAAAAATATGGATAAGCAGTTTAAGAAGTTCTTGGACATCTTTAAACAACTCCATATTAACATACCTTTGGTAGAAGCTCTTGAGCAAATGCCGAACTATGTTAAGTTCTTGAAAGACATCTTAAGCAAGAAGAGGAAGTTGAATGAGTTTGAGACCGTAGCATTGACCCAAGAGTGTAGTGCGATCCTTACTTGTAAGATTCCACCAAAACTCAAAGACCCGGGAAGTTTCACCATCCCATGTTCCATTGGTGGTCAAGAAGTTGGACTTGCCTTGTGTGATCTAGGTGCGAGCATTAACCTCATGCCTTTGTCCGTTTTCAACAAGTTAGGAATTGGAGAAGTCCGTCCCACAACCGTGACCTTACAATTAGCGGACCGTTCAATAGCATACCCAAAAGGCAAAATAGAGGACATTTTGGTTAAGGTAGATAAGTTCATCTTCCCCGCTGACTTTATAATCCTAGATTGTGAAGTCGACAAGAAAGTCCCAATTATTTTGGGACGTCCCTTTCTTGCTACGGGAAGAGCCTTAATCGATGTCCATAAGGGAGAGCTCACTATGCGGGTAAATGATCAGCAAGTGACTTTCAATGTGTTCAATTCCCTTAAGTGTTCTGGAGGAATAGAGGACTGTTCTGCAGTAAGTGTTATTGATGCAGATCTGGACCTGGACTTAGCTGAGTGTGGTGAGGAGTACACCACAGTGGTGAGTGATGACCTGACCTTTGATGACAGTTTGCAGGAAGATGTAGCTGCTGTGTTTGAACAGTTGGACTTTAAGAACAGACCCAGTCAACCCCCATCCATTGTCCAGCCACCTGAGTTAGAGTTAAAACCTTTACCTAGTCATCTTAAGTATGCTTATCTTTTGGAGGACGAGAAGTTACCCGTGATCATTTCGTCTAAGTTAGATCTTGACCAAGAGACAAAGCTACTTGACCTTTTGAGAAACCATAAGAGAGCACTAGGTTGGACCATAGCCGACATTAGAGGAATAAGTCCGTCCGTGTGCCAACATAAGATAATCTTGGAAGAAAATAGTGTTGGCAAGGCACAACCCCAACGGAGACTTAACCCCATGATGAAGGAAGTGGTTAAAAAGGAAATCTTGAAGTGGCTTGACGCGGGTATTATATACCCCATTTCTAGTAGTAGTTGGGTGAGCCCAGTCCAATGTGTTCCAAAGAAAGGTGGCACTACGGTGATCACCAATGACAAAAATGAGCTCATTCCGACCCGAACCGTAACCGGTTGGCGCATTTGCATGGACTATAGACAATTAAATCTGGCAACAAAGAAGGACCATTTCCCGTTACCTTTTATAGACCAAATGCTTGACAGACTGGCGGGAAAAGAATTCTTTTGTTTTCTGGATGGATATTCGGGGTATAATCAAATTCAAATAGCACCCGAGGACCAAGAGAAAACTACTTTCACTTGTCCTTATGGTACTTTTGCGTTTCGACGAATGCCCTTTGGTTTGTGTAATGCCCCCGCCACTTTCCAACGGTGTATGATGTCTATCTTTTCGGATATGATTGAAGACACCATGGAAGTGTTCATGGATGACTTTTCAGTAATTGGAACCTCCTTTGAAAACTGCCTTGTGAACTTGAAAAGATGTTTAGAAAAGTGTGAATCTCATGACTTGATTTTAAATTGGGAAAAATGTCACTTCATGGTCCAAGAGGGGATAGTTTTAGGACACTTAGTCTCACCGAGAGGTTTGGAAGTTGACAAAGCAAAATTAGAAGTTATTACGCAATTGCCCGAACCTTCTTCGGTCAAAGGCATAAGAAGCTTCTTAGGTCACGCCGGGTTCTATAGACGGTTCATTAAAGATTTTTCAAAAATTACAAAACCGCTATGTAACTTGTTGCATGTTGACCAAGCTTTCGAATTCACCTCGGAGTGCAAAGTGGCCTTTGAAAAGATAAAAAAAAGCACTTGTCACGGCCCCAATTGTTGTTGCACCAGATTGGAAGTTACCTTTTGAAGTTATGTGTGATGCAAGCGATTGGGCCGTAGGTGCAGTTTTGGGTCAAAAACGCGAAAAAATATTTCACCCAATTTACTACGCAAGCAAAACTTTAATTGATGCACAAATTAATTATACCACCACGGAAAAAGAGTTGCTTGCGGTAGTATTCGCGTTTGACCGTTTTAGATCCTATCTCATTGGTGCCAAAGTGATCGTGCATACCGACCATTCCGCTATCAAATATCTCATGAGTAAGGCGGATGCAAAGCCTAGACTCATTCGTTGGGTCCTTCTGTTACAAGAATTTGACCTTGAGATAGTTGATCGGAAAGGGACGGAAAATCAGGTCGCGGATCATCTTTCTCGCATTGAGGGTAAAGTTTCAAGTGGAGGAAATCATGAGATAAAAGAAATTTTCCCGGATGAACAAATTTTAGCAATCCGGCACTTTCAAGAAGAAACAACACCTTGGTATGCGGATTTGGCCAACTACCTAGCTAGTGGGCTAAAGCCGTATGATTTCAAAACCCAACAGTTTAAAAGGTTTCTTCATGAAAGCAAGCAGTACATTTGGGATGACCCTCATCTTTTTAAAATGGGGGCGGATCAAATCTTGAGACGTTGCGTGCCAGACTGGGAACAACACAGTATTTTACAAGAATGTCATGCGTCACCGTACGGTGGTCATTTCGGTGGCCAACGAACGGCCGCTAAAATTTTGCAAAGTGGGTTCTTCTGGCCAACGATCTTTAAAGATTCGTTTGAGTTTGTGAAAAAGTGCGACCGTTGTCAAAGGACCGGGAATGTGTCTCAAAGAAATGAGATGCCGTTGAACAATATCCTAGAAGTTGAACTTTTCGACGTTTGGGGTATTGATTTTATGGGACCATTCCCGATGTCTTTTCACAACCAGTACATTTTGGTCGCTGTTGACTATGTCTCGAAATGGGTAGAAGCCATTGCTTGCCCCCGTAACGATGCGAAAACGGTGATAAACTTTTTACATAAGAACATCTTTGTCCGTTTCGGGACCCCTCGTGCTTTAATTAGTGACGAGGGGACGCATTTTGTTAATAGAATGTTAAGTGCGGTTTTGAACAAATACAACATCCAACACCGTATAGCGACCGCTTACCATCCACAAACAAATGGACTTGCCGAACTATCAAACCGTGAAATAAAATCCATTTTGGAAAAAGTTGTCAAGCCAAACCGTAAGGATTGGTCGTTAAAATTGGATGATGCACTTTGGGCATACCGCACCGCGTACAAAACACCCTTGGACATGTCACCGTATCGCCTCGTGTTTGGGAAAGCTTGCCATCTCCCGTTAGAACTTGAATACAAAGCTTTTTGGGCCATAAAAGAATTAAATATGGCGGAGGATGCCGCGGGAATAAAAAGAAAGTTACAACTTGTTGAGTTGGACGAAGTACGCTTCCATGCCTACGAAAATGCCAAAATTTACAAGCAAAAAACCAAGGTTTGGCATGATCGTAGGATAAATCATCGTACTTTTTCGGAAGGACAAAAAGTGTTACTTTTCAACTCTCGTCTTAAAATATTCCCGGGCAAACTCAAGTCCCGTTGGTCCGGACCGTTTACCATCGACAAAGTTGGTCTCTATGGAACCATTGATTTGATAAACCCTCAAGATGGTAGTACGTTTCGTGTTAATGGGCATCGGGTGAAGCATTACCTTCCCGAAGGTGTGCCCGAGCCCGAAGGAGCAGCTCAGTAAAATCCAAATCTGGGTTAGAAATAACCCCTGTAAATAGTAGGATAACTTAGGATTTAATTTCTGTACTTTCTGTTTCAGGTCTGGAGTTTGTCAAGGTTACCACAGTGGGAAGAGAGCTCTGTATGTCAGTGGATAAAGGAATTGCCTCGTGGGTCTGGGTTGTTGTGTAAAAGGTCCTACCCAAAGTCAGTAGAGAAGTGCAGCAAGTGTGAGTTGGTGAGAAAAGGCACAAGTGTTGGTGTTTCCCCTTTTTAGTACAAAGCCAAAAAGAAAGGAGTGGGACCCACACCTTACACAACTTCTCTTTTCAAAAGTCTTCCAAAAAGTCTTCCAAGTACAAGTAAAAATGTCATCTCCTTATTTTATTATAAAAGCCTTCCCCTTTTGCCACTTGTCAAACCCACATTTAGCCACCTAACCTACTCACCTTTCCCATCCTACTCTTTTTTCCATCCTTCCCCATAACCGTCCCTTTTCCCCTTCCATTTCCCACCAAAAGTCCAATTTGAATTTTAAATCCTTTCTTTTAACCTTTCAATCAACTTTTTATTATTTTAATCCTTTCTTTTAGATTTGTATGATTTTGAAACCCAAACCTTATCTTTTACCAACCATTTTTTTACAACTTAGTTTCTTTATAACTAGCTTTTTACTTTTAAGCTTACCCCTTACCCATTAGTTACTTCCCTTTTTAATTAGTTTTTTTTTTAGTTTACTGTTTTTAATTAAAACTTTTTTTTTTTACATATAATAGATTTTTTTTACAAACCCTTTCAAACCTTATCCTTTTTTTACTTACTGATTTCTTTTATTATTTTCCAACCCTTAGTTTCTTTTTCAAATTACCCTTCTTTTCACTTATCTCTTTTTTACTTTTTCAAAACCATCAACCCTTACCTTTTTACTTTCACTTTTCCCCCCAAAAACCTTATCTTTTCAAACCACCTTTTTACCCACCTTTTAGAAAACCACTATTTTAGAAACCACCCTTTAAATTACCTGATTACTTTTCAACTTTTTCAAACTTTTCTTTTTACTTTTTCCATTTAACCTTTTATCTTCCAACCTTACCCTCATTTTCAACAAAACAAACTCAAACTTACTTTTCACTTTTTCCTTTTATCTCCCAAGAAACCACCCAACCCTTTCATCTCCCACCATCTTCCACCGGCGATGGCGAGAAAGAAGGCCATCGTAACCACCGACCAAGTCGCCGACGGCTCCACCACCGAACCGCCACCTTCATCCATCGCGCAACCGCCAACTTTCTCACCGCCGTTGAAGTCGCCGGACCTTCCAACACCATATCGCCCCCCCTTTCTTCCATCCCCACCCCCATTCATAGCCGAGCTTACAACCGTCATGGGGATGCGTACTTTTGACATGAACCAAAGTCCCGAGGGGGATGTTGATGTTGCTGCTTATCCCGCCGACAACGTCCGTCCTCTGCCCGACCATCTCCGTACTCGCAATCTGAAACCAGAAGCGGGCAATGATTCCGAGGCAGGCCCGTCGACCCGACCGGTTATCCCGTCGTGGGCTCAACCTTTGATGGACCACATGGCGGCCCAAACCGAACATATGGAGGCCCACAACACCCATCTCGTCAAGATCCACCAGGTTCTGACCCACATGCGTGGGAATTTGGACGACTTCAGTGTCCGTTTGTCTCGTCTCGAGAGGTATCTTGGAGTCCCCGAAGGAAGTATGATCCCGCAATCCGCCCCCTCCGCGACAGCCGCGACCACTGTTCCACCAGCCACCTCTGTTGACATCAACATGAAGCCTACTGACGACGTCCCGGAAACTGACCCTTGATCGTTTTTGCAGGCACTGGAACTATCTGTGGTGGTATCCCACAGTGGTCATTATGCATAAACTGACTTTTTGGCTATTTCCAGTTCTTTTGGGTTGAAACTGTGTTTATATTTTCCTGTTCATGCTTGCTTAACACTTTGGGTGATTTTTGTTGTGACTTGTTCTTCGTACACTTAACCCCGTTATTTTGGTAATCATATGTGATGGCATGGTTTTATGTATATCTTGTTTATGTTGTTTAATTCTTTTCAGGTGCTCGTTTCAAGCTTTCCTTACAAATTAATGGTTTTGGATAGGATGTGGGCCATCTTTTCAAAACGGCCCAAACACTTTCCCAATTTTGTCGCCTAAACCGTTACCCAAATAAACCTCCGTTTTTTAGCAATGAGGACATCGCTATGTTCTAAGTTTGAGGAGGAGGAAGTCACCTCGGTATTCTATCCCTTGGTAACTTTTATGTCAAATAAAAAAAAAATATATCCATGTGATATTTTCAAAAAAAAAAAAAAAAAAAAAAAAAAAAAAAAAAAAAAACACACACACACACAAAAACCAAATACAAAAATGAAAAAGCTAGAAAAACCCAAAACACAAAAAATATAGATATACTCGGTTTAGCATTTCCAACATAGTTGGAAAAAGGGAAATGATTCAAAGGATCATATACAAAGCCTTATACACTCACCCGATCAAGTCCCGCGGATCAAAACCATTCTTTTACGGGAAAGCTTGACGCACGCACCGGGAAGTTGCAACAAAGTAAGTCATCGTTTCACTTTTGCCAAAATTTCTGCTTCCTTTTCGTTTCTTCTCCACCTTCTCATTACTTGAGGACAAGTAATGGTCCTAAGTTTGAGGAGGTGATAACCCTCGTTTTTCTCATGTTATTTTCACTTTTTAACACCCTTTTTCCCATCTAACCCTTCTCAAATCATCCAATTGAAGCCTGAATACCTTCTTTGGTCTCATTCACCCACTGAGATAGGAAATAGCTAAAAAGTCAAGTTTTAAGGCATTTTTGACTTTGTGGGATGTCACCACAGTGAAAGTTCGTATGTGCAGGTTCTAGAAGGGAATTTCGGATTTATTTAATGCAGAAGATCAAATCAGCAGAGAAAGGCATGGGGGACAAGAAAAGGTCAACTTCTATAAAGAGGAGGAACTAGGTGATGGCTAAAAATGATAAAATATGCAAAAAGCAAAAGGTGAAGTAACCCTTGGTTATTAACCTTGCTTTTTGGCATTATAAAAGGAAGCCATGGTCATCTCCAAAGAACACACCATTCTCACCTCCCCTTACTTCCTCACTTCAGATTTCTCTCAAGACATTTCTATCTAGTTTAGTGTAGTTGTAATTTTAATTCCAGCAATTTAATTTCTGCATCTTTAGTTTCTGTATTGTAGCCTCAGTGGTGACGCATCGCCACTGTTTATCTTTTTCCAGTTTAAATGCAGTATCTTTTAAGTAAAAACTTCATCTTATTTTTCTGTATGGGCAGTAGCTAAACCCCATCCTTGGGTGTGGGTGCGAGCAAAGCCCGAGAGGCCTAAAAACGACATTTTGGGTGTTTTTATCCTTTAATATTTTCTCGTTTGGTCATTCTAAGTCGGGACGTTATCTCAACGCGGACAAGCTGATCACTTGTAAGTGTTCATGTTAGACCTAAGACCTCGAGAGGGGCGGGTTCGAAACACGGCTTGAATGATGCAAAAAGAGTTTGAGAAAACCTTTAATGATCACGAAGAGATTCGGGTCGTTGCATAATTGAACCAAGGCAAAAAGTGTCCTCAAGCGGGTGTCACGAAGAGATTCGGGCATCTTCTTTTGTTGGACCGAGCTAGGATCTATAAGGTCCACTTGGTAAAGTTAACAAATTGGGAAATATTAATTGTAAAAACTTTGTGATAAAACTAGTTTGTAAACCTTTATAATGGAGCTTCGAGAGGAGAAAGTTGTTTAGGAGTTATTTACTAACCGGTCACGTTAACCAAATTTTGTCAAACGGTCTCTTGGGCAAAAGCTTGCACCCGTACCCATCTTTTTCTCATTGTTAATTACACCCTTTATTTACCTGTCATTTATATACCTGTCATTTCATATCTGTCATTTTATTTACTTGTCTTTATTTATCTGTCATTTAAATATTTGTCATTTAATTTTCTGTTATTTAAATATCCTGTTAACTCACCAAACAAATCAATCAATCTTTATAAAACTTTGCACCGGACTAAAGGACAATTTCTCTAAATCTCGATACCGCCGATCCCTGTGGAACGATACGTGGGCTTACCACATTATTACTTGAAGTAGCGAACGCACGTCTGGTTTATACTTGGACCAGATCTGTGGTGCTTAGGCATTTATTACGCTCACAACAGACAGATCAAGTCTCTAGATAGTAGATACTTAGGAGGAAAAAATTGTTACCTTAAACTCTAAATTATATATTAAAACTTAAGCGTGATATTTCGTTTCTTGTTGTTGATTTGTAAGATTCTTTGGTTATGATTTAAGATGTTGGAATTTTGATACCTATTTTAAGCAAGTTTATGATATTAATGACTTGATTTTGAGGTCATCAACATCGGGTATCTAAAATAGAAAGCATGGATAAGGGTCACATTGAATTGGTAGAGTTGAGATGATAAACAATTTTTTTTTCAACGACAAATAACTCATGTACACGTCTCGACACGAAGTCGACGAAGTATCTGGGATCCATACGAATACCCGACTAATCCTCGACGACCATGGATCTCATCCGGATAGATATGGATGACATCCATTATCCCTTCTAGTTATGTTACTTTGAAGAATTGTAACCTTTTAAAGCTATCATAATCATTACTTTGAGTTGGTTGTCATGTTTATATTGTAATGGTTAGTTTAATAATAATAATATTTGATTATTAAATAATTGGGGAAGATATTATATAAAAAATTAAAGTATGGAAAAGTAAATTAATTAACTTGATTTTTAACTTCTATCAAGTAATTCAATCACAATATTAAAAATTACAATAACTTAATATACTTAAATAATGATACTAATAATTTTAAATCTTAAAATCAAACATTTTTTTTTTCTTTTTTAGGAGAGAAAGAAGGCGAGTCAAGGAAAAAGCCAAAATACATTACATGGTGAGAGACTTCCCCCCAACAGAGAACATAAATCGAATGGTAGAATTTATTTTGTATTTTTCTTTTAAAAACAGATCGCTTGTTTTGAGAAAATTCAAGATATTTTCAGACTTACTTTCATAAAAACTAATATAAAATTCAAAAAACTATATTTCAATTCTGACATTAAAAGAACAAAAAATAAAAAGTAATAATTTAGAATTAATTGATAGATTTTGTATGCAATTCATACTTATATTTTATAAGTTGTAACCTTGAAAAGTTTAGATTTTTTAGAAAAAAACTTAAATTATTATAAAATAATATAGATATTTATAAAAGATATATATTTTTCAGTTATGATTAACAGTATTATTATTTAAAGCATATGCTGAACTTATGGTACATATTTTAATATGTAAAATCTATTTTTTTAGAAGTCATAGCGACATCAAACCAATGAACGATTACTACAAACACACACACGCGCGCGTGCGCGTCTCTTCGACGGTATCGAGCATCCAAAGGCAGCCCACTAATTCGCCACTGTCCTGGCCCAGCTTACACTGGACCTAGAGCACAACCACAGTCTTTGACTGGCTGGGAGGGGGGGTCTATGACTGGACATCCCAATGACTGAGTACTCCTCATGCCCTCAAATTGACTCTCATTGGATTCGAACCTGGGTAGACTGGGATACCATCCACAATTCCCCTCCCCCCTCTCCCGGGATGTTACCGCCCTTATGAAGACCAACTGAGCTATAGAGGATTTGTTAATATGCATAATCTATTAATGTTTCATCATTCTCCATTCTTCATTTTTATTAAATTATGTGTTGGTAAGAATGTTAGAGGATATTCCTTAATTATTCTTCATTGATGGACTTTTATATAAATACCATATACGCAAAGGATCGTGTAAGAAGTTAAGTTTAAATTGAGAAACGTAAGAAATGGATCTGAATCCTTGATCGTTTTTAATCTCATGTTTTTCTATGATTGCCCTTTAGTAGGGAATTGATATGGTCATCTTGATGTATCTTATCTCGATACATCTCATCTTAATGTGCATGATAACCACTTCTTACCTTAGGTGACCAGGTGGGCCTAAACTTAACCTTTTGGGGTGGGGATAAAACTAGGAGATAGGAAATCGTAAGCTGGACCTGGCAGGAACCATGCAGTAGGGTAGTAAGGACTAACGTGTGCGATGAAATTATGATTACACATGGCTAGTGTAATCGTGAATTCACTTATACACTTGTGTACTTATTTTACCTTAATCTTTTAGAGTTGTTAATTAAGTACTCTTTTGTGTTGCATCAGTTTCGTCGTTTTGTATGAGTGAACACTGAGAGAAGTAGGTCAGAGTCTGAGGTTGAGGAAGTGCCGACGAACGAGGCACCGGTACCAACACCGAAGGGTACAACCAGTGAGGAAACCCAGGCAAGTGGCTATGAGGGGGAAGGGAGGTGAAGGAGGCCATAGCCATAGGCCGCAAATGATTCCCCAAAAGGCCGCTACCCACGTCAACACCCAACCATGGAGTCGCCCTTGAGTCCGAACCCCTTAAAGAGAAAGAAGTGCGGAAATACGGGGAGAGTGATCGGTATCCCAGCACGAAAGTACAATAAGCGCTTAAGCCGAGAACCGAGATTTTGTGACCAATGAGACTTTCGAAGACAAGTTGGGGAAGATTGAATCCACCTTTTGCAAGCCCTTTTGGTGAGATAAGAATAGTTGGCATCCAAGTTGTCACAGACAGATAATATTCTATTAAGTGTATTGAATATTTTAATGATATATTTATTATAAAATCTGTAATGAAAAATCATTTAGAAATAAATATACCTTTTTTAAGATTCTAATTTTTAATTCATGTTAAAGAAAATTTAAAGAATTTGATAAGGATGCTGTTAAGTTTATACCAAACAAATAATTGATACTTTGTTTTTTGAAAACTTAATATATATATATATATATATATGTAGGGGTGGGTTCAATTGCAAACCACCTTTTCATTGTGAACGTGAGGACAGCCCAGAGCGCGACACGTGACAATCTGAAACGGCGGGTAAAGGCTTATTCATTCTGAATAAACTCGCGAGTTAGTGTTATTCATACTGAATAAGCCTTTACCCGCGGCATTACCCGCCCGCGTCCAAGTCAAAGTGCAACTAAGCCTTATTCATACTGAATAACGCTTTATTCAGTCTGAATATAGTGTTATTCAGTATGAATAACACTAAAGTCGAAAATTTTTCAAATGCCACGTGGCGCTCTCTGGGCTGTCCTCACGTTCACAATGAAAAGGTGGTTTGCAATTGAACTTTCACCTATATATGTATACATAATTATATTAATGTTTTTTAACTTAATATAATTCGTGAAATCATATACCTCTAAAAAGGTAATTAAAAGTTAAAATATCTATAAAATAAGTAATTAAAAAGAAAAATATCTAAAAAGTTAAACCTAGTTACAAAAATTCTATTTTGTATATCTCAATAATGATATAAAATTAACATATTTTACAATATTACTATTTCAATACACTTAAAAGAAACGTTAAATGATTAAAAAATCATTTCCCTTATTCTTATATTAAACTTTAAGAATTCTCTAAAGTTTGAAGAATTTTAAATTTATGTTAATAAATCAATAGAAAAATCTATTAAAACATATCATCAAAACCTTAATTTTCTTTATTATCAATCTAAATATGTGAGATTCTCTTTGGGTCTCTTCTAAGAAATGTGATGTCATCTAACGATTCTAATAATTCGATTCGCATATAAATTTAGTAGAAAATAAAGCTTTGTCTTTACTTTCTAGATTTTTGCATTTAATATTCAAAAGAACATCTAAATACGTATTATAATATTAAATAACTATAAATTAATCAAAATAAGAAGTTTCAAAGTTTATACTTTAATATTAAATAATTAATATTTTATTTATTTAAAGAAAACTTGCTAAATAAAAGGAATAATTTTTTTAATTTAATAAGTTCTACGCTAAAAAAAGATTATATCAATTCAAATAACAATAATTGAACTTGAAAAACTTCGCTTATTTATAAAATTATATATAATTTTACATTAAAGAATAAAAATTGGATGCATGTAATTAATTTTATATACAATTTAAAGTCATAGACAAAGTGGTATATATGATTTTGTATGTAAATCATATATATGTGATTTTATATATTAACGGAGTTTTTTGCGTTCTTTTAAAATAGTTAGCATTCTTATATGAACCTGTCTATATATATATAATGATGGATGTGTAACTAGCCCCTTGTAGAATTGTTTTAATTAACAGTTATATGATTTTTAATTTTTGCGTATGTTCCAAAAAGTATACTTGATGTCCTTCCTTGAAGAAAAATGAGTTCATTCATTCTAGAGAAACTTGATGGTTATGAATTGGTTGTAAGTTGGTTGCTTATTAGTTATTACCAAGAATAATATATAAAGCCTTTTTGACCCTACATAAGAAAATTTGTCTTCGGTTTTGAAGTTATTTATTGGATCAACATACATCAAAGCTTTCCGTGAAGAATGCGGCACGAGCTATTGGAATTGTATGGTTTATGCCGGTGTCAAATTCAAAGAAAAATAAAATAAAATTAGAAATGTTATTCATAGGATTTTTACTCCAACTATTTTTAAATTTTTTTTTAATAATTTACATCTTTCTGCATTGTAGTAATAAGTATATAAAGTATTAATGTGTAAGTTGGTCATTGAATGTTAAGCACCAATGTTTTGAATTTAAAAACCACATTATCCATCAACAACCTTTTTAAAAATACGACACAATCCACCGTATTAACTTTTCATTTGCGACATAAGACCACATAGATTAATAAAATTAACATATCTAAATCGAGTTTTTGATTTTGATATTAAGATTTTTGGCGCCGCATCGCGCGCGGGTAAGTATCTAGTATATATAATGATTATAAATATTATATTTAAAAAGGAAAACCGTGATTAAATTTGTCGTTATTTAAGTTGGAGTTTAAACATACATGTAGGGCTAAACATCACTTATTTTAGCTTTCTTACTCCATGTTAAGGTTAAATATTAATAAATTTTTAATAAAATATTTGTATATTATATTTTAATGTAAATTGGATTAAGAAATGCATATATGGGACCCGAATTATTTGTCGTTAGAAACTCACAACGCATTATATTCGTCCAATATTTTTCATCGACAAAATATTTAGAGTTTTAACATATAATATGATAAAATTCACCATCAAATTTAGTGATTTGTCGGTTTAATAGAGTTGCTCTAAAACAAATATACTATTTAACCAGTTAATGACCCGTATATTATACGGGCATTTGAAACATGTTATTTTAATTTTTAATAAGAATAGACATTTACATGACAATTGTCATTACCATTTAAATACTTATGTAAATTATATGTTATACGACAATTGTCATTATAATTGCTTATTACAATAGATATTTTAGTTATCTAATAGCTGTTAAAATTTTAAAAATTGAAAATTTATTATTCTTTTGTCAAAAGATTTGAATTTCGTGAATGATTTTAAAACTGAAGGGATTCAGAAATAAAATATGTGTAGTGTATTGATTTGTAGGATTTTAAATAAAACAAAATATAATTATTTATAAATAATCTACAAAAATAGTTAGATTAAAAAGATGGAATCTTTAAATTTCAAGAATATTAGCAATTGAGTTTTAAATAAAATAATATTTCATTACTTATCAATAATATATAAAAATAATTAGGTTAAAAAAAATGAAATCTTTAAGTTTCAAGAATATGAAGAATAAATTATAATAAAATCTAAACAAATTAATTTATATCTATTTTTATAACTGGAGGGATTCAAAAATAAAATATGTAGTTTTTTTTATTTGTAAAATTTTAAATAAAAAATTAATTACTTATAAATAATCTATAAAAATAGTTAGATTAAAAAGATATAATCTTTAAATTTCAAGAATATCAACAATGGAGTTTTAAATAAAATAAATTTTAATTACTTATAAATAATCTATAAAAATACTTAGGTTAAAAAGATAAAGTCTTTAAATTTCAAGAATATCAAGAATAGAATTGTAATGAAATCTAAACAAATTAGTTTATATCTAATTTTAATAATGTAGTTAAATTAAAAAAAATCAATATTAAACTCATTTTGAATGTATTGTCGAGACGATTATAATGGTATAATTTATTAAAAAGAAAAGATAAAAATTTTAATACATTTTAATTAATATATATTATTATCTTAAAATGATAAGGATGTAAAGTGAAAGTTGAGAAACTAATGGATAAAAAGTAATTTAATCAAATAATTTTAAGGGTAAAAAATGTAAATTATAAAAATAATTATGGTATTAAAATAATAAGAATAATTGATGATATCATCATTTGATGATATCATCATTTGATGATTCTTTTTTAATTGGCCAATCAAATGGCTCAATTTTATAATCATGACATAGCAAAAACCTTTCTTTAATATATATATATATATATATATATATATAGATGTTCATGTAAGAATCGTAAAAATAATAAATTTCTTAAAAGTATTGATCTTCAACATTATTTAAAGATCGTCAATGAAAATTTTATCCCTAATTAATTATATTTCATAATATTATCTGAAATAAATTTGCTATATAAACATATTTTGTCAACTTATTCATAAGATCTACAAGAAGAAAAATGGAGAAATTTATAAAATTGGATAGAACATTAGTTAGAGAAAACAAAATTATTTATGATTAAATATCAAAATTTTTGATACACATCTCTTGGTTTGGAATAAGTATAACCCATACATTTGCTTTTGTGCCGGTATTTGTATTGATCTTTATGAACTCGATCTCAATAATTAAAAATTTCTTCTTTAATAGTTATACGTAAACCTAAATTTATTTCAAACCGTAGCATTATTGGACCATATATAATCATAGAAAACTTAAAAAAAAATATCAGTTAGTTGATTTCTTGCATCTGCAATTTGTTGCCTACCATGTTGCTTCCATCAATTATTTCCTAGAAAAGCTACATAAACCAAAAATAAATACATTAACCTAGTGACATAAACCGACTTATCCATCACAAAATTCTGTCCTAAGTCTGGTTTTTTAAAATATAGGAGCACACAATAAAATTTACGACAACACCCTTTATGATGTTAGAAAAGTCACTAGGATGGAGTTGTTAAGTGGCAACGCATGCATCATCTCCTTTCTCTATAGTTACACCCTATTAATGATCTTTCATCTGAAAACTATATACAAACCAACCACGTCTGACTAATCGATCCAGGAGTGATCCTGAACAGACCCAATAAAAAAATGTCATGTTGCTTTTGTATAAGCACCAAATTTCAAAAACCTGTTATAAGGGGTTTTGACCTCACTTTGACCTAATTTAATCCTTCATAAGATCAAAACTTGTACATTCTTGTCCAAAAATTTGTATGTTCTTGAAGAACAAATTGTTCCTATCTAGTCTTTCTTTCGAGCTTAATTCAAATTCATATAAATAAAGTTTAATTACATAGGCTAGTATTTTTTGGTATTTCGGTCAATAACGTAGATTGTATAAAACCTAATCATTTATTGATTTTACCAAATACATAAATAAACACTTGTAGTTACAGTTTTTTATTTAAAAACACCAAAAATAGGAAAAAAAGACAAATTGTTAGGTTGAGACAATTGACAAAAATAAGTTAACATCATTATATATCAATGCTTTAGAGTCATTCAATCAATATTCAACAACACAAATAAGAAGCCAATTACATGTCTCCTGTTATTGGACTCTACCATCATTATCTTTATTTTTCTTATTTTATTCCAAATATTATCAACCGTTGCTATAATTTCCAATGGGCACCACACTATTATCAAATTAAACCTTAATCATTTGATTCTTTTATTAAACAAAGGGTTTATAACTTATTTGGGTAACAACTATTCCATTTGTACTAATATTACCATCAAACTATTTTTTGTACTCAATATACCATTGAACTCTTTTTTTTTGTACTCATAATACCATTATGACCGGTAATAGCCCGTTTTTTTTTCTTTCGTGGCATTTAAAATTATTAAAAAATGCTTACGTGGATATGACGTGTGTTCCACGTGGATCTGACGTGTGTTTTTTACTTTTTATACTCATAATACCATTGACTTTTTGTACTCATAATACTCATAAAAAGTCAAAAAAACACACGTCAGATCCACGTGGAACATAGGTCATATCCACATAAGCATTTTTTAATAATTTTAAATGCCACGTAAGAAAAAAACGGGCTATTACCGGTCATAATGGTATTATGAGTACAAAAAAAAGAGTTCAATGGTATATTGAGTACAAAAAATAGTTTGATGGTAATATTAGTACAAATAGAATAGTTGGTTACCCAAATAAGTCATAAACCCTTAAACAAATAACAAACTTTATTTAAAACAGACTGATTTTTTATTTTAATTGTTATTTAAGAGACATATTTTTAAAATATACGTTTTATTTAGGGTGTATAAGTTGTAAAAAGAAAAGGTATAGTTTGAAAAATCTATTTCATAGAATATAGGTTAAAACACATGGAATTATAAATGGACCTCCGAATATGTGAGTGTACATATGAGACCCAATATTAAAATATCTACTTTTATGTGAGTGCATGAAAGACCTAAGGTGGTCCATAAAACAACACCCTTAAAATATAGACATGTAAGTAAAATTCCCAATCCAAACCTTCAAACTATTTCTATTGGTTTACACTACTTCTTGCATTAAAATGATATTGATCGCGGAGTGAGTAAGCTATGCCTCCCATATTATGAAATTAATTAACGATTGTGAAATGATTGGGGTTGCTGCTATCAACCTTTATTTTATCAAAAATGATATTGACTTTAGTGCAAATTATTCATTTTCAATCCATTAGACCATTTGTAACATTAGACAGAATCTTTTGTATATTGTAATGCATAGGTTGGTTGGTTGGTTGTTTTAATTAAAGTATATAGATTTTTATAAAGCATAATTGATTTTATTAAGGCCATGAGTACAATCAAAATTGGACTCAACCTAATACTACCATATCAATCCCACATCAATTTTCTACTATTTCACTTTCATATCTCGTACCACTATGAAAATTAGGCTCAACCCAAATCATACCCTCTATATATTTTTTTATTAATATATATATATATATATATATATATAGAGAGAGAGAGAGAGAGAGAGAAACCGAGCTCGGGCTCGTGAGCTCGAGGAAGAGCCCGAATGAGGAGTCCGCCCCTCGCGTACCAAGATTGGGCTAAGCCTGAAATTCCCCTCCCCATGCGAGGGCCTGAAACATGATACTCATGGCCTAATTTTTTCATTGTAATTTGTTTTCATAAGTAGGGTCATGAATTTAAGATTGTTATCGCAATTCTTTTTCGAAAACATAATAAATTTACAATTAAAAGTTAAAAACTAAAGAAAAAGACTTAAGATTCAAACTCGGGTTTGGGGTCGAAAAAAAATCTTGCAAACCAACTCTAACAAGTGAAATTTATGCCATCTGTAGTTTTAAAATATATACAATGGTTGAAATAAAATTGATACAACACTTTTCATAAGCTTATAATATTTTACATTATGATCCATATCACTCTATCAAATATAGTGGGTTCGTCCCTACATGAAACTAAATCCTTTGATAACAATTTGTCCTTAAATAAATACCAACAATAAAGTATTTTACTCAATTTTTACAAGAACAAACTAATTTTGTTTTTGCTCTACCCTTTAAAATTATTTATTTTCATTCAGTCATTTTGATTTTGATTAGCAAATTTCTTATACTTGATCGGTATCTAAATTAGGTGTAGTATTATGTGTTCCTAATTCTCAGACAAAAATTAGGCCACAAAAACACATATATATGTAAAATAATTCGGATATATTTATATTTAAACTATATTGCTTTATACCAATAATCAATAATTCAATATTATGTACGACGAAGTCGAATATAAATTTGCAAGTTGCATATGCGATTGCAACACTTGAATTGAAATCAACTTGCAAGTTGTAAAGAGGGTCCTTCTTTTTAATATAAAATTCATTTTATTTTATACTATATATTATCTTATTTACTAAAGACACATAGTATCAAACAAAGCTTTTTAATTACTAACTTACATATTTAAATAGTTATCTTTATTAAAGTACAAAATCATTAGACTATAAATCAAAACTATTTAAATATTTATTGAAAGTTCAATTAAAATAGTCATTTGTAAAATACCATAATCCTTCTTAACCTATTCCTCTCCCTAATTAACGAAATAGCCATCGAATCCGTTGCCATCATAGTCACCCAAGCGGATATCAAATTTTTCGGCCATCGGCGCCTTTAACGGCCAAAATCCATACCGCCGGCGACCCAAATGCGCGTATCCGCCCACACACGTGTTGCCCCGGTGGGATTTTTGGTATTTTACAAGTTTGGCCCCTGAACCAAGTTTGGAAGAATGAAGATTCTGGTCCTTGGAGTTTATCCGCCCCACACAATCCGCCCTAGGCGAATATTTTTTAAAAATCCAATTTTTTACCCTAATTCCTATTATTCATGGTACACATGTTAGGGTTTAGGGTTTAGGGTTATTTGAACGAGTTTGCATTGTATTTTCACATGTTTGGTTCTTTAAGTATACTACATAACACTGTTTTTTTTTTCAAAGGCTGAAAGATTGTACAATAATGAGATGTGAAACTTTGCAATTGAGTATAATAATTTAACTTAAATTTTTCTTTAAAATGAAGCCAAAAGTTATCTAAAAACTCACAATTTAATATTCAGCTTCAACTTCCTTCATCTTCATCTGCAGCTTCCTTCATCTTCATCTTCCTTCATCTTCAATCTCGCAATTCAATTCACTGAAAAAACATTATTTGGCATTGTTTTCAAAATAATTTTCGTTGTCGATAAAGTTAAATTAATCCTACATCCCGGTGGTGAATGGGTCGAAAGAAACGAGGGATGAGATTATGTTTGTATTGATGAAACGATTGAGTTTGTACCAATGAAACGGTTGAGCACCGTGTAAAATTACGTTTAGACAGTACATATCAACACTTGGTTGAATATGTTTAGAAAAAATGTGGAATTGATACTTCAGTTGATGAAACCAAGGTAGTTAACAAGAAAGATGGTGAATTGCTTCAGATAATTGACGATGAACATGTTAGTGGTTCATGGAATTCGCATCCCAATCACGTAAACCGCCTACACTTTGTTTAAGTCGATTATTTGATACGTGGCGAAGGTGATGGCGGTGGTACTTCGAACATTACAAAACCAAGAAGCAATGTATAATTCTCAAGTCGAGCCTGAGTCACAAATGCAGCAGTCCTGCGATCCTAGATACATTCAATATCCTACATATGGTCTTAGTGACTATTATCTTGTCTTTGTTCCAGAGACGCAACAACAAGAAGGACAAGAAGAAGAAGAGCGTAGAAACTTTATGGGATGTGATGTCGGTGAAACCCATGTTTTCACATTGGGTTTATCGATCTTGATTTAGCATATTCGAATGATGCTGAACACGAAGAAGATGTGGAGGTTGTGGAAGGAAACGTTTTACGAGAAGACATAAATAATTATTTTGATATGCCTCATCTCCTTCCAACCAGAGCTCTCAATGACGACCAAAAGGAGTCGTACCTTATAATTGTAGTCCAAGGGTAACTTGCGGTCAAAAATTTTAAACGAATGATCAAATGATTATAGAGGTCGAATTGAAGTGTCTGTAAGAGGGGTTTGAACATAGAATGAAGAGGTCTTCCAAAGACATGTATGAGGTCGTACGCGTTCAAGCTGATTCTGCCTGTTGTATGATGGCAAGGTCCTTGGGAAATGATGGCATGTTTCATCTATGAAAGTTTTATGACATACACACTTGTTCGAGGACCCAACTAAAACCCAACCACGGTCAAGCCAACAAAAAGGTATTGGGTCACTTACTCAAATTTATAAATGCATGCATAGCACTTTGGCCAAAAGACATTGTCATTGATATTAACGAACAATATAGTATTACGATCGGATATAACACAGGGTGGCATACTAGATGGGGTTCCCTTACGTTGATAAGAGGTAGTTGTGCAAAGTCGGTCACCCGACTCCCTACCTCTGTGTATAACTCGGAGCATCAAAATCCAAATACAAGAACCATAATACGGAAATACTTTACGGGGAATTTTACGGAGTGTTTTGCCGCCTTTGGTGTTGTGGTACGTATAGAAATACAACTTTAATATTTTACACTTCTGGTCCCTAAAAATTCCGATTCTACACTTTTGGTCTCTAAGCTTTGAGATTTTACACTTTTGGTTCCTGAAATTTTAGTTATTACACTTTTGGTAATTGAAATTTTAGATTTGATAATTTTGATCCTTGAACTTTTAGATTTTACACTTTTGGTCCTCAAACCTTTAGAAATTACGGATGCTGACGACCTACTTTTATGCAGCTCGAGACCTTCTTGCAAAACTTGCGCGTTCAGTTTTGTGTTCAATTTTACTCTCTATCATATGATGTCAACTTTATGATTTATTGTGTTTTTAAGTCACACATCGGATATATAAAATTCATGGTCAATATGGTCAATTGGTTAAAAAATTGCAAAAGATTCGCTCAATAGTAAAGTGTTCAAACCCACAACACTTGTTGTTCTAACAGACCAACAGACGCATTAGTGGTTTGTATTTTTTGTAACTTAAAAAAAAATATAACCCAAAATTTATTTTTACAAACTCAAAAACCAAACCATATGTAAGAATAATGATAATAAAACTCTTAAGTGTGTGTGTTATGATGAAATATTGAGTAACAATTTAAAAACGAAAGACGGATAAAAAAATATTTCATGCTTGATTTTCAAGACTCTGATTGTTGATTCAACTATCCTAAGACCTCATGAAATAATGATGACGCCGATTCTACTTAGTGTAAATGCTTAGTTTTATTTTTAAGCTTGATGAATTATCATTGAGTCTGTTTAGTGATAGCTCTTACAATTTAAGCTTCACTTTGTAATTTATGTTCAAAGTCAGGGACTCGCTGAATCTGTTCAACATCCTGATAGAAGACATCAAGAAACTAGGTATCGCTCCCTAAAGACAAAGAAGTCAAGCATACAAAACTACTAGCGATGTCGAACAAGTAGCCGATGATAGAATCAACTTCGCTCGTGATATGAAATTGGATTCAATGATAGCTTAAAATAAAATTAATTAGTCAAAATAATTTTGTTAAAGCTCAATAATTATATTAATTATCTTAATTATATCTTATATTTTATTATGCAAATATTAACTTGAAAAATTCAAATTATAATTTAATTAATTTTTTTATAACTCAATTATTATCTTGTTTTTTAAAAATACTAAAATTAATGGTATTTTTTATATACTAGAAATTGCCCGTGCGCGATGCCGCACAAAGCATTTAAAATTCTATAACGAAGATGGATAATTGATCATTATTTTTTGACCCATGTGAAAAATAACATTTAAGATTTTTTTAACATATTTTTGTTCATATATGATTATTTATCTTAATATGATAAAGATTTAAAATGACACATGAAAAAATAGAGGATTAATAGTAACTAAATGACTAATCATAAGGGTATTAACTGTAACTTCCAAATTTATAAACAATTTAACATTTAATGTAAAAATATATGAACAAATTAATTCATATGTATTTTTAATATTTAATAATATGATTAAAATCTAAAAATATTCGATATTGGACTCATTTTGAAGATATTTTCGAGACGATTATAATGGTATAATTTGTTAAAAATATAAATAAAAATTTTAATACATTTTACGCAATTTACATTATTTATGTTAATATAATAAGGGTGTAAAATGAAAAATGAAAAAGTGAGGGGGTAAAAGTAATTTAATTAAGTAACTATAGGGATATAGAGTGTAAGTTATGAATTGAAATTGAAGACGTGGGTGGGAGGAGTTTCTAATTGATGCATTACATAGTACATAGTTGTACTAAGGGTATTAAGAGTTGTAATATTGGTGAAAAACAGTTTTGCTTAAAATAACTGATTAAAAATCTTATATATATAGTATAGATAATAAAATGGCATGTGCCAATAAGATAAGCCTAAATGAATTGAAAGTGTAAAATGCATCCAGATACCTATATAGACGGAACAATCATGAAACCAACTCAACAAAACGGTTATTATATATAGATTTCACAAAAAATTGTTTGATATCCTCTAATTTAGGCGAAACTACTATCATCTATGTTTATGTCAAATTCTTATATTAAAAATGTAAAAAACAATTAATACTTACATAAATCATTTAATAGAAACATGGTTATTAATACATAGAATGCAATTACCTTCTTCTATGATTTCTCATAATATATTTAGTTTGTTTTTTTGACAAAAAAAGTGGTTTCTAAAAGCGTTTATATTTTGTATAAAACTATAAATCTTTTATTGCATGCTTGATAGGGACATAAAATTTGATATGACGTGTTGATATGCTTTCTAGAAACCATTTAATTGGGTCGACTTGAGAAATTATTATATTTTACCCGACACTTTTACCAATTTCCTCAAACAACCCCGCATTTTAAAACAATTAGTCAAAAATAGTATTTTTCAGGATGTTTATAAGTTAAGCAACTTATAAATACGATTGTAACTTTATCATGAACTTTGATAGTCATTTGACCCTTCTTTATTCAGACCCGATTTAAATTTTAGCATACTGATAGTGCTTCCCTCTATAGTCTTCGAAATGGATAATCCAACCTTACCATGATTTGTTATTGGTAACGATGATATTGTTACTTTTCTGGAATTGTATGTTTGATTAGATAATATGATAGGACCGTGCTTCAATGATGCTTAAGAGTTGCATAAAGTCTAGATACAAAGTTTGTATTTAGGATTTGTATGTATCATTGTGGTCCTTTGATGGAGATAGAGTATGGTAAACGTTCTCTTTAAAGTTTACAACTAGTAGGTAAGTTTGATCAGTAATTCCAATTTTTGAGAAAATGTTTGTTCTTATCGGTACCAGATGAATAATGATTTAACAGAGAATAACCAAGTATTAATTATCATGCACAAATATAAGATAGAAGCGAACAAATCTTGGTGGTGGTTCTAGTTCTAACATGATATATACCTCTAACATAATCTCATGACCATTGTAATATTTCACTTCATACTTAACCTTATCCAAACATGGATAGTTTTTCTTAATAATTTGATTTGATCGGATTTGTTTCGGTACTTGAAACATGAAAGAGACATAACCAATTAACAAGATACGTTGTAACCAAAAGAGAACCATGTTATTAAAACACCAAACTATACAAGATCGACCAGATATTATTGCTCTAATACATAATCTAATAATGATGTTAACATCGATGGTACTAGTTTGACATCTAGTTATTTAGGACCATTAACCAAAAAATCAGTGATGAAATATGTCTCACGTTTGAGGGAATATTTATATACTCTGTGATATCCTATTCATTTCCTTTGTCAACCCTGATCGTAGTTTTTACTAAAATTTAAAAAAGGCTTAATATAGAAAAAACCTAAATAGTTCAATTACTAGGTGAAATAATTGGATATTTCATATTTGGATGTCTTTACTAGGTGAAGTAATTGGATATCTGGATGCCAAAGACAAGATTTTATTTTCTTTAATAAATTATTTCTAAAGAAGAAAGTAAAATCAAGAAATGAAAGGTTCAGGCTATATTTGGCAAACTAGCAGATAAGGTAGCTGATGACTGATAAGGTAGCTGAAGAATAAAATGCATTTGGAAAAAAACTAGCTAATAAGGTAGCTTATCAATGTAAATGACAAAAAAAGACATGTTTAAAAATTAGTAATGTAAAAAGTAAAATGATATATTTTGAATTAAAAAAATAAAAAGTCTCATAATTACAATAAGTCATCAAATGCTACTTAAAGTACCTTTTCAAAAAGCTAGCTTATGTTCATTCAAACATGTACCTGATTCATAAATTGACTAATAAGCTAGCTTATTTTTACCAAACAATATCTTAATGCTTCTTGACAAAATTTATCGGAAAAGATTTAGTTAGTGATGGTATATTGAGGGTTTAAGGAAGTGTTCACTCATGTGGACCGAGATAAATTAAATTTTCTGTTATACAAAAAAGTCATTTATGACCATATAAAAGAAAAAAAAATGTATGCATATATATAATGTATTGACCATTTTAATAAGATGAATTTCAAATTTAAAGTATGAAAGACATGTGACACAGTGGCAAATTAACCTATAATTTTTTTCTTGAGCAAGTGGATTTTTAAAGTAGGTGAAAGATCCATAAAGTTACAGCCTTGCAGGATTTTTGGTGAGAAATTAATGTCGACATAGTTTGATCCGAGGAAAAACAAACTATGTTGATTTTGCAAATAATATATTTTTCAAGTTAGTCGACCTTGACCTTTTGAGTAAAACATAGGATTACATCTTACGTCCAATATGCTTTTAGCTGAATTCCTTTTCTATATGGAACTGATTTGTTTTTTTGGTTGATTTCATAGATGTTTCAAATTTTTAGTATTTGATATCGAGGCATGGGATCAAGTGAGAAGTGTCAATTTTGGTGAGAAGTTTGAAAAGTATTTTTAAACCCTTGATCACTTTTAATCAAATACACTCCAATAAATTGCCACTTAAAAGAGAATTGATCCAGTGTATCTCATTGCATCTTATCCTAATGTTCGTTCATTCTCATCCAACAATTGATAACCACTTCTCATCGAAACTTAACCCTTGATATTGATTGCCTTGTATTTTTTTTTATTATATTTGTTTATATATCTAGAACTCCTAGTATTAAATAAGATGTTTTATAAATCAAAATTAATTATGCATTTAAAATTTCAACAATAATCAAATTAATAATTACAAGCAAATCACAAAATACAAACAAGTTAAGATAGGAAAAACTCGTATTTTGGTGGAAAGTTAATTATTAAGAAAATGATAATTTACAAGATGACATGAAGATGTAGTTAATCAACAAAAAATATGGAAACAAATTTGGGAATGGAAACAACTTGGGTTATTACGCACTGGTTAAGCGAAATGAACTTGATTGAATCCGATTATCCCTTTACTGCAAAAATAACTTCTTTAACATGTAAATTACTTCAAATAAACTTTTTGAGATATTTCAAGAAAATTATAACGTCTTTTCAAAAATTCTTGTTGAGACGTCATGTAGCATCATTACAGCTAAAATAACATCTTCTTAAATGTTTATTGATATGAAATAACCAATCACCTTTTCTATCCATCAAGCTTCATATCTTTGTCTTGATACTAAAACATTCACTAAGTCATATTTATAAATCTAAGAGCATTTTTAATAAAATCCCTAAAATGAAAAAGAAAGTGGAAATTTTTAGTTCTGTCTTTTGCTTAAGAAATCTCAAAAAATAACTTTTAGAGAGAATGTAAAGTTACAATATTTTATTTGAAATTTAAAATTTGAAATCTGTTGGAGTATAAAATATATCATACATTTTTTAAATGATATATTGATTAATAAAGTATCTAAAATAGAAAAGGTTGTTGGGGTTCACTAAGTTCTTAAAAATTTGTTGGAGTATAAAATATATTATACACTTTTTAATTTGATTTTCAAGAAATTATAAGAAACCATTGAAAATGTTCTAATTGGTTTATTGTAAGTTGATCGGTTTCCGATTAGGTAGTCTTTGTGGCTTTGGAATAACCACATGAACGTATTGTCTCTTCATGTCGAATAAAGTTTTGGTACATCGAACATGGGTTCCGAGATCAAGTACTCGTGACACATGTCTTTCTTATCAATCGGTATGTTTTATGGCTATCAAAAAATGCAGTCGTTTAAAACTTTACAACAACCTTCTTAAATGCTTAGTAATAACGAAAACAACGTATATAAGAAATGATGTCCTAAAAAACCAAAATAATTAATGGGTTGATTGGAGAAGGTCCAACTCATATGGCCCACAATATGATCAAATGCTTCCTTTTTCTTTTTTTGGGAAAAGGGGACAAAATCTTTATTCAACAAATCTTCCTTAAGCTTAAAAAGGATAGACCGATGCAATGTACGTGGGCTTTTAAGTTTAATGTACAACCAACTAGAGATGGCCAAACCCAACCGGTTATAACCGGCTCGGTCGGTTAACCGATAACAGAACTGGTCGTCAACCGGTTATAACCGGACCGCTTTATAACCGGATAATTTGATCATCAAGGGTTTTGGCATTTTTCCCATAACCGGTTATAACCGGACATAAACCAGTTACGTAACCGAACTGGAACCGGTTATAATCGGGACCGATGTAATTAAAAAAAATAGCCGGTTTATATACGTTATTATAGCTGTTAGGAGCCATATGGCTTCATTTTTGAACGTCTTTTTGGCCTTTTTACCCTCATATACCCTATAAATAAGATGTGTGGTGTTTAGGTTTTACGAAAAATGCAAAATTCTCGCTATAATTCGTGATTTTGTGTTCTCGAGTCTCGACTCCTATTCGTTTCTCGCTAGTTTTACTCTCTCAACTCTCTCTCTCTCTCTCTCTCTCTCTCTCTCTCTCTATTATAAATTTCTAATCTTTAAATTATTTATAAAGTTTAAAAAAAACAAAATAAAAAAATAGCGTTAACTGATCTTTAATCGGTTACGTAACCGGTTAAGGTTAACCAATTAACTGTTAAGCTTAATCAGTTAAGACCTCGGGACCCCTTAACCGTAACCGAACTGTAACCGATTACGGCCGATCACCGTTTTTAACCGAAATCAATCCCTGACCGGTTATAACCGGCCCGGGACCGATTTTTAACCGTCACTAGTTTAAGGGGCCACAACAAGACATAACTTATGGCGACAATATATATTCCATATATAATAATAAAACATATATTTTCTACTATTACTTAAGATGCCAATTATATTAAACAATTTAAATTATTAAAAACTAACATAAGACCTTAAAAATGTAAGAAAACGCAAATGTCATATTATTAAAAAATTGTGCAATAGGCCATGATGCACCACAAGCTTAACGTGACATCAGACATAACACATAAGTCTTGAGCCACAATAATTGTTGTAGGAATCCTTTTAAAACAATGATGCTAGTTGAACGAAATCAGATCATCTAGGCTAATGGACTTAATAAGCAAGCCGTCCATAAAGTATAATCTCATTTTGGAGAATTAGTTGATTTAGCCATTTTACATAATTGGTTTTACACTAGTACAAAAACTCACATTTGTCACGGTCAAAAACCGTGGCCATAGGCCTTTAGTCACGATTTTTCATTTTTATCAAACCGTAGCCTATTCTCCCATGACCATTGATACTCTTTTGGTCACGCTTAAAATGTGTCACCAAATCAAATGAAAAACCATAACCATAGATTGAAAACTGTAGCTATAGGCATATGCGGTCTATGGTCACAAATAATAATTCTCACAAAAAAACCGTGACTATATATATATATATATATGTCTATAGCCACGGTTTTTAATTGTTACTTGCCACGACAAAAAAATTGTAGTCATATGAACAATTTAGTCACGGTTTTGTTTAAACCATGACATTATATTTAAACATGTTTTCTAATGGTCATGGTTATTGAGTTACATCGAGGCTAAAACAATACCCCAATTTTATTTATGACTTTTAGCCACGGTTCTAGACCTAACCGTGACTAACATGAATTTCAAAACCGTGGCAAAAAAAGCATACTTGTACTAGTGTTACCTTGATGCGGTAATTATTTTATATAAAAAGCGGAACAAGTTTTAACCTCTAATGCCTAGCCACTGTCTTACCACATATACAGGCAAGCGTACCTGATCGTGAGTAATATAGTGTAGGAAAGTCCAGGTATCATATCTACCACTGGGAACGGTCAAGTTATCGTAGATTATTCATCTAAATCAGTTTAATTAACCTAAAGCTTTTTGGGGGGTTTTTATGAAAAAGGTTTTAATACTAAAAAGACAACTAAATTAATTACGAACTAAGAAAGCAATTAAAGAGATTAATTAAGAACTATATAAGAAAAGTAGTAGTACTCATCATGGTATAGTGAATCCCCAAGTGGATGATCTAAACAGGCCAAAGGTTTGGTTGTTTTGGTTATTGTAGGAATTTAAGTCTAGGACACCCTAAGATGTAGTGACTATGGTATTTAACTAGGTCTTGGTCCTCCTAGTTCCAATACTTAGGTCGTTTGTCAGACAATCTAGTACCGGTAATCCGATCCTAATTCTATTGTGTGGTTTTCTACCTCCAGGTCACTCTCGGTCCGAGTAACCACTTAACACAACTCTCTTGGTCAAAGGGTAGGTTAAGGTAGGTTGATTATCCTATCGGAGTCTATCTACTTTGGTCAAAACAGATACACCCAATCAATGAGTTCAAATAACCAAACAACAAGAATCAGAACGGAACCATAACGCACATTCAATTAACCAAAAACAAACCAATAAACATTAAGTATAAAATCATCATCCACAACGGTTCATCGACCACAATAAGTACCACTATTAAAAGACTACTCACTAATCATAATGAAAACAAAAAACATGATAGTAGACATGATACCGACAGTACAACGACGGATGATCAAAGATTGAACCCCGCAGCGTATCGGCATCACTCAGACTTTCACTCTCTGCTCTGTCGTTCCTCTCGTCTCTGCTTGTATATTCTGAACTGAAGGAGGAGGCTGGTATTTAAAAGAGGCGTCCAGAAGCCATTTCGCGATCGCCTGACGGCGGTTTCGCGGCGCCAAACACTTAGGTCAAACCCTGGTCTTCATCTTTGTCGAACTTGGCGGCGCCAGATCTTGGATTTCGCGAACGCTAAGAAGCCACTAGATTAAACTTGTGCATTTTTCACGTTTATCGCCTTTTTTCGTACTTTTCCGTTCCACGGCATCCAAATCCTACATAAGCAATAATAAGCTCATTTGGTAAGTGAAATGATCATAAACGGGTGAGAAATGGGTTAAGTCATACAATTAAGTCAACCAAAACATGTATAATTTTGGTGTTATCATAATCCCCACACTTAAGCTTTGATTGTCCTCAATCAAAAGACTGAAAGATAAGAAAGATAACTCCAAAATTATCTCCACCCAAGATCATCCAAGAGAACAAAGAATACTCACACAATCGAACACACAAACAAGACTCATTAAGCAATCGGATACCAAGATCAACCTTTTACCCTCACATAGTATGAATAATCATATAAAGTGTATCTCTCGGGGGTAAAAGTGTATATGTAAGTGATCACACCAATACTCGACTAATTCCCGCATGCATAAGCTTGTCACCAAATCTAATCTCCACCACTGAGAAGTTGTCAACCGTCAAGAGGACTTTAGGGTTGTAACATTAGGCTAAGGGTTAAGGGTAGGATAAATGATATATAAGTGACTAAGGGTTGCAGCAAAAATGTTGGTCCCAAGTAGGTGACCTTCAAGTAAGGATAGTGTTTGGGATTATAGAAGGGGGGGGGGGGGTTGAATATAATCACACAAATTTCTCACTTTTAAATTCTTGTTTTATAAACAATATGAATTTACAGATTGTTGCGGAAATAGAAGAGACAATTAGTCTAAACTAAACAATCTAAGTTCTTTCACTATGCACTAAGTGAGAAGAGAATAAAGAAAGAAGATAGAGGGAAAAAGAGAGAAAGGACTTGAGTATTTTAGGATGAAGAAGAAGTGTGGAGAACATCTCTTCACGTCCTATTTATACTCCATGCATTAAATGCATGCAGACCTACTATTGTGACGTGTCACAATGTGAGTGGTCTGTTGTACTATTTACTATAAACAAATACTCTTTGCATGGTGTGCAAAAGAGGATGTTTGTAAACAGTTGCCTTATGGTCTGATAAGTACGGAGGGAACAGTAAAGTAACTGCCCTTATGTACTATTGTGTCAGAAAAGGCGAGTAATCCTTTTGTGCATTAGACTAAGACATTGTTCTAATCCTTCAGGATCAGGATACTGATCAGTGACTAGAGTCCTGAAACTGGGGACGTTCAGGATCACGTGTATCCTGATGAATCTTCAGGATGTCATACGATAGTGAACAGACTGCTATCACTGAGTTCCGTCTTCAGATCACGAGCATGCTGTTCCTGTCATCAGCTATTTCTTCGACGTCGCTGATGGTTCTTTGTGTATGATCTTAATGTCTTCAGGAGGAGGTCTTCACTTCAGTGGACATGATCAGTAGACTGCAGAACAGACTCGTTAGTCTCCTGATCCTGATCCTGATCTATAAAGTTAAGTTACAGCATAAGTAACATGGAGTAACACTGAACAGACTCAGTGATAATTCCTCAAGCTATAACAGAAGTAAAAACCTATTCACTAAGTAAAGATTCAGGATCATTATCATTTCATCAGGTCTTAGGAGAGCTGGATCAACAATCTCCCCCTAAATGATAATGATAAGACAACAGAGTAATTGTCTTAATCTAGAAAGGTTAGAAATAAATCTAAGTCTAGAACTAAACAGTAGGAAATAGAACTCATAAAGGTACATGTCCCATTTACTGTTTTGAGGGATCTTTTTCAGTACTATGATGGAATGAAGTACAATGCACTGAATTGCATTCTCATTAATCTCATTAAAATATTACAAGAGTAAGGAAAATACAATAGTACATGATAGAAGTACTGAAAGAAAAGATTACAAGACAACTAACTATCAGATTCTTCGCTAATGTATTCAGTCTTGACACAAACAGGAACAGGAGTTTCGCTGAAGGCAAGTCTGTGATCAAGTATAGCTCTGACAGTGCGGATGATCTCTTTGTTGTCTGGATTTTTCTTATCTTGTTGTGCAGTGAAGAGAACTGTCAAAAGATGTTCATAGGGCGCTATGTGTAGCTCACTGAAGCGTTGAAAGCGTAGGATTGAGTTATTGCTAACACATATGCCATGAACAGGTTCTCTGATTACTTGTCCTTCAGATAGAGAGATTCCAGGAGGGAATGAAAGATCAAGCATCGAGAGGTCCAAAGGTTTAACAACCATTCTGGGAAGACAGGGAGTTGGTCTTCTTGTAGAGGTGCCTGCGGATCTTCGAACAGGCTGCTGAGATGAGAGTGGAGAGTGATGGAGCAGGTCATCAGGTATTTCGGTTGTCCTTCTGATGCGAGCAATAAGTCCTTCAATGACTTCTTCTACTTCAGCCCGATAGTTCTTGTTGGCTTTGGGAAGCAGGGATCTGATTTCGTTCCACTCTGACAAGTTGTAGCGATCTAACTTGTCCAGAGTGTGCTCTACGTCCTTTACTCCAGAGCGTTTGACTGTGATCCAGGTTTTACCAGGATTACCTTTCTTGCCTCTTGATCGGCGAAGATGGATACCTGAGATGGCAGCACCATGCTTTCGGAGGTGTAACCGATCTCTGCACCAGTCAAGCTCAGCATTCACTTCTCCAGTCTGTATCTCTGCATTTTTGTTGAAGACCTTCAGAACAGCCTTCTGTGCAAGAATAGGATCTGCACTTATTTCAGCATCTTCATCTACAAAATCCGATGCAAGCCTTCGAGCGGCTTGAGCAGAGAGGAAAGCTTCCTTCTGCTTCTTATTATGCTCTAGTTGAGCCTGTACAGCCTCGTTGTACTCCTCCTGCGAGAGATAGGCGAACTCAGAGTCACAAGAGGTACGAAGAGGAATTTTTACTCTTGTACTCTCGAGTCGCTCTATCACGGCGTCTAAGCGCCCATCCCTGTCAATTGCAAAGGAACTGTCAGGGTAGTTTTCACCTTCAGATCTAGGAGAGTTTGAGGGAGGTGATCTGGGTGAAGAAGCAGGGGTAGAGAAGTCATCAGAGATGAATTCATCATCTGATGAGAGGCATATGGTTTCAGGGGTGGCTCGGATTTCAGGGTTTTGGGATGAAGAGGCTTCTTGGTTAAAACGGGTTGTAGGACGGGTAGAAATGGTTTCTTGGTTAAGGGGTGTGATCCTGAAGGTCATTTTAGCTAGTTTAGCTCTGGTCTGCTCATTGGGACTATTCTCCATTAGGCGAATAATGTCACCAGTGACAGAGCCAAAGTTGACATCGTGAGTTTCAGGATCGGCTTGGTTAAAGGGTTCAGGTTCAGGGGCAGAGGTGAGTTCAGGAGTTGGTTCAGGTGAGGGTAGTTTGGGAGGTTGGTAGATAACCATTTGAAGGTTATTAGGAGGGGAGTTTTCAGGTGAGGAGTCTAGGGTGATGGTTTCAGGGGTAGGTTTGGTTTTAATAAGAGAAGATATGGGTTGGTTATCAGAGGAAGAGGGAGAGGATGGTGGTAGAGACGTACCAGAGGCATCAGGGTTCTCCCCCTGAGGTTGTGCGAGCCCTGGAATGGGCGCAGAATCAGTAGGGATCTTCTCGATGAAGATGTCATCATCAGCATCATCATCATCTTCATCATCATCATCGTCGTCTTCATTATTCCCCCCGTCTTCAGTGGTTCTCCAGTTGGTGGAGGGGGAATATGCTGAATGGTCTCGGGGCTGTCTCTCCCCCTCAGCAGGTGCCTGCACTAAGGCAGCTGTTGTAACACTCCTTTGGAGGAGAGAGGCCATGTCACCCAGGACCTTGCGCTGGATGAAGGACGATGTGATCAGGGACTGTAACACGTCCCTGTCCGCCGTGGTGAAGGACGGAGGCGGCGCAGGAGCAGTGGTGAGGGCGTTGACAGCAGTGGAGAGCCCTTGCACCTGCTCCTGGATGGCTCGGAGAGCAGCTTCCTGAGCATCCAACCTCTGAACCACCGTTGTTTGAAAGGTGGTGAGAGAGTTGGTGCTGTTGATGATGTCGGTGGAGAGCGCAGGGAGTGCCGTGGCCTTCAGGTCATCAATTGATGCCTGAAGATTGGTGGAGGAGGAGGCAACTTGAGACACCTTGTCATGGATATTATCCAGACAAGGGATGGAGAGGGTGACGGCCGTGGGCGGCGGAGTCGCGGCGACGGCGGGCAGCAGTGGCACTGGCGGCGGCGGCTTCAGCAGCGGCTTGCAGCAGCTTGGGCAGCAACAAGTTCCTGTTGGAGGGACTGGAGCTGTGCCGAGTGCTCGGCCTCCTTCTGCTGGAAGGCTGTGCGGGCCTCCTGCAGGGTCCTCTCAGCGGACTGCCTGCGGAGCTCAGCTGCAGTCAGCTGATGCTCGGCATCCGTAAGAACGAAGTCGTTGAAGGGGTCGTCGTGAAGCCCTTCAGAACCTGCTCCTAAAGAACCTGTAGACATAGTAACTAAGTGAGCACTAGAAGACTCATTAGTTTTCATAGAAGAAGGAACAGTAATATATTGCTTAGAAATATTACCTGAGGCTTGGAGGGTATCAGGATGATTACCCACCAGATTCTCTGAGGGTTCGAGTTGAACCACCTCAGGTTCTTGTGTAACAGGGGCAGATGTAGAAGTATCTGCAGTGGAAGAACGTTTAGATAAAGGGGAAGGTTTATTAAAGAGCTGGGGCAGGGTAATGTAATATTTCTTACCAGCCGCCTGCGTCTTTTTCTTTTGCGCCCTTGCTTTGGCGCGTTTTGAAGGAGGTGGAGGAGTGACAGAGGATGGTTGGGGGCGCTTCTGGAGCGCAGAAGATGTGGTTGCAGCTGGGGAAGTCAGTATGGGGTTAGCTACTGACATAGCATGCATTGAAGTAGAAGAGTGTGGTTTGGAAGAGATGATAGAAAACGTACCTGCAGTGGGAGCGGTGGATGGTTCAGCATCCTCCTGAGCCTGATCCTGAGCAGGTTCAGGAACGACCAGGACGTCGGAGAGGGGGACGTCATCAGGATGATGAGCAACCTGGTCCAGGAACCTGGGTCCCAGAGAGTAGTTGTTGGAGTTTCCAATCTTGGGGTAGTTTTCCCCCATGTGTAGCTCCAGGACGGCCGAGAAGAACCTTGTGAAGGCAACGTTGGCAACCCGATTCTTGCTTCGGACCTTCCTTACCATGTCGTCCCAGATGGAGCGAGCATAGTCGAACTCGCGGTTCTTGATCGCAGAGTAGACCATCTGCTGGATGACCATCGGGAACTGCTCCGTGCTCCCTGTTTTGCCCGATAAGCACAGGCCAAACGTGTTCCATATGTAATAGAACACGGCGTTGAGTCCTGACTTATGGACAGTGGCGCCGGTCTTGGGCAGCAG
The DNA here is from genome assembly GCA_030169165.1 of Centaurea solstitialis. Lineage (NCBI taxonomy): Eukaryota > Viridiplantae > Streptophyta > Magnoliopsida > Asterales > Asteraceae > Centaurea > Centaurea solstitialis. Next base: position 20,682,724 of record CM058042.1, read on the forward strand.
GACGCCTTCCTTGTTGACAGGCCATCTGTAGCCGATGGCGTCCAGGAACTCGACGATCTCGTCGGAGGTGGGGACAGGAGGGAAGCGCTTCTTCTTGGGGAAGTTAAGCACGTTCCTGAGTGTTCCGAAACCGAAGGAAATGAGGTTGTCCCTGATTTGGAACTTGATCACCTCGCGCAGGACGCCCTTGGTGTTCTTCTCCTTGGTAACCGTGGCTGTAGACCACAGTTGTTGTAGCATGGGCTTGTTCGGCTTGGGGTCCAGGGTGAAAGCCGTCTTCAGAGGGCTTCGTAGTAGGAAGTCCTTGGCAGGAATTAGATATTCCTTCTCTTCAGGAATGTCAAACAGAGCAAGAACGTTGTTCTGTTTGAATTGAACGTCATGCGCAGGGATGACGATCGGCAGGCTTTCAGAAGATTGTAGTGGAGTAGCTTCGGAGGAGAGTTGAGCGTCCAGAGAAGAAGTAGTAGCAGCCATCCTGTTAGAAACATAAAAATAACATATATGGATGATTAAGAGTCCAAAATATGCATTTTTCTTCATTTTTCAATGAACACAAAATATGTTCATAAAAATGGTGAAATCCTTTATACTTAGAATAGATTAGATACCAAAATACACAAAAGGAATGTGTTTTGGTATTAAAGTGAACTTCTATTTTGATGAAAAGATATCAAAATAGGAGTTTATGACTGTTTCTTAAAAGAAATAAGAAAAATCATGTTAAACAGTTTTAACAAAAATCTTTGAAGATTTTGGGAAAACTAAGATCAAACGAAGTGATCTTAGGGTTTTTGGAAAAACGTTTCTCAAAATAAGTTGTTTTTAGAGAAAGAATGTCAACTTAGATTGTAGAAAGAACAAAGAACAAGAGGAGACTTACGTTGATCTTGTTAAAAGAAGTGGTAAGTGTGTGTTCTTGGTGTTCTTGAGGATGAAGATTCTTGCTTTTTCTTGCTTGAATGCTTAGAGAGTGTTATGTGAGCGTAAAGAGTGAAAAGGATTACGAATGAGGTTTTTATACCTCGTGGTAGGAGAGAGAAAAAGGATGAAAGAGAAAAGAGCGGCTAAATTCAAACGTTATGATGAAAAAGAAGCTCGACGCGCGTTCACGCGCCTGACACACGTAGTGGGGAACAGGAAACGTCCCATTACGTGTCAGTGCAGATGAAAGGTTTGTTTTATTAGAAAAACTAAAAACCACCTTTTCAGGGGATGATTCCAATTTGGTGAAAGATAGGTTTTATGGGAATCAGAGTACTTATCAGATAAGTACTGTTTTGGGAAAATCCTCTTATCACATTTAATGCGATAAGGTTTCAGTAGCAGAGGGAAGAAATACTTACCTGAGAATCATCAGTATTCGGATATTGAACAAAGATTTTGTAAGTACTGAATAGAGTCATCCTCTGAAGAAGAGTTATTCAGGAGTTGTTAATAAAAGAGGTCCTTAGAGAATACAAGGACTTTAACAACTGTTTGTCCTGAGAACTTCTATTCTTCAGGATTTAACATCCCAAGTTCACTGAGGAGCATATTAAAACGCGTCACATCCAGTGGTTTGGTAAAGAGGTCAGCAAGCTGATATTCAGTAGGGACAAAATGGAGTTCAATATCACCATTCATCACATGATCCCTGATGAAGTGATATCTCACTTCAATGTGCTTTGTCTTAGAGTGTAAGACAGGATTGTTAGCAATGGCTATTGCTGAAGTGTTGTCACAGTAGATAGGAATTTTGGAGAGTTGTATATCATAGTCCTGAAGTTGATTTCTCAGCCACAGGACCTGAGCACAACATATTCCTGCTGCAACATATTCAGCTTCAGCAGTTGATGTGGACACAGAGTTCTGCTTCTTGCTAGTCCAACTCACCAACTTGCCACCTAATAGGTGACAGCCACCAGTAGTGCTTTTCCTGTCGATCTTACATCCTGCAAAGTCACTATCAGAATAAGCTGTTAGATCGAACCCTGAGTCCTTGGAGTACCAAAGACCCATGTTAGGAGTTCCCTTCAGGTATCTGAAGATCCGCTTTACAGCGGTCAGATGGGATTCTTTGGGTTCAGCCTGATAACGAGCACAGAGACATGTAGAGTACATGATATCAGGACGACTCGCTGTAAGATACAGCAGTGAGCCAATCATTCCTCTATAGAGAGTCACATCAACAGGTTTCCCTTTGGAATCCTTGTCAAGAGACAGAGGAGGAGCCATTGGAGTCTTCATCGGTGTACAGGATGTGAGATCAAATTTCTTCAGCATCTCATGTACGTATTTACCTTGATTGATGAAAATTCCCTTTTCAGATTGCTTGATCTGAAGTCCTAAAAAGAATGTTAGTTCGCCCATCATAGACATTTTATATTCAGATTTCATGAGCAACTCAAACTTTTCGCAGAGTTTGGGATTGGTGGATCCAAAGATAATGTCATCGACATATATCTGGACAAGAAGGATATGCTTAGGATATTTCTTCAGAAATAAAGTGCTATCAATCTTTCCACGAACAAAACCTTTAGAGAGAAGAAAGGTTGAGAGGGTATCATACCAGGCACGAGGAGCCTGTTTTAACCCATAGAGAGCCTTGTTTAACTTGTAGACGTGATCAGGGAACTTAGGATCTACAAAGCAGGAGGCTGAGCCACATAGACCTCTTCATTAAGTTTTCCATTCAGAAAGGCATTTTTGATGTCCATCTGATAAACTTTGAAGTTCATATGTGCTGCAAAAGCTAGGAAGAGTCGAATTGCTTCGAGCCTAGCAACAGGAGCAAAAGTTTCATCGTAATCAATGCCCTCTTCCTGCCTGTATCCCTGAGCCACAAGGCGAGCCTTGTTTCGAATGATTGTACCAATCTCATCAAGTTTATTTCGAAAAATCCACTTGGAACCAATGATTGTACGTTTTCGAGGCCTAGGGACGAGAAGCCAGACATTGTTTCTGATGAACTCTGCTAGCTCTTCCTGCATGGCTGAGACCCAGGCAGGATCACGCAAAGCATCATCTATTTCTTTAGGTTCATTTTCAGAGATAAAATTTACATAAAGACAGACGTTACCAGCTTGACGTCTAGTTTTCACACCAGAAGAAGGGTTTCCAAGAACTTGATCAATGGGATGATCTTTGGTCCATCGGAGAGCAGGTGGTTGATACACCTGTCCTGAAGTAGATGCTTCATTGGATGATGGATCAGGAAGAAGATTTGTAGGAGAGGGTTCACTAACAGTGGTTTGAGAGAAGTCTTCACTGTTAGTGGGTTGATCAGGTTCAGGGGGTGTGATTTGAGTGATAGGGGTGGCATTTATGAGAGGAGGAGTAGTTATATCAGTGGGTGGTATTGGATCTTCTTCAAAACCATCAGGAAGGTCTTGAGGAGAAGGATCAGCAATAGGAGGTTCAGGGACTTGAAAGAAAGAGTCAGCCCACTGATTGATTTCAGTATTATCATTTGGGTGAGGAAAGGTAGGACCCGATTCATCAAACTTGACATGAATCGTTTCCTCAATGGCTTGTCTTCGTTTGTTGAACACACGGTAAGTTTTAGAAATGGAAGAGTATCCGAGGAAAATTCCATCATCAGATTTGGAATCAAACTTTCCAAGATTATCTTTGTTGTTCAGGATGTAGCAGACACAACCAAAGATATGGAGATGTTTGATTGATGGTTTCCTGTTACGAAAGAGTTCGTAAGCTGTTCTTCTGAAACGCTTGACAATCAGAGATCTGTTCTGAGTGTAACAAGCAGTATTTACAGCTTCAGCCCAGAACTGAGTGGCAAGGTTGGCTTCACTCAGCATAGATCTAGCAGCTTCGATCAGCGTCCTGTTTCGTCTTTCAGCAACACCATTTTGCTGAGGAGTTCTCACAGAGGAGAAGTTTTGAGAGATACCTTTCTGTTCAAAGAAAGATTCCAGGGTACTGTTTTTGAACTCAGTCCCATGGTCACTTCTTATTGAACGAACAGTAAGGTTGTTGAGTTTTTCCATCTTCCTGACGAACAGGATGATTTCTTCAGGAGCATCACTCTTGGCACGTAAGAAGAAAACCCAAGTATATCTGGAATATTCATCTACGATCACCAGAGTATATTTCTTTCCACCAATGGATTGGACATTAACAGGTCCAAAGAGATCCATGTGGAGAAGTTGTAGAGGAGAGCTGATGGAGGAAATCTGCTTGGACTTGAAGCTAGCCCTGGTCTGTTTTCCTTTCTCACATGCTGAACAAAGAGATTCCTTTGTATAGCGAAAGTCAGGAAGACCAATGACCAGGTTGTTGATGCAGAGTTGATTCAGCGTCTTGAAGTTGAGATGAGAGAGACGCTTGTGCCAGAGCCAATTCATATCAGTAGAAGCACGTGATACGAAACAGAAGTTATCAGTGGAAGTATTCATATTGATGATGTAGATGTCTGCATGTCTAACACCATTGAGAATGACTTCCTTTTTCCTGTTCTTGACTTTGCACTTTTTCTTAGAGAAAGAAACTTTGTGATTCTTATCACACAGTTGACTGATGCTCAGAAGATTATGCATCAGGCCTTCAACATAAGCAACTCTTTTGAAAGTAGTTACTCCGTTGGTCAGAGTGCCATACCCTCGGGTTTGGCCTCTACCGTTTCCGTCAAAGGTCACAGCAGGACCTCTTTCTTCACGGTAGTTAGTGAGGACAGATTTAGAACCAGTCATGTGTCGAGAGCATCCACTGTCCAAGTACCAGATGCCCTTATCCTGTAAAATACAGAGTTTAAGTTTTCTTTGGTACCCATAGAACTATGGATCCAGAAGTATCAGTAGGACTGGTTGAATCAGTGTCAGCCTTTACTGAAGTATCAGTACAGGAGGCTGGAGTCTTGACTGAAGGAACAGTCTTGACAACCTTCTTTCCTTTGACTGATTTCTCAGTCTTGGGAATCTTCTTTACCTTAGCTGATTTTTCAGCTTTGGTAGCATCAGGACACTTACTCGCAATATGGTCATTTAATCCACAGTGATAGCATTTGCGATATTGAAAGCGTTTAGTGTGGTCCAGAAAGTTTTTGAACTTTAGGTGAGCAGGACCAGCACCAAGTATGCCTTTAGCATTGGACATTGGAGGAATTGGTTTCTTCTCCTGAGTCTTTTGCTTCAGGTCAATCTTTAGTCTAGGAGCAGGACTCTGAGAAAGAGACTTAGTTCCAGAGACTGAAGGACCACCACCCAGAACTTTGTTCTTGGGTTTAGGACCCTTGGTCTTTGAAGGTGTTTCAGTTTTGGATTTATCCTTAACTGTATTCTTTTTGCTCTTAGGAGCACCTTCAGGGTGAGTGTTAGAAGAAGAAGGGGTGTTTTCAGAGGCATTAGGAAGAGGAATAGAAGAAACAAATTTTCCAAATTTGAGCATGGAACTATCAGACTTAGTTTCTTCTTTCTTGTATCCACGAAAGAATCCAAGACCTCTCTTGCTTTTATCAGACCTCCCTGAAGCTAATATTTCATCAACTTTTTCAGAGGCGTCACTCCATCCTTTGATGGTGACTTTTTCAGCATTTAATTGGGCAAGGGCCTTCTCTTTGGCAGCAAGAGCCAATTCTCTTTCAATACACAGAGTTTTGTTTACAGAGACCTGGTCCTTGTAATTTTCTTCCACAATGGTAAGCTGTTTTAATTTTTCTTGACATTCTTTGAGTTGTCCTCTAAGGTCAATATTCATTTTTTCAGCAGAGGTTTTACCATTAAGGGCTTTGTAAAGGTCGAGAGTGACTAGGTCTAACTGTGTTAAGCTTTCAAGAGGGATGAGAGGAATAGGTACCTGACTGGAAGAATCAGTCGCAGAGGTGGAAGCTTCAGGAGTTGTGGAAGAAGAAGCTTCAGGATCCTGAGGAGGAATCTCTTCAGGAACCTCTTCTATCTTAGCCATGAGAGCTAAGGTAGGTTCCTCAATAATGGCCATGAGTGCCACTTGAGTATCCTCCTCATCAGACGAGTCATCAGAGGATACATCATCCCAGTCGCAGTCTTCTGCGATTAAACCTTTGCCTTTACGCTGAGTTTTCATCTTTTTGTACTTTTCCTTCAGGCGTTGGTATTTGGGGTTCTTGGAAGAAGATTTAGCAGAGGAGGGAGCAAACTGACTTTTTCTGTACCTGCAATCATTAGCAAAGTGTCCTTTGCCCTGACAGTTGTAGCAGATAGCAGTAGCCTTGTCAACAGGATCTGACTTAGGCTTGTCAGTAATAGAAAGATGTTTCTTTTTATGGAAGTTTCCCTTTTTGGCAAACTTTTTGAAAGATCTGGTTAAAAGAGCAAGAGACTCATTGAATTCAGGATCTTCTGACATGTCAGAGTCAGAAGATTCTAATTCAGTAATAGTTACTGAAGAAGAAGAAGCAGCAACAGGAGGAACTGAATCAGAAACCAATGCAACAGATGTGCTTTTGGATTCTTTAGAATCTCTTATGAGATTCTTTTTCAGTTTCTTCTGTTGTTCACGGTTCAGAAGAATACCGTACAGCTCACTTAGAGTGAGTGTCTTTATGTCCTTTGACATAGTTAAGCAGGAGGTGTAGATTTCCCAATGTTCAGGAAGAGCTTCCATGAACTTGGTAACCACCTCAGAGTTAGAGTAGGTAGTACCGATGGTCTTCAGATCAATCAGAAGACAGTTGAATCTCTGATGTAGCTGGGAGAGAGTTTCATCCTTCTGATGAATAAAGCTTTCGTACTGACGAACCAAGAAAATCTTTCTTGATTCCATTAGTACGGCGGTACCTTCATATTGAACACAGAGAGTGTCCCATATCTCCTTAGCAGAGCGAAGGTGACAGACAGAATGAAAGACGTCATCAGGGAGTGACATGGCAATGAGAGACCTAGCCTTGGTGTCAATGTTGACCAGGCGTCTATCTTCATCATTCCAGTCAGTTACAGGCTTTACCAGTTCCCTTTCAGGAACAGCAGGTTGGCCACCAGCAGCAGGAATGGGGTGGACGGTTTGTGTAGGCACATGTGGTCCATTTTCCAGAAAATAAGGAATCTGGGGATCAGAACCAGAGAGGAAAAGTTCCATCCTGGTTTTCCAAAGAGAGAAGTTGTCTTTGTTAAACCGAGGAGGCTTTCCAGCTGAGCCGGTATCAAAGTAGTTATCCTTAGCTTGAAGAGCCATAGAATAAGAAGAGAGAGGATCACAAGATTTTTCTAAAGAAGAAAATGAGAGCTTGTATCTGCTCTGATACCACTTGTTGGTCCCAAGTAGGTGACCTTCAAGTAAGGATAGTGTTTGGGATTATAGAAGGGGGGGGGGTTGAATATAATCACACAAATTTCTCACTTTTAAATTCTTGTTTTATAAACAATATGAATTTACAGATTGTTGCGGAAATAGAAGAGACAATTAGTCTAAACTAAACAATCTAAGTTCTTTCACTATGCACTAAGTGAGAAGAGAATAAAGAAAGAAGATAGAGGGAAAAAGAGAGAAAGGACTTGAGTATTTTAGGATGAAGAAGAAGTGTGGAGAACATCTCTTCACGTCCTATTTATACTCCATGCATTAAATGCATGCAGACCTACTATTGTGACGTGTCACAATGTGAGTGGTCTGTTGTACTATTTACTATAAACAAATACTCTTTGCATGGTGTGCAAAAGAGGATGTTTGTAAACAGTTGCCTTATGGTCTGATAAGTACGGAGGGAACAGTAAAGTAACTGCCCTTATGTACTATTGTGTCAGAAAAGGCGAGTAATCCTTTTGTGCATTAGACTAAGACATTGTTCTAATCCTTCAGGATCAGGATACTGATAAGTGACTAGAGTCCTGAAACTGGGGACGTTCAGGATCACGTGTATCCTGATGAATCTTCAGGATGTCATACGATAGTGAACAGACTGCTATCACTGAGTTCCGTCTTCAGATCACGAGCATGCTGTTCCTGTCATCAGCTATTTCTTCGACGTCGCTGATGGTTCTTTGTGTATGATCTTAATGTCTTCAGGAGGAGGTCTTCACTTCAGTGGACAGGATCAGTAGACTGCAGAACAGACTCGTTAGTCTCCTGATCCTGATCCTGATCTATAAAGTTAAGTTACAGCATAAGTAACATGGAGTAACACTGAACAGACTCAGTGATAATTCCTCAAGCTATAACAGAAGTAAAAACCTATTCACTAAGTAAAGATTCAGGATCATTATCATTTCATCAGGTCTTAGGAGAGCTGGATCAACAAAAAACCTGAAAACCAATCAGTTCAAGACCCAAATTAATCATCTGACTTTTGAGGTTTTTAGAGCTCGGGATTTCTATCTCTATCACTTGTATATCGGCCTAAGCATATTGCTTATTTGTGACTTCGATATTTATTTTCTTTTTAAGCACATCGACTCTTTTGATTTTTTTCTTTTTGAATGAGTCGTTTTCTATTTTTCTTTTCTTTTCAAGCTCTCTATTTTTTTCTTTTTTCTTTTGAGTAGCAACTATGTTGCTTTTTACTCTTTTGCTCTCTTTCTTTTTCATAATCCCTTTCTCTATTTGTCAGATTCATAAAACGGACCAAAAACATGAAAAGCCTCCAAATTTGAGCTACGGCCAAAAGATAGATAAAAATTAGGCTAAAGGATAAAGTGTATAGTGGGTAAAGAAATGAAAAGGCTAAGGCTCAAAATGGTTACAACGGATGAAGTACTAATGATGAGTACTTTCAATCAAAGGCTAGGCAAATCAAATAACCTTATGACGAGGTTATCTGACGAAGGCTAAAAGGGTTAGAAACGAAGGCCTCTATCAGTGCAATGGTGATAAATACTTCTCTTATGTGGTCTCGACAAGCATTCAAATGACAAGTTCTACCTTGGGTCAAAGTTGGTATTCCTCACGAAATAAATAACAATTAAGGCTCAATCTCTCAAAGGAATTGGGTGAGGCACTCATAGTAATCAGTATTCCAAGGCATCCTTTTACTCAACTAATCCTATTTAGTGTTCTCCTATGCAAGCAACTCAGTCTCAAAAACAATCTCAGATTTCGAAAAAATTGGGGTCAAATCTCAAAGCTTTCAAAAATTTGAAAAACGACAATCCATAAAGCAAAAAGCGAACCCATTTAAACAGATAAGTCTACATAACCCCATTCCCACACTTAAAATTTGCAGTGTCCTCAATGCAACAATCAAAACAATTAAGGAGTAATTGGGAAAAAGAGAAACTTCCCGGGTTATGTGACGAAATCTGTTCTGATCTGAGAGAGTGTTCCAAAATCGTGCTCGATTCAAGATCATAGGTCGCTGTATCTACTACCAAAAAGAAAAAAAAAGTAAAAACGAACTAATAAAATAAACCAATTAAAGAGTACTTAAAATCCTAAACAAACCAAGAAAAATAAAAATTGTTCAACCAAACACAACCACAAACAAAAATAAAATTGTCTTAAACAACCATATCGAATGAGGGAGATAAAAGAGAGAGATCAATAAGGGCCACGAGGTTGGTTTTGCCAATCCTCAAAAGTCGGGTAACCGGGCGGAGCATCCTCGGAGTATGGCCAAAAAGGTGATGGAGCATACGCGGTATTCGGTTGAATACCGAAATGGAAGGCCATTTGGTTCATCACTCCGCTTTGCCAGTTGGCTTGGTGAAGAGCCTCCGCGGTGTTGTACTCCACATGTTGATGATGGCGGCCATAAGATAACGACATCTCCGGAAGTCGGTTACTCAAGTCTTGGTAACCCGAATATGCCATCCATTCCGCCAGTTGCTCTCCCGCAGTCGTCCCACTTGTTCCACCGGTCTCATGCGTGCTTCTTGCTTGATCCCTCGATTGACTCCTCGTCCCATAAGCTTGAGGATTATGGATCCATGCATTATAATCCCTTCCGGTCATATGCTCAACCCTTGCTATACCCATGCCACGGAGTTGGTCCATGTCGATCAATCCCATCTCCCCAAGGTTCGTCATCGAGGCAATGGCACCTTCGGTAAGAATACCGAAGTGTTTGGCGAGAAGCGTGACGTACTGGCCACCAACCATTCGACTACCCTCTCGATAACCACTCGCCTTAGCGAGTTGAACGGCGATGAGATACGGAGCATTCGGATATTTGTCATCCGTAGTGAGTTGCTCAAGAAGCCAAAGATCATAAACCGAAACTTTCTCCTCACTCGAGGTACGAGCATTCATCGCGTGAATAAGCATGCGGTGTAGAAGTCGATCCGAAGAAGCAAGAAAACCTTTCACCTTGAGATTACCACCATATTCACCTTCACCAAGAATCGCCCAAGCCAAATGAGGATCGAAACCATCCAGTCTCTTTGCGGTCGCCCACATGTACTCCACGAATCCGGGAGCATCCACTTCCGCTTGGGTATATATCCCCAAGGCGACGACAAATTCCACCAACGAAAAGCGATCTCCAAACTCCCCCGAGTCGAAAAGTTATGCACAACTGATAGAACTCATCAAGGGCCTTGATTGCATCAAAACGGAACGTGGCTACGAACTCAACAATAAGCTAGCGATAGAGGGTCTCGGAAATGTCGAAGACTCATTCCCATGCATGGCAATTATAATACTCGCTGCTATCCTCGTCGTAAGCATGCTTCTCGAGTATCGCCTTGATGTTGTTTTCTACACTCATTGATCGAAGAAGGTCCCAGTCGACTCTCCTCGGTATCAAAACCTGACGGGTGAGAAGCCGGTTAACGGTATCCCGGTATTCCTCCCGTTTTGGAGCGTTCAAAGTTGGGTCGTTCATGAAATAAGTGAAAACGTGGCTCCCGTCCGGTGCACGGAAGTTGGTTGCGGTGGAAGTTGACGAGCGGGTTCTTTGTCTCTACAAAATCCACATACCATTGTCTTAGACACATTTGAGCAATAAACACAAGACAAGGTGTATTCATATCAAAAACTTTAACGAGACAGAACTTCCACGACTAATAAGTTCAACTAGCGAATGTATACATGAAAAACCAAAATCAAAGGGGATGTGGAACATCCCCACACTTGAACTTTTAGTCCAACCTCAATTGCAATTAATTTAGCTATCTAAACAAGAATGGGGGATTTTGATGTCATCAAAATCCCCACACTTATCATCAAAGCATAGTCACTAGATTAAACAACCAAAAAGCATGCTAGAGTAAAATTTCAATCACAATTTAGGGCATGCATCAACTCATAAGCATTAAACAATCAATGGTGTATCAAGAACAATGTCAAATCCATAAAAGCATAAACACACCATTGATGGTCAAAACAAGATCTACACTTACCGAATCAAGCTATCCTCATGAAATTAAAGTTGGGAAACATACCTTGTTCATGGTGAACGATGAAATTGAAGCTCAAGAAGGTCGGATTTCGCAGAGACGTGGGAGGGGTTCGCGGCGCCTAAGAGAAATTAGGGTTGTGTGTTTGGAAAAAATGAGCAAAAGAGGGTTAAAAACCCGTCTGCACCGACTTCGCGTCGCCAAACCTATGGTTTCGCGTCGCGAAACAGGCGGGTTCTCGAAAAATAACCCTAGTTTTTAAAAGCTTCGTGTCGCAAAACAACCCCCTCGCGTCGCGAGATTCGAAAATTTTACCTGATACCACGACTTACCAACCTCGCGTCGCCAAACTTGAAAACTGGCGATCGCGAAATGCCTTCTGTTTCCAACTTTTCAAAAATTCCATTGCATGTCGGATTTGCTCGATTTTGGTTCTTATTCCCTCCATATGGTTACCTAAGCAATATCAAACAAAAAGATTAACAAAAACACACACGAAAAACATAAAATGCAAAAAGAAAGAAAAAGCTCGGGTTGCCTCCCGTGAAGCGCTTCGTTTTTGAATGGGTCTAGAGCTCGACCCCCTTTTTCGGCTCATTTCTTGGCACGTCGGGATGACAAGCCCTTCTTCTTTCTATATTCCTTCTTGGAGGTTCCCGACCCATTAGGTGTTTGATCCTTTTGACGTATCGGGTTCGGATAATCCTCCGTCCTCTTTCCGTGTTCATGAGGGAGTAGCGGGCGGTTCGTGCTCTTCTTGTAGGCCAGAGAAGGATCTTCATACGGTTCATCGAGATGTGTGACCGGCTCTCCGTTAGGATCAAAGTAAATCTGATTTTCTCCATACCCTAAGCTCGTCACTTGGTTTCGCATATCGGTATTCACTTGAGCGGTGTGGAGAAAAGCTCTTCCAAGAATGATCGGGATCTCCGTGTTCTGTGGAAGGTTAGCTATAACGAAGTCCGTAAAGTAGACAAAATTGCCTATGCGAATCGGGACTCCTTCCGCTATCCCCAACGGTTTGGTCATGTAGCCGTTCACTCCTCGGTATTGATAGTCCGTTGGCAGAATCTTCTTGACTCCCATTTTCCTGCAATAACCAACAGGCATCATGTTAAGTGCGGCACCTGAATCTACTAAAGCAAGACCTTTAAATTTATGACAAGAAATAGGTAAGTTGTAACTCTCCGGATCATGCTTGATAGGTGCAATGTAGGTGAGCTCATCTTCCGCCGCCTTCTCCTTCTCTTTCTCTTTGCCTTTATCCCCTTTCTTCGGTATCACGAACTCCGCGTATCCACCTTGCTTTCCATCTTCCTCCTCATCATCACTTGAAGCAACGGGTCCTTTAAGTCCTAGATGTTCGAACGAAACGGTGAACCCCTCCGAGTCGTAATCCGTGGCATAATCGGGTTCACTACCACTATCGCTCTCCACATACTTCTTTGTGTAGATGTCCGTCCACTTCTTCTTGGATGGTTCTCCGGTCATCATGAGCATAGGATTCACATTTTCTACCTTCGGGTTGACTTGTGTTTGCGTTGGTAACTCCCCTTGAGTCCTTTCACTTAGCATTTGCGAAACACGTCCAACCTGCAATTCCAAATTCTGGATAGTACTTTGGTGGTTACGTAAGTATGAACTTACCTCATCATTTAGCTTCTTTTGCGTATCCATGAATTGGACAATCCGATCCTCGATAGAAACACGTGGCTCTCCATCCGGTCTTTGGTTTTGTTGATTTGGTGCAAAGAAACCGGGAGGTCTAGGAATAAAGTTACGATTGTTGTTCCACCTCCCTTGGTAATCGCCTCGGTTAAGATAGTTCACCTCCTCGGGTGTCATCATTGGTCGATTCGGGCAATCCTTAGTCAAGTGTGGTCCATTGCACTCCTCGCATCCAACCTGCAAAGCATGAACAGATTTAATTAGTTCTTCGATTTTTCTTTCAAACTTTACCTGTTGGTTTTTCATTGCGGCTAGTTCATCGGATGGATCGAAGTCGGTTGAGATTTTTCCGGCCATCCTCGGGATTTGCAAGCGCTTGTCCGTCCTCCAATCTATGTTGTGTATAAGCATGTTCTCGAGAAGTTTGTAACCTTCCGTGGGCGTTTTGTACATAAAGACACCCCGACAGATGAATCCAATGTAGCTCGTGAAGAATAAGCAAGTCCACTATAGAAAGTTTGGACTTGTTCACTCTTATTCAATCCGTGACTTGGGCACGAATTTAGAAGGTGCTTGAAACGTTCCCATGCTTTGGATATGGTCTCCTCGTCATTTTGTTGGAAGGATCGGATCTCGGCTCTTAACTTGTCGATCTTAGATGGTGGAAAGAATCGGGAAAGGAACTTTGAACGAAGTCCTTCCCAAGTAGTGATCGAACTTGGCTCTAATGAGCGCAACCAAGCTCTAGCTTCTCCGGTAAGTGTAAGAGGAAAGACTCGGAGACGAATCGCATCATCTCGGCCTTCCTCCGTTTTGAACAGATCGCATATATCCACGAAGTTCTCCATATGTACGATAGGATTGCTATCGTTTTTCCCGTCGAAGGTAAGGTCCTTGATCATGTGAAGGAGCTTCCCCGGGATTTCCTTGTTTAGGTCCGGCTTCGTGATCGGATTGGTGGGTACAGTTGGAGCGGCTCTCCTGGCGGTCCACATCGGTGCTTCGTCTCCCATTTCAAAAATCAAAGCTCTCGGGCGAACTTTGTTGGCTTTCGACTTCTTTTTATTTCTTTTTCTGAATTCTCTCTCCGGCTCCTCAAATGGCTCTAACAAGTCTGCCGTGACTGAAACCATAACAAACGGTTACGGGCAACTTGCGGGAAACAAAGAGATAAAATAAAAATAAAGATATAAATAACTAATTTAAACTAGAAAGCGAAAAACTTGCAAGGGAAAGAATCCCTCACAAGGATCGATTAACAAAACTAACAAAGACTAAAATCTAACAACTACCGTTCCCCGGCAACGGCGCCAAAAAACTTGATGCGGTAATTATTATATATAAAAAGCGGAACAAGTTTTAACCTCTAATGTCTAGCCACTGTCTTACCACATATACAGGCAAGCGTACCTGATCGTGAGTAATATAGTGTAGGAAAGTCCAGGTATCGTATCTACCACTGGGAACGGTCAAGTTATCGTAGATTATTAATCTAAATCAGTTTAATTAACCTAAAGCTTTTTGGGGGGGTTTTATGAAAAAGGTTTTAATACTAAAAAGACAACTAAATTAATTACAAACTAAGAAAGCAATTAAAGAGATTAATTAAGAACTATATAAGAAAAGTAGTAGTACTCATCATGGTATAGTGAATCCCCAAGTGGATGATCTAAACAGGCCAAAGGTTTGGTTGTTTTGGTTATTGTAGGAATTTAAGTCTAGGACACCCTAAGATGTAGTGACTATGGTATTTAACTAGGTCTTGGTCCTCCTAGTTCCAATACTTAGGTCGTTTGTCAGACAATCTAGTACCGATAATCCGATCCTAATTCTATTGTGTGGTTTTCTACCTCCAGGTCACTCTCGGTCCGAGTAACCACTTAACACAACTCTCTTGGTCAAAGGGTAGGTTAAGGTAGGTTGATTATCCTATCGGAGTCTATCTACTTTGGTCAAAACAGATACACCCAACCAATGAGTTCAAATAACCAAACAACAAGAATCAGAACGGAACCATAACGCACATTCAATTAACCAAAAACAAACCAATAAACATTAAGTATAAAATCATCATCCACAACGGTTCATCGACCACAATAAGTACCACTATTAAAAGACTACTCACTAATCATAATGAAAACAGAAAACATGATAGTAGACATGATACCGACAGTACAACGACGGATGATCAAAGATTGAACCCCGCAGCGTATCGGCATCACTCAGACTTTCACTCTCTGCTCTGTCGTTCCTCTCGTCTCGGCTTGCATATTCTGAACTGAAGGAGGAGGCTGGTATTTAAAAGAGGCGTCCATAAGCCATTTCGCGATCGCCAGACGGCGGTTTCGCGGCGCCAAACACTTAGGTCAAACCCTAGTCTTCATCTTTGTCGAACTTGGCGGCGCCAGATCTTGGATTTCGTGAACGCTAAGAAGCCACTGGATTGAACTTGTGCATTTTTCACGTTTTTTCGCCTTTTTTCGTACTTTTCCGTTCCACGGCCTCCAAATCCTACATAAGCAATAATAAGCTCATTTGGGTGAAATGATCATAAACGGGTGAGAAATGGGGTAAAGTCATACAATTAAGCTCAACCAAAACATGTATAATTTTGGTGTTATCATACCTCTTAGTCACTTTCTTTCCCTTTTAACAAAACTAGCACCAGGGCCGCAAAAACTAGGTCCACACACAAAAAGACAAAATATTTTAATTTTGACACTCAAAATTCTACTTTTTCTATCAAGTCCGCAAAAGAAATTACATTTTCTATCTAGGTCCGGAAAAAAATACATTTTCTACCCAGGTTTGTAATCGTTGCAGACCTAGGACTATTTCTGTAAAAAAGTGAAGAGAAATGGCTAAAATAAATAATTTTCGTTTTAGTTCCCTATTCTAATATGTAACACCCCTAAAATTGGTGCTAACAAAAACCTTTAAAATAAAGGTTGGTACAATTAAAACGCCAAGGCGTGAGCTTAACTTATTAACTAAGACAATGGGACTGTTAAAAATACATGGAACATAATTCAACGGGAGAGGAATAGCAATTAGCTAAACCATCTCCTAACTAAGGAAGGGGTCCTATGAAGATTTATCATCTTAAAGTCGATTAAGAGTCCAAAGGTCCGGTTCCCATGAGCATCCCCTGATGCTCGCCTCGCACACTTATACCTGCTTGCTACCAGAACCTGGAATACACATCGACACCAAACAAGTGTTAGGCCAAAATAGCCTAGTGAGTTGTACCAAGCAAATACAATACATATAACATCACGTAGAGACTTTCGATATATATGCGAGTATATAAATGAACATGAATAAGTATACTTATATGTTTTATCTTTTATCTTTTATATTCGGAAACCGTGGGAGCGACCCACTTCCACCAAGCAAGTTACACCTCAGAGTCGAGACACCCCGTTGTCGTCCTCCTACGAAGACTTGAATTGACAACCCCAGAGGCCAGGCACATTCGCGGCCACACGAATGGCGAGGGACATAGGTGCGCACCTTTTGACTAGTGCCACCCAAGACTGAGTCGAACTCGTGTAAACTTGAAAGTGCACACCTTTTGACTAGTGCCACTTTATATCAATTTCATTCCAATTATCGACATAGTGCACACCTTTTGACTAGTGCCACATTGTCCAATTCATGTATATTAATTTTCCCAGCAGAGTCTAATCACCTCTACGTTTTACAACATGTCATTTATCAACAATATTTCAACCTTTCATAGGTTATCGTATGGCATACACGATTCCACAAACCTCATCATCACGACAGACGTCACATAGCATTCAAGACTTTATTCACGAAATATGAGTATAGCGAATCCTACTCAATCGAAAACATATCATCTTATCACAACAAGTATTCATGACATATTCACACTTTATCAATTTACACATTTCATCTCAAAACACAACTCGTTGCATAAACCATGAATACTATGTTAAACAAGCAAGATGATGTGTACCCAGTTTTAACAAAATGTTTAGAAACTCACCTTAGGGCTTATAAAGCCAAAAGCCCCAAATGTTATAAAACCCTAGCTTCCAAGATGGTGAAGTTTTTAGATCTACCAACATCTACCTCTTGAAACTTTATCTGGGTCATCACCAACACCTAGGAATGTGTAACACCCCAAAATTTAGGGTAAACAAAAACTTTCAATAAATAGAAAGATGGTAATGTAATGTACGCCATAGCGCGAGCTCTTCCCAAAAACAGGGGGTGTAAGTAATGTATAATTACAACGTTTGTAATTGAATGAATAAATACAATAACCAACTAGTCTAGTCCCTATAAGGAAGAAGACTACAAAAGGGTTATCACTCTACGGTCAAACTCGCGGTCTCAAGGACCGGTCTCTCCAACATCCCCCATGCTCACTCTACGCCCGAGGCCTACTTAGGAACGGCGTCCCTAGTACCTGAGAGACACATCGACACCAAAACAAGTGTTAGGCTAAAGGAGCCTAGTGAGTTGTATCAATAATACTTTGCATGTAAAGCATATTAAGACATGTGGGATATACAAAATCATAATAACGACAAAGTAGCATGTTAAACCGGTTTATTATTTATCTTCGGAAACAGTGGGAGCGACCCACTTCCACCAACCAATGCCCCTACACTCGTTACTTCCCAACACCTCGATGCCATTTCAACTATGACACCTTCCGAGGCCCGCGCACCCCGGAGCCACCCGAGAGCCGGCGACATAGGTGCGTACCTGTTTCAGTACCTCCCAAGACTGTTGGGTGTAGACACATTGCGTTGGATCGTCCATGTTATTTACATTTAATCAACCTCGATGCCATTTCTATCATGACACCTTCGGAGGCATATATGTACTGTCTATAAAGACTCATACATTCATCTCAACCTATCATAGGCATTAATCGAGGGTTTCAAGCCCTTCACATCATTCCATGACATATTTCAATACACGTATTTATCATGCATACGTTCATCACATAGCCATGAGAATATAACCCATGCATCAATAGCATACATTAATCTACTCATTATATCCAATAATTCAACTCAAATCATTCATACATGAATTCATCATTTATTCACTTCATGGCAAACCTTAAACCTAGAAATTTAGGCATTTCATCCAAAATCATATTCATTCGCAATTACCAAACAAGATATGCAAAATCAAACAAGATGATGAGCTCTCAATTTTAACAAAATGATTTTAGCAACTCACCTTAGGGTTTTGCCACAAAAACCCCCAAATTCCAAGATCTAGGTCAAGGATGAGGAAACACCTAAAATTAAGTAAATTGGAACCCTAGGTTAGTTTCATAACTCCTACACATAGATTAAAACAACCCAACAAGGTTTAGATGAGCTTACCTAGTAGGATCTTGAACAAACCCTAGAAATGGAGAAGCACAAAAATCCAATAATGGAGGTTTTGAAGGTGAGAGGTGAAGAAGATGAAGGTGGAGGAGATCTAGCTTTCAAGTCTTGTTACCTTGAGTACCAAACCATCAATGGGATCTTGAAGAGCTTGAAAAATGGTGAAAATCGCAATTTGAACCTGTTTGGGTGAAAAATCGCACGACGCACGACGACCGACTTAAAATCTTAAGATATCTTCCAGGATGATAATCCTGTATTAAGATAAGGTCCTGAGATAAGACAAATATACCCTCGAACGATAACAATCAATTATCGAACGATCTTTATACTATATCATACGACAAAAACATACGATATCGCATGATATGATACTAACAGTTAAATATATCTTGAGATTGATCATTTGTAACAGGTAAACAACAAACATTGAAGAACAAATGACCGTTAAAGACCAAGATACGCTCCTCATAAAGCCCCAGCCGTTACATGCGAGAATTAAGCTTCGGTTATGACCGTTGCATTTAACACACAATTATGGACGACAGTTACACTATAGTCAGCTATAAAAGGAGTTCAAAGACCTCATTGGAAGACATCTGATTACATTGAAGCTAGCGAATATTCTCCACAATCTTTATATTACTTTTTATAATTTACATTCTCATTCATTGTAATCGTACGATCTCAACTGTAATTCTCGAGGATATCACCCCTTATTGGTGATATATAGTGCAACGTCGGCTATACCCTTTTAGTCGGCCGCAGGTTTTTTCCCCGACCTCGAGGCTTTTCCTGCGTCATCAAATTGTCTTGTCATTTATTTCATTGTATCGTACGTTTTATCGAACTAAATTTCTTTCTCTCGACGGATTCGCCTCACAACATTTTACGATATTAAATTGTGTAATTTTTTACCAAAACAATTTGGCGCCATCCGTGGGACCCCGTTCTGAGAAAATTTCGTTTGATAAAACGTTTGCTTACTAATCAAACCCTTCGAGTTGTCTTGAGTACTCATTGCAGGATTATGGAGAATAACTTCCAACCAACTCTACAACAACAACTAGCAGCTGCACAGCAACAAATCCAGCAGTTGGCTAATCAAAACATGGAAGCCAATAACGAAATCATACGATTACGAGGTCTAAACCCTCAAGTTACTCAAACTAATCCTGCGATATCAGCACCGCTCCCTAGACCACCTCCCGCTCAGCAGAATCAGTTCAGGACACCACAAGTACCTTCAATGCCTCAAGCCTCTCAAATACCAGTAATGTCACAAGTATCTCAAAACAACGTACGTCCACCTCAGAATAACCAATCTCAAACCATTTTTCCTCCTCTTCCATCGGGACCACCTCCTGCATTTACCTACGTTCAACCCCAAGGTGTTCCTCGACCTTTCTATTCAATCCCAGAGCCGATACCTCATATACCAACAATAAACACTACCGTAACCCATATCCCAATCCAACCCAACTATCAAGGAAATATTGGAGTAACACCTACTGAAAACCTTATGGACGTACGATTAAAGATGTTAGAGGAACAAAACAAAGCAATGCTCGCATTGCTCGCAAAACTTCCTGGAGCAGCCGTACCAGTTGAAGTCGAACCAAAGACAGGATTTCAAGCTTCACCCTACGTTGATGAAATCGCTCTCATGGAAATACCAAAGAAATACAACATTCCTGCCTTTACAACCAAGTACTCGGGGATAACAGATCCAGTGGAACATGTCGCGCAATACAAACAACTTATGTGGACTGCTTCGATCCCATCTCAATATCAAGAAGCATGCATGTGTAAAAGCTTCGGATCTACTCTTACAGGAGCCGCACTACAATGGCTTATAAATTTAAAGCCAAAGAGTATCGAGTCATTCGCTGAATTGGTAAACCAATTCACTCGACAGTTCGCAAGTAGTCGCAAGATGGAAAAGCAAACAAGTGACTTGTACTATGTAGTACAAAAAACTGGAGAAACGATACGTGATTATTTTAACAGGTTTAATGCAGAAATGATCGAAGTCAAGAATTGCGACATAAAAACCGCAATTGAAGCATACAAACGTGGGCTCGATAATTCTTCGGAATTATACACGGATCTCACGAAGTATCCGCCGGAGAACTTTGACGACGTACGAGCTCGAACGTTAGCCCACATGAGAATTGAAGACGACGCCATCTTCAGACGGAAACATTCGAACGAAAAGAAAAATCTGGGCGCACAGAAGCACGACTTTAAACCTAAGAGAGTAAATAAAATTGGAAACTCTCGACAGGAATCCAAAACTCGCACGAGCAAAGGTACAGGAAGAATTAGATACCCCGATTTATCTACTTACAATTTTGCAGGTACATCCAAAGAACTGGTGGATTCCTTGCGGAAAATCGATGCAAACGTACGATGGCCCAAGAAACCGGAGAACCCCAGCAAAGACAAAGATCAAACTAAATGGTGCGAGTTCCATGCTGATCATGGACACACGACGGACGAATGCATCAGCCTCAAAAAGGAGATTGCTTACCTCAAAACGAATGGGCACCTAAAAGGTATTATCGGCGATGAAGCAAAAAGGCCAGCATCTCCAATCCATACCAAAGTGGTCAATTGCATTACTGGTGGATCAGAAGTATGTGGCTTGACATACTCTGCGGCAAAACGACACGCACGAGAAGGACCCGAAGGATATCCTATTCCTGAAGATTCAAAGACTGCAGCTGAAAAAGAACTCGATGCAGCCAAACTAACGTTCGATCAAGACGATCTATCGGGCGTTAACCAAAAACACCATGATGCTTTAGTTATACAGTTAACCATTGGAAACTGTTTAACCAAGAGAGTATTGGTGGATGGAGGTAGCTCAGCTAACGTCATATTCTCAGATACTCTAAAGATCATGGGCATCGACAGATCCAACATCGTACGACGAACTACAACTCTAGTAGGCTTCAATGGAGACGCGACGAGTACCCTTGGAGAAATAGTATTGCCAGTCTTCGCCAAAGGAATCAACAAGCAAACTAAATTTAACGTCATAGATTGTCCATCAGCATACAATGCAATACTCGGAAGACCCTGGATCCATGATATGAAAGCTGTACCATCGACCTATCACCAGAAGATTAAATTTCCATCTCCCTGGGGCGTGCAAGAGATCGTCAGTGAAAAGAAAATCGCTCGTGAGTGCTACAAGATCACGATGAAGACCAAATCCCAGGATATCTAGCAATTACAGAGCCAGGATGGAGTACGATCGTACGATGACCTTCAACTTGAGGAAGTCGTACTAGATCCAAAACATCCTGATCGAAAAGTCTTCGTGGGAGCAACACTAACCCCTGATATAAAAAACAGAATAATATCTTTTTTGCAGGAACACTCAGATTGCTTCGCATGGTCGCACGAAGACATGGTTGGGATTGATCCTGACATCATATCGCACAAACTGAACGTGGATCCATCCTTTAAACCAATTAAGCAAAAACGACGTAAGTTCGCGCCAGAACGCAACAAAGTTATTAACGACGAAGTTGATAACTTACTAAAATCAGGAAAGATTAGAGAAGTTAAGTATCCAGATTGGCTGGCAAACGTGGTGGTCGTGCAAAAGAAGAATGGAAAGTGGCGAGTCTGTATCGACTTTACGGATTTAAATAAAGCATGTCCAAAAGACCCGTTTCCACTACCTCACATCGATACGATGGTCGATGCAACGGCAGGTCATGAATTACTCACATTCATGGACGCTTATTCTGGATACAATCAAATCCTGATGCACACGGACGATCAAGAGAAGACAGCCTTCATGACGGATAAAGGGATATACTGTTACAAGGTGATTCCCTTTGGCCTCAAGAACGCAGGATCAACATACCAACGACTTGTAAACATGATGTTCAAAGAACATCTTGGTCGAACGATGGAAGTTTACATCGACGATATGCTAGTAAAATCCGAACAATCACATGATCACATTGATCATTTGAAGCAATCGTTCGATATCTTACGACAGTACAAAATGAAACTCAATCCTACGAAATGTTCCTTCGGAGTACGTGCTGGAAAATTCCTCGGATACATGGTCACTCAACGTGGGATAGAGGCAAGTCCAGAGCAGATCAAGGCCATCAAAGAGATACAATCCCCGAGAAACGTGAAAGAAGTACAAAAGCTTACTGGACGAGTGGCGGCATTAAACAGATTGATCTCACGATCATCTGACAAATGCCACTTATTTTACAATGTACTACGTAAAAACCAAGGTTTCAATTGGACAGAGGCTCATGAAAAAGCATTGCAAGATCTGAAGCAGTACATGGCCTCCCCTCCATTGTTGACAAAACCGATTGAAGGTGAAAGCTTGCAATTATACTTAGCCGTCAGCAACAATGCGGTAAGTGCAGTCCTCGTACGAGAAGATGATCAGCAACAACATCCGATTTACTACATAAGTAAATCCTTTCTAAATGCCGAGACCAGATATACATCGATGGAAAAATTGCTCTTAGGCCTCGTGACAGCGGCTAAAAAGTTACGACATTATTTCGAATCGCATCATATAATAGTCGTAACCAATTATCCTCTCAAGACCGTACTTCGTAAGCCTGAACTTACGGGACGATTAGCCAAATGGAGTATCTACCTAAGCGGATTTGATCTCACGTACAAACCCAGAACGGCGATAAAGTCTCAAGCGTTGGCAGATTTCGTGGCAGAATTCAGTCCAGAAGTAGAGCAACCATCACACGATGAAATCAATAATGTGATGATTCAAGACAATCAGCCTTGGACCCTATACGTCGATGGATCCTCTAACATAAGAGGATCGGGATTAGGAATTGTCCTGAAATCATCACACGGGGGGAACATGGTGTACTCAATATGATGTGAATTCAAGGCTACCAACAACGAAGCAGAATACGAAGCCTTAATTGCTGGATTGGAAATAGCTTACAACTCGGGGCACGATGTCTGCACGTACGAAGTGACTCGTTACTAGTGGTGAATCAAATTAACGGTGATTTTCAAGCAAAAGATTCGAAAATGATGGTATATCTCGAGATCGCTAAAGAAAGCATCGCACGATTCGAAAAGTTCTCGATAGAACAAATCCCAAGAGATTTGAACGTACAAGCTGACGCTTTGGCTAATCTGGGATCCGCATTCAATGAACCAACTTTGGAGAACATTCCAATAATTCATCTTATGATGTCTTCCATCGAAGCAAAAGAAAAAGTACAAATGGTCGAAGAAGTCTACAACTGGTCGCTCGATATATGGAATTATTTAAAGTATGATACGCTTCCCGACGACAAGATGGAAGCTAGAAAGACCAAAGTGAAGGCTTCACGATATACGATTTTCGAAGGAAGACTATATCGCAAATCCACATCTGGATTGATCCTACGATGCATAACGAGTCAGAAGCATATGAATCAGATCCTACAAGAAATGCACGATGGAGAATGTGGAAACCATTCTGGAGGACGAAGTCTTGCAAATAGAATCTCACGACAAGGCTATTACTGGCCTACTCTTCGAGAAGATGCTATGAGGTACGTACAAAAATGCGACGCCTGCCAAAAACATTCAGGTATGTCCCACCTACCTTCTGAACCCCTACACTCTGTCTTAATCCCATGGCCATTCATGCGATGGGGGATGGACATCGTAGGAAAGTTACCTCCTGCTCCAGGACAGAAAGTTTACTTGCTTGTTCTCACCGATTATTTTTCCAAATGGATCGAGGCTGCTGCTTTTTCCCAGGTAAGAGATAAGGAAGTTATTTCTTTTATTCAAACTAACATTATATACAGGTTTGGAGTACCATCGGAGATCATGTGCGATAATGGTTCGCAATTCATAAGCGAAAGGACTCGTAAATTCTGCGATGAACGTGGAATTAGGTTAATTACTTCGACACCTAGATACCCTCAATCCAATGGTCTAGCAGAATCGAGTAACAAAGTCATCATTAATTCGATTCGTAAAAGACTAAAGGAAGCAAAGGGAAGATGGGTCGAAGAATTACCTTCAGTCTTATGGGCAAATCGTACGACTCCAAGGACCTCAACAGGACAAACGCCCTTCTCCCTCGTTTATGGATGTGAAGCAGTACTACCGATCGAATCTCAACTTTCAATAGCAAGGCATCGTACGATGGACCAAAACGTAATAAATCTATATTATGATCTAGATGCATTGGAAGAACTTAGAGAAAAGGCGTTTCAAAAAATGGCATTACAAAAAGCCATGGTCGAACGACATTTCAACAAGAAAGTTAAAGCAAAAATTTTCCAAGTAGGTGATTATGTCCTACGACAGGTATTTCAGAATACTCAAGAGCTAAACGCAGGGAAACTTTCCATCAAATGGGAAGGACCTTATATAATCTCTAAGATTATCGGAAATGGTGCATACAAGCTTACAACCATCGAAGGTAAAGAAATTCCACGAAGTTGGAATGCAATCCATCTTAAGAGGTATTACTTCTAAACCTTTTTCATTTCTTATTATTACCTTGTTTACGAACGATTACTGACTTGGGCGTCGGAGCGCCGTTGGTCAAACCAACGGCCACCCCTTAGCCATTCTTTTTGCAGGTATCGCACGATAAACGCATGTATCGCACGAATATCGCAAGTATCGCACGAATAAATTAAGCTTATAACGCACGATCATAACACGCATGTGCGCAAGATAAAAACGCCAGTCGCACGATATTCTCTAAAAAGAACTAAGTTCCAAAACACAAATTGATACGTACGATAAATTAAAGTCATTCATTTCAAAATAAACAAATACTTAAACAAGTAAAGAGTACTTAGACAAAAGATCGTACGATTACAAAGGAAAAGCTAACTACTAGGAGGAAGATCTGATCCTATGATCCCTGCATCACCACTCGATGCCTCCACACTTCCACCTTCTACAGATCCAATGACCTGAGAAGGAGTTTCTTCAGTAGTCACAATCGCTGGAGTGGATCCAGAGACCATTTCATCTTGAGTCTCCTCCCCAACGGCAGCAACCTCGATAAGCTTCTCTCCGACCTCTTCATCTAGGTCCTTGAGATCGTCGGCATCCAAGAGATCCTCAGATCCCATGAGCTCACGGAAGGCCTCCACTTCTTCCCTAGCAATCCCAACAGTGAGGGTTCCAGCTATCACACGACGCATAAGGGCCGCACGAGCTACAACCCTTATTAGCGCCGCCTCGTCCTTCAGATCCTGGATCTCAGACGATAAGGCCTCCTCCCGCGTTGCCTTCTCCAGTTGAATAGCCTTCAGCTCTTCCTCCAGCTTGGACGTACGATCAAGAACGATCTTCATACGGGATCGTTGCTCTTCCCTCATGCGCTCGGACTCTTCAAGTTTCAACTCCAGGTCATCGATCTTGACCTGTTTTGCCTCCAGGTCGGACGCAAGTTTGAGGACCTTCTCCTTGGCTTTGTCAGCTTCCTTTACAGCAGCCCTCTCGCTGGCCATCTTGGCTCGCATATCATTCTTTATAGTCTCCATCCGAGAATGAAGACCAAGGCTGGCTTGAAAGCCCTGGAAAGCGAAGAAGGTCAATTAAAGTCGTACGATATCTAAAAACAAATCATACGATAGAAAGAAGACTTACCAAGAAGGAGAGGCCCACAGCAGCAGCATCGATTTCCTCGAACCTCAGTTTGGAGAATTGTTCCTTTTGCGAAGGAAGGAGAAATTGCTCGATGGCTGGGAAGATGTCCTCTTTCTTCACGACATCCCCTTCCAGAAAACCCTTAGGCAGAGTTATGTTCATCGAGGATGAGCCAGCATCGAACGACGTCCTCTTTGGCGCCTTCGCAGGAGTCTTTGTTGCTTTGATTCCCTTCGACTGATCCTCAAGAGGAGCAGATCTAATCGGGGAAACATTAATCGCATCATCCGCCTTTTTGCTTGGCTTCATGCGATGGATTAATGGTCTCAGACGTAGACCTCGTACGCTTCGCTGGAGGCTCACCTCCAGCCATCTCCTTCTTCTTCAAAGCTGCCCTCCTAGAAGCTTCCAGCTGTTCAGCCCTCCTCGACGGTTTCTTCGATGATCCTACAAAAATAAAATATATGTGTAAGAAACAAGCAATAAATAATCATCGTACGACATAAGTCAAACGTACGATCTACCTTCCATCTCTTCTTCTGAGATCACTTGAACTTCAGGATCAGCCTGAGTAGCTTCTTCTTCACACTCTACCACGATCTCTTTAGCCTTCTGGGTAGAGTAAAAACGTTCACTGATGCTGTACGATAAGAATCGTTCGACTGCGGCCTTCGACTCTTCAGTGGGTTCGAACGAGAAGTCAATCTCTGCAAAAAGTGATCAAACATTAGATAAGCAAAATAAAAGATTGTAAAAAAGACATTATCAAAAGAAACACCTATACCTAATGAATTCCACTCCGGCGCAACCCATCCACCCTCCTCCAAGACTGAGGATGATCGTACAAACACATATCGGGACTTCCACCCACGATCGTGTACCTGAGTGCCATGTACTAACATAGAATCCCCTCTACCCTTCGGAAACAAACCATATCGATCATAATCCGTCGATTTCACGGTATACGCTGTAAGAAGGTCATCGACAGAGAATGCAGGACGACCCCAGTCCTTCGTCACACGTTCAATGACGTTAATAACCCTCCAGAATTGGGGCATCAACTGACCAGGAGAAAGATCGAAACGACTCATGAAAGCTCGCGACAAAGGACTATATGGCCATCTAAAACCTATTTTGAACGGGTATTCAAACAAAGCAAAAAACCCCGCTGGTGCATCCGCTGGTCTAATCTCATCTGCCACCTTCAGAATCGCACTATCAGGCAATCCTGCTAAACTCCTAAGGGCCGCAACCTCTAAAGAATCCTTGATAGTACTCTTAACTTCCATTGATCTAAAAACCTCTAACCTATTCAAA
Source organism: Centaurea solstitialis (assembly GCA_030169165.1). Lineage (NCBI taxonomy): Eukaryota > Viridiplantae > Streptophyta > Magnoliopsida > Asterales > Asteraceae > Centaurea > Centaurea solstitialis. The sequence continues at coordinate 20,709,968 of CM058042.1, forward strand.
CTATTCCTAAGACGATTGAAACGAAGCAAGTCGAAATTCTTAGGGTTCTTTTCGGCTATAGATTTTAAACGCATGAAAACTAAGAGAAAAGAGGGTACCTTATAAAGAATCGTCGCTCAAATCCTTGCCGAAAATAGAGGATTGATTTTGGGAAACGATTGCTCTAACAAATTAAGAGATATGTATCTAATTCAAATTGAAATTATCTATTATATGGAAACTGAATTTTTCTCCAAGTATTGCAGGTCCAATCGTACAACGACACGCGTTCAGCTACAACCGTTGAGACGACAGCTGTCGTAAACGCGTCATCACGACGACGTCACTAAAATCGCTTCATATTCGATTTGATTTAAATGAAATTCATTTATTTACAATTGATTATTCTTCAGCATAACTAACGATCAGCTTTCGCAGATAAGAGATTCAGAAATATTTAGGACAAAATTTTTTCTAAATCTCGGGGGCAAACTGTTTGGGTGAAAAATCGCACGACGCACGACGACCGACTTAAAATCTTAAGATATCTTCCAGGATGATAATCCTGTATTAAGATAAGGTCCTGAGATAAGACAAATATACCCTCGAACGATAACAATCAATTATCGAACGATCTTTATACTATATCATACGACAAAAACATACGATATCGCATGATATGATACTAACAGTTAAATATATCTTGAGATTGATCATTTGTAACAGGTAAACAACAAACATTGAAGAACAAATGACCGTTAAAGACCAAGATACGCTCCTCATAAAGCCCCAGCCGTTACATGCGAGAATTAAGCTTCGGTTATGACCGTTGCATTTAACACACAATTATGGACGACAGTTACACTATAGTCAGCTATAAAAGGAGTTCAAAGACCTCATTGGAAGACATCTGATTACATTGAAGCTAGCGAATATTCTCCACAATCTTTATATTACTTTTTATAATTTACATTCTCATTCATTGTAATCGTACGATCTCAACTGTAATTCTCGAGGATATCACCCCTTATTGGTGATATATAGTGCAACGTCGGCTATACCCTTTTAGTCGGCCGCAGGTTTTTTCCTCGACCTCGAGGCTTTTCCTGCGTCATCAAATTGTCTTGTCATTTATTTCATTGTATCGTACGTTTTATTGAACTAAATTTCTTTCTCTCGACGGATTCGCCTCACAATATTTTACGATATTAAATTGTGTAATTTTTTACCAAAACAGAACCAAAGAAAACGGAGTTGAGATGAGAAAATTATGTTAAAATGAAGAAAGGGGCTATTTAACCCGACAGTCGCTAGTGGCCGCTAGGCTTTTACTCTAGCGGCCGCTAGCTCCCCTAGCGGTCGCTAACTAATTTTGTGAGGCAACAGAACCAAGAAAAACTCCCCCTAGCAGCCGCTAGACCAAAACCTTAGCGGCCGCTAGCATGCTGCACTTTTCAGGACGAAAATTGTTTTGGTCATAACTTCTTCGTTATAGCTCCGATTTCGATTCCGAAAGGACCGTTGGACTCGTAATTGGATTCTCTAACATACTAAACCATAAAATACAAGATTTGATCCAAAATTCTATTTTCCAAATTTTATTAAAGAGTCGATATCACAACCGAAAATTACGGGTGTTACAAAATGTACCAAAAGTAACCTTAAACTCAAAACCATAACAAATCTTAGTTGAATCTTTACTCATCCAAAATACCCAAAATAGGTCAAAACTTCAAAGCATGGGTGATACCTTAAAATAAATGCTCTAGAAGGTTAAATCAAAGGTTTTAAGAAGAATAGAGGCTTAGAAATGGTTAGAATAACTTACAAATGAGTTCTCATGAAAACCCCCAAATATGGGTAACAATGGTGGAAATGGTGATTGGAGAAGATGAAGATGGTGTGAAGCTTGGATTCATGATTCTTAACTCTTGATCTCAAACCATTCTTGAAGAAATCAGTATAGTGAAATGGATGTGTTTGGAAGAAGTTTGAGAGAGAAGAAATGAGTTAGGGGATGAGGAATAACGGGATAAAGGCTTGGAACTCGAGTTTTAAGGTCAGCAGACCCGTACTCGACTGGACCTGCTCCAACTCGACTGGATCCCGTTCCTACTCGACTGGACCATTCTTCCTTGAAAGCAAGCCTGCTGGAATTCTCGACTGGCTCCAGTCTTTCCCGACTGGTCCGGTCGAGAAGGGTTGAAACTTAATTTGGTTTGTCCTCTCAAATAAAAACCACAACTAATCAAATTTAAACTATAACTAAACTATTAAACACGTATGAATCTGAGAATGTACTTAGTTAAAACTACGGGTGTTACATAATATCTCATAAATTTGTATATTATACTTAAATTATCTAATTAAAACACTCATCCAAAGTATTAGCTAAAATAAGGCCAATAAAAGTATCCGTGCATATAACTCTTGATGACTGTATACTTGATCTTTGGTGAGAATTAGATATAACTTGGTGATATATATAGTTCGATAGTAACATTATTGTGCTTGTTTTTTCTACAAAACCCTGGAGTCATGACACAATTGATTCGAATGAATATGTAAGTTATGAACATGTTTATTAGAAAATAGTCAAAATGTCATTGTTAATTTTCTCTAATCACCCTTTATTGCAAACTCTCTCTTTTTTGGGCGAAATTAAAAAGCTACAACATTCGTTCAAGACTTCAAGATTTGTTGATTGTCGAAATGGAAATTTTGATTATTCCTTTATTAGAGCTACAAGCTAGAAATTTTTATATGAATATACAGGTGGGACTCAATATAGAAAGGTCTACTTTTATGTGAGTGTATGAAAAGCTAAAGGAGTCCATATAACAACACCCTTAATATATCTTTTACTAGTTCATATATACTGCTATGAACTTTCAACCATTCAACATTTACAAATTCATTTTCTTCAAACACCATATAGCTAGGTATCGTTAAGTTGTAGGACAAAATTAGGTAAAACAAATGCAAAATACATGGGAGGCAAATTGCACACTAATCAAAGAGAATACTATTCCATATAAAGCTCAAATCTTGGATGGTTTTACCAACAAGAAGTATCAACAATGGAGTCTTCTAATCATCAAAGTGATGGTGGGCAAAAGTTAGGAACAAAGAGGTTAGTCTGTCTGTTTTACATCTCATTCTTAATGTAAAAAATGATGTTAGTTTTTTTACTAATAAAAATAGTTGAAATTAAAGCTTATGGGGATTTTAATTTGGTTGGAAGGTTGATGGGGAAAGTTGCAATTGTAACCGGTGGAGCAAGAGGAATTGGAGGTGCAACAGCGACATTAATGGCCGAGAATGGGGCACATGTTATAGTTGCTGATGTATTAGATGAAGTTGGGGCAAGTCTTGCCAAGTCTATTGGAGGACGTTATATACATTGTGATGTCTCTAAAGAATCTGATGTCGAAGCTGCTATTCAATTTGCATTATCTTGGAAAGGAAAACTTGATATCATCTTCAACAATGCTGGAATTATTGGTACAAAAAATGATACAAAACCCTTTTATATTTTTTGAGATAATTTTTCTCGTCCTTTTACATATATGGTTTCAGATAATGGAAGGAGCATCGCAAATCTTGAAATGGAAAATGTAGCGAATATGATTAATGTTAACGTCAAAGGTGTTGTACATGGGATAAAGCATGCTGCACGGGCAATGATTTCAGTAGGCAATGGAGGTTCCATTATATGTTGCTCAAGTTCAGCAGCAATCATGGGAGGACTAGCATCACATACATACACATTAACCAAGGCAGCTATTCTTGGATTGTTAAGGAGCACGTCGTGTGAGTTGGGACTTTACGGGATTCGTGTAAATTGTGTCTCGCCACATGGCATCCCCTCAGAGATGCTTGTGAAAGCATATCGAGACCATTTAGGGCAAGCGGATATGACCACAGAAGAAGTGAGCAACAGAATAAGTCAGAATGGAAGTTTACTACAAGGGAAATGTGGAAGCTTTGAAGATGTTGCACAAGCCGTGTTGTTTCTAGCTAGTGATGAAAGTGGATTTATGACTGGGCATAACTTGGTTATCGATGGGGGCTATACTTCGGCTGCTGTCCAAATGCGTTTCATCTATCAAGACCCATAATGATGATAATCAATTAAACACCACATAACATTTACTATTTAAAGGTTGTGATTGAGTGATTTCAAAAATAGACGTTTTTAGATTTATAAAATAATTCTATTTATATTTGGTATTTAATACATTTTTAACATATCTAAGTTATACGTATGTAAGAAATTATAGTAACGGTTATGAGGTGAAGATAATTGATAATTAGAATATGGATTTTAACGAAGTGAGTTTCTGACACCTTCTATCCCTAAGGTTTGATGGTTTCGACCTACATAGCATCATCGTTCACTATAAATGATTAAGGGGACATTTGGTTTGATGGAATGATTTTGAGTGGTTTGGATTTCGTGGAAGAATTTGAAAGTGAAGGAATTTAGATTTGGAATGATATTTTGAAATCTTTGTTGTCTTTGGTTTGCTTACTTCTCTTTTATTAGTTGATTATAAAATATAAATTTTTTAATATATTTTAAATCATTGTTACATACAAATCCTATAACATAACGTGAAATATCTACCAAACTCATAGCTTTTGAAAAGTCAATGGTTTAGAGATTATAACTAGGAAATCCTTCAAAGCAAACATGAAAATGTAATGAAATTTAATTTTAAATCCTATCAAATTCAATCAATCCAATCCTCTAAACCAAACAAGACTAATGCTTTTGCTTTGTCGCAAAAAGTATACATGCAGTAGCAAATTTCCATCCACATCAAACAAATGAATGTATAGGTACATGCGTCCAATGAAAATACATATATCCATATCCATAGCTCCCCATATTCACAATCGGATTTGAGTTTCTATTTAAACTTCTCTATATATTTTGATTATCTATTATCCATTATTTTATTTACTGATTTTATTAATCACAAGTTTAAGATTTTAGGGTAAGTTGACTTCTTTCTTTTAATCAATTATTCATGTTTGGTGTATATGTATGGGGTATGGTTAATTAATTGCATTTTACTTGCCATATGAGGTGCATTTGAATTTAGTTCGATACTTCGATAAATCTATAACTTAAGTGAATAACAAGTTTAAATTATATAGAGGGATCATATCAGACTATATTTTTATAGTTTGATTTAATAAATTCGGTTACTTCATCCAAACCAAATAATTCAATAGTCCTCTCAAATTCCACAGTTATGATTTGGTTTGTTACATTGAAGTTCAACCACCTAGACTAGAATACAAACATCTTCTGTTAGTTGTTCAATTTTTTCTTTTGGAATGATGTCTGGGCCAAAGTCTGACTAATCCTCGGCAATTTTGAGGGCTAAACATGCCACACTTAAATGTTCCCAGGCATGCGCACGGAAAAGGTTCGAACTCGGTTAGGGTGCTATGAACCCCCGAGCAATAACTAATCCGCCACAGCACTGGAAGACTTGTTGTTCAATTTTTGTGGCATCTATAAATCGTTCCACCCATTTCCTTTTCACAAACACATCAAAACAAGATACCGAATCTCCTCTACAACAATAACAAATATACTCCAGTGTTGAAGATTCATCATTAGTTCATTCTCTCTTTATCGTATGGATTACTGCTTTTAGACTCGCAGACTTTTTTCGTAAGTGATATTTGAAGTGGATATTGAGTTTCTTCTAATGTTAAATTTGGGTATATCACTATAGTTTCAATTTTAAGCTCTATTAGGTCATTTAATTAGTCATGTTTTATCTAGTCCTGTCCATGCTGAACAGTTGTTTTGTCATGTCCCGTCTCATCCTGTCCTGTTCTATTTTGTCCTGTCATGTTTGCGTACCAAACGTAACCTTAGATAACAACATTCATAACTATCATAAGAAGGTTCATGATGAACATTAAATATTTTAAAAACTCATAAACCATATATTTCATGTAGGCTGTGTTTGGCAAGCATAAGCTAGCTTATAAGCTAGCTTATAAGCTAGCTTATAAGCTAGTCCATCCAAACATGTACCAGGAAGCTAGCTTATCAGCTAGCTTATAAGCTAGCTTTTTGAAACGCTACTTTGAGTAGCTTATGAGGAGCTTATTGTAACTTTTTCCAATTATACCCTTATTAATATTAATTATTAAATTTAAATATACCCTTTTTTGTCATTTTACATACTCATAAGCTAGTTTTTGCCAAACATAATTTGTTCAACAGCTAGCTTATCAGCTACTAGCAAGCTTATCAATCAACAGCTAACTTATCAGCTATCCGCTAGCTTATCAGCTACCAGCTAGCTTATAAGCTACGCTTGCCAAACATAGCCGTAGTATTTATGAAGAATAATCTTCAATAATAAATATTGTTTATCACAAGTATTATTATGTTAATTTATTAATTAATATTTAAGATTCCTAATACATTTGTTAATTTTGCTTAATATATTAAGCCCAAAAACTTAGCCGAACTAAGCCCATTATAAAAACCTCTTGCTGGCTGCTCAGTCTCCCCTCAAGCCCAGTTGAGATCACCGATCACGGCGGCGGACGGCGGACGGCGGACGGCGGAGCCACACCACATCGGCGCACCGTAGTCATCGGTTTGTCGGTAAGCATTAGGGCACAATATCTTTGCTTTCTGGTTTGCTTGTTTATTATTAGTTGCAATTTCCATGTTTTGCTTCTTATATTTCTGTTTTTGTGTAATTTGCAATTTGCAATCACTTAATACTTCAGTGATTTGTGTAATTGTGTTGTGTAATTTGCTTTGTGTAAGTTATCTTTTAAGTTTTGACTATGATTAATCTATTATGTGTTGCACATTTGCAATTTGCAAATATATTGGAGAGTTTTGTATGTTGAAATTAGGTTAAAATGATCTTTGCCTTTCATTCTGTTGACTATTATGGTTTGCAATAAGAGGGATAAAGACATCAAGTTACAGGATAGGTAGTTAGTAAATGTCTCATTGATTGAACTTATATTTTTTGTTTGAACAGCCATGGATGATGAAGACACTGTAGATAAGTTTTAGAAAATGATGACTCTATTTAATCTGTAATAATCGGCATTTCGTCAATAATTATCATTGTTTTTACCATATCCAAAAAAAAAGAATACTTATTGTTTTTATTTCATGTATTTATGCTCGATGCTCGCTCTCGTCCCAAATCCTAGCTTTGCCACTAGGAGCAAGAAATTGCATCCAGGTTTTTGATTTTTTGTCAATGAACTTCTCAAATGTACTTTCTGAGGATTGATTGTAGAAGTAGTAACAGACCTGCAAGCCATGAGGGGGAGGTGTTATCGCTATGAGGGGAGACAAGTTTACTAATTAGCAATGCATTTTTTGTTTTTCCAGCAAGTAATTTAGATTTCTGGCTCCCGATAAGTTATTTTTTCAGGGACGTTTGTAGTAAGTAGTATTAAATTATTAATGTGATGTTATTTTTGAAGATGATGTACGGCTTCTTATTTTCTTAAAGCAGATTATATGTGATTCTGGTTTAAACATGTGCTTAAGGTGATGATTCCAACCTCTAATTCTCTTGCTGGTTGTCACCAAAATGGTTGAATTATTTTATTTGGATTCTTTGGTAGGGAATGATGTTGAATAGATGTGCAGCTTCTTGTAGATGGTATTTCTGTTAATACCATGGTGCACTGACGCAGTAGGATATGTGGAACCTATCGACAAATGTCAAACCCGAAAATAAGTAACAATCTCCACAAGCGTGAAGCACTAAAACGAAAGAATTCGTAAAGTGATAAACTGATCAAAGACTTTGATTAATTGAACGAGGAATAACAAGCTAATGAGTTGTTTAAATAGACTAGTAATTAAAGCTTGGCTAGGAAACATTAAAGGAAAAGGAAACTACATAAAATAGAATTAGGAAACTAAATAATTAAGGGAAAATTAAAGAAAATCGGATTTGGGTGAGCTGCAGCAACTTGCGGCGTGAAGAGCTTTTGAAACACGATTTACGACGTCCGATGTTTGCCTCGCGCCGCGAGCTTGCTTCTGGGAGGTTCTGTCGCGTTTTTCTTCTATCTGGCGGGCCTAACGATCTGTATCATGCACTACCATTAGTGATAAGACATGGCACTCCTTATAAGAAGTTAATTTTCGACTTGTTGAGCCACATCCTTATCAAGTATGTGTATCATCAAATTAACTAATTAAGAATATAGTTTTTTTTTCTTATTCTAATTAAATACATAAGAGGTGCACCATTAGGGATGACGCTAAGAGCTGCACTGTCCATGGCATTGTTATTCTTTTGGGTTTGAAGGCTTTCAGAACATTTCATTACTTTCTTATGATCTACTTTGACTGTTAATTTGTTATAGTATAAATTATGCATACCTTTCCTCATATCTTGATCACCTTTTGCCTTTTTGTATTTTTGGGCTAAGCTCTCTTGAAAACATACTGCAAAATATCTTAAAAGGTAGATATGTTTACACATTTTATGCCCAATACTTGGTTAATTTTTGCAGTTTCTTATTACGCATGGAGGGACAAGAGAGCTTGCTTGATTCCATACTTGATGTGGAAGATGTTGACGATATGGAAGATGTTGAGATGGCTGATGTAGAAGAAGGAGAATTGGTTGTGAAGAATCATCAAGCTGAATTGGGACAAAGCAGCCATGCTGATGCTGGTGTAGTAGTAGGTCAAGAACCTCAGAGTAAAAATCGCAAACGTAAAAATAAGAAGAAAAATAAGAAAAAGAAAGGCGGTTCAGGGGCTGAAATCACAGACATTAACAGGTATTTGTCATGGTTTGCTTTGTTTTAAAAAAGTTATCTTCCTCTAATGTCACAGATGCTTCTAATTTAGAATCTGATTTGTATATACTTAAATATTAGAGAAGTATAAGTAACTAGAATATAAATGTATGGAAGGGCTATAGATGGGTGTCAAAAGATATAAAATGAAATCATAGTACCTGAAAGTAGGCCTGTAAACGAACCGAACGTTCATGAACCGTTCACGAATTTGTTCGGCGGGAAGTTCGTTTATGTTCGTTCGTTTAATAAATGAACGAACATGAACAAGATTTTACGTTCGTTTAAATAAATGAACGAACACGAACAACGTCCTCGCTCGTTCAATTATGTTCGTGAACGTTCGATTATGTTCGTTCGTTTATGTTTGTGAACCATTCGTTCGTTTACGTTCGTGAACTGTTTGTTTATGTTCGTTTATTTATATTAGTATATATAATTATTTATAAATATATACTTTTTATTAAGTGATTTAATTATTTAACTATGTTATAAGTAAAGTTAAACTAAATACCACACAGCCTCTTCTCGACTACAACCCTAGCTGCTACCCCCATTTTCCAACTTTAGTGTCTACAACTCAACTCTCTCCTCTCACGTTCATAGCCTCTTCCTCTCACGTTCACAACCTCTGTCTCTCAAATCGATGACTGCAACTCTCCTCTCACGTTCAGTAAAAATCACTAGCAACATTTCCTTCGTTTATGTTTGTTTGTGTTCGTTTACGTTCGTGAACCGTTCGTTTAAGAGTTTAATGAACGAACACAAACGAACACGAACATCCTTATGTGCTAAACGAACGAACACGAACACGATTTTTCGTTCGGTTAAGCGTTCGTGTTCGTGTTCGTGTTCGTTTAAACTTAAACAAACGAACATGAACAAGCTCCGTTCATGTTCGTTCGGTTCGTTTACAGGCCTACCTGAAAGTGAAGTTATACATGGCATTTGAAGTTAAAGTGGATTGCTTGATTTTAGACAAAGGGGGTATTAGGGTTTTTTAGAATAGTTAAAGCCTACACATTTGCTATAACGTTTTTTTTAATTTGGTCTTCCTTTTCTTCGACTTCATCTAGAATCATTTTGCTGATCATAAATCTTAAAATATGATATACATGAACAGATTATGATAATTAGCCTTGACCATTTTTAATTATTCTACTGAATGTAGGAAAGCTAATCTGAAACTTATGGCTTGTATGCAGATTTGTTTTAGATACTTGTAGACGCTTGAGAGAAAAGAAGTCTTACCTCGTATGGACTGCAGTGGGCTGTTTGGGTGTGTCTGCTCTGAGTGATCTTGTAAAAGAGGTATTTTTTTCTGGAAAAATCTGTAATGTTTGATAAAGTGTTTCAACGTCATTTATTAAGAAGGAAAAAAATAGCATGAATCGTGGCATGGATTTGTGTTCTGAAGCAGTGAAACTTGTGTGGCTTTTTATAGGATGAATCAAACCTTATTTTTTTTAATTAATGTAGCATTCTTATAAACCACTTGTGCACATAGATAGCTTTTTTTTTTTATCCTTTTTCTAGTTCAAGAATGTTGGTCTAGATCTCTAGGGCCTTCACTTTTTCGATGTAAGAGTTTAACGGCCTATCAAAATTACTCGGTCTCCTAATTTAGTCCTTCCTTGTGAGACTGTAACTTTGTGTACCATCTAGCCTATGGTATCAGAAAGCAAGAAAAGAGTTCACTCCTTATTGCAGTTAAAGCCTTAAAGGTGAGAGGAACAGCTTAGAGCTGCATTGGTGTTCGATCATTATAGATTACTATCTTTCCTGGTCTCTGATGCTCAATGTTGTTTACCTACAATCGCAGATTTCTCTTCCAGAAGCCATTTTATCGCTTTCAGTCTGTGGATCCTTGAGCTCTGGATGTATTACTTCATAATTTCCTATTGCTGTAGATTGATGTCAACTTTTTTGGCGTATCTTTTGCAGTTTCATCACTTGGTACGGATACAGACAGACAAATATTTATACATCCAAAAGATAATTTGTGTGAACTCTTGAAAAAATGTAACAATGAGAATTCAGTCCCCAAACTTCTGAAACTTTGTTTTCGCATTTCCAAATAGAAGACTCTTGATTGGGAATTTGGGATTGCATTTTCTACTCTAAAATACTTCCACTTTCATACAGATAGTGAATAATGGAGAATCTCAAACCTGAATTCCGGGTTTTTTTTTTCACTAAGCAATTTATTGAAAGTATTTTGATTTCAACTAATAATTTCACTATTCATCTTAGGTTAATAGGTCAGGCTTAGTCATAGCTTTCACTTTGCTATTCATGAATTATTTTCATGTAATTTGTGTTGATAGGAAGCTATGAGTTGTTTCATTAAAAAGTAAATTCCTCTGTGTTAGATTTATCTTGATGGCATGTCATATGGCTGTAGTTTGTTGTTCCTTTTGAAGATTTTGATTGTGGATGCTTATAATCTTGTATCTGAGATTGCATAATGAATATGAATTGGTAAACAGGTGGATGCAATCCAGTCTTGTGGTGGTCAGAAAACTGCCGATGGAAGACGTGACAAGACAGGCGGCGGTATTTTGTGGAGCATCCTCAAAGCTCGTGATCCAAATGCTTTTAGGGAGATTATGAAAAAAGGGAAGGAGTTTGAGGTAATTTTACCTTTGTACCTGGACAATCACTTGTTGGTTTTTTTTTTATCAATCAATAACTGTAGAACAGTCCACTGGATAAAAGAATTAACGGTAGTAATATAAAAACAAAAATGCGTAAGTTAACAGCTTCACGGAAACAACCATTCTACTCTTTGTAGACAGATATACAGGGTTTCATTTGGTTTGGTTTATCACGTTCTCTTCACTCGTGTTTTTAAAATTGGGTAATTCTTCGAGTAAGATAATGATTGGTGGATGTATTATTTTTGCAGAAACAATTTAAACAACCGGGTTTGAAGAGAGCACCGATCCAGAACAAACAAACATGTTCTGTAGCAGAAGTTGGTGATGCAAAACCTGTAGTGCAAGATGAAGAGAAACAGGTACAGAAGCGGCCTGTTCATGATCGAATCCGTGTGCCCGTCTCCTATGATGACTTGATTGAAGTTGAGGAACCAAAAAACGAGCCAATCTGATAGAATATGAAGGTTGGAACACTTATTGCATAGCATTCTTCGCTTCTTTTGAGTCAAGAAAGGTATCTCTGTTTTTGGTTAAGTAGAACGATATGGGAGTCGAGAGTGCAACAAGTTTTGTGATAGTTTTGGTTCGTAAATACTCTTTACGTTTTTGAACTCCTTCTTGGTGAAGTAGATAGTGAATGAAAGGAAGTTTTGATGCACATTTCATGCTGCTAAGGTCCACACACGTCATGTGGGGGTTTTTTTTTAACTGTAGGAGCCCGGGTCGGTTTGTGTACACTGTACACCTCCACTAATCCAATGAAGCAAATGACCTCATGCACCCTTCTTTCTTACCTTTGGTGAGATTTGAACCCTTGACCCATTCAGAGATAGGGTTCTGCCTGGATACCATTTGGCCAAACGGTAGGCGTTTTGTGCTACTTTTTGATAGAATATAGTGGACATGATCAGTTTGTTTTGGTAATATGTCGATGAGTCAATTGAGCCAACTTAACCTGTTCGACTCATCTCATAAGTAACAACTGTTATTAGAATAGATGAGAAAGAAGAGTATCATTTAATTAAGATCACATAAGTTTTATGAAATTAATCCACCGTAAATGTGTATTAAACATTTTTAATCATTTTCTTCACTTTGATTAGTAGATGTTTGTATAAGTTTTTTTATTCTATCAACACGTTGTAGGTTAGAAAGCTAAAAATGTCAATATTATTTATAAATAAACAACTTAATGAAACTGTATTTGCATTGGTGCAAAAGTATACAATCTTGTAACATAATAACTTCTATTATACACGCCATTGTAGTCCACCTTTTTTAAAACCCCAATGACTTGTACAAATTTTACAAAATAATTTTACATGTTCTATATACAAAACAACACTGCATAAACATTGCATACACATAATGTTTCATATGTAAAACAATACAAAAACTGGTTCGATCTCCGGTCTATTCTTTTGTCATATCCAATCGATATACCGAACACTACAACCAACTTAGAACAACAAATCAACAATGCTTTCATATGCCCACTTCGTCGATAATTTTTCCAAATTCAAACATTTGATATACATTAGTAAATTTCAAATGCGTTGTTGACTTGCATAATGCCACTTAAGCATTGCATTGGTGATTTGTACTATTGACTTGTATCATAATAATTCCGAGATAATGTAACCGGGCACCTGTAAAGCAAATTAGAACTTGCACATCAATTTCAATAACGAATCTTAGAGGGTTAGTTCAATCGACAAATAAAGCTTGTTCTTGGGATTCTTTTCCATAGATCAAGTTCAGGGTCACTGGTCACTGGGAATTTTTCTGGCTGATATCTTAAGGGCCCCAAAAGACCAATCAATGCATGCACATGCTTATCCAGATACCCACAGTTACAAAAAAAGAAAATCAGTTGCAAGAAACCAATCCTGGATGTAATTTCACAGCACTTTATCAACAATGGAGAAAGATCATAAAACAAATAAAAGCAGGAGGTGCATAACCAAGAATTCCAAGATACCACAATCGTGTTTACGACAACTCCTCCGATGGTACATTAAACCATTTTGAACCACTAGAAAGTAGTCTAGAATTCTTACGTTTTTCATATACATTACTAGAAAAGAGGTCACTGGCTGGAGACAGGAACGGCATCTTGATCAGCAGGGGCCGACGACTCCACAGCTGGCGACTTTTTGGTGAGCGATTTGGGGATATCGATGTCATCTTGGACGCACCTCTGCTGAGGGTGAGACAGGAGCACACACATGTGACGGAAAAGGACACGGGTCAGACCCTGCCCGCTCTCAAAGATGTAACCCTCGTATTCACTCACCTGTTCGAGTGCCTCCACCAGACCATCGTACACCTTCTGTGGACAGTTGTCGGGCCCTGGTTTATCGTGGAGGTAAACCACGTCCAACGTGAAGAGTTTCTGGTTTGTGGGCCATTGATGGTGTGGTACTACCGATGATCTGCAGTAGAGTAGGATCTGGGAATAGAGGTTGTACCACATCACGAAAATATAAAATGAAGATCACAAAAGTGTTGTGGTGCATAGTTAATGCAAAAGTAAATATTGATAAAAACGTTAAAATAGTAGCATATGCATCATTAGGCATCAAATTATCAAATGTATTATATAGATAGACTCACCACCCTGAGTATCCGATTCTGTCCACGAGATTTCTTAGCTTCATGATTTGCCACTTTAAAAAGATGTGTGAGATCTGCATGACCAGCAGAAGAATCAACAGTGATGCCTCGAAATGCAGCAATCGCAGACTCAACTTCGCTGCTAAACTCCTTCTTAAGCTTTAGAAATACAAGACACAAACAGAAGGAAAAAATTCACAGTCGAACGATTTATTAATAATCATAAGAAGACACTTAATGCAACTTCCAAGCAAGTGTCCCCACTGAATTGTTCAGCGAAACGGGGTGGAGTTTCCACAAAGATAGTTCCTGACTAGCATACATGCAATGTACCTCAACTAGCATTAAAATATCATGCAGCACATCACGAAAGATAATTTGATGCCACAGTCAAAAACTTCAAATATATATATAGAACAGAATGTGTTCCAGTTAGCATGGAGAACACCACAGATGCCTCAAAAGGATGCTGATCAATCCTCCAAAGAGCACATACAGTACACAAAGCTACTGGCAGCCGAGAAGTTAGACCAGGCCAGAAATCATCAAAGGTTATTTCCTTTTTTGATTCATGCACACAGACTCTATCTTGCTAGCAAAGTGTGTTAAAAAGGATTAGCATTTTGCTTTTCCGACATTTTAACAAAGATAACAGTCTAAATATTTTTTGAGATCTATCTTCTTCGCTTCACAGTCACTTCGTCGGAGTCTAACTAACAATAGGTTGGGCTTACACAAGGAGGGGAAGATTCTCTGTATCAAATAACTTGCATCACTTTCCATCAAACTGACATTTTATTAACCTCACTAAACAAAGATCAGATGACTAACATAGTTGTGTGGTTATAGTCATGAGCCATGATGACCTGTTTTAACATTTGGCTAGGTAAAAATCATTTTTTTCCTTTATCATCCTGGAATGGCAATAACATGTAAAAACTTCGTGTTCTATATTTTTCATTTCTTTATTCAAGGGCTTTAGAGTTCGGTGCTTGACCTAAACCTCTTACGTTTTCAATTTACATGTTCCTAGAGCATCAACAACAAAGCCTTTTACCCATGCTAAAATAGCATAACCAAACCTAAAGATCCTCCTATTTCTGGTCTACTTCCACCGATGTTATTTTATCTTAAATTTTATGATAAACAATGGTGAAATTATATGAAAAAGATTGCCCCCTTAGGGTGCTCCTGTCTGCTACTCTAATCTTATCCATACCAGCTCTTTCTAGCCAACATTTTGACCAACTTATTGGGTTACTTTTAAGGGCCTCTTCCTATTATCTGCTTCCCAGCTCCTCCTCTTATTTATGGCATTATCTATGCCATGTAGAAAATGAATCATAGTAGCTTTGCAAAAAGCATGATAATTCCATAAAGGCTGTATGAAATTTGTTTAAGACAAGGATTCGCAGAGCTAAATGTGACTTAGAATTAGACGTGTGACGACATATAAGCCATAAAGATAGAGCAACCACAAAAAGATGATTTATTTAAGGGTTAAGTACATGAGAATGTATTGAACTTGTCACGTTTTATCATTGTATGTATTCAACTTTAAAACTTACTGATTAATGTACCTAACTTGCTAAAATTGTCATTGTATGTATCCAACTTTATCAAAAACTTACCATTTAATGTATCCAACTTGTCACGAAAGTGTATCCAACTTGTCATGAAATACATACAATGGCAATTTTAGCAAGTTCGGTACATTAATCGGTAAGTTTTAAAGTTAAGTACATACAATGATAAAACGTGACAAGTTCGATACACTCCCACGTAATTAACCCTTTATTTAATGAAAAACCAGAACTTTATACAGTAACCTATAGTTGTTCTGGATTCCAGGAATTCATCACTCTTATATTACATATTTCACTGTCCTTAATTTGTGTTATTTGTCACTTCTACCCATTCTTCACATCTTTCTTTTTTTCCCTGAAACCCAAGCAATAATCCATCTTTGCCTTTTTTTGGGTTAAGTACACCAAAATGTATCCAAGTTGTCACATTTTATCATTGTGTGTACTCAACTTTAAAACTTACCAATTAATGTACCGTATCAGCTAAAATTGCCATTTAATGTATTTCGTGAGAAGTTGGATACATTAAATGGTAGGTTTTGAGAAAGTTGGATATATACAATGACAACTTTAGCAGGTTCGGTACATTAATTGGTAAGTTTTAAAGTTGAGTACACACAATGATAAAAGGTGACAACTTGGATACATTTGGGTGTACTTAACCCTTGTTTTTTCTACCGCCAACTCCCCAAGAACCTCCTGCATACTTATCCTTCAGTTTTCTTGGTACCTACCTGTTTTCAGCTTTATACCTTAATTCCTACCTTTC
The DNA here is from genome assembly GCA_030169165.1 of Centaurea solstitialis. Taxonomy (NCBI): domain Eukaryota; kingdom Viridiplantae; phylum Streptophyta; class Magnoliopsida; order Asterales; family Asteraceae; genus Centaurea; species Centaurea solstitialis. The sequence continues at coordinate 20,726,410 of CM058042.1, forward strand.
TATCTTAAAATTTCTCTTTCATTTCCTTTCAACTTCTCCAACTTGAGAAGAATCAAAGTCTACAAAACTAGCTAATGAATAGAATTAGATTATAAAGTAACCTAGGGTTTTCTTGTGTCTTTCTTAGTCAGGATTATTGACATTTGACAGATACAATGTCAAATCTACTAATTTCCATCCAAAACTGTAACAAATTTCTCAAGAAAACTTTCACTCTAGTTATCAACATACTGGTATTAGATTTGAAACTAGAACCAAAACCAAATTTGCATTCCATTTTCTATTTTTTTTTTTAATCCCCGGAAATTTTAGGGGCTAAACATGGCCCCACTTAAATGTCTCCAGGCACACGGGAAGGCTCGAACTAGGTTAGGGCGCTATGAACCCCGAGCGATAACCAATTGATGAAGGGGTAATTAAATCCAAAAACATGCATAAATCACCAAATTGAGCAAAAAGAAGAAAGCTTGAAAATGAAATCAACAAACAATGAATGGAGAAATTAGGTGAAATTTTTATACCCAAAAGGGGGTTTTGCCTAGGGCACAATAGGCGAATCGATGATCGGGATTAATGGCGAGTTTAGCGTTGACGAAAAGGAGGATAGCTTGCTTGATCGATTCCAATCTGGTGAAAGGCCTGCCACTGACGCTGGTGTTCTTCATCTCAACTAGGGATTCAGAATCCACATCGATGCAGAAGAGTATGTCTTCGGATGATAATCGAGATGGTGGTAGCGTGAATCGAACTGCTGCTGTTGAACTCTGTCCTTCTCTTCCCTCCATACTATCTCGATTCAATGGAAGTATGAAATGATCACAGAGCTCAAAAGAACAACAATGGTGAAATTGAAACAAGGGAGTTGTAATTACGGTCGCTGTTTGCAAAGTTGTTGGCATTGTACTTGTAACTTAGGTTATTAGTCAGACTATCCGTACCCAACCCTCCCAACCCAAGCTACCGATACGCATAGCCTTAGGCTACACGCACCCAACCCAATCAACCCACTCAACCCACTCACTATTTTAATGCCACATCAGCTGCCACATCAGCTTTTGGTCAACCCTCTCTTTACCCTCCCATAACCCTCTACAACACACATTCAACCCTCTCACACAATACACACACAACACACACGGCTACAGCGGCTTCATGTACCCTCCAAAGCCGCCAACCCGCCGGCTTCTAACACCTTGCACCCAACCCGCCGGGCTTTTTTGAAGCCGGCGGGCATACCCGCTCACAACCCAAATTACCGGTGCATGCAGCCTTATAAGTCAAAGTACATGTTTGGATGAACTATATAAGTTAGTTTTTTGAAAAGTTACTATCTCACTTAGCTTTTGATGACTTAGAAACTTGTTTTTTATTCCAAATATACCGTTGCTAAGTTTTATACTACTAGTTTTTAAATATGTCTTTTTTTTTTAATCAAACGCAACTTATTCATCAGCTAATTTATCAGTCACAGGTTTGCCAAACATGGCCTTTATAGCTACAAAACCCCCTCTAATATGCAAAAATGTTTGACTTTGATCCCCTCTACTAACAAATAGTCAAATATTAAACTCTATATGTTTTCATATGCTTTGTACATAAGGATAAAATAGATAATTTGTTTCTAAAATATAAGAATAAGCTGAAAAAATATTTCATTTTATATTTCAGAAATAAAATGACCAGGAAGACACCTGAAGAAGTTAACGAATGAAATTTAACTTTTATTAATGAGAGGGATAAAAAAAATAAGCATTTTTGCATAAAATGTGATTTTTCTTATAATAAAATTTTAAAAGGAACAGAGATAACAAATGATAGGGACTGAAATTGCACATTACTCTTAATTTTATTTATAGAAGGCATACGTATTTTATCAATAAATATGTTTTTTTAGCCAAAAGATCATGTAAAAATAGAGTTAAAAAGGGTCGATTACCAAACATGAAACTTATATCCGGTAAATCTTTATCGATAAGATTTAGCACTATTATTAGGTAAATTTTTAGTTCAGTAAAACGGCACTATATGCAATAATTTACTCGATAAACGCTAATTGTGGTAAGAGTCAATCGCCCTCATTTACCATGTAAGCCTCTTAGTCATTGCTCGCCTTTACAAGGTAAGATTCTTGGTCTTTATCATATCCATCCATTAAGGTAACGTGGCTTGGTAAGCGCTTACCCGAGTAAGCGTTGGTAAACAATGCTATTTGAGAAGGTAATAAGGGATATGGATCATTAATACCTTCTAATCTCAAACTCATGGTGCATCTCATCCTAATATGAGTTCAAGATTCAAGATTTCTTTGTACCTTTCTCACCGGAACCTAACCCATGTTTAAATACCGATGGACATTGAAAGTATATTATATATGTTGGTTTCTTTTCCTTTGAAATATTGTTTTAATTTTTCATTTTTTTCAGATGGTTAGTTATTGGTTTCGAGAATTGGGTTGGAAAATAATATAGAATGAAGCCACCAAGTAAAATAGTGTAAATGTTGTATTAAATTATATATGAAATGTGGCACTCCAAGATATGCTCCAAAGCATACGGGTATGTCGACGCTTTGCAAATTTGAGTTCATTTTTTGTCCCTGGTAAATGCTTATCAAAAAATAACAAGCACTCAAACAATGTACGAATAAAAATACTCGTCAGCGTTTAAATTGATGTCCAAGAATTAGACCTACATTCTATAATTACAAAAGCAACAACCAAAATTCTATAATTACATAAATATCCCTGAACAAAATTTAAACAAAAAACCGTAGGCCCACTGTTAACGAAAGAAGGCAAAGAAATAAGTACGTTAATCCAAATCTTAAGATCTATTTTCTTCCTTTTGATGTACACTCCGACTTCATTTTCATGCATGAAAGTAGAACGAGGCTTGTATCTTGTTTATGTCAACAGGATGTGTTATCGAATGAGACTTCCTTTACACTATTCATTGCAGTGTAATGGATGTTCATCTTGGTTTGCATCCACACGAACAATTTTCGAGTTCATGGTTAAGATTCTGCATGAGAAATCAAAGGCCTATGTCACAAAATGTTTTATGTAGAGCTATATATGCCTTGGATGAATTGGGGAAGTGAGTGTTTTTTTGGTCATCTATTAGTGTAAAAGAGTAGTTTAGGCATGGAAAAAAAATAAGGGTACAACTAATGTTGTTTTGTATACTTACTTACAATTGAAATAGCATTATATGCATTTATTTGGAGCCTTTTTTGTAAGTAGAAGTTTCAAATTGACTTGCTAAGAAAACAACTAATAGATATTGAAGATAATATTAACTACAAGATCCTTTTTAAAAGAAATGTTTTAAGCTAAAAAGATTATTTTATCATGCTCTTTTTAGCTAGAACATAGGTGCATATACGTACCTGAATATGATTTTGGAGGCCTTTAATGTGTTGTACTGCCAAATCCAACATGTCTGCATAACTTGTTTGCTGTAAAAAAAAAATTTACAAGAAGATTGTCACAATTATTTATGGATTTTGGCATCATTTTGGGATGTTCTTTTTTGAAGTGTGATAGCGTAACGATTTACAAACTCTATGTACATAATATCGATTGTGAAACCATATAATTAGAATTATCTAACAACGTGAAAAATAAGTTATTATTATTACCTTATCCATATTAGGAACAAGATCTTGCAACTTCTTTAACTTTCCACTTATTCTTGTTCTTCTTTCCTACATCAACATCAAAAGAACAAGTATCATGAAAACATTTGAGAATTAGTGGACATATGATGATTGTTAAATAATTAAAACTTATAAACCATTCAAACTAGTTCAAATGTATATATCTTATCTTATCACAAAAACAAATACTTACTCTTTCTGCAATGCTACGGGGATGAGTTGCACAGCCACGCTTGGCACGGATTTTACAAGCGATGGAATCATGAGGGAGATCCATCATCTTCTCCATCGTGGCTGCCTCTAAAGCGGATTCTGATAACCCGAAGTTAAGCTGAAATAGAATTTAAGTTGTTTATGTGAATATATATATATATATATATATATTTCCAGTATATCAGAGCCCCACATTGACTAGACTCAAATCATCTTCTTCTATATATGTTGAAACCTCCCTACTCAAGAACTTTTTTGGAAGGTAATCTCATAGGTTTCCACGTATTGTGATAATAACAATCTTAACTTATTTCGTATAATAGGAACACACATAATAACATTGTTAAATAATCTTGCAAGAATTAAGATTAAGTACCTCGGACTCCATGATGTTGAGACCATTCATGTCCATCTTGGATCGTTTATTGTGTGATGAAGATGAGGAAAACATAAGGGAATTGGCAATATTGCTTTCTTCTGATATTTGAGAAAAAGAGTTTGTTCCTGTGAAACTGAGTTGAGAACTTACTCTTGAGCCCCTTCCATCTACAATTGATGCTAGTTAGTTATCTATATTACATTATAAAATGTTTGGCAAAAACTCTTAACTATAAACAACATATTAAGGCTATGTTTGGCAAACTAGCTGATAAGTTAACTTATGACTGATAAGGCAGCTTATGACTGATAAGGTAGCTGATGAATAAGTTACGTTTGACAAAAACTAGCTGATAAGGTAGCTTATGCCTCTAAAAGGACAAAAAAAAAGACATGTTTGAAAATTAATGGTATAAAACTTAGCAAGGGTATATTTGGAATAAAGAAATAAAAAGTCTCATAAGTCACCAAAAGGTTAGTGAGGGTAACTTTTCAAAAAGCTACCTTATAAGTTAACTTATAAGCTAGCTTATGGTCCATCCAAACATGTACCTGACTTATAAGGTAACTTATAATCTAACTTATAAGTTAACTTATTTTTACCAAACAATGCCTAAGTGTTATATGCCACTTATTAATGCATAATCTTTTGAAAATTAATCAAGTTGATAACTCATTATTGTACATATAATTCCCTAAAACTCCACGGCCCAACTCAACAAACTAAACTTGTAAACATGTTCAAATACATGAATACATGATAGACATTGATGATTGAACTAGTGACAATATAATCATAAATTTGCAATTGTCTTTTCCCCAATGAGAAATTGGATTAGTTTTTCATTCTCGTTTCACATTTACAATTTTACATTTCAGTATTGCATTACATATACAAATAAATACACAACTATTATTTAATTATTTTTATGTATTTATGTATGTATATGTGAGGAGAATTCGTTTACAAACCATGTAATTCTAACAAACGATAAAAACCATATAATTCTAACAAACTATACAAACCATGTAATTGTAGCAAACTATACAAACCAATCTTAGTCGTTCATCTAGTCTAAAAAGATTGATTCCATTTTGTTTCCTAATTTGAAGTCATAATCATAATGAATAAATATTATTACTCAGTTTAATTAATGAACTATGATACGTGATTTGTAAATGAAATGACCCATTTATATATATAATTGTATATATTCATAATCTTTTAATCATACGATATAGTCACTTTCTTCCTATTCAGGTTAATAGCACAAGTTATCAATAAGGGTAAAAATGATCAACATCGTGTAAAATTGTATTTCCGTTGTCCTCTTACTCCAAACGTAAATTATATGATGTTAAATTACAACTAAACTGAGAATAATAATGTAGTTATAGAAACATGAATACTTGATTGATTGCAAGAATTTGTCACATATAAGAGGGTGTTTGAGATAGCTTTTTGAGCTTTTTTTAGTCAAAAGTGCGTATTAACTTATGGTGATAGAAAAATGAATTTTTAAAAAGATGTTTAGATTAGTTTTTGTGGTGGTAAAAGTCAATAAGTCAATAAGTTGTATTTTAAAAAGTGTTTGGATTAGCTTTTACATGTAAAATGACCAAAAAGCCATTTAGGGTTCTTCAACATGGTGATCTCAACGTAGCGACCTCAACACAACCATTGAGGGCTTCTCTTCTCCGTTTCGCCGCCACCGTTGTCCGCCGCTACCTTCCTCCTCCTCTACTCCACCTTACCGGTAGGAGCAGGTCGATAGTCCTCCATTTCTATATCCTCGACGACATGAGCAAGTCGGCCATGGAAGCTTGGAGGCGATGAAGCAAGATAGGGTATTTATGTCATTTTGTAATAAAAAGTCACACCTTCCTAACTTTTGGAAAAACACGTTTCTTATTGAATTCAAAAAACATTTTTGAAAAGTGTTTTTCAGTTATCCAAACATTATTTTTAGCTTATTTTCAAGCCAATAAGTCAATAAACACTTTTGAAAAGCAATTCTACAGACCCTTTAAATAGAAAATTAGATTTATGAATTATTATAAATTTAAAACTATAAGGCTATAAATAATTTTAACCATAGCTCTCAGTTCACTTGAAGTTATTTGATCAACCTCTTTGATCCAAGTCTTTTTAGCTTTTAGACATGATACCATGGAAAGTTTGAGGTGATATTGATAACATAATTGTCCAAATATTTATTTAACTTTTTTTAAATACATACATAAATGGATATTTTTGGTATAATAGGGAAGTTGAGTGGGGGTTGATGGTGGGGTAGGGGCAGGAGGCATGTGATTGGTCAGGTACCAATGGTTGTGATGATGATGCACTGAATCTACCACCAAAATCAACCAACCTTCTGAATAAATAACCACAACTTGCATTTTGCAACTTGCAACACTTTTCTAATTCTTTATTCATTCATTTATACTAAATAATCTCATTGGTCAGGATTTTAAACATTATTATTCTATTAAGTCACTTTAAAATTGGAGTCAAGTGTTTATGATATTTTAAATTATTTTATAATAAAAAGGATTAATATGTATATTTTTACATTGAGTATTTTATTATTTCTAGGAAAAAAATGGATAAAGGGTACGAACGGGTAAACTTTGATGGTGACCCTTTTAGTTTTTAAAGTATATTTTCTTACTTTAAAAATTCACATCATCTTCTTTTAGTTTTTGGGAAACACTAAATAATTACATCAAATATAGAAAATTGGTGCTAAAAATAGGGATTTTGGCACAAATGCCCTTAGGGGCACCCCCCCATTTGGTTATATGCCCCTTCTCTCTCTCATTTTGCAACGTATACCCCTGCCGCGCAACTATAGGTGCGTTATAACGCACCTATAGATAAAAAACAAAAAAAAAAACCTTTGACTGCCAATAGTCAACAAAAATGGTGCGTTAAGCGCTTCTTTAACGGCGCAACTCAAAGGTGAGTTATAACGCACCCATAACGGTGCGTTATAGGTGCGTTATAACGCACCAGAGACTTTGACCGTCACCATTTTTGTTGACTATTGGCAGTCAAAGGTTTTTTTTTTTGTCTTTTAGCTATAGGTGCGTTATAACGCACCTATAGTTGCGCGGCAGGGGTATACGCTGCAAAATGAGAGAGAGAAGAGGCATATAACCAAATGGGGGGTGCCCCTAAGGGCATTTGTGCCAAAATCCCGCTAAAAATAGTAAAAAGTAACAAATAATAATTCAAACAAGAAAAATTAATAGAGAATGAAATGCACATGCAAGGCTTCAAATAAAAAGGTGTTGCATAAAATTATGTTTTCTATTATCATGAAAATATCATCTTTATTTTCAAATGTTTAGTCTTTATTTAAACCCTTTAGTTATTATATATCATATAAATTAATGTCAATCATCCATCTAAACTAATGAATGCATACTCGATAAAAAAACCTAGAGTGATGAACACATACTCTATAAACATTTTGATTGTTTCTCAATTTAGAAATGGATTCTAATCAACGAATTATGATCATTTTTCATGAATATTTTGTCACAATGATCATCATTTTTTATTTATATGTCAAAAATTTTGCTTTATGATAATTAGAGGATTTGACATAATTTAAACTCTATAGAAATATATGTTAGTTTAGGCAAGAAATGACTATTGTAACTTTATTTCAAAATTACCACAATATGTAATTACAACATAAATTCAATAATGATAATCAAGATTTTTTTTTTCAGACAGTTATAAAAAACCATAGAAGAAATCGTTTTTCGTACCATGTTACTATCAAGAATACTTTCTTTGTACACGTTTTTAAGTTATGATTTTGTCTAGAATAATTTGATATTTTACCGAATTATATATTAATTTTAACTTTATATAATCAAATTATTTATGTACTCTTGTAAATAATATTTCATTAACTGAATATTAAAGTATTTTATGAAATTGATTGATGATTAAAATTTTATCTTTTGATGATTAATATTACTGAGTTTATATACATTCAGTAACTTAATATAACAATTTAATTAACTACATCATCTATTTCATACGTAGTAATTTTGAATTAGCATGAACTTTAATGATGTTTTAACTTTTAACTCTATTGGAAAAAAATAACTTTTTTAGAACAATAATGTTATCTCTTGAAGGCGTATTCTAATATCTAAACTCTATAATTAGAGGATTTTTGAAGGATTCCTCTAAAAAGTTAAAACTTTCATTTCCATTCCTTCAATTATTGAATCTTAATTTTATTCGTATTATATTATGATTATTTGATATAATTTATGAGATATTTGTCATATAAAGTAAAATGATTTTACATAAAATATCATTACAAAATTACGTTGAGACTTTTAAAAATACTTTATAATCCAATGATATTCATTGACAATTGTCATTAATATATACAAGTGTTTAATGATTTTGATAAAAATATAATTATTATTGCATGCTATTAATTTATTGTTGTAATGCTATTAATTATATATATATATATATATGGAAAATTATCAGTTTTAGTAAAAAAATGTAAATTAGTGTTCTATAATAACACATACACCAACATATAGATAGGGTGTGGTGTATGTCTACATATTCTTTTTGCATTTTAAATATATATGTTTATTTTATAAATTGACATTTTTTGCTTGATTTAGATATAAATGACTTTTCATATATTCATAATGAGTTTAAATTGAGAATAATATATTTGTTAATTCAAACATACAAGCACAAAAGTATATATACATTTTATTGGATAAGGTACAAGTTAAATCACCTAATTACTTAAGAGTTTGCTTATTAAATTCTTAAACAAGGATTAATTCATAATTTGAAAAATAAATAAGGGGCTTTGTAATCATCAGCAAAAAATAACTGACTTCAGCCTTAAAGATCAATTAGAGATCAATATCATAGTTTATTACGTTACTTAACATGAGATGTAGTATTTCAAGTGCATTGATAATTTTTTTGTTATAACTAAGTTATATTTATTAAAAGCTTTATTCAGTTTAAGCGTATATCATCGCATATTCAATCCTACAAGTTTAATCAATGAGATATGGACACGTTATATAGAATAAAAATGTAACTTATAACTATTAAAAAAAGTATAACAAAGGGTTAAATGTAAATCATCCTAATTTGTACAAACTGTAGAAACCGTCAATTTCATTATTTATTTGATTAAATTATTTAATATGATGAAATTGTTTCGTATAATCTTTTTCTTGATGAAATTGTTTCATGTAACTTTTTTAATGAAATTAGTTGATTTAATGAAAATGTTTCATGTAATTTCCTAAAAAAAGTTTAAAACGGCGGGGAAACCCTAAACCCGTGGTGTTTTGAACCCAATTGACCCTCCACCAAGGACCAATCGCAGGCAATATTCCCTTGTTCCCGCGCCCAACACAAGGAGTGAATCTGAATTCGAACTATGGACTTGCTTTCCAAAAATCCCTCCTTGACTATGTCAACGGAGCGTTCACGGGGGTGACTATACCGTTGGACTAAAGTCCTATTGGTCCATTTTAATAAAATTTGTTAACATTTATATCTAATCTTGATTAATAAACTAAATCAATGGTAGAAATGAAGGTTGCACGGTCTGTACAAATTAGGATGGTTTACAAATTAAATCATCCATGTATATATATAAAGGGTGTTCTCACATTCTCGTAAAATGGATATGTTATGTTTAAACTTTTTACATGTATCCATATATAAATATTTATAATTCAGAAAATATATGTTTTTCCAAGCCATATACTCTAACATATATATGTCAATTGAAAATATATTTTTGCTAAAAAATTAATTGTTTTACACAAAGTTATAGTCAAATATCAAACATCATGTGTGCCAAAACCATGGGCGATTTCTAAAACCAATGGATGATAGTTTAAGCCCCACTTGCATGCCCACATAATTGTAACTCCACATCGTATCATTGGTCTTCTAACATCTTGTTTCATGTGACTTCAAAAAAATACGTGATTATATATTTATATAATCTTTATTTATATGCTTATATAAATAAAAGTGTTTGCCATATATTTATATAGGATTAAGTTCTGGTGAGACCAAGTCTTTTTGATGAGACTGGTGAGACCAACATATTTTACTTGAAATTTTACATCAAAACATTTGTGAAGGTAAAAAAAAATTGAACATTCATCGTTAAAACATACTAAAAAACACTATCGAAAAAAAAATTACAAAAAAAGGTTAAAAAACGAAACCTTCACAATAGTTTTTTTGTGAAGTTTTGCATTATATGTATGTAACCTTCACAGAACTTGAGCTGTGAAGGTTTCGTTTTTTAGCTTGTTTTCGATATTTTTTGCATCGAAAGTGAGTTTTAGGTCTGCGTATTCGAGTTTTATGTACATTCACGGTGTTTTTTGTGAAGTTTCATACGTTAGGTATTGGTCTCACGCGGTCTCACGGTAACAGCTTGGTCTCACCTGATCCTAAGTCTATTTATATAACTAGGGTAAAGTTTATGGGAAAATTTTAAATAAACAGAAAGCTGAGGAACACTCTCATAGCTCTCTCTCTGGACCGTATGCATTTATGCTTACGAATAAATTTGTAATATGTACAGTCGTACATGTGCATGTGTTTAAATGTATAATGCACTTGTGCATAATAATCCCAGAAAAACTCAAATTACCCTCTATGCACAAGTGTATATGTTCAAATAGAGGGCTACAAGGATGTTACTCGATTTTTCGTTTTTTTTTTAAATTTTCCCTTAAACCTTCCTCTATACAACTATATGTTGATTATATACATGATTCTTTTATCATTATTTTTAGTAGTTGATATAATTACAAGAATAAATACGTGATTGATAGAAAGTACAATAATATTTATACCTCTTAGGTCTTCAATGAAATATTTGTTCAAATGGAATTCTGATGATCATATGCTATGCATTATATCATCATTTTCACACCTTAATAACTAAGAAAATTATATCTACTTTCTTCAAAAAAAAAAAAAATTATATCTACTTAAATTCTCGTAATTATGTTAACCGCATCATTTTAATTTAAATGAAATGCTATGATCAAAATGCTCAAGTACTAACATTATTTCAGTGTATTATGTCATTAAATTCTTTTAATAATTTTGAATTTAATTTGTTAGTTTACATTACCCATAAAATTAGAGTTATATAATTTATATGATTATAAGACTTAAAGTATATATTGCTCTAAACTTTTATATAAACATACGCACTTACAAAATTATAATCATGCAAATAATTCATTATAATTAAGAGCTAAAATGTATAATCATGAATTATCTACTAAAGTTGGGTTTTAGTGAAAAGTTAAGGTTAACGTGAAGAGCGTGATAATAGTTATCAACTGTCTGATGAGAAGAAGATGTACGTTAATTAGATAAGATGCATTGAGATAAGATCATTATATCAACTATTCTAATACTTAATTTATAGGTCGACACGGAATTAAAGTTGTCATTCATTTTTAACAATTTCTATGTTAACCTTGATTTCTCATACAATTAAATCACTTGCTAATTAATTACATCTCATGAATTATAGGTCTTACATAGTGCTTTTAAGTTGCATAGGTTGAATAAAATCGTGGAGTTAAAATTTTCAAAATTTCATAGGGTCATTTTATTTTCAAATCCATATAGAATAGATTAGGTAAACGTCAAACACACACATATTATATATACATATACACTCTATATATATGTAAATATATTGCATGTCCCTAGCTAGCTAGCTACGATTCTATCAAATGTTTGTATATTGGATTCTTGCAACATGTTTTATCTTCTACGATCGATGTTCACTATGGACGTTTTCAAAAGTTGTATCCAATGTGAAAAAAAGTAACATGAGATTTTTAGAATAAAATAATATATTTTTATTTTGACTTTATTCTCCTTTAAACATCTCTTCCAAAATATCCTATATATGTATAGTTCTGCAAAGAGTTACTATTTTATGTAATGCCATTAAAACTTTTAGGTCATAGTGTACGATTGGCACGTTTTAACTTATAAAATAGTCCCCACTTGTCTTAATTTACTCCAATTTTTTAATTAAACCTAATACCTATGGATTAAGTTGTTTGTATTTTCTATAAGAGAAAAAACGGTGAGAAAACTTTTTTTTTCAATTTTTTTGAACGGCAGATAAACTCAAACATACGTTTTAGTGGTATCCGGGAAATTAATTAAGAGGACGGACGTACCGGCGGGGGTTGAAGAGGCGAGGGTGTTGAGAAAACCGGCTGGAGAGCTTCCGTGGCGGAATAACGGAGACGGAGTACTCTGATGATCGGTACTTGTAGTAGGACCTTTCAATCCGTTAAAAGCGGATGCGAACTCGTTTAGACGAAATGACGTCGTTTGCAACCGGTCTCTGGTCGAGACGGAGGAGGAGGAGAGTTGCGACGACGCCGTGTCCGGAGGCGAGTAGAATCTAGAAGGCGTTCCGCCTCCGGCTCCGGAAACGATGTGATTTCCGATGGTATTTTGTCGTTGTCCGTCGATGACGGAGTCTACGGTGGTGGTTAGGAAGGAGACGGGAGCGGAGCGATATCGAGCGAGACCTAATCCTCCGCCACCGCCGTTGTTGGTGTTGGTGCCATTGATTCCGTTAGGATCTCCAGAATGTTGTTGAGATCCAGAAGAGGAATTGGAGTTTGGATACATATCGATCAATTCCTTTAGAGAGAGAAAGAAAGAGAGATAGATGAAGGAAGGTTTATGCAAGAGATGCCATTGGGTATAAATATAAGAGAAGGAAATGTCCCACTTGTTCAAAGTCTGCGCTCTTTTTATAAAAGCCAAATAAAATTATTATTATTATATTTAATTAATTATCAAAAGTAATTATATAAAGTTTTGTTCAGTGTAGTCTATGTTTGGCAAACTAATTGATAAACTAGCTAATAGCTGATAACAAATTAGCTTATGCACAAATTATGTTTGATAAAAACTAGCTTATGTATGTGAAATGACCAAAAATGATATATTGAGGTATAATAGTTAATATTAATAAGGGTATAATTGGAGAAAAATTACAAAAATCTACCTCCAAATAACTTATCAAAAAGCTAGCTAGCTCATAATTTAGTTTTTGTCGATCCAAACATGTACACAGTACCTAACCTAGTTTATGTTTACCAAACAATGCCTTAGTATATTATGTAGTAAACAACTTCATAAACGAAATTGTGTTGGCTAAGTATCGGTTATTACGTTTATATGAATCAACTAGCCTTTATAATTTAATATAGTTAAAATGAGATTATACTTATGCTGGTCGATTGTGTATTTCATCAATAACAACGGACTTGAATGATTAAAGTTATGTATATTGTTTTTGCTATCTAAATTCGTGAGCAAGCGTTTTTAAAGCTACTTTTTTGTCCAGAAATACCATTTACAGATGTGGTTTTTTAACAATATATCGTTATAGTAAAAATGATGCCAAGATTTAGTGAATCTTCAAAGGTTGATTTTCTTGTATGATGGATTGCATAGGCAGTAGAGTTGAAAAAATAAGCCAACTTTGTTTTTGACAAAAGTGTGAATAATAAATGTATAGAAGAAAAAACACTATTCATTGTACAAGACTTCTTCATCAGATTAAAAAACGACACATATTATAGAGCATAAATCCAAAAATCATTCAAGAAATATATTTCTCATTTTCACAAGGTGTAACATAGTTATGAAATGGTATACTTGCACAAACAATCTAATCAATATAGTATTATGAGAATCAAAGTTTTAAAGATTAAGCTTGAGTTCTTCTAAATGCAACATTTTACTTTTAAATGGCCTTCATTTTATTTTCTGCATAGTAACAATTAAAAATGATTTATGGTTAATTTATATATTACTTGCTTTGCAGTTGGCCCCTTCACCAATTCAACCCAATTCCTAAAAGGAAAAATTCCCAAAGTACAAACCCAACATGCAATTTCCTATTCCCAAACCCATTCTGAATCTTGCTATTTATTTAGTTTAAATGTGCAACTTGTAATGTTATATTATTTATTTAGTACAAATTGCAATGCTAGTTATTAAAACAACTTTGTTTTTATAGTCTCTTAGTTATATATGTTAATGAAGAACTTGGCCAATGATTGGATCTTGAATCACATTTTACATATTTTTGGATTTTAGATGATGAAGAACCATGATTTTAGACTCTTTATTAATTATTTTGCTATTAGTAATTAGTTTGTTTCATACTTGGTCAAAAAGTTGTAGTATACAAAAAGCATTGACGTTTTCGGATAAACTATTTTTCTACTCATGAAAACAAAAAACAAGGCTATGAAAATAAAATGGACATAATTAAGTGTTTGAATTACTTTCATGATTTTGTTTATTAAAAGAAAATTTGTTTTGAAAAAAAGTGGTTTGAAGAAAATCTTTATTGGAAGGAAAGTGTTGAGAAGATTGGTTTGAAGAAATTTCTATCAAAAAGAAAATCTTGAAAAGATTGGTTTGATGAATTTTTTTGTTGAAATGAAATTTTTTGAAAAGATAAAGGAAATTGTGATACAATTTCGTTTGCCTCTTTTCTAAAGAGGTTTGTTGATCAACAGAGGTTTTAGTTAAGTCTTTGTATGTTACATTTGTTTTGCAACAATTTTATTAAAAACCAACCAGTTACACAACCAAGCATCTTCAAGTTGCAAGACGCAACCTCGATCGGCTTCTTACACAACTAATAAAAAATCCACCTAAAAATCGGACCAAGTAACCATGTAAAGACCCCAAAATATAGAATAAAGTCAAATATGCAATAACATAAGACGGCTCGAAGCCTCAAGTCTCAATCTCAAACATAAATCAAACTTTGGTGCTCACTAAGATTCCTCACAAAAAAAACACAACCGGAAATCTAATCGAAACATAAAGCATGAACATAAATCATAAGACGTCTAGAGTCTAGACTTCAATCTCTCACTCCAACTTGAGTCACGCATGCCCTTCACCCATCTCTAACTCGGTCCTACTCAACCTGTCTGAAAAGTTATATTTTGGGAAAGGAAGTAGTGAGGGTTAGACACATGGTCTAGTGAGGTTCCCTCCTTAAAAATTTCAAACAAATTATAATAGTTAAGAAACTTTTCAGGTAAACAATTTAAATAGAAATCACACATCCAAGTATAGCAGCACACATTAAACGTCGTTGATACGACCACACTGATGGGCACACACTTCCCATATCATAAGAATCCGAAACAAATTCAAGATTCTCGCAAATGGATCCATTTATCACACTGATGCATAAGCATTTGTATATCTCAAGATTCACATAATAGCTTCAAAATCAAGTTGCAAAGTATAATTCATGTAACACACGTTACTACAGTTTAGAAAACCTTTAGGTGCAATGTACACCTAACTTTGATAATTCTTTGGGTTAGAAAGACTCACCTTATCCGTAACCTCCTTTTTGTCCACTTGATTGAGCCTACGAACCGAACAAGCACCTATATAACGAATCCCCAAGGGATTAGTAACTCAAATATGGCTAAACAGCTCTTCGGAATCCTATAGGAATGTCCCAAATTAAATTCTAGTTCAAACGGGCCGAAAAGCAAAAGTCATAAAAATCGACCAGCGGTATCGGCGGGTCGGCCGCGACTCCCCTACCCGCCGATCCACCCGCCGATTACACCAGACCTGCGGGTCGAAGTCTGCTAAAAGTGCAAATGCCAAAATCAAATCCAAACCAAACTATACCTTCTTAAAACGACCAAGATGATTATATAACTACTAAAAACTTGATTGACCAAGGTTTATGAATAAAATGGGCATCAAAACACACATCTAAAGGATTTCATTCAACTCCTTTATCACACTTAATCACCATAAGAAGATATGAGGATTCCAAGCGAAATAAACTATTGAATCAATAACCAACATCCACACTCCACACCATTCAAGATGTTCTTGAAGCAATTTACTAATAAACTAATGAAATTTACCAATTCTCTAATGATTCACATCCTAGGTCAAACCTTAGATGGATTTTGGGGCAAAACAATAAAGATGATGATGGAGAAGGAATGGAGTTCATACCTTGAAGCAAAATCCTCTCTTTGCACCTCCCACTTTCACACACTAACACATACTTGATTCCTTGCAAAAAGATTAGTTCCCCCTTTCCAAATCCCTAAATTTGATTATATATACAAGGGCTTTTCAGCCCAACTTACACAAGCCCAAAACCTGAAATTATAAGCCCAAATTAATAACACATCTACTACTCAATCATTCCCAAATAAATGAATAAACCGGGTCGTTACAACCTACCCCCTTAAAAGAATTCCGTCCCCGGAATTCCATTCTTAGGCAAAAAGGTGGGGATACTTTGTCTTCATTTCGTCTTCACTTTCCCATGTAGAGTGATGACCTATGTGAAATCTCCAATGCACTTTTACGTGGGCGGTTTCCTTGTTTTCTTAAATTCCGGATTTTCCTATCCAAAATCATTTCCGGTTCCTCTATGTATTTCAACTTCTCCTCAACTTGTACATCCTCCAATGGAATCACCGAGCATTCAATCGTCACACACTTTCGTAGATTTGAAACAAGAAACGTGTTATGGATACTTCGTAACCCTTCGGGTAGCTCTAACTTGTTAACTGCTTCACCAACTCGCTCAATAATGGAAAAGGTCGTACAAACGAACTAAACGTTACATCCAAACTGAACTACTTAACAAAAGGGTCCACTGTTAACTGGATTGTTAACTCAACACTAGATCATTCTAAATTATCATAATAACTACGATCATAAGCTTCTATACCGGATAACAAGCATTCACCTTTAAACATCTCTTTTTACAAGTTAACATCCAACACTAGATGAAATAAACATAATTTGTAACACATGAATCCCATTATTTTAACCTTAATCAACTCATACACGTTAACTAGGCATTACTTTTCTAATTTTTCATCGTGAAACTGTGTCGCTAAAGCAAGAAAACTCTCGTCCGCCCACCCGAACCAAAACTGATAACCCACCATTCTCAAATACATTACCACATTCCTTTCTATGCTGAATACTAAAGTGTCTTCTCTATAGATTAACATTGATCTCATACCATTGATGAAAGTTGCTTCTTTCGCGTTTCTTGCATTAAACTATCATTTAAATTCCCCACTCATTCCTTGGGTAACAATATATATATATATATATATATTTTCGATAATCCCCTTGATACTGAAAGGATTAGAATAAATCTGTCCAAACACTCAACACATTCTAAAAGCACACGAGCTACTCCTTCAAGTAGTCGCCAACTACTATTCAAAATTGTCACTCTCCAATTAGCAGTGTCATGATCATTCCTAGACACTCGTTCTCTAGACTATCATTTATGTTTGGTCGATACCAATAGCAAAAGTCTACCACTTAACCTCTAAGAAGCTCATTAGTACCCCAAATGATTTACATTTCTACCTTGGCATAACATGTCATTAACTCAATAGCATATCCTTGTACAACATCATCACCCAAAGCTAAATCTCTATATCCTAGCGAGTTCATAGCCTTCATGCATGACAACACAATGAATTAAATCATTTCACAGTTTCCAGAATTTTACACAACACGTACAACATTATGAAATAAGTTTTAGGCGAATATGCCACAACATCAGGTTAATCGGATGCTCACACTCAACGATCTCTAGAATTGGTCACGAGCAACTCTAGGCCATAATACCACACTTCCTGACTGATAGGAAATGGCGACGCCAACAACAAGTATTAAATAAACTTCTTATTAGACTTAAGGTGTTAAAAGAAACGCCTCACTCTAAGTAGGTAAATCTATTCCCGCCTACAATGGTAGAACAACAACACACCCATACTAGTATCATTTATAAACTTTTGAAATTAACTTTTACTCAAGAAGATTCGTAGTAAAGAGTAGCAAATAACAAATGAAGTGTAATAAGTTATCAAACGCGTAACAAAACTTATTTCGATAAAGAAAATGAATTTGTCTTTTCTTTCAAAACCCCTTTTCAAAATGTATAAGACCTTATGCATGAAATCCTTTACATTGAAGGCTACTCGCTCTACTAGGTCCATGCATAGCACTCATCGAAACCTCACAGCACACGCCTTAACAATGTATCATGGTTCAATTTCTCACATTCATGACATTTCGATTCCTGGCTAACTAGGACATTTGGTTATTACTCTTGCTCAATTTCTAACTTGATCAATTTAACCCTTGACTCACCTAGGTCAACAACCCCTATGATACCTCTTGCTATCTTCATATCGCATCAAAATAACATAGGTCCTTGCGTAGCCACATACTCGACTAACTGTCGTCTACTAACAAAACAATGTCTCAATCCTAAAATTTTGTCTGAAGGTGAAGACAAAACATAAAACATTCTTCCACATAAGTACACCAGAGCTTAAGTCTAGGGTCAGCTGCATACCCTAACTCTTTCCAGCATTCATGTCATAACACTCTCAAGATTACATAATTTTTTCCTTCCCGTTACAAGGGGTTTTAATATCGCCAAAGCTATAGTCATAATGTAACTTGTCAACCTCTCATCTCTAATCTACTAGCTCATCCTATCGTAACAGTTACACTTACTCAGAACACAGAACCCAGTCGACAAAATCATGCTAACCTCAAGTTTTCGTGCACTCCCGAAAACACAATACACCTACGCTGATAGACCTAAACGATCCCGTCATACCCTTGGCTTGAGATTGACATCTCAAACATCCTAATGCAATATTCACTACCACTACACTTTCAACGTTTACTTAGCGAAGGTGACTCATTCATTTATATAACCAGCATTCCCCTACACTGCCTTGACCCCTCCACAAAACCTCTATCAAAAAGCAAGACGCCACAGTTACAAAAGTACGGCATCGTGATCATCACACAAGGCAATAGAAAAGATCTTACTCAAACGTACCTATTTCGTCTTCTTATCCTACTAGTTACGTTACTAGTGCAACATCTTAGTTCAACAAAACTTCACCACGCTCATCTTTAAAAAGGATACGTAGACCATGGTTATAGAAACTTATTGATTAAACTACTCCTCATTACTGATTTCTCTTTCTAGAATGGACCCTTCCAAGGCGATTTCTTTACGCGGCAAAGAACACTTCTAGACTCTCTATAACTTTAACATACTCAAAAGAATGCTATGTGTCGAAGCTCGAAACATCTTTAACGACATTTGTAAAAGGAACAATTTGGTCAATACCTGTAGCACAAATACACCTCTTCTAGGTATTCTCCAATTCTTACTAGAACCTTTGCTATAAATCACAGTCACGTCTATCATAGGCGAGATTTTGAGTTAAAGTAGGATACCTGGAGCTAATCTATCCCTTACTCCTACCCTCCTGTAGGCATTTAAATAAGCATCAATCTCACATTCAAAATAGATGTTAAGATCCAAAATGATTGTTGTCAAAAAAATCACATTTGAACTTTACAAAAAGAATTGACAGCACAATATCACCTTATACCCTTGAATTTTACACACATTCAGAATGCAATTCAGTTAATAACATCCAAATGAAAGTCGTAGCTTGACCTCTTGTTAATCTATGAAAATTGGAATCGTGCAAAACAGAGTTACGAGCAGGTCGGGACAACCCTTTTAGAAACAGCACGCAGATTCGTCAAATTTCGAGGCTGACTTAAAAACGAGCTTTTAGACACATTTAAACTCAAAATTAGGAAAAGTACTCTTCATAACAGTTCTAGAGGGTGTTTTAAGCTTTCCAACGGTATAACGAACACCTCATTTGGACCAACGGTTGATTTTCTACAAATTTTTTGAAATTCAGGACAGCAACATTAAAACATGATTATCCATAGGCATTTCGTCGAACACTTGGTGTGCATCCTAACCTTATAGCTCAAAACGTTTTTAAAACCTTCAATCCGTATCCCAATAATTAATCAAAGCATTAATCCACAATTTAGCAACACCAACATGCTCATTACTAGATATACACCAAATAGTTCTAAACTCAAACTTCTTCCAACATATATATAAACCCAAACCACATTTGCATAAAGAATGAGTAGCTTAAATCACCATATTCCTTGAACGTGGTTCCTCCAAACCCCAAATAGACTTAATCGCCACCACTATCATGCTATAAATTCTTAACATGATAATAATTTACCCAAATCAAGAAATAAAGCTCATACTCAAGATATCTTGATAGCTAACTTCAATCTTATAACATTATCCTCCATCATTCCATCAATCTAGTTCTCTACACAAAAGTTCCTTCTTTCTATTTCTTGATACACACGATACGACCTTCTTTCCCTTTAAAATTTCTACTTGATATACTCGCTTCAATCACTCTTATATAATCCATACTCTGCAACAATGAACGGAAAACTTACATCTTATAAGATGGTAACTTGATACATGCTATTATCCTTGTCCATCATTTCAAAAATAATGATCAGGCAAAATTAAATGGTAACAAGTAATCCAACGGTTCATGCTACTCTCCTAAAATTTAATACAATGAGTTAAACACGAACGGGCACAAGGAGATCCATAATTACGCTGGCCAGGCGAAATTATAAATCCCTTGCATATGCGTGTCCTCACTACTTTATTAAGGTCTTCTCTTACAAGGTCCGCTCTAAGATCCTTAGACTCTCAGTTGTCTTTTCTCTCCTAACGGTTTAAGATTAGGCCCATCCGGTCACCTAATTCACTTAAACTAGTGCTCTGATATCACTTGTAAAGACCCCAAATATAGAATAAAGTCAAATATGCAATAACATAAGACGGCTCGAAGCCTCAAGTCTCAATCTCAAACATAAATCAAACTTTGGTGCTCACTAAGATTCCTCACAAAAAAACACAACCGGAAATCTAATCGAAACATAAAGCATGAACATAAATCATAAGACGTCTAGAGTCTTGACTTCAATCTCTCACTCCAACTTGAGTCACGCATGCCCTTCACCCATCTCTAACTCGGTCCTACTCAACCTGTCTGAAAAGTTATATTTTGGGAAAGGAAGTAGTGAGGGTTAGACACATGGTCTAGTGAGGTTCCCTCCTTAAAAATTTCAAACAAATTATAATAGTTAAGAAACTTTTCAGGTAAACAATTTAAATAGAAATCACACATCCAAGTATAGCAGCACACATTAAAAGTCGTTGATACGACCACACTGATGGGCACACACTTCCCATATCATAAGAATCTGAAACAAATTCAAGATTCTCGCAAATGGATCCATTTATCACACTGATGCATAAGCATTTGTATATCTCAATATTCACATAATAGCTTCAAAATCAAGTTGCAAAGTATAATTCATGTAACACACGTTACTACAGTTTAGAAAACCTTTAGGTGCAATGTACACCTAACTTTGATAATTCTTTGGGTTAGAAAGACTCACCTTATCCGTAACCTCCTTTTTGTCCACTTGATTGAGCCTACGAACCGAACAAGCACCTAG
Source organism: Centaurea solstitialis (assembly GCA_030169165.1). Lineage (NCBI taxonomy): Eukaryota > Viridiplantae > Streptophyta > Magnoliopsida > Asterales > Asteraceae > Centaurea > Centaurea solstitialis. Next base: position 20,748,206 of record CM058042.1, read on the forward strand.
ATAACGAATCCCCAAGGGATTAGTAACTCAAATATGGCTAAACAGCTTTTAGGAATCCTATAGGAATGTCCCAAATCAAATTCTAGTTCAAACGGGCCGAAAAGCAAAAGTCATAAAAATCGACCAGCGGTATCGGCGGGTCGGCCGCGACTCCCCTACCCGCCGATCCACCCGCCGATTACACCAGACCTGCGGGTCGAAGTCTGCTAAAAGTGCAGATGCCAAAATCAAATCCAAACCAAACTATACCTTCTTAAAACGACCAAGATGATTATATAACTACTAAAAACTTGATTGACCAAGGTTTATGAATAAAATGGGCATCAAAACACACATCTAAAGGATTTCATTCAACTCCTTTATCACACTTAATCACCATAAGAAGATATGAGGATTCCAAGGGAAATAAACTATTGAATCAATAACCAACATCCACACTCCACACCATTCAAGATGTTCTTGAAGCAATTTACTAATAAACTAATGAAATTTACCAATTCTCTAATGATTCACATCCTAGGTCAAACCTTAGATGGATTTTGGGGCAAAACAATAAAGATGATGATGGAGAAGGAATGGAGTTCATACCTTGAAGCAAAATCCTCTCTTTGCACCTCTCACCTTCACACACACTAACACATACTTGATTCCTTGCAAAAAGATTACTTCCCCCTTTCCAAATCCCTAAGTTTGATTATATATACAAGGGCTTTTCAGCCCAACTTACACAAGCCCAAAACCTGAAATTATAAGCCCAAATTAATAACACATCTACTACTCAATCATTCCCAAATAAATGAATAAACCGGGTCGTTACAAACCAGACCTACGAGACTTAAACCGAAACCACGATTTAATTGTCTTTTTATGAACCGTTAATTTGTTTGTTGTGTAGAGGTGTTTGAATAGGCAAATAAATGTTAATATTGGGACTAAGCTCATGACAAAAAATATTATACATTATTGTGAGTATACTGTATAACACCTTAAAAGTATGACAATGAGCCAAAATAAAAGCAATATTAATAGGTTAAATGGAAAACTAACCGAAAAGTCCCCAAATGTCCATTCTGTGTTTATCAAACATCAACTAATTTAAGTTGTTTTCTTTATCTTGTTTGGTTGTTAGCAGAAAAGTTGATAAAAAGATGAGACAAAGGAGTATGATTCTTCACTTACGGTTACGACTTGAAGACGATGCAAGAAAAGTTATAAAGGAGCTTGAAGATTGTACAAATGTTTTTTCTTTTCTTTTCAAGTTGATAGATTGTAGGATGTATTGATTTTTAAGCATTTCTATCTATTGTTGTATAGCCAGCCTTTCTATCCATTAAATAGGAAATTGTTGTATTTATTATATAACCTTTTCTATATATTGTTTGATTTTTTTTTTGTTTAATTTTCTATTATTTGGTTGGTTTTAATAATTGTGTCTTTTGGATTTTGTTTGATATATAACATATATTTGTTTTTAGCTTTAATCAACTGTATAATAGTTTTGATTAATAGAAAGTTTCAAATAAAATAAAATCAAATGAAAACAATTAATTAGTAAATTAGTAATTTAAATTGATAATTATTTTTAGAGACCACAAGTCATAGTAAAAACTAATTAATAGTTTAAATTGTTAATTAAATTTAGAGACCACATGTCGTTATAAAAAGTAGTTATTTTCAGAGACAACAGAATGTCGTGGCAAAAAATACTTTCAGAGACGGGGTTTCAGAGACGGAAGCTTTTGGGACGATCGTGGTCTCAAAAGACTTTCTGAGACGACTTTGTAGCTTTTTGCCACCACTTTTGTGGTCTCTAAACGTCATTTTTCTTTGTATGGTTGGAGGACCGAGTTACAAATCTTGATATAACGACAATGTGGTTCAACGGAGTGACATGTTACATATCGTTTTAGCAAAACTAAAGGTATATAAATGTTTTATACCCTTTTTAATAACAAAACCTTAATAAATCATGGATTGAAGAATCAAAGGAATAGTAAAACAACCTCGTTATGATCAACCGTTTAGGTACAAATTACTAAATTGTTCGTATTTATCATTACATGGTTGAATGTTGTTACTATTTAATAAAGAACTCATAACTTACAATAGAAACCCAAGCATAAGAAAGTCAAATACATTAAAATGTTAAAGTTAAAACATAAGTTGCCTTAGAACATTGTAAAATGAAAGACAATGTTTCAAAACCTTCTCATATCTTTTCATTTTTCCTTTGAGCAACACTACAGTATTTCCTTATATACATATACTAATGTAATCTAATTACTCCTATGGGTTTATAACAAATGCTCCACATTTACAAAATACGAAAATGTGCATTTCAATGTGCCATGTGTAATTAATGTATCGATAAACTTTATTAGAACATAAATAACTAGTACTTCATTCACAAGATCACTTGACCAAATGCATACATGTTTTCCACCACTTAGACCAAATTTTCATAATCATTCTACAAAGAGGAGTTCTCACCATATACATTCAAGTACAAAGGTGTTTCTAAGACATATGTTGTTCTTGTTCTGCCAAGTATATGGGTGTTTATCACAGATGTTACAGACATGGAGAAATGCACACGATAACACGTGCCATCGTATTATTTATTCGGCAAATGGTAAAAATTTCAATTTCGTGAGGGTGCAACCGTATCATTTTGAAATGTGCTACCGTATTATTTTCTAAACTTCAAAGGGTACATCTAAAGTACTAAGCTGAAAATTTGAAAACAAAAAATAGGCCCAAATCTTAAACCCATTAAACTAATTGTCAATAAACTAAGGCCCAAGGCAAGAATATCTACTAACACCGATTGTTGTGTTGTTTTAGAACCAAATCCCATGTGTTTGAGCTTGAATCCTCAGTGAAAGTAGCCTGCTTTTACGGTTTTATTTCAAGTATCATAGGTATTATTCATTTGAACTAAGGTTAAAAGAATCGAGCATTAGTTGAAGAAAAAAGGCATAATCGGGATCGTGTTTTCAGAATTGAAATTTTGGAGTTGTTCAAATCAAGATATGAGTCAAAGCCCATTTAACAAGTAGAGAAGTGAAAACAATGACATTGGCTAGTTTCTAAGTGAGTTTGTCGGCCATGTTAGTTTCGAAATTCTCGGTTGAGTTTGTTTGCTAGTTATAACTCACAGTAAAACTAGCGAGCGTCTCTGAAGTCAAATTTTGTTAGATTCACATCTAGGGTTAGAGGCATTCACCATTCTATCTAGAATGAGGCGGCAAGAGCAATGTTAAGTTTCTTTTGGACGATTTTGAAGACACAAAACACAAAGATTGATATTGCGAATTAAAGATTTGAAGTTACAACCATTGTTTACCCGTGGTGATAAATCAACAAAAGAGAGTTTTGATACCGCTCTAGATTCTGATTGAGAAACCATGTCTAAACTATAGAGGTCAGACAAAAGTTCAACAAGTAATACTTCAGCAACTTGCTAACAATAAAAATGAAATCCTATAATTTATTTTACCAACTTCTTACTAGACCAAATTTCCTTTTTAAAGGTAATAAGTACTTAAAATATGTGATAGAAAAATGACCTCCAATAATCATTTACCTCAATTTCCCTATGTTAAGTAGTTTTCTTCAAAAGTCAAAACAAAACTTTATTCTGAAATCGTTAATTTGTTCCTCCTATATCTATACTATATTATAAAGAGAATATCTCAAAATGTCAGTTATTTTGTTCAACAATCAGTTTTTACACAGTACAAGTCAATTAAGCCTATTGTACAAGCCTTAAAAGCTGTCATCATAGAGAGTTTTTAGGTATGACTTTTTAAATTCTATTACGTTCTTCCAACTCCTTCCAATTTTCTCATTTGGAAACTGTTTTCTCCAACATCAATCGACATATACCATATCGAATTGCTTCCAAATGCATATCAACTATCTCATCTCATCTCAATTTCAATTATCACATCACAGAGGTATAATCGTTCATATCTTTTCCAGATTTAGGAATTTATTTTTGGTTACAGAAGATTCGACTCAATTGAAGCCTCTGTCCCTAAATTGTTTTCTACTGTTCTGTACAATTGAAGCCTCTAACCCTAAATTGTTGTCTACTGTTGTGTACAATTGATGCTATTTGTCATTCGGCATAGGTACGCCATTTCTTTCGTTATTTCTTCATCTTCATCAACATCTCCTCTTTTCTTGATTAATGATGTTGCCAGTATAAAAACTGTGATCCAATTCAACGTTTTTATGTCAACCTTTTTATGTATACGCATGAGTTTTTACCTTTATTGATGAATTCGCATTTGGGAAAAAAAAGGTATTTTGAGGGAGCTTTTGATTTCAGGGTCCTAATTCATGGTTGGAACAAGTATAAAAAGGGGAGACTTTGATCGATTTCAGGGGAGCTGAGAACCAAACCCCGTGAGAGGGCAGTTGAGAACAACGAGCAGGAGGAGTTGCAAAGGTAGAAACCTTCCATCCTTTGATGGTTTTTTTTTCTTTATTCTCACATCTGAATTGTTCCCCCTTCGTTGTGCTATTTCATCTTGAATTCACATTTTTTTTAGTTTGGATATTTTACTAGGATGAATCATTAGATACTAGGCTTAAAAGACTATTGGACTTTCTTGATTACTATATAATTTTGATTGATGTTATGCCAACGTATTTAAGATGATTGTTCCTTTTTAAAACTTTGATGATTAAGTTGCTTTTAATGTTTCATGTATGTGAAAACTTTAGTATAACTTAGTTGAATGCTGGTTGAATACGTCGTTGTTAGTTTAATTGGTCTTTTTAAACTTATTTATGGAGATCTTGCCATCTTGGTATGAACTAAGTGGTTATTTAAATTTGGTGATTTTTGAGTTTTTAGTTTTATCCATACCAGTTTTTATGTGTTTAGTAGGTTAATGCGATCCCCAAACTCAAATCTTCTGAAGTAATGTCATTCGTATTTAGTACTTTTTTTTTTAGTTAGATGTCTTGATTTTGGATTGCTCAAATTCAGTAGCATATCCAAGTGACACACAAGCATTCAATTTAACACAAAACAGTTGACTCGATGTCTAACTTTCTTCATTACTTTTTGCTGCGGTGGTCATTTTCTCTAATCTATAAGATTTTCACTTGTCTTACATATATTCCTATGATTGCTTATTGATATATGCTCCATAGATGCTACTGCAAGGCTAGAGAGGCTGGAACAAATAATGGAGAAGCTCTTTCCAATTCAGGTTCAACTACTATCCATCTCCTATCTCTATATTGAGTCATTCTCTCTGCGTTTTAGTTTCAATTGTTTTCTGCTCACCATTTTGTTGTATATAGTTTGATAATTTCATCTATAATTTGAGTGACATTGTTTCAACTTTGTCATTTTGTATAGTTGGAGGAGTTAAAATTGGGTTAAAACTTTGATTATCTGTAATCTTTTTATTTAAGTGAGCTTAGTTTTCTGGGATCATGAATGGATTGTTGACCAAGGAATTGTACATTTTACTTTGTTTACAATATAGAATGATAATAAAAGGACTATAGGATTCTAGAAATGAATTGAAGTTAGTTTGCTTGACATTAGGCAGATGCCATATGACGCATTTTCTTTCCAGCACTCAAGAGTCTTTGAAATTCAAGGTGATAGTAGCATCACAATAACTTCGTGTTATTTATTTACAAGTCTGTGGAATTTGTTTGAACTTCAATGCTAAATGCTTATGGTAGTAATAGCTTTTGCTCTATGTTGTTATCTTATCTATGTTTTAGTCGCCAACACCGATTAATTGATATTCTGCCTCGTTTATTGCAGTAGAAAAGCTATATTAACAGTAAATGGGGAGTATCCAGGACCAACGATTGTTGTAAATGAAGGAGAGCATGTAAAGATTAAGGTCACCACCAATGGTGTTCATATAAACACCACCATCCATTGGTAATAAATGAAGTGGCATCTCATTTATTTGTTTCTTGAATTATATACTTTGAGTTTGAGAGTTTGAGTTAGAGCTTATTGTCTTACTATTTTTTGTATGCATGAAAACTCATTTATAATCCACTTTCAACCCAAATTTCCAACTTATGGTGCTACCGGTTAAATTATTTGTTTTAGTCTTCCTCTGGTTCTACCATTGTGTAATTCTAATGTGTACGTACGTGACGTTGAGCAGGCATGGAATCAAGCAACTACAAATTGGATGGGCACATGGTCCAGCATATGTTACCCAATGTCCCATAAAACCAGGTGAATCTTATACATACAAGTTTACCGTGACCGGACACAGAGGTACCCTTTGGTGGCATGCTCATATTTCTTGGAAGCGTGCCACCATCTATGGTGCCATCATCATACACCCTCGTATGCCCTACCCGTTCTCTATTCCAATTGAAGCAAAATCCCCATCATATTTGGTAATTAATTTCTTTAAAGAGTCATCTTCATATACAATTTTTCTTGATAGATTTACTGTTTATAATAGTTTTTGTATATATTGATTATGATTTATAGGAGAATGGTGGAACTTACCTATTAAAGGGATAGAAGATGAAATGTACAAGTTTGGCAGTGGTCCGAACTCATCAGATGCTTATACCATTAATGGTTTGCCTGACTCACTCTACTCGTGCTCTGTCAAAGGTAATGTTGTAACAAAGCCTCAAACCTTAGAACATAAAGTACTCTTATGTTTAAAAGGTAATGGTTTGCCTAAAACATTTGTGCATAGGAGGCCTAATGATCTTTGGACGGACATCACGATAAGTTAGTTGGACGACGTTAGACCATCCAATAAGTTTTATAAAAACATGAACATAAAAGGTAAATAGTGCTATCAACTTTTTTAGTTTTTACACTTCACTGTAACTAGACTTTCAACTAATGATATTTCCAGCAGAAGTTATCATCGTAAAGAGCTATGGATTTGCAACGAAACCATCATTTGATTTTATAAAGTATATAATTATTACAATTCTCTGTGGATTTTCCTATGGAATGTATGGTCTAATTTTAGAAAATAAATTGTAGTAACAAGTTTTAAAATTTGTAGGGGACATAAATTGAATGATTATTCTTTGGAGACCCATCATTTGATATTAAGAAAGCACTTTTTAACTGATTTTAGAAATCATTTGATTTAAGATATTAATTTGTTAATTAACTTTGCAAAACTACTTTTTTACTTAGTCTGATTCTGAAAACTGTGTTATGGATTTCTGACTGATGATGGATCTGATCCTCTTCAGTAATGATCTTTTTTTTGGCAATTTCATCTCTGATGGTACTTTTTTTTAAATGTCATGAGAGAATGTGAGCACAGTGTTCAGGTGCTTCTCTGACTTTCGATTATTATGGCTGGTAGAAGGGCTTATATTTGTTATTTATTACTCTATGCTCTTATGCTAGCATGTCTATATAGGACCCTGCATTAGAGGATTCAAAATTGCTACACAGAGCCATCTCGTAAGAATTGGGGTGGTCCTGGCTAGAAGGCTAGCTCCACATTATTTCAGATGTTTGACACCAAGGAGATTTTCAACTCGGATGTTGCCATTCACCAGTTTAGCATTTATGGTTTGTCTATCAAATGCAATAACTTAATGTAAGAATGATCACATCAAATATGGTGATCTCTCTTTCTCAAAATTCAAAACCCATAGGATGCGTTTTTGAACAGTAGGAAGATACGCATTTGCTTCAATTGGTTTAAATTCTTGTTAAAATTTCCAATTTAGGCCTCATATATTCTGATATCTTTAATTTGGTATGATTTTCAGGTTGCTAATCGGGTTGGGCGTACTGTATTTGGCAGGCTCTTTAATCCCAGTTCCCGATCAAAGGCTGATTTTGAACAGTAGCTACCCAAAATTTTTACTTCTCACTAATAAGAGGTTTGTCTACCTTAGTTCATAACTGTCCATATAGTTTCACAATTGGTACTTACGGAGTACATAGTTGTTTATCAACAATCATCAACAATCAACCTCTAATTGTGTCTAATTTGCATCAACTTAATCATGTCCTGATAATTTTGTGGACTTCTATCATATTTTCATAAAAATTGCAGCTTTAAGCCTTCTTGACACCAAACCGGTGATTACTTCATTTGTTACCTTTTACGAAGCTTGCTCTATTATCTGAAATCGTAAATTACTTTTTTTCATCATTGTTTACTAGACAATGTAAATGTGTTCTCGATTTCATTCGTTAGTTTTAAGTATCCTCTCGTTTCTGTCTATTTTGGAACAGGAATTTCGCAGTGCCCTTGGATCGACTATTTTCAATATAAGGGTTACATTCTTCCGATTGATTTTGTTACGTCAATTGTAAGTTGAATTTTATTAAGGTTACATTCTTCCGTGAAGAGTTTCAATTCGTTAGTTTTGTTTCAGTATTGATGCGTATAACTATGCTGTTGTTGGCTTTGGGTTTTGTTCAGGTATGATTAAATTTGTTATTGTCAATCTGAAACTTGTAGAAGCTTGCTGCAGCTAAGAAGTGTATTGAAAACCATTACAAGGAACAAATGAAGAATTTGCAAGACAGGATACAACAGTTTGTATTACATGCTTAATGAAACTATATGCATTTATATATTTGAATTTAAACTATGTGTTCTTGGTTTCTCTTTTTCCAAGCATCAACTGTGAAATTCGATGGCTTATTGGTTTAGCAAAGATTAGAACATAATCGAGATCAATTTTTTAAGGGTTTTGCTGAAATCGCAGGTGAAAACTACAAATCCAAATCAGTGTTGCTTTCGGCCGATGTGTTCTCGATTTCATTGATTTACTAATTACAATATTTATCATCTTCTCCATTAGGAAGATACGCATTTGCTTCAATTGGTTTAAATTCTTGTTAAAATTTCCAATTTAGGCCTCATATATTCTGATATCTTTAATTTGGTATGATTTTCAGGTTGCTAATCGGGTTGGGCGTACTGTATTTGGCAGGCTCTTTAATCCCAGTTCCCGATCAAAGGCTGATTTTGAACAGTAGCTACCCAAAATTTTTACTTCTCACTAATAAGAGGTTTGTCTACCTTAGTTCATAACTGTCCATATAGTTTCACAATTGGTACTTACGGAGTACATAGTTGTTTATCAACAATCATCAACAATCAACCTCTAATTGTGTCTAATTTGCATCAACTTAATCATGTCCTGATAATTTTGTGGACTTCTATCATATTTTCATAAAAATTGCAGCTTTAAGCCTTCTTGACACCAAACCGGTGATTACTTCATTTGTTACCTTTTACGAAGCTTGCTCTATTATCTGAAATCGTAAATTACTTTTTTTCATCATTGTTTACTAGACAATGTAAATGTGTTTCCATGGCTCCAATCACATTTGCAAATTAATTACAGATTCTCGGTGGATTGAGGAGAAAGTCGTGTTTGGGCTGAAGAGAATCGTACATGTCTTGTTCAAAGAAAGACCAATATCTTTAAATAAATAAAAAGGTCCATTTCTCTGCAACATGGATGTCTTTATTTTTAGTGCTTTTAAGTTTTTATTAACGCATATAATTTTGTGCCATTTTCTCTGAATTTGTTTCAAATACCATGCTGAAATCATATTTGTGTTTAATGTGATGATCATCAGATCCAACGATCATTGTGATAGAGAAATTAAGATGAAAGAATGATGATCGAATTGAAGTTTGTAGAAATGAGGAGTAGATAAGATTGAAACTTTTTCCAATCTTGGAAATAGAATATGGAATTGATAGTAAGTAAAATCCAGTTTTTAATCCAAGATTTTATAAAAACATTCATAGGTTTTTTATTTTGTTCCATGGGTTGATGTGATTTACAGCTAACGTTTCTAGAAATTACACCTTTCATGGAAATCAAGTTTCTATTGATTGAAGTGTTTGATTTTATTCGAGTTGATGGACTATTTGGTGAAGGTATTCAGAAATGATCTATTTATGTGTCTTTGTTACTCTCTATTGGTTATAAAAAAGCTAACTAATTATTAGAAACTCCGTTGATATTGTGTTGATACATTTCGTCCATCATGAAAGTGAAGACATGCATAAAAAAACAAGAGTGAACTATAAATTTGGTCCTTGTGGTATGTTGTTTGTAAGTTGTAACACTTTTAGTTCCTATACTTTCGAAATTACAAGATGGCTAACGAAGATTTGTGGTATGTAACAAGCCAATAATGACCGGATTTGGTTCATCTTTCTTTCTGTTGACATTTAGATAAAACCATTAAGCTAAGGGTATTTTACGTTTAAAAATTAATTGTTTTTGGTAAAACCACAAAGGTTTTAAAATTCCAGAGTTTTGACAAATGAGAAACACTTTACAATGCTTCACACCCGCCGCATCGCGCGGGTACGTTAGAAGGCTAGCTCCACATTATTTTTAAGTACCCTACACAGAGCCATCTCGTAAGAATTGGGGTGGTCCTGGCTAGAAGGCTTTCTCTATACTATATTATAAAGAGAATATCTCAAAATGTCAGTTATTTTGTTCAACAATCAGTTTTTACACAGTACAAGTTAATTAAGCCTATTGTACAAGCCTTAAAAGCTGTCATCATAGTTTTCTTGAAATTGATTTTGGGACCACTCTCCTACTCCTGATTTCTCTCCACTCCTCAACCTCTCCCCCTCTTCTCTTCAGATTTTCTTGACGCAAGAGTAGAAAACCCTGATTTTGATTTTGGGTTGAAAAAACTCTCAGGTATGGCTTGCAATTTGATTTTGAAATCGATTTGAACAATTGATTTCCAATCTATTTGGCTACTGGATATGAATTTGGGTTTTCAATTTTGAAATCGATTTCCTCCATGGATTTGCAATTGATTAGGTTACTCTATTTTTCATTTGGGTTTTCAGATTTTGAACAATGGATTTCGATCTGAAATCGATTTATGCTTCTGATTTGTTATATGCTTCTTATTTCTTAAAACTCGAGATTAATACTTCATTGTTGGTGATTTCTGCTATAGTAACCTGACACCAGTATTGCCCACTGTGTTCTACGTTTGATTACCGACAATCTAGAACCAAAATTATGCATCTTGCAAGCATTTCATATAGAGAGTAATGCATATATATATTTCAAACTAATTGCTTTATAGATTCTTGGGGTAGAAAAAACAGCATCTCAACAGGAGATAAAGAAGGCATACCATAAGTTGGCATTAAGATTGCATCCTGATAAGAATCCTGATGATGAGGTGAGCTGAATTTAATATTTTCTTTATTCTATTTTCATTTATATTCTTACACGATTGTCTGTTTGTTTTTTATTTTTTTATTTATTATTATTTTTTTTAACTTCCTCTTATCTGCATGTAGGATGCCAAAGAAAAATTCCAGCAACTGCAGAAAGTTATGTCGATACTTGGTGATGATGATAAACGGGCACTCTATGATCAGACTGGCCTTGTTGATGATGCTGTGAGTAACTTCGCAATTTTACAAGTTTTTCATCACCTAATCTTTATCTGAATTCTGAAGCTTTCTTAGGCGTAGTTTGTTTTTTAAGAGGTCTGAAGTCTGAATCTGATTTCACATCTTAAAATTAAGGGTGCACCTTTTAAAATTTCAGAGAATGATAAGAGGTTTTCAGACCTTTTCTTAAAAATAAACAAACAGTCTTAAGTCTGCAAACCTCTTAATTGTCAGACTTAAAAGGTTTTAAGAGGTGTTTCTTTTAAACAAACAGCTTCTTAATCTCTGAAGTTGCTGGCTCTCATTGTTTTCTTTTTGGTGATAGGATCTTGCTGGGGATGTGGTTCAGAATCTGAAGGACTTTTTCAAATCCATGTACAAAAAGGTTCTATTACTTGTATAAAACCTTCAGAAACATTTACATTTCATTCTATATATATACCCCCTTCTAAATTTCCTCTGAAAATTAGAGAAATGAAATGTTCATTGTAGGTCACAGAGGCTGATATTGAAGAGTTTGAAGCCAGTTATAGAGGATCTGAAACGGAGAAAACTGATTTGATTGATCTTTATAACAAGTACAAAGGTCATATGAACAGGTTTACACATTTCATTTTCTTCATTTCCTTACAAAATCATTTACGTGGAACCCTATTTAGTTTAACTGATATAAGATTCTAACAATTTCGCTAAACATTTTATATCCACGACAGGCTCTTCTGTTCAATGCTATGCTCAGATCCTAAACTTGATTCACATCGATTCAAGGACATCCTCGATGATGCAATTTCTGCAGGTAAATATGTACTTTAATTATTGATCCCATTTGTCGAGTTTTGAAATATGAGAATAAGGGGTTGTTTCATTGTTTGACAATTGCTTAAGGGTTTGATGCTGGATGATTAAGTGGTAAGGAAATTAAGAGGCCCTTATGATATAGTGCAAAAGGAAATATGGTTGTTTGGTAATTGTTGAGAATAAAATCAGGTTGCTGAATGGTTAAGGAGACCTAAGATACAAAATTATTTGGCGGGTTTTAGAACCATTAAGAGGCAGTCCATTTTTTGGGTTTTCAATACATGCTTCTGATTTCGAGATATATGCTTCTGATTTCGATATATGTTTTCGATATTTCTATTCTGAATCAAAGTGAGTCCCAAATTGAAGCAGATGGAGAAATAAGAGGCTTATTGTGTTATGGGTTCTAAAGAAATTTCTTTTGAAGAAAATAATATTCATTTTGATGACCGAAAGAGGTATAATTCTTTTTTTTTCCGATATATGATATAACTTTTTGGTGATTTGGTTTCTTTTAGAGGCAAATCAGATATGAAGATCGAGCTTTGGAGATGGCTGAAGAACTCAGAACACAGAACACAAAGAGCAGACAAACTGGTACATGTGCTCTCCTAGACATCTTATTATACATGTCCTTTTATGAAAATGTGGTAGATAAGTATAATGTTTTATCAGCTCTTTGTACTCTATACAGGTGAAGTGACAACAATTGGGTTCTCGACTTCTAACCTCAGTGACCAATCATAGAGGTTAATTCAAGGTTTGGGTTCATTGCCATTTGTTGGTGTTGATAGGTAATGTACTTTAGGTGTGGTTTTAGTCTTTGTTTGGATGTTACAGCGATCAGAAGTCGTCTGATTAGAAAGGTCAATTTGAAACAGATGATTTTTTTTGACAGAGACGCCTATGGGTTTGTGGCGCGACCTGAGCATGTACAAAGATACCGTGAATATGGAAATATCTACGAGGTTTTGATCTCTTCATCTTATCTATACTCCTTATAAAAAGAAATATCTCACTTTTACAGTTATTTTGTTCAACAAAACTGAATTTCCACAGTACCATCCTTAAAGCCCTTTGTACAACAGTTGAAGCATAAACTGATTCCTTCTCCACGACCTATCCATCCCACGTTCATCACCGATTAGATTTCTCATCCCTGCATCCTCTCGTTTCTGTCTATTTTGGAACAGGAATTTCGCAGTGCCCTTGGATCGACTATTTTCAATATAAGGGTTACATTCTTCCGATTGATTTTGTTACGTCAATTGTAAGTTGAATTTTATTAAGGTTACATTCTTCCGTGAAGAGTTTCAATTCGTTAGTTTTGTTTCAGTATTGATGCGTATAACTATGCTGTTGTTGGCTTTGGGTTTTGTTCAGGTATGATTAAATTTGTTATTGTCAATCTGAAACTTGTAGAAGCTTGCTGCAGCTAAGAAGTGTATTGAAAACCATTACAAGGAACAAATGAAGAATTTGCAAGACAGGATACAACAGTTTGTATTACATGCTTAATGAAACTATATGCATTTATATATTTGAATTTAAACTATGTGTTCTTGGTTTCTCTTTTTCCAAGCATCAACTGTGAAATTCGATGGCTTATTGGTTTAGCAAAGATTAGAACATAATCGAGATCAATTTTTTAAGGGTTTTGCTGAAATCGCAGGTGAAAACTACAAATCCAAATCAGTGTTGCTTTCGGCCGATGTGTTCTCGATTTCATTGATTTACTAATTACAATATTTATCATCTTCTCCATTAGGAAGATACGCATTTGCTTCAATTGGTTTAAATTCTTGTTAAAATTTCCAATTTAGGCCTCATATATTCTGATATCTTTAATTTGGTATGATTTTCAGGTTGCTAATCGGGTTGGGCGTACTGTATTTGGCAGGCTCTTTAATCCCAGTTCCCGATCAAAGGCTGATTTTGAACAGTAGCTACCCAAAATTTTTACTTCTCACTAATAAGAGGTTTGTCTACCTTAGTTCATAACTGTCCATATAGTTTCACAATTGGTACTTACGGAGTACATAGTTGTTTATCAACAATCATCAACAATCAACCTCTAATTGTGTCTAATTTGCATCAACTTAATCATGTCCTGATAATTTTGTGGACTTCTATCATATTTTCATAAAAATTGCAGCTTTAAGCCTTCTTGACACCAAACCGGTGATTACTTCATTTGTTACCTTTTACGAAGCTTGCTCTATTATCTGAAATCGTAAATTACTTTTTTTCATCATTGTTTACTAGACAATGTAAATGTGTTTCCATGGCTCCAATCACATTTGCAAATTAATTACAGATTCTCGGTGGATTGAGGAGAAAGTCGTGTTTGGGCTGAAGAGAATCGTACATGTCTTGTTCAAAGAAAGACCAATATCTTTAAATAAATAAAAAGGTCCATTTCTCTGCAACATGGATGTCTTTATTTTTAGTGCTTTTAAGTTTTTATTAACGCATATAATTTTGTGCCATTTTCTCTGAATTTGTTTCAAATACCATGCTGAAATCATATTTGTGTTTAATGTGATGATCATCAGATCCAACGATCATTGTGATAGAGAAATTAAGATGAAAGAATGATGATCGAATTGAAGTTTGTAGAAATGAGGAGTAGATAAGATTGAAACTTTTTCCAATCTTGGAAATAGAATATGGAATTGATAGTAAGTAAAATCCAGTTTTTAATCCAAGATTTTATAAAAACATTCATAGGTTTTTTATTTTGTTCCATGGGTTGATGTGATTTACAGCTAACGTTTCTAGAAATTACACCTTTCATGGAAATCAAGTTTCTATTGATTGAAGTGTTTGATTTTATTCGAGTTGATGGACTATTTGGTGAAGGTATTCAGAAATGATCTATTTATGTGTCTTTGTTACTCTCTATTGGTTATAAAAAAGCTAACTAATTATTAGAAACTCCGTTGATATTGTGTTGATACATTTCGTCCATCATGAAAGTGAAGACATGCATAAAAAAACAAGAGTGAACTATAAATTTGGTCCTTGTGGTATGTTGTTTGTAAGTTGTAACACTTTTAGTTCCTATACTTTCGAAATTACAAGATGGCTAACGAAGATTTGTGGTATGTAACAAGCCAATAATGACCGGATTTGGTTCATCTTTCTTTCTGTTGACATTTAGATAAAACCATTAAGCTAAGGGTATTTTACGTTTAAAAATTAATTGTTTTTGGTAAAACCACAAAGGTTTTAAAATTCCAGAGTTTTGACAAATGAGAAACACTTTACAATGCTTCACACCCGCCGCATCGCGCGGGTACGTTAGAAGGCTAGCTCCACATTATTTTTAAGTACCCTACACAGAGCCATCTCGTAAGAATTGGGGTGGTCCTGGCTAGAAGGCTAGCTCCACATTATTTCAGATGTTTGACACCAAGGAGATTTTCAACTCGGATGTTGCCATTCACCAGTTTAGCATTTATGGTTTGTCTATCAAATGCAATAACTTAATGTAAGAATGATCACATCAAATATGGTGATCTCTCTTTCTCAAAATTCAAAACCCATAGGATGCGTTTGGTTGTGAAAAATTGTTTTCATTTTCCTAGAAAGGTTTCGGAAAATGGAGTTGAGTTTTCATTTTCAGTTTTCTATGAAAATTTTAGAAAACGCGTTTGGTTTAAATGGTGGAGTTTTCATTTTTCATTTTAGAAAATTAGAAAACGCGTTTAGAAAATTTTGGAAAACTACTAAAATCGGGCGTTTGGTTCATTTCAGGGAATGGGAATGCAAATGAAAATGGGAATGCAGGAGAATGGGAATAGGAATGAGCATTGCATTGATGTTGTTTGGTTAACCCAATATAATCAATGAAAAATTACTTCATATTAAAAAAATATATTTTTCCAACTTGAAAATACAAAAGATGTTTCATTTAAAATCCATAAATGGAACAATACATGAAAAAAAGAACCAAGTAGAAATAAAAGTTTCATTCCCCACAATTTGGTCAGGAATGAAAATTAATGGATCTGAAGGAATGATTTCATTATATAATATCAAACCAAACAGCAGTTGTCATTATCATTCCCATTCCTGACCCCTCAATACCCCCAACCAAACGCCCTCTCAGTTTTCTAATTTACATACAAGTTAGAAAACACAAAATTTTCATATTCTTGAAAAACTTTTGAAAACCAAACACGTTTTCAAAATTTTCACTTTCTTTGAAATTTTTTTGTGAAAAACTGAAAATTTCCCACAACCAAACACACCCATAGCCTTTCACTCGACTATGTATTCCTCCAAGAGTGCATACAGGAAAGCAATAAATTTTATGGTATAATCAGTAGCAGCAAGCCCACAAGCTAATGCCAAAACTAAATACTCTTAACAAGTTGATCACAAAATAGAGACGATATAATGCAAATTACCAATCATAATCATTCTTATCATTTTCAGAGTTGAGAAACTCCTCAGCACCAGTCTTTCTAGCAGGTGTTGCTGAAGGCATGCTGAACATCTGTGAACTTCCTTCAATCGACCCTGCAAAACCAAACATAATACCAAAAGCCACTTTATATACATACACAACACATGGCAAGAATCAATTTTGGCTATTTTGGGAATCCTAACTTAGAGGTGCATTCTAATATCATGAACAATACAAAAGTAATTCATTAGCCATCACCCTTTGCCCTCTAGCAACTCCCATGGATGTCAAATTAGTTCAAACAAGTAGCTAGACGTTAAATGAAACATTTCAAAATATTAATCGGGGATTAATCTACTGGACGAAAGTTCCAAATTTCATTGTGAACATGAGGACAACCTAGAACGCTCCACGTGGCATATTCACTATGAATAATCATATATTATTAAGAGTGAGAGTGAATAACACAGCATTCATTGTTATTCATAGTGAGTGAATAATACTAAATAACACTAAATGTTGTGTTATTCATTTTGAATAATACATGATTATTCAAAGTGAATATACCATGTGGTGTGCTCTCGGTTGTCTTCGCATTCGCAGTGAAAAATGATTTTTCATTTGAACCTGACCTTACTCTAACTCTTCTAAAGTTATGTTTGTAATAAATAAAAATTTCAACTTGAAATGGAATCTTTTCAATCCTTGTTGATTGATTAATCATTTAAAAAATAATCGTTTCAAAAACTTAATCCTTATTTCTCTGCATAATATAAACCTAATCACATTTTACATATTTTAACTTATAGTGTACAAAAATTCAAATAGTATAAACAGACCAAAACTCAAACTTCTTTATTAGAAACTGGAAGAAAAATTCTCAAATGTCTATAAACCAAAATTTATTTTAAAAAATCAAAATGCAAATTAACGAATTTACCGAGTGATGAATCGAGCTCCTCTTCTAGAAGAAGATCAGTAGTACGCTCTTTCTCTCGTTTTCTCATTTCCAAAAACAAACCTAACTCCTCTTCTTTCTCCTTCATTACAGACTTCCTAAAGCTCCCCATCGTCATCTGCTGCTGCCGTTGCTTCACCACCGCCGCCGCCGCTCCCGGCATTCCCTTCTCCGGCGCCCGAAAACTCCGATTCATCGCCACAACAACAAACAATCCACGATTTCACAATTCCTAAACCCTAAAACACACACATATTCGTATTCCTAAATTTCTAGAACCCTAGCTTTTGAAAATTTACACTATAAATATAAACTAATAATGCATACAAAAGGATCCTGAAAAAACTTCAGCTCCAGATCTGAAAACCGAGCTCAAATGCTTCAAATGCAGGGGGAAAACAAACGTTTCACATTCAAATTTTTTACACAAAAAAAAAAATAAATAAATAAACTTGAAGAAGAACACAGAGGTGAAAATTAGGTATAATGAGTGCAAATGGAGATGAAGATTTATATATGAAGATGAAAGGTGAGCTTGGAAGTGTGATGAAGATGGAATTTTTTTGGTTTTAGAGAGAGAAAAATATGACAAGAGGTTTTTAGAGAGAGAAAGTTGGAAGGAGGTTGAGTCAATTTGAAAAGATAGCACCAGAAGTGGCATTGGATGTAAATAAGGGGGGGTTTAAGGGGTTTTTATAATTGGAAATAATAATAATAAGACAAGTAGTTTTTATTTGGGGAAATAAATATTTAAATAGTCGCATGAAACGATATTGTCTCGTTGCAACAAGAATCCAATATTTTGGTTTTTAAATTGGTTTGGATATAAATGCTCCCTCGTCCCTTGTCCCAAAACTAATAACCATTTTTTTATTTATTTATTTGTATTTAATTTAAGTGTTGGTTTAAGAAATA
The DNA here is from genome assembly GCA_030169165.1 of Centaurea solstitialis. Lineage (NCBI taxonomy): Eukaryota > Viridiplantae > Streptophyta > Magnoliopsida > Asterales > Asteraceae > Centaurea > Centaurea solstitialis. Next base: position 20,766,696 of record CM058042.1, read on the forward strand.
ATAATTAGATTTCCGAAAATATTAAACAAATTTGTTATTTGATTAATTAAAAAAGATATTAATTTATGTTTTTTTTTAAGTTATGTTTCGTTTTTAATGTTGGTAAATATCTATACTATATTATAAAGAGAATATCTCAAAATGTCAGTTATTTTGTTCAACAATCAGTTTTTACACAGTACAAGTCAATTAAGCCTATTGTACAAGCCTTAAAAGCTGTCATCATAGAGAGTTTTTAGGTATGACTTTTTAAATTCTATTACGTTCTTCCAACTCCTTCCAATTTTCTCATTTGGAAACTGTTTTCTCCAACATCAATCGACATATACCATATCGAATTGCTTCCAAATGCATATCAACTATCTCATCTCATCTCAATTTCAATTATCACATCACAGAGGTATAATCGTTCATATCTTTTCCGGATTTAGGAATTTATTTTTGGTTACAGAAGATTCGACTCAATTGAAGCCTCTGTCCCTAAATTGTTTTCTACTGTTCTGTACAATTGAAGCCTCTAACCCTAAATTGTTGTCTACTGTTGTGTACAATTGATGCTATTTGTCATTCGGCATAGGTACGCCATTTCTTTCGTTATTTCTTCATCTTCATCAACATCTCCTCTTTTCTTGATTAATGATGTTGCCAGTATAAGAAACTGTGATCCAATTCAACGTTTTTATGTCAACCTTTTTATGTATACGCATGAGTTTTTACCTTTATTGATGAATTCGCATTTGGGAAAAAAAAGGTATTTTGAGGGAGCTTTTGATTTCAGGGTCCTAATTCATGGTTGGAACAAGTATAAAAAGGGGAGACTTTGATCGATTTCAGGGGAGCTGAGAACCAAACCCCGTGAGAGGGCAGTTGAGAACAACGAGCAGGAGGAGTTGCAAAGGTAGAAACCTTCCATCCTTTGATGGTTTTTTTTTCTTTATTCTCACATCTGAATTGTTCCCCCTTCGTTGTGCTATTTCATCTTGAATTCACATTTTTTTTAGTTTGGATATTTTACTAGGATGAATCATTAGATACTAGGCTTAAAAGACTATTGGACTTTCTTGATTACTATATAATTTTGATTGATGTTATGCCAACGTATTTAAGATGATTGTTCCTTTTTAAAACTTTGATGATTAAGTTGCTTTTAATGTTTCATGTATGTGAAAACTTTAGTATAACTTAGTTGAATGCTGGTTGAATACGTCGTTGTTAGTTTAATTGGTCTTTTTAAACTTATTTATGGAGATCTTGCCATCTTGGTATGAACTAAGTGGTTATTTAAATTTGGTGATTTTTGAGTTTTTAGTTTTATCCATACCAGTTTTTATGTGTTTAGTAGGTTAATGCGATCCCCAAACTCAAATCTTCTGAAGTAATGTCATTCGTATTTAGTACTTTTTTTTTTAGTTAGATGTCTTGATTTTGGATTGCTCAAATTCAGTAGCATATCCAAGTGACACACAAGCATTCAATTTAACACAAAACAGTTGACTCGATGTCTAACTTTCTTCATTACTTTTTGCTGCGGTGGTCATTTTCTCTAATCTATAAGATTTTCACTTGTCTTACATATATTCCTATGATTGCTTATTGATATATGCTCCATAGATGCTACTGCAAGGCTAGAGAGGCTGGAACAAATAATGGAGAAGCTCTTTCCAATTCAGGTTCAACTACTATCCATCTCCTATCTCTATATTGAGTCATTCTCTCTGCGTTTTAGTTTCAATTGTTTTCTGCTCACCATTTTGTTGTATATAGTTTGATAATTTCATCTATAATTTGAGTGACATTGTTTCAACTTTGTCATTTTGTATAGTTGGAGGAGTTAAAATTGGGTTAAAACTTTGATTATCTGTAATCTTTTTATTTAAGTGAGCTTAGTTTTCTGGGATCATGAATGGATTGTTGACCAAGGAATTGTACATTTTACTTTGTTTACAATATAGAATGATAATAAAAGGACTATAGGATTCTAGAAATGAATTGAAGTTAGTTTGCTTGACATTAGGCAGATGCCATATGACGCATTTTCTTTCCAGCACTCAAGAGTCTTTGAAATTCAAGGTGATAGTAGCATCACAATAACTTCGTGTTATTTATTTACAAGTCTGTGGAATTTGTTTGAACTTCAATGCTAAATGCTTATGGTAGTAATAGCTTTTGCTCTATGTTGTTATCTTATCTATGTTTTAGTCGCCAACACCGATTAATTGATATTCTGCCTCGTTTATTGCAGTAGAAAAGCTATATTAACAGTAAATGGGGAGTATCCAGGACCAACGATTGTTGTAAATGAAGGAGAGCATGTAAAGATTAAGGTCACCACCAATGGTGTTCATATAAACACCACCATCCATTGGTAATAAATGAAGTGGCATCTCATTTATTTGTTTCTTGAATTATATACTTTGAGTTTGAGAGTTTGAGCTAGAGCTTATTGTCTTACTATTTTTTGTATGCATGAAAACTCATTTATAATCCACTTTCAACCCAAATTTCCAACTTATGGTGCTACCGGTTAAATTATTTGTTTTAGTCTTCCTCTGGTTCTACCATTGTGTAATTCTAATGTGTACGTACGTGACGTTGAGCAGGCATGGAATCAAGCAACTACAAATTGGATGGGCACATGGTCCAGCATATGTTACCCAATGTCCCATAAAACCAGGTGAATCTTATACATACAAGTTTACCGTGACCGGACACAGAGGTACCCTTTGGTGGCATGCTCATATTTCTTGGAAGCGTGCCACCATCTATGGTGCCATCATCATACACCCTCGTATGCCCTACCCGTTCTCTATTCCAATTGAAGCAAAATCCCCATCATATTTGGTAATTAATTTCTTTAAAGAGTCATCTTCATATACAATTTTTCTTGATAGATTTACTGTTTATAATAGTTTTTGTATATATTGATTATGATTTATAGGAGAATGGTGGAACTTACCTATTAAAGGGATAGAAGATGAAATGTACAAGTTTGGCAGTGGTCCGAACTCATCAGATGCTTATACCATTAATGGTTTGCCTGACTCACTCTACTCGTGCTCTGTCAAAGGTAATGTTGTAACAAAGCCTCAAACCTTAGAACATAAAGTACTCTTATGTTTAAAAGGTAATGGTTTGCCTAAAACATTTGTGCATAGGAGGCCTAATGATCTTTGGACGGACATCACGATAAGTTAGTTGGACGACGTTAGACCATCCAATAAGTTTTATAAAAACATGAACATAAAAGGTAAATAGTGCTATCAACTTTTTTAGTTTTTACACTTCACTGTAACTAGACTTTCAACTAATGATATTTCCAGCAGAAGTTATCATCGTAAAGAGCTATGGATTTGCAACGAAACCATCATTTGATTTTATAAAGTATATAATTATTACAATTCTCTGTGGATTTTCCTATGGAATGTATGGTCTAATTTTAGAAAATAAATTGTAGTAACAAGTTTTAAAATTTGTAGGGGACATAAATTGAATGATTATTCTTTGGAGACCCATCATTTGATATTAAGAAAGCACTTTTTAACTGATTTTAGAAATCATTTGATTTAAGATATTAATTTGTTAATTAACTTTGCAAAACTACTTTTTTACTTAGTCTGATTCTAAAAACTGTGTTATGGATTTCTGACTGATGATGGATCTGATCCTCTTCAGTAATGATCTTTTTTTTGGCAATTTCATCTCTGATGGTACTTTTTTTTAAATGTCATGAGAGAATGTGAGCACAGTGTTCAGGTGCTTCTCTGACTTTCGATTATTATGGCTGGTAGAAGGGCTTATATTTGTTATTTATTACTCTATGCTCTTATGCTAGCATGTCTATATAGGACCCTGCATTAGAGGATTCAAAATTGCTGAACTTTGGGTCCAATGATCACTATCTTGAATGCATCAAATTTGCTTATGGTTTTGCCAGTGGGGAGTTGCTAAATCTGATGAAGGACAAGGTGCATCTTTTTAGTTCTGGTTATGGATACTATTATTTCCAGCCATTACAAATCTTATTCCTATATCTTTTAGTACTTCTTTCATCTTTTAGTGATTGATTAATATTTGTAATGTTGATAGTATGGTCTCATTAAGAGGATGCATTCTATTAACCATTATCTATCTTCTTCTAGATCAGGCATGGGATTCTAAAATCTTGCTAAAATATTTTGATTGATGCTCTGGCTGGTTACCTTCCTGGAACCCAAAACCTCTTTAGTGAACCACGAAGTAAAGAAACAAAGGGTTCATAACTATTTTATACATTCATCATTGTCAATTTTTTGGTCCCCTATTATGTCTTTTTTAGATCAAGTCAATGGGACCTATGAACACTTTTTTCTTCTTATAGCCATGACAAGCAAATACATACCTTAAACATAAAAAAAGGAACTTCGAGTTCTTCCGTTTTTAAGCTTGTAAATTGTTACTTTGATAGGACTTGAATGTATATGGATACTAATTTTAGTTGCTGAAAACTTCATTTATATTCTCAATTTCTTTGAATCAATCGATTTTCTACGGTTGTTATCCTCTTCTCAAATGTGTCCCGTTTCTCTTCTACTTTCTATCTTTTCGTAGGTTGTTCACAACCTAATTGTTTTTCCGTAAGACCATAAAAGTTTTAAATTCTTAATGTAGCCAAATGAGAAAACTTCGTTATCCTTTGCACCCGCCGCATCGCGCGGGTACATTAGTTTGTTGTAGTTTTATTCCATAAAGCTGAAATAACTTCGAATTTTGAAGTATTTGTCAAATAAATTGATGACTCTGAGTTTTAACGATAAAAGCCAATCAGTTGATGGTAACCACCATCTATATGTTATCAATTACTAGATATATTATATATATAGTCAATGTTTTACTTCCCGTCTTCCATAGGCTACCTAGAGCTAGAGCCTCACCTTCAGAAGACTTTTCGGCCTAAGATTAATGATTATGGTCCTACTTAGAGTTGTCATCTTCAAAGCGTTTACAAGAAAATAGCAAATGTCAGTAAAAAAGCACGAAGGTCATGATGACAGAAACCATAAAACTTCTTGTATGTCCCCCTTATGATGCTAAGGTAGGTTTCTCACTAAAATTACCCTACCATATACTACATACTATCATTTAAGCAGATACTCATTCAATTACTAAAGAAACGATTATAATGTTTACCTATGAAGGCTATGCTTTGTTTTGATGAATGTCTATGTATGTTTATACTGACTCTTTGAAGTCTTGATAATCACAGATGATAATGTAGCATCAAGTGAAAGTCTAAGCAGTCAGCATAAACTAGGACCTGCCGGACTTGCATTGCATTATGCTAATATCGTCCTTCAGATCGACTCAATCGTGAGTACTGAGTACACATACTTATTTCTATGCTCTTGTTTTGATCTCAAGTTAGTTATGTATACACTATAACAAAACCGACCTTATAGGAAGGTGAATATGTTTAAATGTCTAACAAATTGTTTTATAGGACTTAAGTTTATAGGATCGATACATTCTTTGCATCCTAACAAGCTTTATAGACAGTGTGAAAATAAAGCGTTTTATTAGCCTTTTTATATGACATTATACAAGAACAAAGTTCTTATGAAAAGATGTGCTTATAGGACACTTTTTAGAAGTGTCTAATAAAAAAATTAATAGGGCGCTTTATTTCCGAAGTGTCCTAAAAACACTTTTTAGAGGACACACAATTGTTTGGTCCTATAAATTAAACAGTCTACTAGGGGCATTTAGGCATATTTGGCATCCTATACAGACAATTATGTTTTTAGTGCTGGTTATGTGCAAAAGTTGTTCAATTCTTAGAGCAACTAAACTATTAATAGGTCTTGCAAGCGAATTTTGTTTATCATCGTCTTTCAAGCAATTTGTATGTCAGTTCTACACTACATGTATGTAAAAACTTGCTTAAATTCACTCGGATCTTGTTCATTTTGCATGATTTGATCAGGTTTCTCGTAGCAGACCGATGACGTCATTTGCAAGAAGCACATTGTACCAGAGCCTGCCACCTGATATAGAATTTTCTTTTCGGTCTAAATTAGCTACATTCCATGTTGGAAAAGAGGTGCACCAAATGTTCTAACAGTCTCCATGTAACTAATTAGGTAATTAACAACTAAAATCTTAACCATATGTTTGTTCCTGCAACTTGATGTTCCAGAGATTAGAGCAGAAATGGAAAAAACTCTCTATTGGCTTTCTCTAGAAGATCCTGTTGAAGAGTTGTAGCTTTGTTCAATTGTAGTTTTTTTTCTTGCTTTAAGAATATTATGTTTATATAATGGGTAATTGCATCTGTATGGGTGATCAATCACAAACACACAAGCTGCCTTGCACCCAAATAGTTACTAATATTATGTTCAAGCATATAAAGTCATTGCCATCTGGAAGTGTTAGATATCAACCATTGTTACAGGATCACACACAAAGGGGTTGCAGCATTTGGACAAGTGTGAAAGATTGGAGTATTTTCAGGGTCTTGGGTATGATTATAGTGATAAATATTTGTCTGGAAGTGAAGATGGTGATGAGGTTGATTCTGCATCGGAATCAGATCGAGATTTTTGGTTGGTTTCTTTCTTAATTTTAGTTAGTTTGAAAGTTACAAATATGAGAAGAAAGTGATCACAATAGATAGCTACAAGATATATATATATATATATATGTATATATGTATAGGGGTAGGTTCAAATGTGAATCACTTTTTGGTTGTGAACGTGAGGACAACCGAGAGAGCGACATGTGGCGGATGACTAGGCACCACGTCATGTCCACGGCGGATGACTAGGCGCGATTCATGGGAGGGCATTGAATTAAAGAGGGGGACCACACTCAAAGCCGCCACGTGTCGCACTCTCGGTTGTCCTCACGTTCACAACCAAAAAGTGGTTCACATTTGAACTTTCCTCTATATGTATATATGTATATATGTATAGGAAGGCATTAGAAACAAGTCATATATATAGTTTAGGATGAATGTTTCAAGTTTTACAAATTAATGATCATATATATGCTTTGGAACAGTTTATGTTATATGATTGACGTTCTTTCCAGTTGGTCTTTAATTTTTGTCCCTAACAACATATATCATCTTCTTTCTCAAGTCATAACCACTATCTTATTGGATTTGAATATATTTGTATGCTTGGCTTAATCAATGATTTGATTTTGCATTCTAACATCGATAAGTTTAAACCATTGAACAGATTGGAATTCAGCACTTTAATTACTTGATAGAATATATGTTCTAATTAGTGATTTGGCAATGGAGTTTAAATATTTCTTTGGTGATATATAGGCATGTTGAACAAAATGATGTATGTATAATTGCTGTTGCACAGTACATTAACATGGCTTGATGGGTTAGTCAGTAGCTTAATTCTCTTTAAAAACTCGTGGTTCTAAATTCTAATCATGCCATGTAACATCCTTGGTGAGTAGATAAAATTCTAGAATTTGCAGAAAGATAAAATTGACGGGCCCGGATGCTTAACTTTGTGTTATCAGCAAGAATGTACATCACAGGTAGCAAGATTGTTTTCTTTTGTGCTTTAGGTCCTTGATAATGGTTAAAGATCTTAAATTCTCACTAATTAGATTTTTTTTAAATTTAACTTCCTACCAATTGCTCTACCTTACGTGGTTTCTTGTCGTTTTGTGCATGGTTGGTTGTCATTTCTCCGATTGTTTTTTTGTTAAATCAAGGATAGGTTTTACAAAATGTTAATTGGTAAGAATGTAAAAAGTTTGGCTGAGTGGATATGACTTCCCTTTTTGGGCTGAGCGAAAAAGCCAATTTCTAACCCATTAAATCACTTCCAAACACTTATATATGATCTATCAATAGATGCATGGAATTGGTCTTATTTCCCTTTTCACTTGTTGGATTGGTTAATATTAGCTTCAACAACGTTGCTTCATCTTGACTATGCTTCCTCTGTCACATGAAAATTGCAAAACTTCTCATTTTGGGACACGTTATTTTGTTTAGAAATTTATATATATGCCATTTAATTATGACCATGATATTGATGTTCAACTATGCCCAAAATGTCAGAATTTGAGGCTTGTGTATGACGGTCCATCTGAAAGTTGTCGATAAGTTGTTTTAAATAAACAATCCATAACATCTCTTAAAATCATGTTGTGTATCCGACCAACGAACATGTGTAACATGTACAATAGTCGGAGAATTACTTTGTCTTTTAATCAACTTAAAAGACAGAGTTACCATCACTTTCGTTATATACTTATATCGCATAAAATTATCGTTCATTAAAATGGATTGTTGGTAACAATATTTAACTCGATGAGCAAAATTTACAGGGTAAGACTATTATCTCTTGCTTATTTGCTTATTGGGTAAGTTTCTCGATGTTTGCTATGCTTCTTACTAGATATGATTTTAGTATTTGTCATGCTTATCTGGCAAATATTTGATAAACTGAACCTTAAACTATTTTACCACCATAAAGGGATTATAGAAATTACACCTTTCATGGAGATGGCGTTGAAGTGTTCGATTTTATTCGAGTTGATGGCTATTTGGTGAAGGTATATAGAAATGATCTATTTATGTGTTTTTGTTACTCTCTATTGGTTATAAAAAAGGTAACTAATTATTAGAAACTCCGTTGATATTGTGTCGATACATTTCGTCCGTCATGAAAAGTGAAGACTTGCATAAAAAATGAGTGAACTACAAATTGGTCCTTGTGGTGTGTTGTTTGTAAGTTGTAACACTTTTAGTTCTTGTACTTTTGAAATTACAAGATGGCTAATGAAGATTTGTGGTATGTAACAATCCAATAATAATCGGATTTGGTTCCTTTTACTGATGACATGTAGATAAAACCATTAAGCTAAAGGTATTTTACGTTTAGACAGTAATTTTTTGGGTAAAATCACAAAGGTTTTAAAATTCTTGAATTTTGACAAATGAGAAACACTTTACAATGTTTCACACCCGCCGCATCGCGCGGGTACGTTAACTAGTGGATAAGTATAGAAATTAGGTTGATGAGGTGTAAGTTCCGGTCCGACCGAACCGGGTTTTGTTTTAGTTTTCCAAAAAACCGAATTTATTCCGGTTCCTTCCGTGTCATTCAGAGATTGCAGGAGATCGCCATTGCCGATTGCTTCCGATTTACAGAGAGAGAGAGAGAAATCAATCGAAAAAAATGGCGTGTTTGCATGATCACAGCTGCGAAGATCACGATTGTTCATCCGATTGGGGTCTCTACAAACACATAGACATCCCTAAGGTAAAACTCAATCTAATCTTCTCCCCTTCTCCTTTGAAAATTCAAACCCTTTCTTCATAGGTAACTAGTGTCAACTTAACATTATCTTGCTCAGAATTCTGGAATTGTTTCACAGTTTCATGTTGATTGTTTTTGTAACTGAATAACTGAAACAAAATTCATAAAAAGAAAGAAGAAAAGGATGATTTTAGGTTATAGTTGGAAATTGACTGGTGATGTTTATTATATATTGTGGTGGATATGCACTTCTTATTACAAGTGTGTTATTGGAGTACATTGTGTATTTTTTGAGTACTTGGTAGCAATTTTATTTTGAGGTTCTTTTGATGGTTGTACTATTTAAATTGGACACCTGGTTCATATGATGTATAACTCTTTTGAGAATTTTGAGAGAAGAGTTGGGAGTAATTTTGTTTAATTTGCATTCTAATGAAGGTTTCTGCGCTGAATGAGGCTTCTCCTGGAAGTGTTAAAACAGTTTTTAAAGCTTGGGAGCAGCGACTGAATTCTTCGGAGGTAATGTTGTTCTTTAAACTCATGCGAATAGATGTTTTTCTTGCTTCTGCATTGACTGTTGTTGTTTCATGGTGTGAATTGAAGTTACATGTTGAAGAAAATATATGAAAAGGAAAAATAAAAAAAATTTGGGCTTAGATGATGAGTTTGTGATTTTCAATTCATTTGGCACTCTGTAGAGGATTAAGAGGACCACCAAACCATGAAAATAATTCAGATTGCTGTCCACCACCACTAGCTGTGACGTAGACAGTGTACTGTTGATCAATCACAGATGCATCTTAGACTTTTGCTATAAGGGATATCTTCCTGTGGAACCACTATTGTTTAGATGATCACCAATGAGAAGAGAGTGATCAAAACCACAACCCTAGAAGCAGGGTATGGAAGGATGTAGAAGAAGATAAGAGAGAAGATTGTCTTTCTCTTTTTTGTCATTAAATTATATCTGGTAATCGGAAAGTAGAAGCAGCATTGTTTAGAAACATTTTGATGCAGTCTTCTATAAATGCTAGTATGCTACATGTAACCTCTGTAACAAAAATTTTCTCTTTCAATCTAAACATGAGTTAGATGGGGGAAACTGAAATGTGGTGAAGCTGTTAGCGAAAACGGGATCCCGTAGTCTTGAATCTGCAAATAGCCCCGAGTACGATCATTTTGAACTATTTATATGCTTTAATCGAAGTTGTGTATCAAAAAATTACATTTAAAACGTGCTGAAGGGAAACAAACATAAATCAAATTTTGCGAACTCAAGTGTCTTGAAGCCATTAGCTAAAAATGGGATATGGTTTTGCAATTAGCAAGTAGCTATAAGTGAAATCATTTTAGATTATTTGTGCGCTTTTACAAAATTGTCTGTTAAAATTTTAGCCAACTAGTTATAGTTTTATTTGTTAAGGCAATTATTCTTCTGCAACTAGTTCTAGTTTTGACATGTGATCTCAAGTACCAACATGTGTGTGTGTCACAATCACCCATCTACTTTGTATTCTCTGCAAATATGTCATTATGTCTACTGCTTAATTTAGAACCCAATATGATATTTTCACATGTGAATCAAGCTCTCTGTTTGCTGATAAGATGTTCATATTGATGGTGTGTTGAGAGCCGTTACTAGCTGCTAATGTCAATGATCTTAGCTTCACAACTTAATTTCCTCTGTCCTGGTAGACTGGTTTGCATGTTCATCCCCCAACCCAACAAAACTATGTTGGGTGTGTGTGTTCTTTTTTTTCCTCTTTCCTATTTTACCCCCAGAATTGGGATATATATTTTTACCCAACCCTTCTTTATGATGTTGATGAGTGTGTGGGTTGGAGAAGTTCCTGCAAACTCTACTTATTATAATTTTGCTTGAGTTGCTAACTCAATATTCGATGATTCTTACCAGAGTCATTGTTTATCGTATCTTCCTATATGTGATTAGGAATTCTGTTTGTTGGTACAGGGTTTCTTGGAAAGCAATGAGGGTGATCCTGAGTTAATTGTTTTTATTCCGTAAGTAGTATATTGTTTCATTGTTCATGATAACTTATGGCAACTATACTTGACTTGTTATTTGTCTCATTTTTTGTTGTATTATCACCCATCTTCCATTGTATCCCTGTACATCTTAGAAATGGGGTCTTCTTGTACTGCATGTCTGTATTTACTCATTTCCTGATGATGCAAGACAGTTTGTTTCTATTTTATTCTAGAAATAGCCATCTTGATAGCAAATGTGAAGTTGGGATCGTTAATGGACTGAAAGATATGCCAGATAGTGATTACCAATATAAATCACAGGACTATCTAGTTAACTCCTTAGCTGAACAAAGTCTTTCTTCCCAGTACTTGGGTGACAGTTATGGTAAAAACCTTGTTTGTCAATGAGCATTCTGCCAGCTTATGGATTTATCTTATTTATTTAAGATAAAGTTTGGCATTGATCTGTATTCTTTATAAGTGGATATTCTGATACGTCATCATTTTCTTTGAGGAATTTCAAATTTCTAGCTCTCTCAAGTTTCTAGGGTTGCAAATTGAAACAGTTCAAGGTTAAAGAATATGCATATTACAGGCAGGTAAATTTATAGCCTGTGAGATCTACTTTAGGATAAAGATTAGATAGAGAATAAGGTAGCATTATCATGTACTATCTGCCAAGCCTCTAAGTGAAAGACATCTCATGTTAGGCACATAGATATCGGTCGTGTCCAATTTGTTGCACATGTCTATTTCATTTCATAGAGGTTTCTTCAGGACATTTTCTAGTTGATGACTGGATATGAACGGGTTGAATATAGGATGTTTGGTTTGTTCTTGGAAGCAGTGGTGCTTTTCTTCATTGGCAAATCCCCATATTGGGTGCTTTGGTGGTGTGCACCTATGCAGCATTGACCGTATGTCCTAATTATTGACAAGAAAAGATTTGGAAATGGAGATGCATGAAGAGAATTAAGCCCTTTTACCAAAAACTTAGATGAAAGTTCGCGACTTGCATAATTAGAACCAAAATTAAACTTGAACTTCAGTTATGATTGTGAAAAAATAAAATTAAGTCAACACAAGAAGAAAGGTTTTCTAATAGTGTGGACTTACGTGGCTACCAAGTAAAAAGTAAAAAAAATCATAATACTTGGCTTTTACTATTCATCTTGCATATAAGTAGGACCATGCAAGAAGTTTTTTCGTTTATTGGTTTGGTTTTAGACTTGTATATAGACATGCATACATATGCATATGCAGTTATGCACCCTTATTCCTGAATTTTTTGATTCCCTGAGTCTTGGTATCCATTTATCATGTTTCCGTATTACCATATCCTTATCCTTGTAACACAGATTTAGGTGCCAAAGATACCGTCTTGCACAAGATGACAGTCAATTTCTATGTTTTTGGTCCTTCTATGGAAAACCAGATATGAAACACCTCATGGCTTAAGAACATGTATGTTATAGTAAGGGCAATCCTGTATATATAACATCTACAGTACAATATCATATGTATGGGGCTTCGAATGAACAACAGTGATATGCTTCAGGACGGTGATTAGGTTGCCAGGTGCAGGTGGCAGCTAGGGTTATTTTTTTTGAAAATTTATAGTGTATTTTAGGCAGCAAAGGGGCGTCCTCAATATATATTAGATACTAGATGGGACGTGGACCGGAATTAAGAAACCCTCTTCATCACTAATATATCTAAGATGTCTAGATACCAAAGGACGTAATAGAGATACTGACAATTAAGTCTAAGGTACAACTACTTGCAGTTTATTGCTTAGAAGATTGTACAGACACTAATATGTAATTTTCTGGTATTTTCAGACGAGACTAGGTGACATTATTGAAGAGGAATGTTATTTGTAGATTCTAATGCTGCAGCATGTTTACTTCTAGACTTGTGAGTTAACTGTTTATGTTCATTTGTTGGAACTGTTTATGATAGATTTACATCCGATGTTAAGATAAAGAGCATTTCAATTGTTGGTGGTGCTGATGGAACAAGTCCTTCCAAGATGAGAGCGTAAGTAGAACTATAAATCTCTACTTGTTCAACTACTTCTATGAAACACCATGAACTTATAATTTACCAAATTAATTTTTTTGATGAATCATGTTGAAAGAAATTATGCCATTTTTGTTTGCAAAATGAATTCTTAATTATTTGGTCATGGTACCCCAATCCATCAACAAAATTCTCACTCCTGTTAAAAGGTTTCTAGATGAAGAAGGTTTGTTTCACAAGTGAAGGTGCTAAATGATGAGAATGATGGAGACCTAATAATTGATAATTCAGGGTGTATGTGGGGGATTTTGTTGATGGACCAGAAAGAAGTGACCTTATAATTAAGTTTGTTAGGTCTTTGACCATTGTAAAAGATGACCAAAAGTACGGCCTAACAGGTGCACAATATTATTTATGCCGTTATTAAGGACTTTCATTTGTCTTCAAACTAACTTTTATACAATAGGAGATAAATACCATACATAATTTGTTTAACGAATCCCTGTAAAATTACAATCTTAGAACTGTTGCAGCACTTTCTTGAGCACAAACAATACATATACAAGACAAATGATATTAACTAATAGAGATAGACTCTCTCAGTTTCATTAATGTAGTGCCATGTGTGATCTTGTTAAATAAAAACATTTTAAACCCTTGAACTTTCTATTCCGTTTGATGCCGATGGTTCAGGCAAAGTGTTTTTGTTTTCCAAAAGGAGTCAAACTTTTAGGCCTTCTTATTCAAATTCTTTTAATTTGTGTGTTTTTTTTGTATGAAATAGCAATGTATTGAAAGATGTTTATTTACAAAGTAGTTTTGAGTGTCATAATTTTGGATAATAGCCCTATCCTATGATTTTGTTAATTATTTTATGATAATATTTAATAGTTACAACTTACAAACTAAATGCCGAATTTGACCCTTTTGGCATTACATGTAACATACAACACACCTTAGTTTATAAAAAAAAATAAGAATACTTGAGGATGCATAGCATTTGGCACCTCTTATTCATTTGAAAATGTCAACTTTAGTATGTAGTCAAAATATTTGAAATTGTGCAAGGGGTTATGCCCCCACAATATAATAGCCGCTTCTGCATGCCCCATGCTGTCCTGGCTGCTCCTGCTGGTTGCTTTCTTACTTCCAAGTTTCCCAATTACAGCTTGTGACCTTGTGTCTGTTTTTCATACTAATGGAACTTGCCTATTGCATGTAGGTTTATAAATCGAGAAGGAATTGACTTTTCGGATGCGCAGAGTATGCAAAGTATTCAGGTTAAAAATGTCATCAGATCTATCATTCGTAACTCTTTTCACTTATGTACTCATATTAAATTTTATCATGTTTTTAGGAGTGGGATTTGGCAGAGAATTTGCAAGGAGTCTTAGAATACCAGACAAGGTAGAAACTTCGTTCTTGTTATTATATTGACACAAAACTTTATATGTATCACCTTATCATTGAATCTTTATAAATTCATTCGACCACTGGTTGGTCAGATTAGCTATTCATAACATTAACATTAATGAATTCTGTGGCCATGAAGTATGTTTTAACTTTAGCTTAAGTTAAATTATAAGATCTGATTGAAATTGGACCAAAAATATGTTATTGGTATCGTTGACAAAAATACAAGTATGTAATGGAGAAATTTTATCTGTTTAAGCATGTATTTGTAAGCGTTGTAAAAATACAATGACCCATTTTTTTTATATCTATTTTGCTTTATAAAATACCTAACTTATAATGCATGTTGATTGATGTGTTGTACCAGATACTCTAGGTTCCAAGGTGTTGGAAATCTGACTTTGCATTTTCCTGATAATTATGGTGGTGATACATCTAGAATACAATATATTGGGCTAAAAGGTGAAGCAACTCAGGTATGTTTATTTTGAGATCTTTTTCTTTGTTTTAGTGGTCGTCTTTTCTTTACTACTTTTGTGTTTGTGAATTTTGATGTGGAGATGGTCGTAGAGGCCATGACATTGTTGGTGCTTAGTTCCTAATTTCACTTTTATGATTGTACAGTTGAAGAGAGATGTTGTTGCAACAATTGTTTATGAACTTATGCCAAATCCTTCTGATCACAAGTAAGTGCCGATTTGTTTACTTTTACCCATACAATTAAATGATAGTGTGGCTAGTAAGAAAGTTTGAAGTTCACATGTTTATGTGCTTAATATTATGCAAGTATACATGTCCCAATCAAGTAATAAAGTGTGTAGCTGAGAACTTGAGATTGTCCCACAAAAATTTCAATTTTAAAAACTTATTTAGGCGTTGATTAGTACCCAATGTTTGTAAATATGGTTTTAAAAAGTGTGGGAGGCGGTCCAAAATCGTACTTGAGGCGGTGCCTCTCAATCCCCATTAAAGGCGTACGCCTTGGTTGTCTAAGGTGGTGACCGAGGTGGTGAGGCGCGTGCCTCAATACAAAGGTTAAATTATTTAAAGAAATGACTGAAACCTTCCATTTTCCTTTTTGAAACCCTTTTTCTTCTCTAGTTCTCCTAAGCCCTACTTGCTATTCGTTTTCGTGAGTTCCAGTTTTCTTCTATTTTCTTCGATTCCCTTTGGTTCACCAGAGTACTATGTATATGTATATACTGGATATACTTCTTTTATATCTAGTCTTTACTACATGTCACATTCACAATCGCAATTCTATTACTGGTATTTAGTATTTTTTTTTATGTTATTGATACACACACATGTGTTATTCATAGTTCGACATTTTGTGTGTATGTATATATTTTGTGTCTATTACTCAAGTGTGAAGTGTGTGTACATATATGTATATATTGCATATATATCTTGAGCAGAATCAATGTGCATATATATTTTCTATAGTATATATTTCCGCCTCGGGGCTTGGGGCTTACACCTCGACCGCCTCGAGGCTTACGCCTAGCCTCATTGAGGAAAAATGCCTTGAGGCATGATTTTGCTTTTTAAAACCTTGTTTATAACAATAAGATTATAAACCCATATGATGTCGAATTGAAATTTATAAACAAAATGAAAGCAAAATGGGTGGTTGAAAAACATAATTGATCTTCCCCTCAATCTTGTTGTGTCAATCATCATTCCAAGTGTATATTTATTGGTTGATTTGCAGGGCAAAATCGGAAAGTGGAGGGGGCATGTCCACGTGGAGTGAGTTTGCTGGTGCTTTCTTCTTCAACCAACTTTCTGGATGTGGAAGTAGGCCATGCGATATATGAACATGTTAGTAGAGCCCATCTTCAACTGTTTAGAACTTAATTGATATACCTTTTTCTTTTTCTTTTAAATAACCTTTGCTATGTACTAAATGATGTGTCTTCAAAGTGCAACTGATCTTGTCAGAAGTTTGCAATGCTATATATATATATACATATCTTATATGTATATTAATCTTTATATATATATGTATGCTGAAATGAGTCATTTTGCGTATTCATGGGTATTACCTCTTTGTATTCCTCAAAATGATAAGTGAGATACGTGGAAGAGATTTTATAGATTTGGTTCTCCTAGTTAAGAAGTATGATTATGAACTATCGTTAGTGTATAGAGATGGGTATGGGGTGGGCTCATCCTTGACCTATTCTCAATCCATACTTGACAACAGTAAGTTTAATTATGTATATTTGTTACAGACTTCACTAAGAAATAGAAAAGGATTAATGAACTATTGTGAATGTACGATATTCTATCGTAAAATTTGAATAGGAAACTAAAAGCAAACCAAACTAAAATGTTTAATGAAGTATACAAGTAGACGAGTTGGTGTCAAATCCCCATATTGCAGATCTTTATGAGCGGATGGAATAATTGTGGTCACTAATTCTATCTCAAACTTATTTAGGCAGTTTAAATATTCCAGTTATTGGAGGAATTTCAGAACATTGAGAAAAACAATAGGTGATAACTTGGATAAAACCGTGAGATTGCATGAGAGCCCGTTTTCCTTAACTTGTATTTCAACCCTAATCTGCCTGGGTATCACGAAACTAACTTGAGGAAAATATCAGATTTTTAGTAATAATTTTGACAGAAAAGAAATGTTTTCCTCTTAAACTTATAGAATTGTAATCATTGCTGATTTAATGTTGAGAATATCTTCCCATAAATAGAAACGATTGTTGGCGGATTTAGTAATGCATAGCAGCTGCCAAAACTGCACAAGAATCAGAAAGCTTCAACACTTCGACACTCGAATTAGGTTTACTCAAACTCTGGAATAATAAATCAAGTAACGGGTTCTCGCTTGGGCTACCAAATTCGTTTACTTTGAATCAAGAAAATGGGTTTTGCTAAAGAATACGAGAGTAGTGAGAGATCAATGGCCAAGAAGGTGCTTAATGACGAATTATGCAAATAGTGGGAGATCAATGGTTGTATTTGACAGTAGCATGAAAAGTTAAAAAATATAATAAATATTAATCAAGAAAGTAATAACAAAAATTAACAGATGAGTAGGTGTGCATGTGGTTCTTTGGATCATAGAAAGCATCTGCTGTTGTAGGTAAACAAGACATTTACATAGCTTATTTAGCAGATGAATTGTAAATCACAAAACCAAAGACACCCCTCATTCTGCAACATGTAAAATCAGTAAACAAAGACCCTTTTATTTTTGTTATTCAGCACTGCTTCTTGACTTCATGATTATTCATTTTTAATTTGTGATATCAAGATTAACAATAGCTAACTAGCTAGCTTTGTACCAATTAGTACTAATTGAGTTTTTTGATATATACTAACAAGGTGTACTAGCTTCTTTCTGTTAAAAAAGACCATCCATAGATAAGGGTTTGCAATACATTTGTGTTTCAGGATAATATAGACATGTTATCTTTATTGGATAACATGTAGAAACTACAGGCCTATGGCATGCACCAGTAGGAACTGCACAACTAGATGATATAATGGGTCCTTCGGTTAAATGACCTTCAGACAAGTTTGAGAATGCCACTGCTTAACAAAAGAATGCCTAAATAAAAACTGGTGATAAGATCCAAAAAGCACTTGTGAGGAGGTCATTTAGCTAAACAACCTGTAGTAAAATGACTACCATTTTTATAGAAATCAACATAATTGGCATATCAAACCTTACAGGAACATTGCTGTTTACATAAAAAAGGAAAACAACAAACAAAAAACACACAAAAGAATTCATTCTGCTAACCAACCACCTGGCCCATGCTGGTACTACAACAGCCATCCAAATCAGTAGTGTTAAATGAGCTTTTAAAAATTAGCTCCTCTGATGGAATTCCCAGTAGATGAATATGTTAACTGTCATTCCCACATGCTGTTAAAAGATTATCTTGCTGATTCTTTATTCTTGGGCCACACCATAGGTCAAAAGTAGCTCTTTGGACCTTACCCTTTATTCATTTTGCATATCTTTTTCCATCCTTCAGTCAAGGTGAATAATGGAGGAAAATTTATGCTAGAAATACTACTAGGATTACTTATCATAATAAAGCTTTCACACCACATCCTATATAGTCTTATTTTCTAATTTTTTAAACTATACCCTTTTTTAGTTTAAAAAAAATAATGTTTAACAATTCCCATGCAGAACTATATAATGCATAATGCATGATGAATATATGTTGTCATGGTCAGACTTTTCTAAGGACCCCAGAGGGAATAGTCAGGTATCTCCTCCCAATCACCCATATGGTCAAAGTTAGTAGTGTTAGAAAAATACATTTTCTGATCTGCAGCAATTGCATCACTCAATTCCATCCACATTTTGGGGGAATCAAGTGGTGAATCGTTAATCGCTTGAATTTGGCTAGGGGAAAGTCTGATATTGACCGGCACTGTATGGCCTGAGCTCGAACCACCCTGGTCTTGCTCGTATTCCGGCATGGACGATGGTCTGAACCGCACGGCAGCCTCGTGTGCAGCCATGCGTATACAGTCTGCACTATTGTTAGCCGGCCTAGGGAGCCCATTAGCCATTTCCGGGAAATTAAGCTTGGCCACATCACCCCTGAGGTAAAATGCGGCCGCATCATAGGCTGCAGCCGCCATTTCTGGCGTCTCGAAACTCCCGAGCCAGATTCTGGAATTCTTCCCCGGCTCACGGATTTCAGACACCCATTTACCCCATTTCCGCTTACGCACACCCCTGTAGGCCGAAGAAGTCCCACCTCCAGCGTTGGAACGGTTTTCGTTGTTCATGTGTAGATTAGATATCGTTCGGCTAGAATAATGTTGTAGTGTTAGGAATGAAATCTAGGCATGTATGTATTTATAGATGTGGATATAATGGAAGTCATTAATATATATTATAAGTTGTTGATGAGAGCTTCCAAGTAGCTTCAGTTTAGTATCAAGGATCAGAAATAGATTTTTTTTTTCTTTTTTGTTTGTGATGTTTGCATTAAGCCAATGATCCTAGACTTGGTTTGAACCATTCAGATGATTGACAAGTGTCCTTTGAGTTTTGTGTTATTATTATAAGCACTTGTTGCTTATGGAATCTTGGTAATTGACCATTTTTAATGAAATTGAGCACTTTGAATTTGGAAGACAGAGATTTTATTTTTCCTGTTTGTAGACGCGGTTTCCCTGCAGAGGTGACATATACTTGTTCTGATGGTCCCACTTAATCTTTTACCTAGGAGGACCAATGGCTTCTTTCTTCTATTCTAGGTATTCATGGAATATTCCCTTCTTAAATTTTCTTTATGATTATGTAAATCTTGTTTCTCATACATACCTTTATTGTTTTTACTTGTGTCACATGTTTGGTGTATACAGTTCTCAAAAGTTAACTTATCAACTAGTTTGCTAAGTATAGATTAAGCTTTTCTTTGTTAATTGTTAGAGTATCTGAGTATCTCCAACAACTATGCTAAGTATGATCTAAAATAGAGTATTAAAATGCAAAATCTTTTGAAAAAGTTTTCATTCATCTCCAACAACTACTCTATTTTAGCAATTCTAACATTAATTATATTATTAAAGTACTCAATATATTTAATTAAAATATTATTTATCTCTCTTAAAACTTTTAATTTTAGTGCTTCTTATTTTAGTGGTGCTTATTATTTATTGGGGTATTGAAATCATAGTTTATCTCTTTATTTGAAGATTTCTCTAGATTTTATGTTGTAATATTTTTCCATTTTTTGGTATTTTAGCATACAAAATGACAATTATTGGAGCAAAAAAATTGCTAAAATCTTTTTTTTCTCCAATTTAGTATAGTTGTTGGATATGGTCGTAGTTTAGTGTATTCATTGCTTTTTTTAAGAGTATATAATATTTATACATGGTAAATGCAACAAATAAACTCACGCACCCTCTTTATCTTTGGTAAGATTTGAACATCTGAGTTCCTAACCTCCTAGAAAGCCAAAGACTTCAATATTGCTAAGACAAAGACCCTTTGGCATGTATTCGGTGCTTGTTTGCACACATTCTCAAATATAGCTTGTGCGCTTTTTTCTTTTTAAACTTTTAAACTTCTTTACCCCTTAGGGTAGAGCGAAGTTTGCATATACCTAACTGTCTCCCCTTCTTCTGTTCCTACCTATTCGTGAGCTTTACTGGGTATATTTTATTTTAAGGAAGCATCAATATTGCGGTTATCTTTATTCTTCTTGTTTTCTTTAACGTTAAAGATTGATGGTTGTCGGTGGTGGTCTAATTGTGATGGTAAATTTTCAAGGCATTGGTTGGTGATGGTGGGTGGTGCAAAGGTATGTTTTTCTTGTCGGGTTAATTAGATTTGGTGCATTAGTGTTGGTATGATATTTTAGAGATGGAGGTGCAAAACATCATGATTACATCATGGATTGACTATGTTGAAAATGTCAAAGTTGGAAGTAGTTATGGGAATTGGGAAGTATGATGGAAGTTTTGAAAATGAATGATTTTATTTTCCATTTTAAGAGAGGGTGATTGTAGAAGACAGCTGGTTGTTAGTAATCTCCCATATGTCCAATCCCTTTCTCCTCCCATCATCTTCACACTAGTTTTAAATCAACAACCTTTCTTCAATTTCATTATATTTTAAGTCATCACATATAAAACGAGTTTATGACATTAATTTATAGAGTAGACAAATAATATCTTCAGGGGTTTGAATTTTCTTTTCCGTTAAATCCAATATGGATCTGGTTATTTTATCGTTACTTAAATACTTACCCGGTAAGTTTATCGCTAAAATTGGACACTATCACATACCATATCAGATAGTATTTTGGTTATTCAAAATGGTATCGTACGCAATACACCCGGTACGCTCTTACCAGGTAAGAGTTGTCGATCTCACTTATCGGGTAAAGACATTTGGTTCATGTCATCGCTCGTACCGGGTCATGTCATCGCCTTTACCGGGTAAGCGTCAAGTAAACAACCCTTAATTGTCTATAAATTAAGAGATGCTATTGTTAGTGGCCACTTATTTTAATTCTCGGAGTTACAAGCCCTATTTCATCTTCACTGGATCAGGAGTACCTTAAGAAATGGATTTTTGCTCTTCCCGACCATTTTAGGTTAAGATATCAAAGGGTCTTTATCTCTATAAAACGTCCCGAGGTTGTGTGGTAAGAGAGAAGGAATGTCATATAAAGGGTTCTGATTAAGACCATCTTTATATTTTGTGTTTTCTCATTTTGAAAAGTATGAAGAATAGAAGATGTGAATTCTTTTTTTTTTTTAATCCTGAAGTCGAGCTACTTTTCCGCAATACCTTTCCCATGGCATTGTCATTGCAGTAAAGTTATCAAGTTCAGGAAGGATTGGTGTTCCATTATAATTACAATTTTAACCTTCAACAATACATGAGTAAGACGTCAAACAATGCACTATTGATACTTTTGTTATTTCGAGTGAATTACAAGAATAATCCCTATATCATAAGTTAAAACCTCATATTATCGTCCAAAAATCACTTTAAAACTAAACACTTTAGTAAATAAAACAAAATTTATTAAGCAATTAGTGAATCCTGAATTATATCAATTTTATTTTAGAAAACTTGGTATTACAAGCTTACACGATATCAAATAATAAAATTCTAATAAAAAGTTTAAGATTTTTTATTTATTTACAAGTTTTAATATGTATTTCTTCGTTCACAAAGTATCACGTATTTCATTGATTGCATTATATGCATGATATGAGCTCTATTTGCATAAAAAAGATAACACATTTTACAAAATAAAATTTTAAAAAATAAAATCTGAAAAAAAGGATCTAAAACAATCAAACATTATTTTTGATGCAATAGATATAGTAAAAAGATTAACCAAACATAAGATTTATCAATTACTTTTACGTCTTTAGCTTATAACAAGAAAAGAAAATTATATATCTGTTATTCTATTGTTTAAAGATAGCTTTTCGATCTATAATTGAATTTATTTATTAATTAAGACAAGATAAATTAATTATAAAATGAAAAAAATCAGTTTATCTTACTATTTTTTTTCATCATTACAAAAATGAAAAACCTCTAAATCGGGTTTTCAAATCCTAACTTATTGAACTAGAAACCAAATTTTGGAGAATCGGTTATCTTTAAAACAAAAAACAAATAAAGTTTTTAAAAGAAAATATACACATTTTGGTTTTCTTGAGTACAAATACTTTACAATACGATTTTTATGTTAGTCAATTTCTTCAAACAGACAATGACATGTTCTAGCTCCTTAATGACAAACGCTAACTTATTCATCACTTTAACAAAGTAGATATTTACTTTTTTACTTATATTATATGTTATTAGTCCTTATTGTAAATCACATCAAAACTATTAAATAAATAAAATTACTTTGTTGAAAGATTATTGGAAGATAATCTTGATTTTCTATTTGAATGTTTTATATATCGATAATTCCCGAGCTCAACATATATATTTTTTGTTGAAAGATATCAAAAAGATGTTGTAGCTCATATTAATATTTTAAAAATAAAATATAGTAAAAATCTTTCTACATACCTTGAATTTAGGGATTCATTATGAACTTATGTATTTTTTGGCTAAACAACTTTGACCCAAAATGTCATTACTGGGGGTTTTCTTGTAATATTTGATTTGATTAAAAGTTTAATAAAAAATTAATTAATAGTTAAATGTCTAAAATATCTTGCTACCAAATGTTAATAAGATCCACAAGGACCACAACATAAACTAAAATAATTCATTGGAATCAAACTATCAAAGACGCAACATCTTGTTAATAACACAAAAGAATGGATCATTGATTGTTAGGAAAAACTTAGTTTCCTTTTCAAAAAAAAAAAAAAGGAAAAACTTAGTTAACTACATAAATATATATATATATATTATATAACACATATATTTATATTAAGAAATTACAATGTAATGACAGCATTTTATTACCATTGTTTTACCTTTTCTCTTTGTCAAGACGGTTAAACGGTTGATACTTACGCATAATACAAACAAAAACGTTTGTCATCTAATTTCAATAGTAAAAAAATTCTATCATGTTTTAAAGAACATTTTAATTTCAATAGTTGAAAAGATTCGCTTACACCATTATTGATACGTATTACCTGGCATGCATAATTTTTTATGACTTCTTTACAATGTAAGCAAACACACAAAAGAATACAAAGACAATAGAAAAGGTTTCTACAGGTTAAAAAAACCAGCCACCATCCCACTAGCACAAACAAGCATGATTATGTAGCTTATTTTGTTGATGATTATGCAAAATACAAACAAAAAACAGTTTGGCATGAAATTTCAACAGTAAAATAAATTCATCCATGTTTTAAAGGACATTTGATGATATCATGTGGTGTTATTTTTTGATACAAGTAAATGGGTTGTTATTTGATTATTTATATATGTTAAATCAAACATTGTATTTATTTTTATGATGGAACAAGTCATGCAACATGTGGATTTTCAAAATAAATCTAAAACCACGATGTCATCCTAAGATCATCATGCTTTGATTGTAATTGAAAATTTTAAAATTTAGCTCAATGAAATTGTATAAAAAATCTAATACAAAAACTTTAATATACCAAAATATCAACCTAATCAATAATTCAAAGCTGATTTATCTTAAAAAATTGCAAAATCAACATTATGGTTTAATTGTTTCTCTAAAGAAAACTCGAATCCAGAAGCTTTTTCTTTGCCCTAAATTCCATTACTTGCAAAAAGGAGTGGATTAGACAAATGCCTATTAATTGAGCTTCATGATTTTGGATTAGATTGACATCAACTACTAATTAATGGTTAAAAATTATCTTTATACAAACATACATATTTGTCAAATACATCGAGCTTAAACCGTAAATCTTACATTCAATTGAGAAACCGGCAAAACACATTTGTTCTTGCGATTTTATACAAGATGCATAGCCAAAAACTCAATGTTGCTCAAATAACAATCCATGCAGACCATCATAGTCCCATGGCGACTCTCACTTTCTAAGTGTGAGTAAACTAACTTACAGATAAACCAGTGTGTACTAAAACAAGTTCATGCAGTTTAGAAACATAAAACACTTGCAATTGCATGCTTCAAGTCAATAACCATACCATTTAACAAAGCATGAACATAATCTTCCAATAAACCATTGCATGAAACTCATACAAAGATAAACACATGATACTTACATGAGATCCAAAGTCATAAAATACCATTTGTAAGACTATCTGACCTTGCTACCAACATTTGGATAACAAGATATCAATAATTAAATCCAATAATATTACATACAAGTCTAATAGTTTTCTAAGTCAACTAATGGGTTCGCAACTGGCAAGCCTAAAATTAAAGCATGTTTGTTGTGGAATTCGTTGTGGAACTAGATATGATTGAACTAATGAGCAAAAGAATTGAGATGATGGATGAATGGTTCACTGAATTAAGACCCAATTTCAACGAAGTCATCTTTTTTCATATTGTGTGTCCCCTTGATGCTCCTTATGGTTATTTCTCTCCTCGAAATGATTCATCCTCAAATCCAAACCTTCGTCACAATCAAATGGAGAAAGATCAGTAACATTAGAAGTAATACTTATGCCATACTCACCTGGAAGGTCCAACTTGTAGGCATTATCTTTTAGTTTGTCCACGATTTGAAAAGATCCATCACCACAAGGATGCAACTTTGTTTTTCCAAATGACGGGAATCTTTATTTTCTCATATGCACTTAAATCTAATCGTTACACTCAGAACACAACCTGTTTACAACCTTTGTTAACCCGCTTGACATATTATCTTGTCTTTCGTTCTATGTTAACACTTCCACATGTAACTTCTTGACAGATTCAACTTCCTTTTCCCCATCCAAACTAACATGTTCCTTAAAGGTAAATGTGACAAATACAAAGGAGTTAGAGGATTAAATCCATAAACAATTCCAAATGGTGAAAATTTAGTAGAAGAATAAATTGTGTGATTATAAGCAAGTTAAACAACTGGTACACATTCTTCCCAACTCTTTAAGTTCTTCTTAGTTATGGCTCAAAGTAATGCGTTTATTGTATGATTGGTTACTTCAATTTGGCCATCATGTTTGGGGTGGTAAGTTGTTGAAAATAACAATTTATTCCTAACTTACACCATAGTGTCTTCCAAAAATAAGTTATCTCTATGATAACTATGCTCCTTGGAACACTATGTAAGCACACATTTTCCTTGAAGAATAAGTTTGCGACATTCTTAGCATGTTCGTTTTCCTAAAAGTAAGAAAATGAGCTATTTTGGAAAATCGATCTATTACCACGAATATAGAATCCATACCTTGTTGAGTTAAAGGTAAACTTAAAACAAAATCCATAGAATTTCAACAATAAAAGAAATTCATCCATATTTTATAAAGGAGATTTGATGATATATCATACGGTGTTAAATTTCTTTTTTTTTCTACACAACTAAATCGATTATTTTTCATGCCTTGTAGGATACAACCTAAACAAATGTCATAACTTATTTTAATCATATTTTATATATTAGAATGCACTTTAAATATTGATTAAAATGAAATATATTATATATGTTAAATTAAATTTGCACTTATCTAATTTTATGATGAAATAAGTCATCTAACAAGTTTCTTCAAAATAAGTGCAAAATCAGAATAGGGTTTAGTTCCCCAAAATGTATCCAACTTGTCACCTTTTGCTATTGTATAAACTGTACTTCGAAAATTACCAATTAATACATCATACTACCTAAAACCTAACATTTTAATGTATCTAACCTGCTATCAAAGGTTACCAGCCGGTCACCCCCCCCCCCCTCCGGCGACTTTTCCGGCCATCCAGTCATCTTCTCCGGTGACATTCCGGCGACCACCATTTTTCCGGCCACCACCACCATCTTTTCCGACGCCTTTTCCGGCCACCACCATCTTTTCCGGTGACTTTTTCGATCACCACCGTCTTCTTCGACAACTTTTCCGGCGACCACCATCTTCTCCTACGACTTCCCGGCAACCACCATCTTCTCCTACGACTTCCCGGCAACCACCATCTTTTCCGGCGATTTCCCAACGACCACCATTTTCTCCGGCAACGATGCTGATGATTTCAGGTTTTCGGATTGGAGTAAGCTGGTGAGTTTGCGGAAGGGTTGATGAAGGTCGCCGAAGAAGATGGTGGGTGGCGGAGATTGACGTTGCCGGAGAAGATGGTGGGTGTCGGAGATGGAGGTTGTTGTTCGTGCTAAAAGTCTCGCCGGAAGAACATCGCTTCTTGCCGAAGGTTGCCGGAGAAGATAGGTTTTTGCCGGAAAAAGTCTCGCCGGAAAAAATCTCGCCGGAGAAGTTGATCAGGTGGCCGGAATGACCGGCTACCTGGTTTACAAGTCATTTAGTATTTAAAAAGTTAGGTTTTTAGTAGTATGATGTATTAAATGGTAATTTTTAAAGTACAGTATATACAATAGCAAAAGGTGACAAAGTTGGATACATTTTGGGGAACTAAACCCATCAAAATATCGTCATAAGTTCATCAATATTATAATTGTAACGGTATCAATGAAATTAACAAAAGAAACTAAAAAAAATTAATATACTAATATCAATCTAATCAATAAATCTAAACCGGTTTTTCTAAAAAACACATTCGGCATTACGTTACAATCGTGTCCCATAATAGAACTCAAATCCTAAAGCTTTTGTAAATTCCATTACTTTCAAAAACGAGTGGATTAGACATAAATGCCTTTCGAGCTTCATGATTTTGATAGGTTGACATTAACAACAAATAGTTAAAATTTATCAATAATGTAATAATCTAGATCCTTATGTGAAGTTTAGGAGTTTCTTGCAATGTTAATTTTTGAGAAACTTTTAATTCTAAGGGCTAGAAAGTAAAATTCAGCTGATGTAAACCCCAGCCTTCCTCAACACAATATTGTCCGCTTTGCCCCATCGACTCACGACTTTGTTTCTGACGACCAAGTGAGGACTTCCCTGGTGGTCACCCATCCTAGTACTACTCCCACCCAAACACGCTTAACTACAGTGTTCCAAGAACCTGCCGTGCAACTGGCCCAAAATGCATTGTTGTTAGGAAAACCAAAGTATTACTTATGAACTCAGCATCACTCATGTCCACGTCGATATGGGATATGCCTAAAGTGTTACAGCTGACGAGGGTAAAACCCTCATAACCCTCATCTCTCATGTTAACTATTTTGGAGGCTGGAGAGAAATTGAGAGTACGGTGTCTGTTTTATGTGTATGTTCTTGAGGTTTTGGAAGGATTCTTGGGTGAATTTCTCCTCATCTTCTTGAAGGTAATCATCTTCACAAATGATTGTTGGCTTAAGCATACTTTTCAAAGGACGACTCATTTAGTGACTTAATTTTTTTAGGCTTTTAAAGGTTTATAAGTTGTATTTTCTTAAGAGTGATGGATCTTAATTTGATAGAGAACAAAAGGGGTATCAAAGGAGACTTTGAAGGCTTCAATCACATTTTCTTTTCGTTAATCAGGTATCATAGATTTTAGATTTGATATTTGCATTTCTAGTTAATGTTTTCTTTGAATCCAAGCAATGAACGTTGTAATCATTTAAAAATTTGGTTTGAAGGCTTCAATTTTTTTTGTGCTTCTCATTTTAACCTATGGTTATATATAGTCATAGGTTCAAATGAGAAGTGGTTTATATATTAACTATTTTTAACTGGTTCATATATGAACTATTTGTTCATATATACATAAACCTGTTTAATTCACATATTAATTATTTTTAACTGATTCGTATATGAACCCTACGTTTATACATGAACCTGTGTAATTCACATATTAGCTATTTTTAGTTGACTTATATATCAACTATATGTTTGTGCATGTACATGTACATGTGTAATACGTATATCAATCACTAGTTCATATATGAACCTGTTTACCGTCTATTTGTAAAAGTTACAAAACTATCCTTCCATCTTCTGCAGCTTATGCAAGGAATTATCTAGTGCTTCACGGTCAAAACCGCAATTGTTGACTGGATGAAAGGCTAAAGATCAGTTCTCCACTTTACATTTTTTTATCACTTCTCATTTGAATCTCTCCCAATATATCTTCAAATGTTCAAATAAGAAATGCTAAAAAAGTGAGAAGTAGAGAAGTGATCCTAGCTTCATATGGCTAACATCAAATCTGACCGGTCAAAATTTGCGCTATTTTCCAAAAAAAAAAATAGACGGATAGTTTTGTAACTTTTACGAACAGGCGGAAAAGTTGTGGTACACATACGAACTATATGTTCATATGTGAACCAATGGAATTCACATATTAGCTATTTCTAACTGATTCATTTATGAACTATATATTCATGTATGAACTTGTGCAATTCACATGTTAACTATTTTAACTGATTCATATATGAACTATATATTTATATGCATTATGCCAACATGTGTAATTCAAATATTAACTATTTTTAAGGGATTCCCATATTAATTATATATATACTCAAATGTGAAGCCATGTGATTTACATATAATCTATGTTAAGTGATTCTTATGATTCACATATGAGCAATTGTACATTCACATAACTAATTAACTGATTTATATATGCACTAATTAAGTGATTTACACGTGAACTAACTAACATGTTTACATATGAACATATAGTTCATTATGAATCATGAGTTCATATATGAACTTGTTTACCGTCTATTTGTAAAAGTTACGAAACTACCATTAATATTCCGTCTTCTGCATACCTATGTGAACAATTATCCGGTGCTTTACAGTCAAAGCGCAAATATTGAGCAAAGGAAGGGCTAGGATCATTCTTACTTCTTATTTTTTAGCACTTCTCATTTGAACCTCTTCCTTTCTCTCTCTCTCTCTCTCTCTCTCTCTCTACATACACACACACACACATATATATATATATATATATAGGCTCAGGTTCAAATGTGAACTCATTTTTCATTGTGAACATGAGGACAGCTAAGAATGTGTCACGTGGCATATTCAGTTTGAATATTCATGTGTCATTCATTTGAATGACACATGAATATTCAAACTGAATATGCCACTTGGCGCGATTTTAGTGGTCCTCACGTTCACAATGAAAAATGAGTTTTCATTTGAACTTTCTTCTATATATATATATATATATATATATATATATAGAGAGAGAGAGAGAGAGAGAGAGAGATTGAGTGAGTGGGTGATAATCATTTGCAACCAATTTCTAGCGTAAAACTGATGCAACCCTTTGAAATCTTATAAAATTCTATGATACGTTTCCATATTTAATATAAAATATATGGAAAGTCAATTATTATGGAAATATGAAATATATAAAAAGTCAATTATTATGGAAATATGAAATATATGGAAAGTCAATGAATATGGAAACGTATCATAGAATTTTATAGGATTTCATAGGGTTGCATCGGTTTTATGTTAGCTACGGGTTATACAAGAGGGAGATATAGCTAAATGTTCAAATGAGAAGTGTTAAATATATGAAAAGTAAGCACTTCATAAAGTCAAGAATTACGGCTTTGATTGCTTAAAATTTGCGGTAATGTCAAAAATAGAAGGATAGGTTCGTAACTTTTATAATTAGGTGGCAAACTGGTTCATATGTGAACCCGTGTAATTTACATATTAACTATTTTTAACTGATTCACATGTGAGTTATATGTTCATATATGAACCCGCGTAATTCACATATAATTATTATTAATTGATTCACATATTAACCCTTGTTATTCACATATAAACCCCTTGTGATTTACATATGAACTAAGTGATTCACATATGAACCCATGTGGAATCAATTAAACAATTCACATGTGAACTAATTAACGGGCACATATGAACATACAATTTATATATCAACCACGAGTTCATATATGAATTTGTTTGTTGTCTATTTGTAAAAGTTAAGAAACTACCCCTCTATCTTCTACATATCCATGTAGGAAATTATCCAGTAATTCACAATCAAAGTCGCAAATGGACCAGATGAAAGGCTAATATCACTCTACTTCTTATTCTTTAGCACTTCTTATTTGAATATCTCCCTATATATGTATGCAAAAAATTTAACAGGAATCAAAGAGGTGTTTCGAAAATATATTCACCCCTCTAAAGTTTTCTCATACCCACAAATCTATTGTAGCAAAGTATGTTGCTTACATTTTTGTTCTTATTCAAGTTTTACTTGGGACCAATGTTCTCTCTAGATCTTTTTTGTTCTTCTTCAAGCTTTATGCCTTAGTAACAACAATTACATTAGGAAGATGTTTAAAAATCTTAAAGCACCAAACTCCAAAGATAGCTCACCACGAACGTCTGCCAATAACCTTACATGCATGTCCGCTACACCTAGTTATGAGTCTAACGTCCATTGTACCGTGGAAGCAACAAAAGACATTCATGGATGCTCACTTATAAACGCATGGTCATGCCATGTAGAAAACAAGACTAGAACTTGAATTTCGGTCTCCATTTTGTCTTGGGATTTTTCTAGGGATTGGGTAAATACATCCCCTTGGTTGCAACCACAAACATGAAAACTCGAGGGAAAACTATTAGTTTGAGAATTAGAAAGACTTATAGACTCATACTTTTGTAATCTCAGTTCGTAACTTTGTTTTCAGTATTCTTCATCAATAAAGTTTCATTCTTTTGCGTGTGGATGTATATCGCCATACCGGTGGACAGTGATGGAACCATGCACGTTGATTTGGAGTGCTTAAAGCATGCTTCCATTAGTTATATTTGATTTGTTCATCTTAATGTGATTCATTCATTTTGCATTCGGTTGTTGGTTTGATATCACCGGCTTGTATGTATGTATGCATGGATGAGGATTATATGATTACATGTATGTATGTAGATATATGTATGCATGCATATCATGCTAGAAAATATCTAGAATCAAAAAAGTGTTAGAAGGTGAAAATGATTGATGACAAAGATTTAGAATAAACAAGACTTAATTGGATTAGGAACCTTGTGCATGGAACTTTCTTCTTCAGTAGGAAACAAATATTTAGAATAAAATTACCATTAGGTCCCTCTTGTATTTAGACCAGAAAAAATTAAATAAATCTTTAGAGTTGAATTTGAATTATTTAATCTAATGACTAAATGTAAAGTTAATGTTGAATGATGTTGATGGTGATGCATCCTAATTAAATAATTAATGTGTCTGGATTAAGTTCATGAGTCTAAGCACTAAAATTATTCACAAACCCATCAATTCAAGTGTTTGTAGGAAACAGCTGCCATGCATTTAAATCAATTTTTCTTAATTAAATTATTAGAAATATATGATAACTTTAATAAGAAAGGATTACTATTATATGCACTTATTAAATTGTTAATCAATGATCATTAATTACCATAAACTAATGACTATTGACATGGAATGTATTATAGTAAGTTCTTTTAACTTGGTTTTTTTAAAGGTCAATTTAGATGTTTAATAATTCATGTAACATTTTTTATTAGGGTTTATGACTTGTAAGGGTAACCAACTGTTCCAATTGTACAAATGTTACCATGAAACTATTTTTTGTACTCAATTGACCATTAAACTCTTTTTGACTGTACATATAGTACCATTATGACCTGGTATAACAGGTAAACCACCGGTAACCACCACCACCACCACCAAAACACCACCACAGCCACCACCAAAACACCACCACAGCCCCACCACCTTCAAACACCACCACAGCCACCACCAAAACACCACCACAGCCACCACCACCTTCAAACCCACCACCACCACCACACACAGCCACCACCACCTTCAAACCCACCACCACCACCACACCCATCTCCACCACACCCACCACCATCTCCACTACACCACCACCACCATATCCATGACAACCACCACAACCACACCAACACCACCACCATCTCCACCACACCTAACACCACCACCATACCCCTTCACTTAACAGAAATCGAAATCGGTACCATCCTTCAGATCTGAAATCGGACGAAATCGGTACCAGATCCTTCAGATCAAAATCGAAATTGGTACCAGATCCTTCAGATTGAAATAGAAATCGGTGGTTGTGGTGGCTTCTTCAGATCCGAAATCGAAATCGGTTGTGGTGGCTCCTTTATGGTGGGTTTCAGATCTGGTGTTGTGGTGGAGATTGTGTTGGTGTTGGCGTGGCTGTGGTGTTCAGATCTGGTGTTCAGATCCGGAGTTCTCTAAAAATTCCGTTAACCGGAAAACTCCGCCGGCGATGGTAAATGGGTAGGACGACCAGGTGGCTCCGGTCACTTTTCTCGGCTAAAAAGCCTTCAAATCGCAGACAACAACAACACTCGCCGGAAAATCAAGATTCATTCACCGCCGGAAAATCAAGATTCTTCTCGAAACCGGCCGATGAAAACAAGCACGCGATAGCCGTGGCGGCGGCCACGGCGGCTGTGGCTGAGGCGGTGGTGTGGGTTTGATGGTGGTGGTGGTGGTGGTGATGGTGGAGGTGGGTTTGAAGGTGGTGGTGGCAGCTTTGGTGGTAGTGGGTGTGGTGGTGATGGTTTGAAGGTGGTGGTGGCTGTTTTGGTGGTGGTGATGGTGGTTACCGGTGGTTTACGGTGGTTTACCTGTTATACCAGATCATAATGGTAATATTAGTACAAAAAAACAAGTTTCACTGGTCAATTGAGTACAAATAAAAGTTTAATGGTAACATTTGTACAAATCGGATAGTTGGTTACCCTTACAAGTCATAAACCCTTTTTATTATATTGTATACATTCCCAAAAAATTGAATGAATTATATGGTTGTCTCTATGGTTTGCTCAAAATTTAGATTTAGTTTATAAAACAAACTATATATCTAAATTCTTAACTCTTTAATTTCATAATACTTATAGTTTCTGAATTTAGCACCATATTTAACAACTTTTAAGAGAAATAAGTTGATATGCGGACAAATAATATGGACCAAGTGTAATCTACAAAAGATATCAATGTTCTTTTTATTTTCTTTACTAAAATCTTTTTATACATCCAAAAGCAAATCAAGTTTTTTGAATTTAAAATACATATTTAAAAAATATTTATATTTTTCTAAAATACTATTAAATTGAGGAACTTACTTTTGCGTTAGAAATTCTTAGAAAAAACAAATTTCAAGAGAAGTTTCATATCTTTTGAGTTAGGAATTAGCATATGCAAGCAAAATATTAAAATGTAAAACGGTTAAAGTGAAATTATTTTTATATAATCAAGCTACAAATAATTAAAACAATAACAAAATAAAAACATAAAAAAGCATAACATTTTAAACATATACAATTGTAATAAAGATTAAAGAAATATCAGTTTCAAACAATTAAAAAAAACTATTGTTAAATCCTAATTAAAAAACAACATATAACTATATGAGCAATTAGAATAAAAACATTTGCTAGTTGTCTGAAAATACATGAATTCCTCTTGATTTTTCTTCTTCTTCTAAACGTTGGATTTTACAATGCAAAATAACTTTGTGAGTTCAACAGTTTTCATATAAATATAAAGATTTTTGTCTAATGTATATTTTAAATTTAAAAAATTTAATTTGTTATTAAATATAAAATACTTCTGATAAATAAACTTAAAAAAAGTGAGACGGAATTAAGTTTAGAGTGAATAGCACTTTCGGTTTCTGTAGTTTTTCTAAAGACTAATGTGTCCATAATAGTTGCTAAATGATGATGTTAACTCTAAAAACTATGAGTATTATGTAATTAAAAAATTAATAATCTTTGATGTAAGTAGTTTATTTTAGAAAGTAAATCTAATTTTAGAGTAAACCACAATAACCAACAATAGAATTCATTTTTTCTTTAATGAAAAAAGGTATTATTTCTTGAAAGAGTTTATAATTCAAGGATCAAAGGAAATTTACTTGAAATGTATTTAATGATTGTGAGTGAGGTATTTAATTACTTTTCTTTTGAAACTTAAAAATATTGTAATATATAACAATAATCTATATATATAGGGGTGGGTTTAAATGTGAACCACTTTTTGGTTGTAAACGTGAGGACAACCCAGAGCGCGACATGTGGCAATCTGATATCCGCTGATCAAGATTTATTCAGACTGAATAAGCCTTGACCCGCGGATGACCCGCGGCTGACCCGCCCGGGTCCGAGTGCATCAGAGTGCGAGTTAGTGTTATTCATACTAAATAACGCATTATTCAGTCTTAATGATAGCGTTATTCAGTATGAATAACACTAAGTCGAAAAATTTTCAGATTGCCACGTGGCGCGCTCTAGACTGTCATCACGTTCACAACCAAAAAGTGGTTCACATTTGAATTTTTTTCTCTCTCTCTCTCTCTCTCTCTCTCTCTCTATATATATATATATATATAGGGGTGGGTTCAAATACAAACCACTTTTTGGTTGTGAACGTGAGGACAACCGAGAGCACGCCACGTGTCACTCTGAATTTTCGCGACTTAGTGTTATTCATACTGGATAACGCTTTATTCAGTTTGAATAAAGCGTTATTCAGTATGAATAACACTAAGTCGCCGAAAATTCAGTGACACGCGCGACTTGTAACCAAAAAGCCCGCGACTTAGTGTTATTCAGTCTGAATAACAGTCGCGGGAAAAGTCGCGTGTGTCAGAAATTTTGTTGCTACGTGTCGCACTCTGGGTTGTCCTTACGTTCACAATGAAAAAGTGGTTTGTATTTGAACTTGCACCTATATATATATATATATATAGAGAGAGAGAGAGAGAGGAAAGTTCAAATGTGAACCACTTTTTAGTTGTGAACGTGAGGACAACCGAGAGTGCGACACGTGGCGGCTTTGAGTGTGGTCCCTCCCTTTAATTCAATGCCCTCCCATGAATCGCGCCTAGTCATCCGCCGTGGACATGACATGGCGCCTAGTCATCCGCCACGTGTCGCGCTCTCGGTTGTCCTCACGTTCACAACCAAAAAGTGGTTCACATTTGAACCCACCCCTATATATATAGAGGGAAGTTCATTTGTAAACCTCAAATATCTTGTAAACTTTGTGAACTCATCGTGGCCCTTGATCAAAAAAATCAAAGGAGAATATGGATTTATAGAAAATATGGAAATGTGAAATATATGGTAAGTCAATGATTATGGAAATATGGAAATGTGAAATATGGAAACCTTTTTGAAAATCAATGGTGTGGATTGGTTTACACGGTTTACAAAATATTTAAGGTTTACAAATGAACCTCCCTATATATATATATATATATATATATAGGTGAAAGTTCAAATACAAACCACTTTTTCATTGTGAACATGAGGACAACCTAGAGCGCGACAGGTTGCAACAAATTTTCTGACATGCGCGATTTTTCCCGCGACCTAGTGTTATTCAGTCTGAATAATAGTGTTATTCAGACCGAATAACACTAAGTCGCGGGCTTTTTGGTTACAAGTCGCGCGTGTCACTGAATTTTTCGGCGACTTAGTGTTATTCATACTGAATAACACTAAGTCGCGAAAATTCAGAGTGACACGTGGCGCTTCTCGCTTGTCCTCACTTTCACAACGAAAAAGTGGTTTGTATTTGAACCCACCTCTATATATATATACACACTTTTATCTAATGATTGTGTCTATATGCCGTCGATGTTATCTGCTTTAATAAAATCATGCTTTTAAACTTAAGTGAACTTTTATATTTTAGGAAAATGCTCTTAGTGTAACACGTCTCTGGTCAAAAGTAAAACTTGTTTTTTGATTAGCTTAGATTAATGCGATATTAAGTCAAGAGGATAATAACTTTAAAATCAAAGAATGTAGTTTATTCAAAATTAAAAAGAAAAAAGAAAACGCTTATCATAATGAAAAGTCTAATAGTGCTATTTAACCGATGAAAAAAATGTATTTATTTATAAATGATGAAAATATAAGCATATTATATAAATTTTTGCTATAACATAGGAAGATACCATACAAAACCTTTTAGTACACTTAGGCTATGTTTGGCAAGCGTAGCTTATAAGCTAGCTGGTAGCTGATAAGCTAGCGGATAGCTGATAAGCTAGCTGTTGATTGATAAGCTTGCTAGTAGCTGATAAGCTAGCTGTTGAACAAATTATGTTTGGCAAAAACTAGCTTATGAGTATGTGAAATGACCAAAAATGGTATATCTGAATTTAATAATTAATATTAATAAGGGTATAATTGGAAAAAGCTACAATAAGCTCCTCATAAGCTACTCAAAGTAGCGTTTCAAAAAGCTAGCTGATAAGCTAGCTTCCTGGTACATGTTTGGATGGACTAGCTTATAAGCTAGCTTATCAGTTAGCTTATAAGCTAGCTTATGCTTGCCAAACAAAGCCTTAGAAATTCTAGGTGACGTTTAAGAAAACATGAAGAAATCATTTGAATTAAGTTATTAACTAATTAATAATTTATCAAGAATATATTGTACTTATGTTTTCATTAATGCTCTTTAGGATGATCTATTTTAGTTCATTAACACCTAACCATGATAAGACTCTTGATCATTAAGAAATTAATAGGTTTACTTCATAAAAGTGTATCCAACTTGTCACGAAAAGTTATTGTATGTATTGTACTTTTATTTCTACCTTTTGACGTATCAATACTTTCAAACATGACATTTTAATGTATCCAACCTGCTATAGTAGGTTACCTGCTGATGTGACACCGATTTTAATGACATGGCAGCTGACTAGACGATGACATGTATTTTTTGTGTTTTAATTGCAAAGAAAAATTAAAAACAAAACAAAACAAAATCAAAAACCAGCTAGGGTTCTTGTAAACCAAACTGACCAGAAGGAAGAAGAAGATATCATCGCCGCCGGCATCTCACCGGCCGCCATTACCACCGCCGGTCGCCGTCACCACCGTCGGTCGCCGTCACCATCGTCGGCCTCCGTCACTACCACCTTCGATCAGCACACCATCGATTTCAATCAAGTTCGAACTAGTTCCATTGTGTTTAAACCAGACCATCAAGTTACCACCGCTCCCCGACCGCCATTGTTACCACCGCCTGTCGCCGTCACTACCACCGAGTTCGAAGACATGAAATCGATCTAGAGGGTTTCGATCTGGAAATCGTTACCGTTAGTTCCATCGATTTCCAGAGGGTTTCGAGATTTCTAGAGGGTTTTGATTTTCAGATCGAATCAAACACAAAATCTGATTTCCTCTATCTACATGTTTGAAGGTGCGATTTCCTATCACTCTCTTCATCTTCTAGGGTTTTCGTCTTCATATGAAATTTAGGGTTCTAACTCAAAACCCCCAAATCTTTCTCCCCCAGGTTCTGATTGTTAGGGTTTTCATCTGGGTTTGTGTTAGTTTGTTCTTGATGATGAATATAAACATTAAGGACCAAATATGGATTTGTTCATCCTTTTCATTTCATTTTCTTCATTCTTGGTTTTAATTAAAGACCAAATATGGGTTTTGTTCTTCTTTATCTGGGTTCATATGTTCATGTTCATCGTCATCATATTCATCAGCTTCATGTTCATTATCTTCATCAAGATCTGGGTTTTAATTTTATGTTAATGATATGTATTTTAAAAAAAAAATTATACAATTTACCGGTTACGTGTTAGTCAGGTAACCGGATACATTAAAATGTCATGTTTGAAAATATTGATACGTCAAAAGGTAGAAATGAAAGTACAGTACATACAATAACCTTTCGTGACAAGTTGGATACACTTTTATGAAGTAAACCCAAATTAATATGAGGCAAACAATTGAAAAAAAATAGGCAACGAAAAATAATAATTGAAGCAATTAAATATCAAATGAAATAGTGGGCACATGAGATAACATGCATGTTTTTTTTATTCAGGAGAAGCTACATAACTCATAAACGACCAGTAAAATGACCTTTACGGCAACACACTCTGCAAATGGCGCGCCTTTGGTTTTTGGTCCAACCATCATGAACAAATTCCATCAATTTTAAAGAAACCATATTTGAGTAAGTGCTAAAGTTGTAACTTCTTGACCATAATACTATGATGTTATGAAATTTTTGATAGGAGTTTGTTTCAAACGAATCGTACTTATTAAACAAAAGTAAAACTATGGCAATATAATCTATTAGCCTTTCCCGGTTATTTAGTTTACAAGAAGTTCTATAAATAGTAAAATGCATAAAAATGTAAGGAAACTTGTCCTGGTACTTATTTAGTGAACAACTAATTCTTTTTCTTAAGCAATGCAATAAACATTCAATTGTTCATATTTTATACTCATTATATCTCCTAAACAAGTTTTCAATCGAATGTAACATTGATGAATTTTGATGTGACATTTTTCATATAATCAAGAAAACAATATAATTTGTCGACTTAGAGTCCAGATCAAGGGTAATTGATTTGTATACCCATAACGCACATCCACTTTGCACAATATACCCATACCATAACGGCGATATAACTGCAACATAACGGCGACATAACGGCGATATAACGCACCAAAACGCCGTTATAACGCACCAAAACGCCGTTATAACGGCGTTTTGGTGCGTTATATCGCCGTTATAACGGCGTTTTGGTATAACGGCCCTTATAACGCACATTTGGGGGTATGGGTTGCAAAGTGGGGGTGGGGCTATGGGTATAACGGTAAAGCTCCCCCAGATCAAGCAATCATATGGGTATGAATCAAATTATATTGAGAGGGAAAATTAATATTACACTAAATAAGAATTAAGACTAATTTTGTTGTATTTTAATGCATTTTAGGCATTTAATAAAAAGGTAGGACATTGATGATATTGAATTATATATATCAATATAATATAATTTCTATTTCACTTCCTTATTGAGCCTCTATTTTTTGTTTCATCGAGTAATTTTGTCTTATTTCGTATATGAAATCCATAGAATCTTAATATGAAACAATGTTGCATTCCCAATTCTTTCATCTGAACAAATTGAGCTTCAATTCCTCTTACGATTGAACAACAGTATCAATCTTTTAAAATATTTTTGATCTTGATTTACTGGCTTTTTAAGTATGAAAATGGAGGTACGTGTTAAATTATCTTGCGCAATAATACCTTTTCATTGTTGTTAAAAATCTTGACTTTCATTATGTCTTTTCTATCTAGAGTATAACTCTAAACTAATTATAGTTATATTGATCATAATTCAACTCCCTATCGAGCATCATGTTTTTCAAACTTTTTTAGAATTAAGCGGGGAACATATCATTGTTTGAGGACCCACGAGGATAATATAGTACTTAGGAGCTAAGTTTTTGAGATTCTTAGTTAATGAAAACTATTAAGTTATAAACTCTATACAAATTACATCATACAAGCTTTTGATTAAAGAATTTTAGACATGACCCGATGGACCTAATTAAACTTTCTTACATAGGTATATTAACTTTTTTTGTGTCGTGAATCATGTTTATCTTCTAAAATATATAAACCTTTCTATTCTTATATAGATAATATTGATATTATGATATTAAAAAGATAGATATAATTCGTATCCACGGTTCTTATTTAATTTGAAAGTAAAAAGGGGAATTTTTCTTTGATGAATCTTATTTAGATTTGGTGGGGTTTTTGACGGTGGTTTGTATTTAAATCCAAAAGCAAGTGTCTAGATTCACATTTGTTTAAATATTTAAAAATTACAAAAGGGACCCTGAGGTTTTGCACACCCTTACAAATGCCACGAATGTTGAATTAAGCTTATTCAAACCTTATTGTAGACGACATACTTTTAATATTTGTAGTCTCACCAATCACTTTACATGGACATTTTCGTAATTTTACTTGTACCTAATGTCTATAATTTATTAAAAAAACGTTAGTAACACGCGTCAGTTTTATAAGAAGATTAAATCTTAAGATATTTATAGTTTTATCGTTTTATACTTTTATTGGTCGGATTAGACTTACCAACCTTCTATTTTATATCACGGGTCATTTCTAGAACAAATGATTGACGGGTGTTGAAATTGGAATCATAAGTTAAAGTCGGTGATCATTTTCACATGCGAAAACGAATTATTTCTAACCGTATTTATTTTTTGCAATGAAACGACAATTATGATCATTAATATCACCCAACTGTTTTTTAATTTACTTAGCTTAATTAAATTATTAGTTTATAAATCAAGATTCAAGATCAAGAAAATAAAAGACATGGGAAAAATAAGCATTTGATGGTATATAATATAAGGGAAAAGGGAAGGTGTGACAACATGTACCTAACCTTAGGTGCAATACTTATCAAAACTACGTAGTTTTGATAAGTTTAGATTAAAACCCCTAATTAACAAATTAAAAAAAACCAAAATCGACAGCTTTTATGATAAAAGTGAATAATATGAATTGGACTAAATGTAACGCCCATTTCCCAAAGTTAATTATTAACTCGTATTTTAAGTAATAAGTTGAGTCGAGTGTTCAACTTATCAGTTTCGGGATAAGAGGGTAATTAACTGAAATAAGGGGGGCATAGTGTAACTAGCTCATAACCTAGTTAGGAGCCCTTATCCCCTCATTTTTGGTCTTTGTGTTCTTGAGGAGAAGTAAAGAGAGAACAAGAGAGAAAAAGAGAGAAAAAGGGTTTTGAAAAGATTTCGAGATCCGGAAGAGGAATTGAGCATGGGAGGTGAAATCAATCCGTGAAGTGCCGTTAGAATCGAGTTCCTAACAAAAGGTACGGTTTATTTCGTGTTAATTTCGTGATTAGTCGGGTTTTGAGAACCTTGGAAACTAGGGTTTGTATTGGGGGAAAACCGTAGATCTCGATGATCCATGGGTGTTTTCCGAGTTTTGTTGTTAGTTTATCATGTTATATCATCATAGGATCGATCATAATCATTCGTGGGGTGTTTTGGGAGTCGATATTGAGTTTTGGTGAGTTTGGGTTAAGATTTTTGAAGCTGGTCGCGGAATTGTGCAGGTCTGTTAAACCCCGCGACCTAAGCCCGCGACCTGAGGTCACGGGGTTAGGTCGCGCAACCCTCTGTTCGTATTTTGAAGTTTTTCGTTTTCGATCCTTTTCGAGTTTTGGCTTTGGGCTTTCCTTAAGGGTTGTATTAGATGATGTTTGGGAGATTTTGGGGGCAATTGAGATAGTCTAACCTAGTTCTAAACTAGTGTTTCGGTTGTGAACTGTAAGTGTCATTTTTGGTGGTTTATTGATGTATACCATAATATGGTTGTATAGGTACTATCTTGTGCCGTGTCTAGCTATCAAACCCGTGTTTGATTTGTGAAGAATACCAAGGTGAGTTGCTAAAACCGTTTTGTTAAAACTGAGAGCTCATCATCTTGCTTGATTTACATATATTGTTGGTCATTGTGAATAAACATGATTTTGGATGAAATGCCTAAATTGTTAGGTTTAAAGATTGCCATAAAATGACTGAGTAATGATGCTTATATGAATGGCTTGATTTGGATTATTGTATACATGGAGTAGATTATCGCATGCTACTATTGTATGAGTTTAATCCATGTGATTATATGATAAATTTATTTATGAGAAATACGTGTTATTATGCATGCCACGAAATGATGCAAATGAATTGAATCCCGAGCATGTTGGCTTTTATGAAATGAATGAAAGTATTGAGACTTTCAATAACGCTTAAATTATATAACTAAAATGTTATGGAGCACCGTCGGTCAAAAGGTGTGATGCTATTGGTCACTAGTCAAAAAGTGGACCGGGATGTCACTAGTCAAAAGGTGAGTACCCATGTTTTTACGCAAACGTAAATTGGACGATGTGGCACTAGTCAAAAGGTGTACATTGTGTCGTTTTTTGAAATGAGATTGATTTAAAGTGGCACTAGTCAAAAGGTGTGCACTTTCAAGTTTACACGAGTTCGACTCAGTCTTGGTGGCACTAGTCAAAAGGTGTGCATCTATGTCCCTCGCCATTCGTGTGGCCGCGAATGTGCCTGGCCTCTGAGGTTGTCTATTTGAGTCTTCGTAGGAGGACGACAACGGGGTGTCTCGACTCTGAGGTGTAACTTGCTTGGCAAAAGTGGGTGGCTCCCACGGTTTTCAAAGATAAAAGATAAACCGGTTTAACATGATGCATTTTGTTGTTAATACACTCTTGCATATCTCACATGTCTTAACATGCTTTCATATGTATGATATTTTGTTGATACAACTCACTAGGCTCCTTTGGCCTAACACTTACGTGGTGTCGATGTGTCTCTCAGGTACTAGGGACGCTGTTCCCAAGTAGGTGCCGGGATTGAGAATGAGCTTTGGGGAATGTGTGAAGAGACCGGTCCATCTAGACCACAAGTTGATAGTAGAAACTGTTGACCTTTTGTAGTCTTTTCCTTGTTAGGAATTAGACTTGTTGGTTATTATACCACTCCATTAAAGTTCAGATTTTGTAATTGTACATTACTTTATACCCCATTTTTGGGAAGAGCTCACGATTTGGCGTATATTTGTACTAACACCTTTCGTAGATGAAGGTTTTTGTTCGCTCCAATTTTTGGGGTGTTACAGGTGGTAACACAATTTACGCCACAGCGTGAGCTCATCCCAAAAACAGGGGTATAGAGTGTTGTATAATTACATGTTTGTAATATCGACAAGCAATAACAATAACCAACTAATCTATTCCTACTCTAGGAAAAGATTACAAAAGGTTTATCGTTCTATAATCGCCAAAGGTCTAGAGGACTGGTCCCTTCACACATCCCCAAGCTCACTCTAATCCAAGCTCCTACTTAGGAGCGACGTCCCTAGTACCTGAGAGACACATCGACACCAATCAAGTGTTAGGCCAAAGGAGCCTAGTGAGTTGTATCAACATAACACAATTCATAAGAATTCATACCATGACATACGAGATACGCAAGTATAATGAACAATCATAATAAAAGCATACTAACAACAAATGTTAAACCGGTTTATCTTTTATCTTTGAAAACCGTGGGAGCGACCCACTTTCGCCAAGCAAGTTACACATCTGAGTCGAGACACCCCGTTGTTGTCCTCCTACGAAGACTTGAATTGACAACCCTAGAGGCCAGGCACATTCGCGGCCACACGAATGGCGAGGGACATAGGTGCACACCTTTTGACTAGTGCCACCCAAGACTGAGTCGAACTCGTGTAGACTTGAAAGTGCACACCTTTTGACTAGTGCCACTTTAAATCAATTTCATTTCAAAAATGACACAGTGTTCACCTT
The DNA here is from genome assembly GCA_030169165.1 of Centaurea solstitialis. Classification (NCBI taxonomy): domain Eukaryota; kingdom Viridiplantae; phylum Streptophyta; class Magnoliopsida; order Asterales; family Asteraceae; genus Centaurea; species Centaurea solstitialis. The sequence goes on from CM058042.1 coordinate 20,810,639, forward strand.
TTGACTAGTGCCACATTGTCCAATTTATGTTGCGTAAAAATATGGGTACTCGCCTTTTGACTAGTGACATCCCGGTCCACTTTTTGACTAGTGACCAATAGCATCCCGCCTTTTGACTGGCAGTGTTCCATAACATTTAAGTTATATAATTTAAGCATTATTGAAAGTCTCAATACTTTCGTTCATTTCATATAAGCCAACATGCTCGGGATTCAATTCCTTCGCATCATTCCGTGGCACACATATTAACACGTATTTCTCATAAATACATGCATCATATAATCACATGGATTTGACTCATACATTAGTGGCATACGATAATCTACTTCATGTATACAATAATCCAAATCAAGCCATTCATACAAGCATCGTTACTCATTCATTTCATGGTGATCCTTAGACCTAACAATTTAGGCATTTCATCCAAAATCATGTTTACTCACAATAACCAATCAAGATAAGTAAATCAAACAAGATGATGTGCTCTCAGTTTTAACAAAACGGTTTTAGCAACTCACCTTAGGGTTTACACCCAAAATCCCCAAATCTTCCGATTTAGGTCAAATATGTGAACAAACCTAGAATCAAGTAAATCGAACCGTAGGTTAGTTTCATAACTCTTAGCACATAGATTAACCAACCTCACATGGTTTAGATAAAGCTTACCTAGCCAAATCTTGAACAAACCCTAGAATGAACATTTTGCAACAATGGTGATTTGAGGTTGTAAAAGGTGGAGAAGATGAAGGTGGAGGAGATCTATATACCAAATCTTGCTACCTTGAAGCATTAATCCATCCTTGTAGTCTTGAAGAGCTCGAAAAATCGAGAAGATAGCAAAAAGAATCACCAAAATCGGAGTTGTAGAGAGAAAGATATGAAGAAATGAAGAAGATGGCTTAAAATTGCGTTTTTCAGGTCTGGCCAGCGGTAATGGCGGGTCCCCACCCGCGGGTTGACCCGCGGCTGACCCGCCCTTACTCTGAAACCCGCCTGAAACCCGTGCGGTTCATTGTTTTGGCCATAACTTCTTCGTTATAGCTCCGATTTCGATTCCGAAAGAACCGTTGGATTCGTATTTCAATTTCCCATCCAACAAGACCATAAAATCTAGGTTTTGATCAAAAGTTCTATTTTTCATATTTTCTTAAAAGATAAGTTTTACACAGATCCGGATTCGCATTTGTCCAAAAATCACAGGTGTTACAAAATTGCCAATAACCGGCTGAAACCCCAATAAGTTATTATCACTATTAATAACATATTTCTTATGATGTGGTTTTGATGTGATAATAATTTGACTATTGTTTATCATGATGACTCAAGGGGTGTAAACGAGTCAAGTAGTAGATTAATCTAGTCAGACTCAAAGAAGTATTCAAGCTCAAGCTTTGATTAACATGTTTTTGAGTTAGCGAGCTCAAGATTGAAGCTAGTTTAAGGGTTTGAATTCACGACCAATTAACTCATTTATCGACTTGAGTTGGATGATTTTTATATTTTTATTGTATAATTTTTATATGTTTGGCTCAAAAAATGTTTGCTCAAATGCACAGCTCGACTCTACTCGCCTCTAAAAATTGGATCGATTTTTAAAGCGAGTCAAGTCGGACATTGGTTTTATAAAGTTTGCCTTGTTAAAATTAAACCAATTTTATTTTATGTTCGAGATCAACTCGAGCTCAAAATTTTAAGCTTGAGCTCAAGTGCTTAAGTAGCCCGTTAAAAGGCTCGATCTGCTTACACACTGTGTCTATATACAATGGTTGTTTTTTCATTGAAAGCTATGCGGATAAGTTATCTATATATAATAATTTATTCCTAAAAATAGAAAATATTTTATTTCTAAAGTCATTTTGTTAAGAGAAGGAAAGTATTTTTTTTTTCTTATAAGCTATTAGAGACGGGTTTTTTTTTGTTAAAAAAACACTATTTACATAAAACACTCTTCTAGAAGTTTACTTTTTAAATTATCAAGTTAATATTAAACAACTATATACTCATTAGGTTGCTATTAATAAAAAAACTGAGTACGATATAAAATTAGTTAAAAAACAATCTTGATAAAGAAACAAAACTATATATTAATAAAAGAAATAAAACTATATCTCATAAAAAGTATTGCTCACCAAATGAGACTGTTCTAGTAATTTAAGAAATATAAAATACTTCAAAGATCCTAGGGGTTGAATTATGAAATGTCAAGCTCCAAACTACAGCTGTATTTATTAAGCTCTGAATGACATAATTTAAAAGCCTCGTGTCTGAATTACTAAGACAAGGCTTTTGTTTTATAAAATTGTGAAATTCTCTTGCCGATTCTAAAAAGCCCTGTATTGTTCAACTACAAATACTAGTCTTCGGCACTTCGCTAGTATTGTTCTCGTTTCATCTTTCGTTTGATGACTAAAATTTTGTGTTCGGCTTTTTTGCCTGTCATCAGATATAGATAATCTTCAATTCATAACTAAACATTAAGTTCACATTTAAACATTTAAAAATACTAGTATTTTTATTCAATTTTTATAATCAGAAATATAGAGATTAATAATTTACTGCGTTAAATAATGTTTATATTAAGTTCACATTTAAGATTACATTTTGTAAAAGCAACCCAACGTTTATTGTCTTATCAAGTTGTAAAATCTTCAGACCATATGTACTTAGTTGAAGCCGGATTACATTCTTTTGAAACAACCCCAGCCCAACAACCCAATATTTTTTATTTGTATAACAAAACAATCAAATACAAAACACTATTAAATTACAAACAGTGTACATACACCATGGAATTCATTGGTTGAATCAATGTAATAAATTCATAAAACTGTTTAATATTATAAAACCATAGTACATAAACATTTTCCCTCCTAAATATGTTTCATATTTTGATAATTTTGTATAAATACAAAATTCTTTGTTTTATTTTTAGGGTTTACTTCACGGGAGTGTATTCAACTTGTCACGAAAAGTTAGGGGGCGTTTGGTTGGTGGTATTAAACAATCAGGAATAGGAATGATAATAAAAACTGCTGTTTGGTTTGATATTATATAATGGAATCATTCCTGCAGATCCATTAATTTCCATTATTGACCAAATTGGGGGGAATGAAATTTTTATTTATACTTGGTTCTTTTTTCCACTCATTGTTCCATCTATGGATGTTAAATGAAATATCTTTTGTATTTTCAAGTTGGGAAAACATATTTTTTCAATATGAATCAATTTTTCATTGATTATAGTGGGTTAACCAAACAGCATCAATGCAATGCTCATTCCTATTCTCCTGCATTCCCATTTTCATTTTCATTCCCATTCCCTGAAATGAACCAAACACCCCCCTTATTGTATGTATTGGACTTTGATTTTTTCCATTGTATGTATCAAACTTACAAAAACCTACCATTTGATGTATTTGATTAAAAGTTGGATACACTTTTGTGAAAGTTGGATACACTTTCGTAGTAGATTTTGATAAAATTTGATACATTAAATGGTAGTTTTGATATGTTTGATACATACAATGGAAAAAATAAAAGTTCAATACATACAATAACTTTCCGTGACAAGTTGAATACATTTTTAGGAACTAAACCCTTATTTTTATTACTCCAATAAAACATTTTCATTTTTATATAAAAACACAAGTATATAAACAACTTTATTAGTACATGTATCAATTAAAAATAGTTCAATGTAACAAGTTGTATCAAATGATTTATAAGAAATAAAATTATGAGTAGAAAATACAACATAATAAGCTATAGCAAATTATTTTTAAGAAAAGAAATTATGGGTAGAAAATACAACATCCAACGAGTTAGATAAATAATTAAGATTTCTCAAACCACAATTGCACAACCAATTGAACTATAACATTTATTATGTTGAATTATATTGAAAAGATAAAACAAGGTTATGCTCAGAAGCCAAGCGTAACAAGAGTATTTCATAGAAGATATTCAACACAAAGTTGAAGGTACCTTCTTACATGTTAACTTTCTCATCACCGCATCTCAACATTTGGTTACAAGCTTCCGAAATAAGTAAATTAAAACTATTAAATACCGTTAAAATTTTTGAAATCGTAGACGATCATATATGGCTACCCGTAATTTGAAAGAAAATGAGCAAAACATCCACCATCAATCGTGTTATATTTGCATTTTATCGAACACCGTTCAAAAGGTAGCTTGTTTTGAGGATTTCAACAAACCACCCGTATTTCAACAATTTTTTCTTAATTGAAAATGTCCTATAGTTTCTAATCTAAACTACTATGTAAAACAATATTGAACCTATCAGATTGTAAAACGGTTTTTTCTTAACCAAAGATATCTGATACAAGCCCCACCCGCAATCACTTTACAACCAAACACCTACATTGAACAATGTAATCAAGCGTCAACTGCCACAATTATCCTGTAAAGTTACCCTTAAAAGTCCCCAAGGGAAACCCAAAATCGAACCCTCGATCCATATTCTCCCAACCTCCAAACTTGAACCTTTCCAAACTAAAATTTGGATATTTTAATTCACTTGATCACATAAGATTAAAACATATAATCTTAATCATTTACAATGTTTTAAAAACCGAGTTTTTAGTTGAACCGGTGTTACACCGGTTTCCGGTTTAGCATTTTTATGTATTTTCCATTTTCCAATATAAATACACACTATACATGTTAGAAATAAATTTAGCTTATTATCTACATTTTTAATTTGTGAATGTAAGACAAAATCATTGTTCAATTAAATTGAAAACTTAGAAGAACGTATGTATGCTCAGAAGCCAAGCGTAACAAAAATATTTCATAGAAGATAATCTTCATCACAAAGTTGAAGCTACCTTCTTACATGTTAGCTTTCTCATCACTGCAACATTCACTTTCCCCAAATTATACAAACAAAATTCAAACTTAATTAAAAAAAATCAATAGCATATAGCTACTAGTAATTTGAAAAAAGATGACCAAAAAAACATCTCGTTTCAATCGTGATAAGTAGCAAATTTATCGGCACCGTGCAAAAGGTAGCTTGTTTAGAAATTTCAACAAACCACCCGTATCTAAGTATGCCTTTTTCAAGTTGCATCACAGATAGATATATATAACAGATGATTTATGAAGATGAAATGTATCCGATATATTGTGTCATGAAAACATGAATAGAGATTTCCATGGGTCTTAAATAACGGATTAATACAATTTAGGCTCTAAGCGGCAGTCAAGTCGCCAATAAATCGACGCCTGCTGTTGACTCGATTAATAGAGCCCTAATTCACACAAAATCACACTTTTTTTCTTCCTAATTGAAGAAATCCTATAATTAAAAAAAAAACCTACTAAAATTGAATGAGATCGAAACGGCTTACATTACCGGAATCGCTATAAACAGATCGGAAAACGAACACCGGCAGATTGTAGATGACTCTGCTTTTCTGCTTTAAACTGAATCGAAAGTATGGAATATATAGCGGCAGAAGGAAAGCGTGTAAGGTGTTGATCGAAACCCTAAAAATGGAGGCCATGGAATCATGTATTATTTGAAGCCCAAAGATGATATGAAGGAATGGGCCTGCTTTGTTATTAGTATAAAATACATAAATGGTCCTTGAACTATCTTCAATATACGAGTTTAGTTAAATGGTTTTTTTGTTTACAAGGTTGGTTGGTTGGTTAGTCGGTCTGAATAAGCTTGCTTTAATGACATTCAAGTTCAAAACCACTAACCATATCAATGTTACTATGTTAGGATGTGCATACCATATGGACTTGAGTTGGCACATTTTTGTTTGGTAGGTGTTTGAGTTTGCTATTAGTTAGTTTGATACGAAATCACAACAGAAGTGTATGATAAACTTTAGAGTAATTACATATTTGGTCTTTGTTATTTTAGTTTTGTCATGGATTTAGTCATTATATTTTTTTATTCCAAAGAGTGAATTTTGGATTTGATATGATTTGTGTTTTGTTTTACTATAATCCTCATACCATGTTTATTACGAAGGCTAACATCTGTGACATAAATAGCATCATGTGCCCTGCACAACATGGGTATAAATGTCATTTTGCCTTTTCACTTTCAGTTAAATCTAATACTTGGAATTGGAAGTGACTGTAAAACCACGACCGTAGATTATGAAAGCTTCCTTAATCAATCTTCATTCATCGCTTTTGAAGATGATTTAAACACAATGGAACATTCGAAACACCATGACAAAGTTGCAATCGTTGAAATATATGGTATGTCATCAAAAAAAACGAAAATTCTTGTGTTTTTCCATTCATAACTTGTTTTTACACACGTATTTTTTCTTTAATTTTGACTTGCAACATGTTTTAAACAAAACTGTATCCTATCCTTATCTCACTAAATTACATCATTGATTTTTTTTTTCACAAAGTCTCTTGGCATGATCTATCTCAATGGTAACATGAATTTTATTGATTTGGTTGATACGAGTCAATTCTAATTGCAAGATGTGAGGGAGATAATGGCAAAATTAGGGTATAAAGATGATGAACTCAAGTATTATCACTTCAAATTTCCAAAGCTCTAACTTAGACTTTGGACTCTAAGATTTAGATAGTGATGAAGATATGTTAACTTGTTCAAGTATGCCCATATTTGCAAAATAATAGAGGTTTATAGTGAAGAGGGGAACGATCGTGATCTTATTGGGGGTGTAATGTTGACTTCAAATAATTGTTACTTTAATTGATTGTTTTTTGGAGATGTAATGTTGATTTTAAACCGTTGTTGTTTTGATGGTTGTGTTTTGAAAATGTAAGGTTGGTTTCAAACAATTGTTACTTTTAAATGCAAATATCTTTTTTTGCACTTTAACAAATTAGTTTTTCTTGACAAGAAAATTAGTTAACAAATTAGTTTTTCTTGACAACAAAAATAGATGATAGATGGGTTTTTAAGATGATGATTGAGACCAACTCCACAATTCGCTATTCTATATTTTATTTTATTTTATCTTTATATATTTTTTAAATCCACGTACTAAGTCTAATTGAAAGGGAAAGGTAAAATGACACTTATACCCATGGTGTGCAAGGCACATGATGCCTTTATCGTCTCAAGTTAACCGTATTAGCTTTCAGGGACTTTAGCCACAACACATTATATCCATAAAAAACATAGTATAAGGATCATAGTCAAAGAAAACATAAAATCATAGGGACCATATCCACAACTCACTCTGGTTTTTATTTTCATTATGTTTTAGTCCATCTCATTAACGACCCTCTGATTTTTGTTTATTATTTTAATATAAATATACAGAGAATTAAGAGAGAAAGAGGGAAGAGAGAGAGAGAGAGAGAGAGAGAGAGAGAGAGAGAGAGGTTTCAATGGGTTTAGAAACTCTCGGCCATAACCCTTGAAACCCAACCCACCCCTCCCGTACCACCAACCTCCCCTACCCGCACCCTTACCTGCTTGGTGAGTTGGTGTTACTCATGGCCTAAGGTCATCCGTGGCACCAACCTCTCATGTCACCTCAACGACACATCAATTTTCCCATCCTACCCTTTGAACCCTCAAGTGGAGTAGCACCAACATTTCATACACTCATACAAGAGAGAGAAAGAGGGAAGAGAGAGAGAGAGAGAGAGAGAGAGAGAGAGAGAGAGAGAGAGAGGTGGGTTCGACTCGCTTGAAAACCTCACCATAGCCTACCCGCCCTGGGCGTACCATGAAACTGTGGTACCCGTTGAACCTGCTACCCAACCAGCGATGAAGCGATGAACCCAGGTTGTCGTATGCATGGCCTAATAGTGCTAACATTATTATTCTCTTCTTATTATATATGGGTATCAGAAAATGAGAGACTACAATAACATATTGAACCTTAAATTTCCATCGTAATGGTGGGTAAAACACAAAAACTTCAACTATAACTCTTTGAAATTAAAGCAAATTTCTTAACGCTAAAATTTTATTTTATTTTATATCGCGATAACTATTACATGCCAGCAACAAAAATACTTCTAGCGCTCCATAGATCCTCTAACGGCGAACACGTAACCACGGTATTTGGTCCTTGTCGGTTGTGACCACCCATACAGACCATGGACCACATTCATTAGTTGCAGCAAACCCACAAGCACTAGCCCGATTAGCCAGGCTGTTCGGTGCCATAGGTTAAGAAAGTTCATGTGCAACCAGGATCGTGACACATAATAACAACCTGAAGAACCAAGAAATACTGCGAATTGCAAATACGTTCTCCAAACAAACAACTATATCCATTAAAGAACTTAATGGGAAACCAATCAAAGTACCAAACAGCCCCACAATCCTTGGGGAAGGAAATCTTTCCAGCACTATAGTTCACATGTGCACGCTCTAACACGGGCAACGAAAACAAAATTCTCAAATTATTTGGGAAGTGGTTCCGACCAGTATGTTCTCGAGACAAACTTAGTTAGATATATCCCATCCATTGACTAAGTAGAACTACATTTCTAAGTAGACTATCTTATTTATCTGTAAACGCATAGGCAAAAGGCTAACCTTGACTCAAAAAGTTAAACATAGTAACCCGTGATGGTGAATCCTCGTCCCACAATCTCGCCAGCACAATACCAAGCAAAACACTCGAGCCCAAAAAGAGCAGCAATTCCCATATCTTCGGTTTTTAGATCTTGTCTTGTCTTTACTAGTTGCTTCAAATGATCAAGCTCCTTCCAGAATGCATCATAGCGACTGGGAATACTGATTCAAGGAGACAAGCATTGATTAATAGAAATTTAAGTATAGCAATAAAAAACAAAACAAAACGAGCCAATCATATCTTACTGAAGGTGGGGTCCGGGGGTGGGAATGTGGGATGTAAGCAGATTTTTCCTCAATCCGAAGTGTGCGAAAAAAAAAGTTCGTCCAAAAAGTTTGAATAATTTGTATAAGGAAAGAATTGGAATATCATTGACCATGCCAAGTTGAATGACATCCAAACTCTATATAGTAACTAGAATCCAAATCCCTAGCATATAGATACATAGATATACATATGGGGTCAAGTTCAAATGGAAACTCAAATTTGATTGCGAACGTGAAGACATCCGAGAGCACGCCACATGTCCTATTTGGCTCATATTCAGACTGAATATTATGTGTTATTCAAGGTGAATAATACAGTATTCAGACTAATACAACATGCAGTAGTATTCAGTCTGAATCCTGTATTATTCACCTTGAATAATGCATAATACTCGGTCTGCATAATCTTGTATTACTCATACCGAATATGCCACATGGCACACTGTCGGCTTCCTCACGTTCACAATAAAAAATGAGTTTCCATTTGAACTTTCCTCTATAAATACATATACACACACACACATACATGCGCTTTTTTGCAACACCATGTAGTTTTTTCATTCTATTTTCCTTTGTTTCTGCTGCTGTTACCAAAAATTTAGATAAAGATTTGAACATGCAACCTGTAATGCCACATGCAATGACATTAACATTAAGCTACACTCGCTTTTTGTTAACTTATTGAGCACACATCAAATTAAAACAAGTGCAGCTTTAAGACTTCTAATTGTGTTCCTATGCATCGGGACAATAGAGTGAAGAGGCAGGCATCCCCTACCCTAACTAAATCCGACCCTGTATAGACATATATGTACACACATGTGTATGTAGTGATACAACAACTATATTCTAGCCAAAGGAAAATCTATGTAATAGTAGAAGAGGAATACCAGCTCGAGGATTCACACACAAATTTGAGTCTACTTAAGTTGGTGATTTGAGTTTCTTTATTAAACAAAATAGCCAAACTTTAAAGAAGTAACAATGTGGCAAACCTGGCAAGTCGAGTGTAAAGTAGCTGATTCGACAACTGCTGGCATTTTTCTATAGTTGGTGGATCCTGAATGTATTTCTTGTTCTGCTCTAGTGTCTGCTTATAATAGGTGCATCCATGCTTGGAGAAAAACTTTGAGGCTTCAGCCGCCTTTGATCGTAACATTCGCAACTTTGATGCCATATTTCCTACCCTAGAATAGCATACAAAAGATTTAAAAAAAGGAATTTAAATCCATTTAGCCAATAAGAATCAACAAAATCATAATGATAGATTCTTTGATTAGATAGTAAAAGCTTCAAAGGATATCGATGGAGTTCATAACTCGGTCTTGGCAGCAGTTCTTTTCCGACATGGATTTTAAATTTAAAACAGCAACGGATACGTTTGAGAAGTTGACACTAAATCCATGGAAATATTCCTTAAAAACTGATCAAATGAATAAGTGTTCATATGAAGCCCGGACATTATAGATTTTTATCCTTTCAATATCACTATTCACATGTGAATACATACATAACAACCAAATGCACTGGTAGACAAAATGCAGACTCTAAGACCAATGAAATTAATGCAAACCAAAACCAATGCATCAAAAAATTTAAGCAATTTTTTCAGATTACTCAGAAATGAAGAGTACTAGAATCACAATTTCCCCATAATAATCATCCATTTTAAACAATCTAAAAATAGCCAACCAAACTACTTCACCTAGCTCCAAAACTACACCATTCTAATGAATCAAACCCTAAAATAAACCATAAGAGAATCTAATACCAGCTACTTTCACCATATTGTACACAAGTTTACATTATAATTTAATGTGATACAAGAATAAAGCATAAACATCATGAATCAATAAGATCAAAATGATGCATACGAATTTACGATCAATACTATGGCTTCCAATAAACAATTAAACATATTCACAGAAATTTCAGACATTTTCCCCAAAAAAAATTGTGTACTCTTACAATCTATAACACATTTGACACATAAATCATCCATTAAAAAGAGAAAAAAAAACGAAATCACATATATTTATTATAAATTGATCGACGATAAACCAAAAGGAAATTGATTTACCTTTCTTCTAAAATTTGGTACAGTTAGACGAGAGAGCGTTGAGAAGGGTTTTGAGAGCCTCCATGGGTTAGTTAGTATTATATACTAACAAATTTTACCCTTCATTTTTTGAAAAGTCACATAATGGGTTCTGATTTTTCTTCTATTGAAACTTTTACCCTTAATATTTTGAAGAATTGACATGATAGTCCCTACATACACCTTTTTCTTCAATATCTTTTTGGCCTTAAGTTATACAAGTGGTTCCTTTGATTTTTGTTCAAGTTGCATGTTTAGTCGCTTGACTATTTTCAGTTGGGTAGAGGCGTGTTTATAGGTTTTCACGTGTCCACGAATGACGTTGATAATATTTGGGTGTTTTGTTTCAACAAGGTTACAAGATCTAAACGTGAATACACCTTATACATCGTATTTAGGGGCTATTTGGCAGTTGCTGAATGGTTTGGTGGTGGATGATTAAGCGATCAGAACGATTAAGAGGCTCTTATGATATGGTGCAAAATGAAATATGGTGGTTTGGTAATTGTTGAGTATGAAATCAAGATTCTGAATAGTTAAGAGACGTACAAGATACTAAATCATTCAAAAGGTTTTGGAACCATTAAGAGACAGTCCAATTTTTTATCAAACAAGATCCACCTCTTAACGATTTAGAAGCTGCCTCTGAATGGTGTTATGTTTTAATCAAATCTATTACCACATTCAAGCAACGGAAGCATATTCAAAAAAAACTATGGTAACAACAAATTAATAACCTTTAAGGATGCACATGTTATTAGAAACTTAACTACAAAAGAATGATCAAGAGAACTTACTTGATAGCGATTGTTGAAAAATTCGACGGAAAAATCAAACCTTTGATCTTGCCTCTTGGATGTCAAGGACCAATAGTATGAATCCCTCTAGTGGCTCACACCTAAGATCACCAAATACTAACAACCAAGAACGCTCAAACCTTTTGGCTTTTGAGAGGGAAGGAAGAGGATGCCAGAGAGAATAAAGAATGAATGAATTAATGATTTGGGTTTGATACCAAAACATCTATTTATAATTTCTTGATTGAGGCTTCCTAATCCTACACAAACTGATAAACCAATTAAAACTATTTTAATTCTTATCAAGTTATTATCCTTTATATATAATTAATCCAATTAATTATATTTTGGATATTATCTAGTTAATTATATTTATCCTCAACTGATAAATAAATTAATCACTTTCACCCCCTCTAATTTCTTGATTGTTTATTTAGGTCTTAAGGGCAACCCAAAAGGACTCTGCCATTATTAAAATACTACCAGTAGTTAATATCTTGGACACTATTTCCAACAGTCTCCCACTTGGACAAGTTATTAACTTCGTCTGGTCAATATTTTCAAATAACAGAGCAAACCATCCAATGAAGCTGCCGAACTCTGATAAAGATTCGGTCCTAAGATAAGTGATTTAATGTTCCTTTGTTCTACAAGATATCATATGAACCTGAGACATGGATAATAGTCTATCTCATGGATCAAAATTATGTTTCCCGATTTCCAATATGTGTTGAATTCATCAGACTACTCAATTGAACACATCAATTCCAGTCAGGGTTTGGCCAAACACTTAATGTCAACACCAAATCATTGAGGGGCCCATGGATATCGCTTCTCCTGTTTAGGCAGAAGGAACAAATAAACTTTGACTACACAGTTCATTTCTACTCATCATATCATACATGGACATACCCTGTATAGCAGCCAGTTACGGTCAACGTTGGAGTACACCAAAGCATGACAGAATCATAGAGCAAAACTCTATGTATCTCTGTTTGAAGAACATAAAATATTATCATCTCAAAATTACTCTGACTTAATCTATGAAGTAAACTTTTGAGTGCGGGTTGTTCCAATACTCAAATCACTATTAAGTACTCATGAGTGTTAGTTGCATTCTCTATGCTTCTAACACTCCATGACAGTCTTGAATCACTACTTACTTCCAGGAGTATGACTGACTGTGGAGGTTTAAGTAAATTAATACTTAGGAAGTTGGTTCTAAACATGCAAAACGAAACACTATAATAAATTAAATGTAAATGGACGCAATCCAGCATATATTATAATCTCCATATAATAATCTCCAAGTCAAATACAATTTATTATTGTTTTAATACATCAAACTAAAAACTAAAACATTCAAGATATATTGATATTTCTAACACCTATGGCTTCAGTATGATACTCATGTTTGGGTCGAGTTAAGGCTTTCGTGAAAGGATCCGCCGGATTCTCTTCAATCGGTACTCTACTCACCACGATCTGTTTTTCCTCAACCTTGTGTCGCACAAAATGATACTTCCTTTCTATGTGCTTTGATTTCCCATGGTCTTTAGGTTCTTTAGTCAATGCGACTGCACCTTCGTTGTCACAGAAAATTTCAATGGGTTCACTGATGCTTGGTACGACACCCAGATCACCTATGAAATTCTTCAACCATGCGGCCTCTTTTGCTGCTTCACTAGCTGCAATATATTCCGATTCACATGTGGAGTCAGCCACCGTGTCCTGTTTGGAACTTTTCCAAGTTACAGCCCCACCATTCAACAAGAACACCCACCCTGACTGCGAGCGGGAATCATCCCGATCTGTCTGGAAACTCGCATCAGTATAACCTGTTACTCGTAATTCATTCTTTCCACCATAGACCAAGAACACATCTTTAGTTCTCCGAAGATACTTAAGAATGTTCTCTACAGCCGTCCAATGACTTTCGCTTGGGTTCCCTTGATATCTACTCACCATGCTTAAAGCAAATGAGACATCAGGTCTAGTACATGTCATGGCATACATGATCGATCCAATAGCAGATGCATATGGAATTCGACTCATTCTGTCCAGTTCCTCACTAGTACTGGGACATTGATTTTTACTCAATCGTATGCCATGTTGCATGGGTAAATACCCTTTCTTGGATTCACTCATATTAAATTTCTTCAATATCTTATCCAAGTATGTACTTTGGCTAAGTCCAATTAAACGCTTGGTTCTATCTCGAGATATTATTATTCCTAGTATGTATGCTGCATTTCCCAGATCTTTCATAGCAAAACATTTCCCGAGCCAGATTTTTACATCTTGCAACATTGGAACATTGTTTCCTATGAGTAGTATGTCATCAACATATAAGACTAGGAATACAACATTACTCCCACTAGCTTTAACATATACACAAGACTCATCTTCGCTTCGAGAAAATCCAAACTCTTTGACCTTTTCATGAAAACAAAGATTCCAGCTACGAGACGCCTGTTTAAGTCCATAAATGGACCTTTTAAGCTTACACACTTTATCTGGATATTTGGCATGTACAAAACCTTCAGGTTGTGCCATATACACATCCTCATCAAGTTTCCCATTAAGGAAAGCGGTTTTTACATCCATTTGCCAGATTTCATAGTCATGAAATGCAGCTATGGCAAGCAGTATCCTGATAGACTTAATCTAAGCTACTGGTGAGAAGGTTTCATCATAATCAATCCCTTGAGTTTGAGTGTAACCTTTTGCAACCAGTCTAGCCTTAAATGTGTGCACATTCCCATCCATGTCGGTCTTCTTTTTGAAGATCCATTTATTCCCAACTGTCTAGCGACCTGGTATATGATCAACCAATTCCCTAACATGGTTATCGTACATGGATTGAATCTCGCTCTCCATTGCCTTTTTCCATTTGGTAGCCTCAGGGCCTACCATCGCTTCCTTGTAGTTAGATGGTTCATCTACACTATCAAATGTCTTATCATTGACTAGTGTATCTCCTTCCTTTGTAATATGAAAACCATAATAATACTCAGGAGCTTGATTAACTTTACTAACTCTACTAGTTCTGCGAAGAGGTGGTGGAGTTATGTTAGTTTCCTCAACAGGTGACTCAACCTCATGTTGAGGGCTAGTGTCAACTATAGGTTCATCATTGGTTGTCTCTTGAATTTCTTCAAGATCAATATTACTCCCACTATCCTCTTTGGAAATGAGCTCCCTTTCTAGGAAGACTCCCCTTCTAGCCACAAACACTTTGTTTTCAGAGGGTTTATAAAATATATATCCAAAGGATTTGTAGGGATAACCAACGAATAGACATTTCTCTGCCCTTGGCTCCAGCTTGTCGTTAGTTTCGCGCCGAACGAAAACTTCACAACCCCAGACCTTTATATGTGCTAACGAGGGACAAGTCCCAGTCCACATTTCAGAGGGTGTCTTTGCAACCTTCTTAGTTGGAACAAGGTTTAAGATATGAGCTGCAGTTTCTAAGGCATAGCCCCAGAATGACATTGGAAGTGTAGCACGACTCATCATGGATCGAACCATATCAAGTAGCGTTCGATTTCTTCTCTCAGCAACACCATTAAGTTGTGGTGTTCTAGGAGGAGATAATTGTGAAACTATTCCACAATCCCTTAGATAGTCGTAGAATTCATGACTCAAGTATTCTCCACCCCTATCGGATCGGAGCATCTTGATTTTCTTGCCCAGTTGGTTTTCTACTTCGTTCTTAAATCCCTTGAACATTTCAAAGGAGTCTGATTTGTTTTTCATCAAATAGATAAATCCATATCTACTGAAATCATCAATAAAAGTAACGAAGTATCTCTCACCGTTTCTTGTGGCAAATCTGAATGGTCCACATACATCTGTGTGGATTAAGTCCAATAGATCCTTACCCCTTTCCATTTTTCCTTTGAAAGGTGATTTAGTCATCTTGCCAAGCAAACAAGACTCGCATTCTTCATCTGACTTTAAGTCAAATGATTCCAAGATCCCGTCCGATTGGAGCTTGGCGATGCGCTTCTTGTTTATCTGGCCAAGACGATGATGCCACAACAATGATTTATTAAATTCACTATTGGATGAACCAACATTTAGAGTTAAGTTATTATTATTTCTACCAACACAAATCACACTTTCATACACACCATCACAAGGAGTAGCTTTAAAATAAAAACAACCATTTTTATGAACTAAAATGCAACCATTATCATTATCAAACGTAAATTTAAAACCATCCTTGTACAATGCATAAAAAGAAATAATGTTTCGAGCCATTTCTGGCGAGTAGCAACAATCTAATAACTTTATTGAAAGACCACTACTAAGCACTAGTTCTGAATCTCCAATCTTGGTAACAGCAGCAGTCATCCTGTTTCCCATGATCAGATTCAGCTCCCCATGCTTTAACGTTCTACTTTCCTTTAGTCCCTGAAAATTGGAGCAAATGTGAGTACCACATCCCGTATCAAGGACCCAAGAGTTAGAAACTAAAGTACTATGGAGTTCAATCATAAAAATACCTGAGGTGCCACACCCTTTGGCTTTGTTCATCTTTAAGTCCTCCAGATATTTTGGGCAGCTTCTCTTCCAATGGCCCTTTTCTTGACAGTAGAAGCATATGGCCTCTTTAGGGTCACTTGTTGGTGATATGTCAGAAGTTTCAGCTTTTCTCTTAAGTCCTTGGTTGCGAGGAACAACTTTAGCCTTTCCCTTCCCTTTGGGATGAGAAACTTTCTTCTTCTTACAACCACCTTCCCTAATGGCTAGGACGGGAGCAGTTGAGTGAGCACTTTGGGTCTTACCCATACTTGCTTCAGCAGTTCTCAACATGCCATGGAGTTCCATCAAGGTCTTGTTCATATTGAAGTTCACTATGAACTGTTTATATGCCCCACTAAGAGAGTTTAGCACCATGTCAATGGCAAGCTCTCTTGGGAAATTGACACCTAGATTACTAACCTATCAATGTACGCTTTCATTTTCTGCACATGCGTACACACAGAGGTACCGTCCTGATGCTTACATTCCATAAGCGATTTTACGAC
This sequence comes from Centaurea solstitialis, assembly GCA_030169165.1. Classification (NCBI taxonomy): domain Eukaryota; kingdom Viridiplantae; phylum Streptophyta; class Magnoliopsida; order Asterales; family Asteraceae; genus Centaurea; species Centaurea solstitialis. The sequence goes on from CM058042.1 coordinate 20,827,406, forward strand.
TTGGAATCTTTCTTGTCTTGCTTGCTCCTGAAACATTTCACGAAGCTGCTCACTTATGTCAAACGCCCCCATGTTCTCGAAACTCTTTTGAAGTTCCGGGGACATGGACGCCAACATAAGACATGCGACCTTTCTAGATTCCATGTCATGTTTTTCATATTCGGCTACTGCCTCAGGGCTTGCTTCATCATCGAGTATAGGAAGGTCCTCATCGAGCAAATACTCTTTGTCTTCGTACCTCAAGGCAATTCTTAAGGCACGAATCCAATCCAAGTAGTTTGGCCCAGTGAGTTTATCTTTACTTAGGATAGAGAGTAACGTAGGGTTGGATGTTGAGTGGGTAGGAGGAGGAGGAGGAAGATTTTCAGCCATCTGTAGATATAGTTTTAGTTAGTTTGATATTTAATCCTTAAAAATAATTACCCTAAGATTATTTAAAAGGCTAGGATCCATATTTCACTTTATGATGCGAAAAGGGATGCCGTAATCACATCACAAAGTTATTTAGGTAAACAATACTTTTGTTAATTTCATTCACTATGAAACTCCTAGTTCTTATGAGATTCATCGACTTATGTCAATGGCATGTTAATCTCGATTATGCTTATCTTCCATTTGTGACTGGGATGCCGAGGATCACAAACTAGATAGTGAATCGACCATGTAAAAACACATGGACCCCTCGGCTCAAGTACGCTTGAGAATCACGAGCGCCATATCATTTTCTACTATAATTTCAAATTAACGTGCCGACTAACCGCACACGCTCCGTTAACAAATTATAAGATCATGTGTGTTATTTACATGGGTAGCATATGACTTTCACATTGCTTAGTGTATCTAAAACAGGATTTTGTTTTATACTTTATAGTTAATACTTTTAACTTGTTACATTGACCTATCAAACCTCTCGGTAATTCCACTAGTCCACACAAGAGGCGGTGAGAACAGTAACGCCAAGGCATTTAAAAAACAATTCTCATTTGGCTACCATTTTATAGGCAACCTCCTTAAACCCCTTAGAGTGTTTATAGTGAGTACGCCCCTCGATTTGACTATCAATGCATAATTTAGTTTTATACATATAATTAAGCTCTATTATATATATAGAATTGGATTGAACTTTAAAGCATTTAAAATTGTGATTATCTAATTAACTATGTGATGACACATTTAATAATTAATTAATCGATTCCATAATTAATTCCAATTTAAACATGTGAGGACACATGCTAATGATTAACTTAAAAATTGATATTCAATCTATATTCACTATATAAATAATATCAATTTGTCTTACTATATTATCCAAACTTTAAATTTGGTATTTTGGCAAGTTAGGAAACTTGTCAAAATAATTTGGTGATTATCTTTTCAACAATTGAAAACCTCAAATTTGGGTAATTTAGCAAGTTAGGAAACTAGCCAAAACAATTGGGGATAAACATTGCATAAACATCTATAATATTGTTAATACCTACTAAAATCAAAATTTATAGATAACATAAACAATAATATTATTAATAGATTTTTTTTTATGCAAAAAAAAGGTTTCCAAAATTAAAAATTAAAGAAAAGGAAATTGAATTTTTTTAAGGATTCATACACTTTCCTTTTGCAAATCAATTTCAAATACTTTGCTAAATACGATTTCATATAAATAGCTTTTGTAACTTTTTAAAATTGATTTTAATCCTTAAGGCCTAAAAATCGAAAATTAATACGACCATCTATTTCAAAAGAAAATAAAAATTAAACGATTTTAATACTCAAGGTCCACAAAACAAAAAACTCTTTTCCTTTTGGCAACTCAATTTAATACAAACACTTTTGTAAATCAAATAAAATTACTTTTGAGTTAAAATTTAGGAACAATGGCTCTGATACCACTGTTATGTTTTAATCAAATCTATTACCACATTCAAGCAACGGAAGCATATTCAAAAAAAAACTATGGTAACAACAAATTAATAACCTTTAAGGATGCACATGTTCTTAGAAACTTAACTACAAAAGAATGATCAAGAAAACTTACTTGATAGCGATTGTTGAAGAACTCGACGGAAAAATCAAACCTTTGATCTTGCCTCTTGGATGTCAAGGACCAATAGTATGAATCCCTCTAGTGGCTCACACCTAAGATCACCAAATACTAACAACCAAGAACGCTCAAACCTTTTGGCTTTTGAGGGGGAAGGAAGAGGATGCCAGAGAGAAGAAAGAATGAATGAATTAATGATTTGGGTTTGATCCCAAAGCATCTATTTATAATCTCTTGATTGAGGCTTCCTAATCCTACACAAACTGATAAACCAATTAAAACTATTTTAATTATTATCAAGTTATTATCCTTTATATATAATTAATCCAATTAATTATATTTTGGATATTATCTAGTTAATTATATTTATCCTCAACTGATAAATAAATTAATCACTTTCACCCCCTCTAATTTCTTGATTGTTTATTTGGGTCTTAAGGGCAACCCAAAAGGACTCTGCCATTATTAAAATACTACCAGTAGTTAATATCTTGGACACTATTTCCAACAAATGGAACTGTTAAGAAGCAAACAAACGGCACCTTATTTGACTTTTAAGCTTGTATATCAACTTTGAAAATTCTTTTTTATTATATTGTAATCTTATTAAGATTAGCATTACTTCATATTGTCCTTTTTGCCTTATAAGGTTGTCGTTCACTTTTAGCCTACTTGAAGTAGATTTGGCCTAGATCTCTAGCAATATTTGGATTTGTAAGATGTTAGCTTCTAGGGTCTTAAAATCATATTTGGCAAGAGGTACAATCAATGTAAGACGGTTTTGAAAAGACTCATCTGTAGTATTGACCATATTCATTAGGGAGACGATGCAATCATGAGTCTTTGTTAGATAAAGTCAAGAGCATGTGAATCAATTAGCTAAATGGCTTAACGCTAGAGTTTTGAGTCGTGTGAGTACCCACTTTCATGGTTTAGGGAATGTTGACAAGAATATTCTTTTAAACGTAGACATAACAATTTCATTAAGTTTAGATGATAAGAAACTAAACGCAATGTACATTTTTATGTACTGATATTTTACAAGTGAAGTGTAAAAAAAAGAAATATATGGAAATAAAGAGGGTGGAGCATCAAAATAGTTGGAAAGTACATGTCAATTTGTATAGAAGTATTATCACGAAAGAATTAGGTTCTAATGAAAAAGTTAATGTTAAAATAAAAAGCATGAAAAATGATTATTAACCTTTGAATAAGAAATGGATATACAATAAAATACCTATCAATCTCTTTCTTTTTCTAAAACACAATTCATAGAAGAGGATGAAATTAAAAATGATCACCAGTTAACATCCCTTCCTTTTAAATTCAACTTCTCACGATTAAAATAACTAGAAGATTCAAACCTCTACCATTTAATGGCATCCCTTCTTACCTAGTAAAACCACTTCCTGTTTCCCTCCAATCAACTTTTGACATGTGTAAAGATAAGTGGTGCATATTAATATTAAAGTTTAAAACAGCCAAGAAAGCAAAGAAGAAATGTTTTTTGATGCATTGCAATATGAAACATGTCTAAAAAGAAGTCCACATGTACTTAACAAAACCATTCAAAAATATTCAATTAACAAAGAACATCATCTCAGTACCAAGTCTATTTCAAGCTACACAACCCATTAAGGCTTGCTTAAACCACCACCACCAGCCGCCCGCCATCAACTCTGCTGCGGCGAAGCTTTAGCAACCGCACCGCCACCACTAGGCTGACTACCTTGAGCTGCTGGAGCAGCCGCTGCATCACCAGAATACGCAGGAGGAGGTTGCTGAGGATAACCACCGCCATAAGAGCCTCCATACGCCGCCTGTTGTCCCCCATACCCACCTGCCTGAGTTGCAGCAGCCGAGGCACCATATGGTGCTTGACCATACCCACCACCACCATACGCAGCGGCTGGAGGCCGCTGTCCACTACCATCCGGCTGAGCATATCCACCAGGATACGGTGCTGGTTGGGCATACCCACCTTGTGGAGCAGCATTAGGAGACTGCTGGGGCGGCTGCTGCCCATAAGCGGCTGGTGTAACAGGAGGCTTCTGAGTTTGCGGTGGTCCATAACCACCATATCCGCTAGGCGGCTGAGCCCCGTACCCAGGCTGGGAAGTCGGAGCTACCCCATACCCTGGCTGAGTAGAGCCTTGAGGATAATTCGGGTTTGGGCTAGGTTGCTGAACGTAACCAGATTGAGGTGCAGATGCCGGCGGAGGAGCTTGGTTGGCAGCAGCAGCACCATCAGCCTGACCTCCATACGAAGCAGTTTGGCCATCGGTAGTTTCGGTATTATATCCGGAAGTTGGATTACCATAACCTTGTTGATCGTATCCCGCCTGTGGTTGCGCATAACCAGATTGAGGTGCAGATGCATATCCACCATAGCCATCCTGACCGTAAGCTTGACCCTGCTGGTTGTAACCATAGGTAGAGGCATCGGCTGTGCCGCCAGGTGGTTGGGTTTGTGGAGCTTGTTGCTGGTTGTAGTAATCATAACCACCACCTCCCTGTGCGGTTTGTTGACCTGGTGCGGCGGATGACTGGTCCCAGCCAGCGGCATATCCACCTGAAGTTTGTGGACGAGGATAACCGCCGTATGGTGCTTGGTTGTACTGAGCGGGTTGACCCGGGTACGCACCGGGTTGCATATAGCCATAGCCCTGTTGCTGCATTTGGGGACCAGGTGGGGCCCAATTGGTCTGAGGTCGAGCTTGGTAACCCTGTTGTGAATATCCACCACTTCCCATCGGATTTCTCAGACGATTCTGCACAATATCGTCATCTCAAATGAACCAAGAAACCACACTTGCATGGTGCACCAGATAATAAACATGCAAGCGCTAGATAATTTATAAGTTTAATACACATACTACTGACATGCTTGCATATATATAGGCAGAAAAAAGATACAGCTAGCACAAATATTTCAATACGATCACACAAAGAGAGTAATTATATATGTATTGATTTATATCAAAGACGGGTTCAAGTGCCTACATACCGTACTGGTTGGGTGGTATTACCGAGAGCTACTCCAGCAGAAGCCCATCCTCTCCCTATTCGAAGTGAATGGGTACAAAACAGATCGCAAAAACTATACAATCTTCTCAAAAAGCAAATATAATATGGCAAACCCTACAGCTGACATTGTAGATAGTTGCTAAAATGGACGACTGTTATGTGGAGCTAAAAGTGCATACAGTAAAAGGACTATATATCCAATGGAAGCATCGATATGATATGAATATTAGATCATAAAATCAGAAGCATGCTAAGAAGAGCCGAGAAAAACCAAAGTACATACATACTTATGGTGCTATTTTAAGTAAAAATGTATGAAGATCATTAGCTCTGACTACTAAATCGCCACTAAAAAGAAAAGAAAGTACAATAGTCAATGGGGAAGTAAAACGAATATAGAAGTAGGCATCATCATGTGCTAACGAAAGAGTCGAGAGAAACCCAAAGTACATACACACTTATGGTGCTATTTTAAATAAAACTGTATGAAGATCGTTAGCTCTGACTACTAAATCGCCCCTAAAAAGAGAGAAAAAAGTACAAATAGTCAACGTGGAAGTAAAAGGGATATAAAAGTAGGCATTATCATGTGCTAATAATATAAGCCTGAAACATCAAAATAAAAACCGTACACTACCAGGGATACAACCAGACTCCATATAGAAATCTAAAAGGGTTTATGAAGACTGAAAATGTAAAAAACTAGAGCTCAACTTGAAGTAAAAATTGTCCATATTACACTACTCCACACTGAGCACCAGGTGGGAATTACAAACTACTATACCACTCCCTTTGTCACACAATTATGTCTACTTTCCAAATCATACCCAAGATAAAGAAGAAGTGTACTTGTCAACAATTGACCTGAAAATACTGTGACTGTAGATCACAAGGCCTAACAACTAAAAATCTAGTGGTAATGAAAAGGGCCATTAAGGTGGGCTAGTCGCTTCCCACAAAGCTCCTATCTATGGGTTTACAATATAATTGGAACGAAGACACATTTGGTCATGGAAGCAAATGTAGATGAATATTTGCAAGACCAGCATGGTCATTATGGAACAAAGAGTGTAACATAGATCAAGAAACAAATAAAAGCAGAGATCAACCTTGTACGTATAACATCACTTCAATGTGAGATTAAATGTACAGACATCTCGAAGGACAAACTGGTCATGGATATAATAGTGACTTACAATCTGTATGAAATAACTCTAGAAATAAGTTTTGAAGTGCAGAGTTTTTGATAGTCCATTCAACCAACCAACTATATAACTGTACATAAAATCAAGTCCCATAAAGAGATCTAAGCCTAAGTAAAAAGACAGCTACGTGCTCAAAATAATGATAGCAAAGCATCATCACTTACCCAAAGGAAAAGATCTTGAAAACATGAAATAGAACACTTATGGTTTATAAAATGTAGTCAAATGATCATGGTGTATGAAAAGCTAGAAAATCATCCTACCCATATAGAATCAATATAAGATAACCTATAAGCAGCGTTAGACATTTAATATCCTTAAAACCCATATGGATAACACACCTCAAATCTCCATGACAATAATACATTTGCAGTTCTTCTAAAAAGAAGGTTTAGAGTCATACCAGTTTCATGTTGCTGTCACCAAAACTCCAACTACCCAACACCCATAGAACAGTCCTAACAGCAATATCAGCATTAACACATGCATATAACTAAAATATATAGATTCCTTCAAGGTTGAGCATTCATCCAAGAATAACTGCAATGCTTTTTCTGTGACACAATCTTTTATGACAAAATTCTATGTTTCCCAATTACCTTACAATAGCCTCACTATATCATATATCCATATAACAGTAAGATATATTTCACAGTTAAAACCCCAGTACAACAGTCATCAGTTGACAGCACTCAGTCTAACCATTGACAAATTGAAACGTTAGTGTATTTGACAAAGTTCCAAAGCCCTGCAGAGCAATCCAACATATCAAGAGGCTCTTCTATTCATTATGGATACAGGAATATATGTATCTGCAATTTACCGTTCAATCCAGGATATATTTGCAATTAGAAGATACCAGGCTGAGGTCAAATTCAAATTCAGAGAGCTGTCTACCAAGAGCTGACTCCGCCATAGGTATTATTTTGGATTCTAGCAGGAAAAATCAGCCAACCAAGCTGTTCATTCCAAAGAGCAGCAACAGCAAAAATCTGCAACCTCATATTTTACAAGTGGAATATATGGAAGAGAAGCAGGTGGTGGCATTCTATGAATAATAAGGTAAATTGTAAAGTTGTGGATTATGCTATATGATGATCTCAACAATAAGATACTTTGCAATACACCTGTTCCCAGTCAGATGATAAAGGGCTCTTCTTATTTGAAGTTAGAAAAATAACAGCACAGATAGATGAAGAAAAAGTAAAACAAATGGCAGAAGAGAAGTGTTACAACCTTTTAGCTAATAGACTCCCCATCTTTCTTAAATTGGCAGAAACTTCTAGAAATTATTAGAAAAAAGAGATCCATTTTGAATCAGAATGCAACCACCAGATTCACGTATTTGTCATATCAGAGCAATCAAAGTAATTATGATATTCATGTAAGATAAAATATGTCCTAATATTCACAAAAGAAAAAAAGAACTCTACTGAAAGCAAGTATAATCTAGCATATATTTTCTTAAACCAAGCAAATACTTGGTCTCCTTGCATACATACACATACCTCACTGATTACTTCATTAACCAACACTTTTGCGGCCTCAATCTGATCACTGGATCCATCTATCTGTACGGTCCTTTCTGTTGATGTATCACCAGGGGGTGGGTGTAAAGGTATCACCTGATAATATGTACAATCTTTTCAGCTAAAATAATTTTACTTGTAAAATTGATAACCAACATAAGGGGAATCTAAAGCTCAATATATAACTTTTAGCATTACCCACAAAAGGCAAGTATCATTTACCAAAAAAATTTAGCATAGCAAGACACTTCAGGCCATACACGGCCACACAGTACTCAAAAGAAATAAATCAATGACTTTGTGAAGGGAGAGTTTTGCATGGAACCATGGACGAGTTGGGGCAAAAGAGCCAGATATCACAGCATTTTTAAAATCCATGTGACCAAACCAAAAATAGCAGAGAATTTGGAAATACCTGAATACGTGCTCCTGTACTAGCTTGCATATTTTTAATGGTCTCACCTCCTTTACCAATAATAAGACCAACCTAGAAGCATATACAAAAAGTAAAAAATTATTGGCCAGTTGCGCTAAATGATCAGTAAGCCTAAACCAGCTTTGAGCATAAAAATACCTTGTTGTTCGGGACCTTCATCACAAATTGTTCAGCACCACCTGGCTGACCAGGTATTCTTCGAGAAACTATGCCAGAACCTCCTGACTCGGCCTGAATCACAAAACCAATAAGCATCAACTTCCAAACATAGAAGATAAATACATAAAGCCAGAATAGAAGCTATATTGAACACTGAATCCTACCAATATAATACATAAACCCAGCATAGAAGATAAACAAATAAAAAAACGGAAAAACGTATCAACTACAAGCATATGGAAAAAGATCTTAAAAGAAAAACTTGAATCTCCATCAGAAAAACTGAAATATATATACCTCAGCAAGCACATCCTTTATCAACTGCTCAGCCTTGGTTATTGATTCCGCAGAGCCTGTCAGCTCAACTGCTCGGGTAAGTGAATGAGGATCTGCATCCATATCTCGAGTAACCTGGATCTTTGCTCCAGATTGCAGCTGAAGATACTTAATAGTTTCTCCACCTTTACCGATAATCACACCTACCCTTCCATTTGGTATGTCAATCTTTTTACTTGGGCTTCCATAACCATAAGAAGATGGTATAGAAGAAGCAGTGTTCGAAAAAGACTTCTGCCCATAATCTGCAATGATGGAAAAATGCATCATTAAAAAAGTGATCTAATTTAACAGTCATAACACATCCCAAGACATATACGAGTCCTCTAATATCCACAATTCAAATCTTTCTAAGCCACAAAAATAAAAGGTGAACTGAACATATACAAAACTTCAATATATGCATATAAAACAGAAGAATAGGCAACAAAAAGCAATCAATTCTGCTAGACAACTTAAGCTCAAATTCTCTTAATAACCAAAACTAAAGACTGCAAGCAAAAACCGACCCAAAGATACATCATTTGTTCGCCAAGGCATGAGCTACCACCTTACAGATTAGAATTGGTGCTGATTGGTGCTGATTGGAAGCTTTAGCAGCTAAATTTAACATATATCCTTGTTTAATTATGCAATTATCTAATACTTGCAAATCATTCACAAAAACTTTAAGCATATACATCATCCTTTATTTCAAACTGACCAATCTGTTCATTTCAATTTATTCAATCTCATGTAATTATGCAATCAAATTCTTTCAGGTTAACAAATCTCTTTCAATTTGATCTGAAACAATCAGGATAATCCTTTTTATTTGATTTTTAGTCCAATCAACTCAAAAAAAAACGTATTCATCTAGCAACCTAATGATCACAATCACAAAACCTAATACAGAAATAGGTTAAAAACATGAGATTTGAGTAAGAAATCGAACCGGTAGGACCAGAGCTGAAACCCTTGGAATCATTAGAATCATATCCTCCGCCGCCATTCTCGAACTTAGGGCGCTTGGCCTCGGCGTTGTTGAAGAGACGAGCAGCGATCTCCTGAGCCCTCTGTTTGGCGAGCTCGATCTCATCCACGGGCGGAGGCACGGTGTTGTAGGCAGGGGCGGAGGAGTCGGGAGACTGTGAAGAGAGGATGGGGGCGGAGAATCCGGTGGGGCGACGGGTGGCGGAGGGCGGAGGCGGGGTGGTGGAGTCGTCGTACTTGCGTTTGGTGGTGGCGAAGTCGCCGGCGGAAGAATACTGTGCCTCCTCAGCCATTGATGAATGGATGGATGGTGTAGAGATAGCGAGAAGCAGAAGAAGGGTTATGAAAACCCTAGAAGAAGATTATTGAGAGGATGGAATTGTGTGGGGCTTACTATAGAAAATGTATATATATATATATATATATATATATTGTGTGTATATATTTGGAACAAAGAGGCTACCCACTCATGGTATGTGCTAATTACCGAAATACCCCTTTTACAAAAGTTCATGAAAATGACTTTTCTAACGACATAGATTTTTACCTTTTTAACTTTGTTGTAAAATGGGGATTTGTATTCAACAATAGGTGCGTTGAGTTAAAAGGGTGTTTGGAAGTGCGTTTCAGAACTTAACTTTTATGATCTTGAGGATAAGCAAAAGAGGAGTTTCAAGGTATTTGGTATTGCATTTAAAAACCTCCTTAGGTCGTGAGTACCACGAGCGGGTAACATCGACAGGTTCGCCATGGTTTTCGGCTGGCTTAGCCCGATAGTGGTACGTGGTTGGCGGGCTCGAGGGGCGGGGCGGGGTGGGGCGAGCTCATGAACCCGTGGTTTCTCTTCTTCTCTCTCGCTCTCGTCTCTCTCTCTCTCTCTCTCTCTCTCTCTCTCTCTCCTTCATTCTTCTCTCTCTCTCTAATTATATTAATACAGTAAAGGATGTGAAAGGTTGAAAGGTTGTGTTACGACATTTGAAATGTTGGTGATGGTTTGAGAGTGGGAGAGTGGAAAACTGATATGGTGTTGAATGGTTGAAACTAAAAGCTTGTGTGGTACTCATGGCCTTATCATGTTGTGGAGAAGATAAAACGGATATTTTGAGAAGTCAAGACGGAGTAACTTTTAGCGATCTTCTTCTCAGTTTGGGCGATTCCAAGGTTTGGGCATCCACACACCAATTCTCCTCAAGAACGACCTTGATTTCTTTGATTTAGGCATCGATTGGTAAGATTTCTCACTGATTTTCCTCAAGAACACGCCAATTTCTTAGTTTCGAGATTGCACATCGATTTCTCACTGTTTCACGATCGATTTATTCTAGGATTTGCGATATCTAGGGTTATTTGCGATTTGGGAGTATTTTTTGCTGGTTTGGTTGCGATTTGGATAGATTTTGGGTTTTCAGTTTAAGATTTCATTGAGATTTGGATTGATTTTGGTTTAACTGATTTAGGTTTGCGATTTAGGGTTTCCAATGAGTTGGGTATTTAATTTTGATAAGCAATAAGCTAATGCAAACACTTTTTACATATTTCATTTTTCACACCACATAATTTGATAAGCACTTTTACCAAAAAGTGTGTATCAACTCAGATAAGCACTCCCAAACACCCCCGTATAACTCGATAAACAAGTAATAAAAGAAGAAAAATAATGACAAAAGAATTTAGTGACGCAAAAAATCTTACAAAAGTGAATGAAATCCACGGGCAATGGGATTAACTTGAACACCGCCCCTGCCCCCTCTGGGAATTAGGGAATTCACACCCCCGTATAACTCGATAAACAAGTAATAAAAGAAGAAAAATAATGACAAAAGAATTTAGTGACGCAAAAAATCTTACAAAAGTGAATGAAATCCACGGGCAATGGGATTAACTTGAACACCTCCCCTGCCCCCTCTGGGAATTAGGGAATTCACAGTCCGCCGGCATGCGCACCCTGCAAAACCTTATATATATATAGACTTAGGATCAGGTGAGACCAAGCTGTTATCGTGAGACCGCGTGAGACCAATACCTAACGTACGAAACTTCACAAAAAAAACACCATGAATGTACTTAAAACTTGAATACGCAGACCTAAAATTCACTTTCGATGCAAAAAAATATCGAAAACAAGCTAAAAAACGAAACCTTCACAGCTCAAGTTCTGTGAAGGTTACATATATATAATGCGAACCTTCACAAAAAAACCTGCTGTGAAGGTTTCGTTTTTTAACCTTTTTTTGAATTTTTTTTTTTCAATAGTGTTGTTTAGTATGTTTTAACGATGAATGTTCAATTTTTTTAACCTTCACAAATGTTTTGATGTGAAGTTTCAAGTAAAATATGTTGGTCTCACCGGTCTCACCAAAAAAGCTTGGTCTCACCGGAACTTAACTCTCTCTCTCTATATATATATATATATCTTCTTTTTTTCTTCTTTTAAATAGTTAGTGAAGTGTAAGGGTAAAATGGTGGCCAATTAAGGGGTTTCGTAGGGGTAGAATGCTAGTATAGAGAGAGTAAAATGTTGACATGGTAAGAGAGATGGATATATTAGGGGAGGTGGAATGGTGACTCCCTCCATCCTAAGAGCATTCACAATGGAGGTTTTCTTAGGGTTTTTTTTTTTAGGTTTTTACAGGAACCTCCATTGTGGAATAGAGGTTCTTGTCCAGTCACATGTTCCTACTGGAACCCAGGTGCTTGAACAAGAACCCGAGTTCTTGTATATATACTTCCTTTTGTGTTATTATTTTAGTTATTATTAATTTTATTTCTTAACCATTTTATAAATTCAAAATATGAAAAGTAAGGTTTTTATAAAAACTTTCATTGTAGAATTTCTTTAAGGTTGTAAAAAATATGGCAACAAGGTTTTTGAAGGTTCCACCGTCATGGATGTAAGGTGATAAAGTTTGAGGGGTTATATGTAAAAATGTGATTGATGATTTGCATGTGGTTTAATGCTAAAAAAAATGGTGGAAACCCAGGCTAGAAATGATCCAATTTGAGTTTAAGGGGCTATTTGTTTACCTCTTAATGTAACCATTAAGAGGGAGCCTCTTAATCGCACAGAGGCTTTTCTTGTTTGGCAAAAAAAATAGCACATCTGAATGGTTACAAGCTCCTCTGTATGGTTTTGCATCCAATCTGTAGGCGTAAGGTTCAGAGGCCCAAATTTCCACATATGCCCTTCCTCATCTATTCCAACCTATCTCCCCTTGCATCTCCTTGCATCCATCAGTTTCACTTGCAGAAGTTTTTACGGCCACATTTTCTCCCACTTGCAGCCATCTCCTCCCACGTTTTTCCGGCGACGACATCTCCTCCCACGTTTTTCCGGCAACGACATCTCCTCCTACTGCAGCCGTCGGTCTCCTCCCACGTTTTTCCGGCGACATCTCCTCCTACTGCAGTCGTCGGTCTCCTCCCACATTTTTCCGGCAACATCAGTTCCATGTGAAATCGGTTCTTTGGTGAAATCATCTGAGTCGAATTCGTTTTTCCGGCGACATGAATTTTGCTGACATCGATTTTAGGTCTCCTCCCATGGTGAAATCGGTTCTTTGGTGAAATCGATTTTGAGGTGAAATCATATAGGTTGAAATCGTTTTTCCGACCACATGATTTTGCTGATATCGATTTTAGGTCTTCTTCCATGGTGAAAATTGATTTTAGGTCTCCCTCATGGTGTAATCAGTTCTGCTAAAATCAATTTTAAGTCCTCTCCCATGGTGAAATCTATTTTAGTCTCCCTCATGGTGTAATTAGTTTTGCTAAAAATCAATTTTAGGTCCTCTCATGGTGAAATCGATTTTGCTGACATTGATTTTGTTTCCAACAAATATGGGTGAAATCAAATGATTTTTGGAAAATTATAAAAGAGGGGTAAAATGGTCATTTGTTGCTATTCAGACCGTTTATTCAGAAAAATTACCAAACAACTATATTTCATTCTGTACTATATCATACAGAGCCTCTCAACCATTCTGACCTCTTAACCATTCTGCATCAAAGCATTCAGCAACTACCAAACAGCCCCTAAGACATTGACAATAGTGGTTGTTACAAGTGGATCATAATTGGGTTGGGCTTGGACCAGCCAGACCTGCATTCTATTGGACACGTGGTCGATTTGTGTGTTTTTAATTTAAAACATTTTAAATTGCAATTTTAGCCCTGATTCTAGTTATTATAGTCTTTGAAAAATTATAAAATGCAATTCTAAGCCAAATTTGGAAATTCAAACTTTTTTGGAAATCAAGAAAAGGCCCATAAGGTTTCAAAACAGTATGTTGGGCCATTGTTTTGATACAGGATATTTTAGTCGCTATTTGTTTATTCTCAAAATTGATTAAAGAAAATGTTTATTAGCATTGTATTTGCTAGGATGCTTATAATGGACATAGTTTGGAGCATTATTTTTTAAAGATTTCATACGTTCTTAAATAGAGGTTTATGATAAACTTTTGATAGAACTTGATACAATTGTACATTAAAGGGAATAATGCTATGAATGTGGAAGGTTTAGACACATTTTGGTGTTGGAAAACTTAAATGAAGCTATGTTATGAACATTTAGGATTTAAAATACCATAATACGGTACCCGTCTTTGGAACCGGAACCGGAACCGTTAGAAATTGTCGGTTTCAGAAACGGAACCAATGTGGTTGGTTACTGTTCCGAAAATACATAATCGATCGGGACCATTCCGGTTCTCATTTTTTTTGGAACCGCCAAGTGTTGGGTATTTGCCGGGACCGGTCCCACTATCTTTTTAATAAAAATTATTTTGTTTATTTTTAAAATTTTGTTAGCATCAACTAATTCTAATTACGTTTTGGAAACATCGTTTATAGTATTATTTATTTCCTAAGCACTATGTGTAGTATTTATATATTTTCTAAGCACTATTTGTAGTATTTATTTATTTTCTAAGCACTATTTGTAGGGTGTGTACGGTTTGGTCGAAACCGGATAAACCGGCCGAACCCGAACCAAACAAATTTGTTGGTTTGGCCGGTTTAGCCATCATTATCTAAGCCGGTGGTTTACGTTTTTTATAAACCGTTAATATGGTTTGGTTTGTGGTTTTAGGTACAAAACCGGCCGTTTAAACCAAACCGGACTAGGTATATGTGTGTGTATGTATATAATTAAATATATATATATATATATATATATGTATTGTATATGATTAAATATACAAGAGACAAATAAACTTGAGTTATGTAGTTTAAATCTTTTCTTTTGTTACAAACTTAAGTTAGCTCTTAAATTTTATAGTTTTTGATTATATTATTGGGTTATTCTTATGCACTTTTATTACTATTCCAAATTCTGATAATAACGAGTCAAACCGGACAAACCGGCCAAGCCAAACCGGTTTATATTGGATTGGTCGGTTTGGTTTGACACAATAAATTGGCCGGTTTGGTTTGAAAAATTATCAAACCAGGGGTACCAGTTTGGCCGAGATTTTAGGCTCAAACCGGCCAAACCGGACCATGCACACCCCTATTTGTAGTATTTATTTGTTTTGGAAGCATTGTTTATGACATCTGTTAGTTTTTATGGAATTTGTTTTCACATCTGTAGTATTTATTTATGCGTGTTGCTATCCCTACCCATTTTTTACTCACGTTGTTTCTTTTTTTTTTTGAAAGGAAAATCCTGGCAATTTTATAAAATAAAAAAAAAGTACAAATACAAAAAGCAAGCTAAGTATCCCACAAACAAGGGACACAAAGCCGCACGCCAAAAGCATCAAAAGATACTAACAACAGAGAAACCCAATCCCAAGAAACTGAAGAAAGACAACACTAAGATCTCTCTCTAACGAAACATCACTGCGTGTCCTGCTCCATCTTCGTAATCACCTGCCTGTCAGACCATGAAACTTTCTTTGGTCTAGTGTCCGTGACAAAATCATGGTCAGATAAAACATCATCATCGGACGTATCGTCATCATCATCATCCCCCACATCGATCCTATCCGGGAGTGTAAAGCCACGAAGTTTGCCATCAAGCTCCTTCCCGAAAACTCTTTCCCGAAAACTCACGTTGTTTCATATATCTCTACTTTGGACCTCATCTGCTCACTCACATGCACCTATCGAAAACTTTGTATTTATTTACCTTGCGACTTTATAATAGGTTAATGTTCACTTTTTCATAATATGAATGATAAAAGTTTAAAAAAGAAATTACCGAGTGGGTACCCTGTATAGCAACCGGAACTGGCGGTTTCGGGACTAGTTTCCAAATACAAAAAACCAATGTAACCGGTTCCAGTTTCAGTTCCTTCATTATAGGAACCGATGGTTCCGATTCTAAGATCGGTTCCAAGAATTTTAGCGGGGTATCCACCTTTGCTCACCCCTAATTATGACCATGGACAAACCTACACTTTGGGGTATGGTTGCTCGTGAAACCATAAACTTATGGGGCCTAAGTGTAAATTTTCAAAGGTATATAGGTGTAAAACCATAAGTCTTTTAATTGTGATGTATGTATCAATTTTTAGTACGTCTGCTATGATGTTTTGTACAATTTCTACTCTCATATCTAGAACAACGATGGGTTTTATAAGGCATCTGGACATAAAATTAGGTGTTACATAGCAATACTTTATGATCATGTAATTGAACTCGCTTTTGTAGCTTATTGTAATATTTTCTGCTATATCTTTTCAATAAGTTGGTTCTTGGACCATACGTAAAAAAGTAATATAGCCGAACTAAGTGGTCTTGTGAAAATCTAGCTAGAGGTGAAAATTTGTCGGCATATTGAGTCGGGCCGAACCGGCTTTGGACCATAGTTTAGCATAAGCAAGTTAGATCGATGGTCTAAGGATCTTGAGCTTGGACCGATCTCAAACCACTTTCTTTTTTACTTAAAAGTAACTAGGTTTGGATATCTTTAGGCCGTTTTTTCAGTTGGGCTGGATGATATGTTACTTCCATCTCTGCCTCCACCTACTTATCAAATTTTAATTTTATATCTCAGCCCACTTTTTTAAGTTTCCAAATTAAACCTTATAATGCCTAATTCATTAAGTAATTTTTCTGTGACTCAAAGTTTAGTAATGTATTTTATGAAATTTTAAAGTTTTTTGTAATTTAAACTTAAAGGCCATAATTGTAAAATCAACAACTATCATATTAATCAAACTAGTTATATATTCAATTAATATTATTAAATATAAAATTAAAAATCATAAAGACCAAACCACACATAATAAAACCCAAACTGGGTTACATTATGCCATTATGGGTCCTAATCAATTTGTAGCATGTCAAACTAAACCTAACTTCTTTTGGAATGCATTAACCATATCATTTCTCTTTAAAAGCTTGTATCTATCTCTACATCTAGCCTTACAAACCATTGATTTAAATGACAAACATAAATTGTTATGTATTTTGTTGCTCTATATTCTTTAGATCATCAATTTGGAGAATTCATATCAAAACAATCATATTCAACAACTTTGTAAACAATAGTATTCGAAATTATTTGAACTTCTAAAATTGATGATAATTATTTCCAAACAAATATGGTAAGCTTTTGGTGCACGATATTTCCTAGTTTTGTCACATGCAACATTTGTCCGCACATAGTCAACAAAAAGACAATATATTAGCTAAATAGACGACACTAAAGGTTAAGTTGTTCTTCATACGCTATCCATATGTTGATATGCAATTTCAATCTTGTTGTGTATTTATCTGATTTGTAAATAAAAATATTATTTTTATGCCATGTGAGCAGGTGGATACGTAATTTGCATTTTCGTAGATGTTAAGATGATTCAACCTACATAATTACCTTTACATTGGGTAGTTTGAATGCAAATGTAACAAAATGTATGTTATTGATATTTTTTTAGAAAAATAAACATGATATTGATAACATTTTGTAAGGGGAAAATTTTTTTAAAAAAATCTCAATGAAATTTTCTATTTCAAAAGATTAAATCATTGAATTGTTTTTAAAGAATAAATCACTAAACATTCTCATTTTAAAAGGCCAAGATGTGAACGCTTTTTTTTTTATCAAACTTATAGAATTGGTTACTTACTTCCTTTCATCCCGAACCCTATATAAAAAGGTAAATTTGATTTAAAAGAATGCAACTAGCCAACTAACTAACTTATAAAAGTCTAATGGGTTATTTATTTAAAAAAATCCATAAAATAAACGTTAAAATAGAAAAATATATTGGTCTATTCATTTGAAAAAGAGTTTAAGAATTTAACCATTTAAAAGGAAAAAGAATTGGTTGAGTTCTTCAGAAATATCCACCCCTCAAAATGGATTAGAGACCTTTTGAATTGGGTGCTTAGATAAACAATGGTTTTGTAAGTTCATTCGGTAATTATGATGTTCTTTATAATTAGTTAATTTGCCGAAGCTCACCCTTTGTAAAGTTGTTTGGGAGGCTTGGGGTGGGTGATGGCCTTGCCGAAGCTCACCCTTTGTCTTCCTCCTTTGCCGTTCAAAAAAAATTTAGTTAATTTGCATTTAACAAAACACTAATTTAAAAAAAAAAAAATAGATACTTTAAACAGATTTTAATCATCATATGAGCATCCTACTATTCAATCATACTCTTTGAAAAAAAAACATGTCAATTAACTTCCGTTAGAAAATAATATTATATATTGAACACTAAAATGACATTTCACGACACGAAAATAACACCGTTTAGCAAAACAAATAATCAGTTACTAATAAAATAACCAAAGTTTACTCAAACCATATGAAAATTGTAGCGAGTTTGTGAAATATCAACAACTAGTTATGAAAACCCCGGGCTTCGCGCCGGGTTATAAAGTGTGATAGATTTTATCATAGGTAGTAACATGGATTTATATGAAACATAAAATTTGTACATATGTTGTCACACAAAAGGTTAGTACGACGGACTTCATGCATTGTGTTGGGTATTTAATTATATGATTACAATAAAAAAAGATATGTGATGCAACTTATATCTATTTTACGTGACTGTTAGCATGTACATAATCAATAAAAAGGTTTAATAAATCAGTAAATAAAAAATATTAGTAGTTTAATGAAGTTATTTGATTATTTTTTTTATTAAAGTTATAATAGTTTATAAATTAACCAATAAAACAAAATGTCTTAATAAATAAAAAAAAAAGTAAAAAGTAACAAAATGTGAATTATGTACCTTGAGAATAAAAAGTATAAAGATGATCTACTATAAGAGCCAAATATGTAATTTAGTTAAAGATTTTTTGAATGAGTTAATTATGTAATTTAACAAAGTTAGATAGAGGAATGAAAAAGGAATAAAAAATAAAAACTATAAGGGCAAAATAAAACATTTTTAAAAATCAAAGACAAAATGTGCTATAAAATCAAACCAAAAGGTCCAAAGTTGTACTTTTTTGAAAATCTACTGTTCATACTTCCTAGTAATTGTTATATACTAGTTATCAAGAGCCCCGGACTTTGTACCGGGTTATAAATCGTAATAGATTTTATCATTAGTAATAACATGGATTCATATAAAATACAAAGTTTATACATATGTTGTCAAGCGAAGATTAATATGACGGACTTTATGCATTGTGTTGTGTATTGAACTAAATGCTTACAATAAAAAAAGAGTTATCCATTGCAGCTGATGTCTATTTTACGTGGCTGTTAGCATGTAGATAACGTGTGTGTATGGGGGGCGGGGAACGAAAAGCATTATAAATATCAAACCACAGAGACAAAGTCGTACTTTCTTCTTATGCTTTACTATTCATTTTCGTGTCAAATGCTAGTATATATAATATGATGAATGTGTAAAATTAAAAATAGAAAACTATAAAGTAAAAAATAAAATTGAAATGCGTTTAAAATACATATATAATCGTAGTATATATGGTATATAATAAAATAATTACATCAAAAACTATTCAATATTAGGCTCGTTTCGAACGTATCAACGATACGATTATAATGATGTAATGTATTAAAATTAAAACGTATTTTTTAACATATGTTAATCAATATTCGATATATCGTATTATATATGGTATATAATAAAATAATAACATCAAAAAATATTCAATATTAGGCTCGTTTCGAACGTATCGACGATATGATTATAATGGTGTAATTTGTTAAAATTAAAACGTACATTTTTAACATATTTCAGTAAATATTCGATATATGACTAAAACGTAAAATGAAATATAAAAAACTAAAAAGTATAAAATGAATATGTATTATAAGTACAGGGTGTAAAGTGTAAATATGTCAAGAGTTACTTTTCATAACTTCTGATAAATGTTATATATATAATTTGTCTAATCCTTCAAAACTTCATTTCTGGCATCTAAGACTTATTTTATATATTTTTTTGGATAAGGTTCATCTAGGTTGCGCCTAGACTATATCCTTAGCAATTTAGAACTGAAAATTCAACTGTCAACCACAAGGCTTGTGGCGTAGCGGTAAGACCTGTGGGGAATGTGGATGGTATCACATTCACCCCAAGTTCGAATCTCCTCGTGCGCATCTTCTGGCCAGGCTTGGTCTCAGACGGTCGAATTTTCGATTTCTATTCTATATTGCCAAGGATGTAGTCTAGGCAAAACCTAGGCGAACCTTTCCAAAAAAATCGACTAACCTGGGGTGAATGGGATACCATCCACATCCCCCACAAGCCTTACCGCTACGCCACAAGCCTTGTGGTTAACTTAATTTAATCTTATTTGTCTATGTCATCTACCTTTTTATTATTTGGATAGAAAATGTTTATGTCATCTACCTTTCTTAGACCCTACTTCATATGAGATTTCTTGAATTTGTTTTCGATTGATTTACACATAAATAAAACCGACAATTTTTCAAATAAGATCTTATAATGTATGTTAGACGATGCCAGTACCTAAATATACAGTTCCTTTGCCCCAAAACTAAAACCGGATACGTTTAAAATTTAAACGTTTACTTATTGAAGATCAATACAAAAACACTAGTAAAATGGTTGTTGTCTATAATTTTTTCAATCTTATCTGTGCTATTTTAGAAAGTTACTCTCACAACATTGTAGATATAAATTTTCTTATGTTTTTTGCTTTATGTCGGTTTGTATCTCTTTTCTTGCAAACAAGATGATTAAATGATGGTCCCTATCATTTTCTTTATACCTACTAAATCAACGTCATAACAAATATTATTTTTTTTTTTTCAATGTCCTTAAAAAAATATATCAATAAAATATGAAAAGTAACCATATTTTTAAGATGGGAAAATAATAGTTAGATTTAATTCATATTTTATGTGACATAGTTTTCACGTTATATAAAATAAAACCATACAAAAATAAATGGTATTTTCATGTATTTCGTATATAAATAAAATACTTAAAATGTTTGAGATATCATTACTACTACTAGTAATCCTTAGGGTTTTTTTAAACGACATGTTAGTGCAACGGAGTATCATCGTGTCACCATGACACCAAGTCACTAGCAATCTGTAGGTATGTCACTCCAACAATTCATGCTACAAAGACACACATATAAGAAAAATTATCTTAAGAGCATCTCCAATAGCTTTGCTATTTTAGGCTATGCAAACCGGAGGCTTAGGCTGGGCGGGCTGGCCTCGGCGGGTTGAGCAGGCTCTAGTGGGTTCCGGTACGAACTGGGTAGGTTGGAGTCGGGCTTCTCTTGCAGCATCGAATGCGGCTTCCCCACACCGGCTTCATCTCTCCCTCCCTCTCTTATCCTTTCTCTCTATCTCTTTCTCTACACTATTCTCTCTCTCTCTCTCTCGCTCTCTCTCTCTCTCTCTCTCTCTTCTTTTTTATTTAAATAATATATGTATTGGGAATTTGGTTTGGTGGATTGTGGTACTAACAGAGAGGGCTTTAGATGGCTTATCCTTTTTCACATTTCAAGTCGTGGTTTACATCTTTCACATGTCCCTTCTCAGTAAACCTCTAACGCCTCTAAAACATTGCAAGTTTGCAACTATGGTTTCCAAGTATCCTTTCACCAATTGATGTCTCCCCATGATCTCCTACATGTAACCACTATTGTTATGTTGATCTTCACCATCGATATCTTTCCAACACTACTATTATTGATATCTTTTCCATTGATCTCCCTTATCGTCTACCATCTCAGTTCATGAAAATCTCCCTCATCGATCTCCATTTCTCATAGAACATTTGACAAAAACATGCAAACGATGGTCCCCATCTCCAATGAACCCAAAACCACTCAACAAATAACACAAGACATGGGCGCTAAACAAACCCCTTAAGCATCTTTGGTGATCCCATAACAAAACACCTAGACCTTGATACCATTTATAGTTTTGAAATGGGTTTATGACTTAGGAGGGTAACTAACTATCCGATTTGTACAAATATTACCATGAAACTATTTTTTGTACTCAATCGACCATTGAACTCTTTTTTTTGTACACATACTACCATTATGACCTGGTTTAACCTGTAAACCACCGTAAACCACCGGTAACCACCACCAAAACACACCACCACCGTCACCACCACCTTCAAACCACCACCACCACACCCACTACCACCAAAGTTGCTGCCACCACCAAGACCACCACCTTCAGACCACCGGTAACCACCACCACCACCATAGCCACCACCACCTTTAAACCATCACCACCACCTCCACCTATCGTCGGCCACCAGCAGATCACCATCTCCGATTTCCGGCCTACCAGATCACCATCTCGGATCATTTTCACCCTACCAGATCACCATCTCCGATCGTTTCCACTCTACTAGATCACCATTTCCGGCAACATCACCAGCTCCGATCACCATCTCCCTACCAGATCTGATGAAATTCAAACCAAATCGAGAAAACAACAACCATCACCAAACCTACTGCCGCCACCAAACCGCCACCACCACCACTGCCGCCACCAACCTGCAAGTCGAAAACCCTAACCCTAACCTGCAAATCGAAACCCCTAACCCTAAGAAATCATGAGCCCTAACCTGCAAATCGAAAATCGCATCTGGTGGTGGTGGTTTGGTTCTGAAAATCGAAAATCGCATCTGAAACTTCCTGAAAATCGCATCTGGTGGTGGTGGTTTGGTTCTGAAAATCGAAAATCGCATCTGAAACTTCCTGAAAATCGCATCTGGTGGTGGTGGTTTGGTTCTGAAAATCGCATCTGGTGGTGGTGGTGGTTTGGATCTGAAAATCGATGATGGTAGTGGTGGATGAATCTTGCAGGCGGCGATGGGGGAGGTTGCAGGTGGTGGCGGGAGTTGAGATCTGGCGATGATGGTTGGGGGTGGCCGGCGACTCGAAAAGGTGGTGGTGGTGGTGGGTGTGGTGGTGGTGGTGGTGGTTACCGGTGGTTCACGGTGGTTTATGGGTTATACCCGGTCATAATGGTAGTATGTGTACAGTCAAAAAGAGTTTAATGGTCAATTGAGTACAAAAAATAGTTTAATGGTAACATTTGTACAAATCGAATAGTTAGTTACCCTCACAAGTCATTAACCCTTTTGAAATTCTCCATTGCAAATATCTCCTAACACATGGTATTCATACGCAATACTACCATGGATTGAGTGTAATTCATTACTATTAAATAACATATTCTATAGAGTTTAGATAATATGTAGTTGATATTGATACATTTGTAATTTTGTAGTTCTTTCGTAACAATTACTTCTTGGTGCTTGCAGAAGGGGAAAGAAGAAAAATGTGGCTTTCATTCCATTAAAGTGTTTTGTACACCCTTATATTTTGATCCACATATTGCACAACAAGCTAGGTATCCGAGTCTTTTGTTGTTCTTCTTTGCCAACCGAATCAACCCTTTCGTTGTTTTCAATCTTCTTTTATTGATTTGTAGAAAAAATGAAGCGAGGAACATAAATCATTTTTACAAAGCACAATATAAACACAAATCATTTTACCATGTTCAGTAACGAAATAGTAATATATAATATATTTTTATGATCTAAAGAAAAAAATGGATAAAAAAGACAAAAATACTATCAACTTAACAAACTTAATCAAATTGATATTTTTAAAGCAAAATACAAACTATTATGACCATTTCTGTACTTGTTGAAATTTAAGAATAACTAGGTTTTTTAACCCTGCGTTGCAGGGGAGATGGAGGTCATAAAAATATAACGATATAAATCAACAAAAAATAATTAAAATGTAACATAAATCGATATGACAAGTATGACTCAAAGTGACGATTAACTTAAAAAAAGAAATCTCATGAGAAAATATAAAATTGAAATCTGGTTAATGTATCTTTTGATGTGGTCAATATTTCTGATTAATTATACAGTTAAAATTAAGATTAAGTCTTTCAAATAAAATAACGATTAATTCTTCGGACGATTAAGTATTTGAAAAAAATAACGATCACGTCTTCGAAATTAAGACACATTCTTTTCACAATTAAGTCTTCAGACATTTTCTAAAAGACTGTATAATGATATGAATTGTAAATATTTAAAATATTTTTATATAGTATATGTATTGTAATTATATAAAAAAATCATAATTAAATAAAAAAATATTCAATATTGGGTCCATTTCAAAGGTGTCGAAGGGACAATTATAATATTGTAACTTGTTAAAAATAAAACGTATTTTAGTCAATATACGATTATGTGTGTTAATATAATAAAAACGAAAAATGAAATATAAATAACTAAAAAGTGTTAAATTAAATAACTTAAAGGGTATAAACTGTAAATATTATTATAAAATAATAAAATAAAAAAGCTGATGCATTAAATGTACTACTATGGTACATGTGTATCATTTTCCAAATTATACTTTTAAGAGAAAAAAGACTTGGTTGGTACTATAGCTTAGAAACAGTACCAACCAAGTTGGTAAATGTTAGGTTTTTTAATGTTATTAGTTTTGTGTAATTACAAGGACCAAAATGTAGTTTACTTTAAAATTTATCAAATGTATAATAAAATTTGAATATAAAAGAACCTATAAATGATAACCATATTGTTTAATGTAAAACGACAAAATGTTGGTTGGGAGAGAGATTGTGTAGCTACATTCCTTCAATGTTTAAAACATTTTTTTTTCGAATTTTCATCATAAGAATTGAAATAAGTTATTAAAATTAAACCCAAAAAAACATTGATTTAATTATAAAAGTATGGATAACTCAAATTTGATGACTTTATTCGCGCAATTACTCATGTCTCAATTAAAATAGATAAAAACATCATTAATTCTTATAATTTCTAATATATAACTTCAAATCAAAAGCTTTATCAATTATATATTTTAATTAATATAAAATACATATTCTTGTTAAACTTTTATTCATTTGACTATAAACATTTGAGACTGTAGTTCTTACAGTTGTTTTCAAATTCAAGAAATGACAAAACACATAAATGCAATATATCAATTTTCTGCTGTTCATCATTTATTTTTTAATACAAATATTTATCTGTGCAAACACAGAATACATAATTTTGAGAGCTAATTTAATTGGTGAGATGAGTTTGCTCTTTTTAAGGTTCAGATAACTCAAAAAATATAGATTTTAGAATAAATTTTTCGACAATGTATAAAGTAGGTGAAAGCCGAAAGATGATGATTTTTTAAAAAAAAATTAGATAACTTTTTAAATTTATGAGTTAACTACATATTTGGTCCCTGTGGTTTGGAGCAAATTACGATGGAGGTCCCTAAACCCTAATTTTCATGCCTACGGTCCCTGTGGTATATATTTCGTTACGATCGTGGTCCCTTCTCCTAACTTCTGTTAAAATTAGCTGTTAAAAAAGCGTTAAAAGACCTAAATACCCCTAATATAAACCTAACCCTTTCCCCTTCCCATCTTCCCCAACCCCAAACCCTAAGAAGTTGCAGCTCCAACCTCCACCCCTGCCACCTCCACCGCCGGCGACTCCACCTCCGGTCGTTTCCACCGTCGGCGACTCCACCACCGCCGCCCTTGATCTTTGCTACTGATCGTAAAAACCATCAGATTCCACCACCGTAGTTCCAGATATGTGTAGTTCCAGATCTGTGCGTGGTTCCAGATCCACCCTAAACCATCAGACTCTACCCTAAACCATCAGCGTAGTTCCAGATCTGTGCGTGGTGGCCGAATTTCAGATCCGTACGTGGTGGTCGAATTTCAGATCCGTGTGTGGTGGGTGTTGTTTACAGATTCGTGGTGGTGGGTGTTGTTTACAGATTCGTGGTGGTGGGTGTCGTATCTGGTGGTGGTGGATTGCCCGGATTTCTGTTTGGTGGTGGTGGTGGTTTGTGGGTTTTGGTAGTGGTGGGGGTTATGGGTGGTAATGGTGGTGGTGGGGGTGGTGGGTGGTTGATGGTGGTGGTGGTTATGGTTGATTGTGTTGGTTGGTGGTGGTGGGTGGTTGGTTGGTGGTGGTGGTGGGTGGTTGGTTGGTGGTGGTGGTGGGTGGGTGGTGGTGGTGGGTGGGTGGTGGTGGTGGTGGGTTGTTGGTTGGTGGTGGTGGTGGTGGTGGTGATAGTTTTGGGGTGTGGTTGGGTTGGTTATGGTGGTGGTGGTGGTGGGTGGGTGGGTGGATGATGGTGGTGGTGAGTGGGTGGGTGGTTGGGTGGTTGCATCGCCGGTAAAAAAAAAGGAAGAAGAAGGTGAGGTAAAGTGGTAGGTGGTAGGAAAGTAAGTGGTAGGTGTGAATGGGAATTGGGGAAGGAGAGAGACACGTGTCTCTTCTTAATACACATATATATATATATATATATATTATATAAAAGATAAATATTAAAATATTATAAATAAGTTTAGTTTTAATAGAAATTAAAAAGATTAATAAATTGACTAAAATACCCCTGCCCTAACGGAGTTTTTTAACGGACGTTAGGGCAAGGGACCACCATCGTAACGAAAATCAAACCACAGGGACTTGCTCCATGAAAATTAGGGTTCAGGGACCTCCATCGTAATTTGACGCAAACCACAGGGACCAAATATGTAATTAACTCTAAATTTATTATTTAAAAGAATTTGAACTTGAATTCTTCATTTTAAAATCTTTTAAAAGCTACTCTTGGTATTTCTTTTTTGCAAATCATCAAAAGATTTATCTAACCCGTTAATTATACAATTACAATGCGAGAAGTTATATTAAGGTTGTGTTTGACAAAATAAATAAGTTATGCATATTTGAATGGATCATAAGTTAGCTTATTATCATTGTTTCGTAAAAATAAACTAGCTTATAAGTCAACTTATAAATCAGGTGCATGTTTGGATGGACCAAAGCTAGCTTTTTAAAAAACTGTTGTCACTAGCTTTTGGGTGATTAATAAGACTTATGAAACTTTTTATTTTATTTTATTTCAAATATATCATTCTACTTTTTACATTACCAACTCTTAAACATACATTTTTGTGGTCATTTTACAGTCATAAGCTACCTTAATAGTCAGTTTTTGCCAAAACGCATCTTATTCATCAGCTAGCTTATCAGTCTACAACCAGTTTGCCAAACATAGCCTTAGAACAGTATTTCAGGAACTTTTTGTAGTTTTTTTCTTCCAATTATATTCTTATTAATTTTAATTATTATATCTTAAGATACTTTTTTTGGTCATTTTATAGCTAACTTATTAGCTATTCGACTAGCTTGTGAGAGCATCTCCAATGCTAGGTTCTTATAACTTATAAGCAAAAAGTGTAGTGGCTTATTAAGAGCCATCATTGTGAATAGTTCTTATAAAAACCCCAACATCTTTAGGTTCTTAAATAATAATCTTGGTTTTTACCATGAAATGTGTGAGAATTACATTTTTCTTGACTTGATAATTATAATTAGGGTTAAGTACATGGGAGTGTATCGAACATGTCACGTTTTATCATTGTATGTACTCAACTTTAAAACTTACCGATTAATGTACCGAACCTGCTAAAATTGTCATACTATGTATCCAACTTTATCAAAAATCTACCATTTAATGTATCTAACTTGTCACGAAAGTGTATTCAACTTGTCATGAAATACATTAAATGACAATGTTAGCAAGTTCGGTACATTTATCGGTAGGTTTTAAAGTTAAGTACATACAATGATAAAACGTGACAAGTTTAATACACTTCCATATACTTAACCCTTATAGTTAATGTTGAAAAATCAATGAAATCTACAAAGAATGTTCTTATAAGAACTATCATTGCAGATTTTCAAAGGAGTTCTTAATTTACTGAGTTGGAGATGATATGTCAACAAAAAATGTAAACCGATTTTTAAAAGAGTTTTTAATTTAGCAAGTTGAAGATGATACGTCAACAAAAAATGTAAAAAAAAAAAGTTTTTATAAAAATCTCTATTAAAAATGCTCTAAGGTTTGCCAAACACAACCTAAAACTTTACAAAATAAAAAGAAAAAAAATATCCGGTATACGATAATTTTCATATGTTTTTATTTTTCTTATTATTTTAGCATGGGAAGGGGGTTGTCACACAATGTCAGATGTCATTGTATGAGATAGGACAGCAACAAGGGCAGTTTGGGGAAATCACCTGAAAATCTGTCGGTCTCTAACTCCAGTTAACTATTTAACTCTACCATCTGGTTAAAATAGTCTTTAGGAAGGTTGTTGAAAGAGAGGGAAAGAGAGATGTGAACTGGTGGTGGGCCCATCCCACTCGTGAGCTGGACCAATAAAATCGATAAAAATATTTTATAGAGCGTCGGTGACTCTTAACCATGATTTAAGTATGACATAATTTTTTTATATACAAAATTTTCATTTTGGCCACCAATGTTTCTTCTTTTGCTAATATGCCAACTTTGTTTTTTCCTTTTTTCTTTTATACAATCATGAGAAATTACTACTAATCATATTCATTCCAATTTCACATGAAATAGTTTATTGTGCAAGGCTTACCCTTTTATTGATTCTCATTTTAAGTGTTAATTATTATTAACATAAGTGATGAATTTATATGGTAATTAATTAAAAAAAATTGTTATGAAGATAAGAATTGAGACTTATCCGGTAAATAAAGGTTGTCGTCTCTTACCATGGTTAATAGTTACTAGGTAAATTGTTGCATGTATACCATTTTTGTGAACTGAAATCTTATCCAATAAGTAAGTGATAGTGTTGATTTTTATTAGTAAATATTTGGTAAACGATTCCTTAGGGCGCGTTTGGTATGCAGGATTCCTTGGGAATCTGATGGAATTGGAATCCAATTCCCAAGGATTCCTGCGTTTGGTAAGATTCAGAGAAGGGAATTGGAATTAGGGGAAGGAATTAAAATCCCTCATATGAAGGAATTTGAAATCCTTGGGTACATGGAAGGATTTTAAAATCCCTTGACATGGGAATTGTCAAATTACCAGATTACCCTTCAATTAGATGCCCAAACTTACTACTTCGCTTCAACCAACCCGTCGCCCCCACGTTCGACCAGCCGACCGCGCACCGCTTCGACCCACCGCCGACCGCCGCCGCCGCGTCGACCCACGCCGACCGCCGCCGCCGCGTCGACCCACGCCGACCGCCGCCGCCGTTCGACCCACCGCCGACCGCCGCCCCCGCTTCGACCCACCGCCGACCGCCGCGACCGCTTGGACCCACCACCCGACCGCCCACCGCTTCGACCCACCGCCGACCGCGCACCGCTCGACCCACCGCCGACCACCGTCGCCGCCCTCGACCCACCACCGACCGCCGCTCGCCCCCGACCCACCGCCCCTACCGCTTCGACATAAGAACAAAAGGAGGGTAATTCTGTCATTTTGCATATCTGAATTCCAATTCCATCGGACATTTCTGCCAACCAAACAGATTATGGAATTGAATTCCAATTCCATTTCCTGCCAACCAAACACATTATGGAATTGGATTCCAATTCCTTCAGGATTTTAAATTCCTCAGGATTCCAATTCCTTCAAAAACATTCCAGCATACCAAACGCAACCTTAGTGTATCAATTTTCCCTTTGTAATTCTCCTTTTTGTTCTAGCACCTTGCTAGTTTCTTAATAAATTTCCGTTGCCGTTCAAAAAAAAAATATATATATATTTCGTGTCATGTCATATTACATTAAACGTTAATGGATGATTTGACTACTGGTTAACCTACAATTTTTTGTCAAACGGTGTGTCTTTAATGTGGATCAAAGACTCACAAAGTCATTTAAAGTGTTTTTAGCCCAAGTTCATCGTTTTCTTGTTGATTTTAAGATATTTTATCAATATTTATTTATTTATTTCGAGAGTTTTTTTTCCAACTTTCTGGCTGATATTCCCTGTTTTCTTTTTCTAGTACCATCCTTTGAAATTTAACGGGCCGGGTGCACCTTTTATATCCAACAAAAATGCTACTTGCAAAAATAAGTTGAGCATGTGCATGGGACCCCGCTCAAACTTATTATTCCGCAAAAGTCGTATCAACACTAGGTATTACAACCGACATTTAAAGCTATAAATCTTTAGACATTTTCTGTAAAAATATACTTTAAAATACAAATTGAATGAAATATGTTTAACATTTGCTTAGTTTACCCTTATCAAACTGTTAAATATATTTTCATTTTTAATCTACAACCTCTTGTAAATACACATTAGAGATGTATAAGGACATGTCCTAAGAAGCTCGATTCAATCATCAAAAAATACTCATCCTATTATGAAGCCAAAATATAGGTTTCAGTCGATCCTTTAGGTTTGGACCACATTCTGATCAATGATAACAAGTATTTCATACAAAGGCTCTTTTTTATTGTAATTGTATACAATTGTAATACACATAAAGTTTAGTTCAAATGAGAACTGGTCCTAACTGATTTTTCATTAAAAAAAACTAGTTTCTCACCTTCACCAATCATTTTTAAAGTCGGGTCTAGGTCAATTCTCAATCCCAATTCCATTTTTACGTTTCTAATACATGTTAATATCATCATATTCACTCTCTCTCACCATCTCACCAACATATATACATGTGACAATAAATTCATTGTTGAATATATGAAACTTATGTCATCACGACAATTACTTTGCACCACATTAAAGTAGAATTGTACTTGTCACACAATTAATTCATAATTTCTATACAATATTCGTCAATAAAGTAGTTACACTAAAAAAAGGACAAGCCTTGTAATCCCGTCAACGTGATAACCAAACAATTGAGAAATTTAAAAATTAAAACCCTTCCGAAATAAAAAAAAAGAATTAAAACTAGTATATAGAAAACCACATACGCATATGAATACTAACATGATTTAAACAACGAATTTCAATATGAAGAGACTATGAATGAAATTTGTGAAATGCTATTAGAAGGTACAAATGTTTAATATATGACCGATGATAAGACCTTAACGATATATAACGTCATACAATAATGATGACAAGAAACAACCACTTTAAATAATTTATTAATCGACTAATTTACAAAATAAAGTCGATAAAATTAATGTTATTCTTTTGTGTCTTCTATATTCTTACATATCGATTAATTTACCTTTGTCTAACTTTTACCAACTTAGTTAATTATAGTGGTTAGCATTATTAATATTGCACTTGTTAAATTGTTTTTCTTGTGAGTTCAAAAAAATAATTTTATGTCAATTAATATGTTAAAACTTAAATTAATATAACGTATTTAGTATTAAGGTGCTGTTTGGCAGTTACTAAATGGTTTGGTGCAGGACGATTAAATGGTCAGAATGATTAAAAGGTTCTTATGATATGGTGCTAGATGATTAAGCGATCAGAATGATTAAAAGTCTCTTATGATATGATGCAAAATGAAATATGATGGTCTGGTAATTGTTGAGTATGAAATCAGGACTTTGAATTGTTAAGAGACATCCACGATACAAAATCATTCACAGGGTTTTGAAAACATTAAAAGACAATCCAATTTTTTTATCAAATAGGATTCACCTCTTAACGATCCAGAGGTTGTCTTTTAATAGAATTGCTAAGAAGTAAACAAACAACACCTTAGTATATGATTTATTATTTGCCTTTTCTTTTTCAAATATATGATTGAAAAGAAATAAAGCAACTACCTTTTATCTTTCTTTAATCCATTTACAATCTCCAAGGGGGTTACTTTGAAAAGCTTTAAGAAAATATTGAATAAAACATACAAAAGATAAACTATGGTGGTCAAATAGAGAGAATTAAAAAACTTTTGTGGTCAAACTTTCCATCATACTTATATTTATATGTATATAGTATGTATGTATATATATGACACATATATACAGAGAGAGAGATAGATATATATATATATATATCTTGCTTATATATAGATACAGATACGGATATAGAGAGAGAAAATCGCAGATTTCTATATAAACTGGATGCCAAATCCAAATATGAGAAAATAGGGTGAGGTTTTTGTTGAAACGAGAGGAGGAGAGAGAGAAGGAGAGAGAAAATGGCGGATTCAACCGATTCTGTCTCCATTGACATGGATACGAGCTCTCTTGCCGGAAAGGTTTGCAGATTAAACTATATATACATATATATACCTATATAAAATCATATTCAATGTGTATGTTTAACTTGAGGAATGCACATTATTGTTTTTATTTTATAACTTTTATGCAATGATTATTGAGTAATCTGAAGATAGGAGATGCATACATTTTCGATTAATTGATATTATTGAGTCAATCGGATGAAGATAGAATGTGGATAAAGTAATCGAAATCTGATTGTTAATTATAGATTTATTTTATTAACTTTTTGTTCTTAAATGCGTTTTATTATTCTAATTTGATTCTGGTTTATGTATTATGATTGATGACCAACTGTAAAGCAAAGAAATGGTATCTTAGAATCTGTTGTATGCTTGGTGTTTAATTTTATTGAGACATTGAAGTGTAATCTACTTTGTGATTATTAGAAATTTGTGTATTTGAGGATTTGCTTTCTTTTTGGTTAAGTTTGCTTTTCAGTGATTCAGTAAATTCTAAGTAAGAGGTAGGTAAATGTCTAATGATTCAAGAAATAGTTTTTTAAAGTTTATTTGTTAACTTTTTGTTTACTATATGTGTGATTTCATCATTTTCTTTGAAAGGGGGATTTAATTTGTTGTTTTCCCCATTTTATGTATCCTCAATGGTAGCTCCACAATAATCTGATTGTTAGCAAACTGGTTGTAAATGCAATATTTAACAAGTCAAAGAAGGATTCATGTAAGCAATTAGACATATAACTGGCATCAATTAAGCATATGACCTTCCTCTATTAACTTCTGTTTTAAGATATATAAACTTTGTCTAACCTCATTGCATGTATCCTTTAGTTTTTGCTGTTTGGAGTTATTCTTAATTAAACCATTAATCTTGCATTATGGTTTTCCTTACCTTTTCCTAGGATTGCTGAATAAGAGAGATCTTGGTGTAGAATGTAGATAAACAAATTTATAGAGCTTTACGCTTATAATTTACGTATAAAGTTCTTAGTTTTACAAGCGTTTGTTGTAAATCTCTAAGTCCTCTTTTGTT
The DNA here is from genome assembly GCA_030169165.1 of Centaurea solstitialis. Taxonomy (NCBI): domain Eukaryota; kingdom Viridiplantae; phylum Streptophyta; class Magnoliopsida; order Asterales; family Asteraceae; genus Centaurea; species Centaurea solstitialis. The sequence continues at coordinate 20,860,612 of CM058042.1, forward strand.
CTTTTATAGTTCTTGCCCATGTAAAGCTTCCGTAAACAAGTTACATTGAATAAATATGCTGAAAAAGTTAGGCATGTCATGGAAAATGATTTTTTTTTAAAAATTTTAAAATCATGTTCTTTTTGTTATTTAAATTAATGCCTTTGGTAATGAATTCAGGAGCACATTGTAAAAACTTCCTATGGATTTGTTAACGTTGCCATATTTGGGGATCAGGACAAGCCAGCGCTGATTACATATCCAGATATCGCTTTAAATCGTAAGTGATTTAACCTTTTCATTCTACTTGTTATATGAAAAGATCTTAACTCAAACAAGTGGTTCTAAAGCATTGCATGACAGTTTATCCCTTATTATTCATTATGTGATCCCGCCTTGTTATTGGATCTGAGTTGTTTGAGAAATTTGAAATTGTTCGAGAAAAATGATCTTGCTTTGTGTTTTTTCACCTTCATAATCTCCACTTGCAGCAAGTGATGTTTTGTGAAAAGCTAGCATTGAAGCAAGTCAATGAATGGAATATTTCTTCCATCAATAATGATGTATATGTTTGCATGTTTGCACAGATATGGCCTGTTTCCAAGGTCTTTTCTTATGCCCAGAAGCATTTTCTTTGCTGGTTCATAACTTCTGCATATACCATATAAGCCCCCCAGGCCATGAGGTCAGTAATCAGTAACTTCAGTTTGTCTTTATAAATTTTCTACGACAAACATTTAGAATTTCTTCAACTGCATCCTATCTTATATGGTACATCCTTAAGAGCTTTTGCAGTTAGGTGCTGTTGCAATGTCTTATGATGATCCGGTGTTATCTGTTGATGACTTAGCCGATCAGATTGCTGAGGTTCTCGATTATTTTGGGTAATTTTCCCCCGTTTATTTGGTTCCTATTGTGGGTAATCGTAGTGTTTCTAGATAAGAACTTGCTAGAAATAATAGGTGATTTAGAGGAATTGAGTATGCAATTTTTTTTTCTTTTCCTCATGAAATGCTCTTGCAGACGTGGTGCAGTTATGTGCATGGGAGTTACAGCCGGTGCATACGTACTCACGTTGTTTGCTGTAAGGCACATCCTTTGTATAATGCACTAAATTAAAATATTAAATTCTGAATTCACAAGGTTTAACGGGTCTCTCTGCATCTTTTGGCTAACAGATAAAATATACACGACGTGTGCTTGGTCTCATACTGGTTTCTCCGCTATGCAAAACACCCTCTTGGACGGAATGGTTGTGTAATAAGGTTATAATTGTCAAGATGCTTTTCTTTCTTTAACCCACTGGGCTAACGAGTGAGGAAAATGAAAACTCTCTGTTAACTTAAATCGGTTCTTGTTCACAGGTCATGGGAAACGTGCTTTATTACTACGGGATGTGTGGTCTTATAAAGGAGTTGCTTCTAATCCGTTATTTCAGCAAGGTGTGTATATCATCTTCTTCTTGTTTGTGGTATTCATTTGGTTCTTGAATCTTGACAATTAGATGATGATTTTGGTTATGTCTTGATGGTCAAATGACAGGAAGTTCGTGGTGGACCTATAATTCCAGAAACGGAAATAGTTCATTCATGCAGAAGAGTAAGTAGTCCATTATTTATCCTAGTCATATAGAGATTTTGAATTGTGTTGCTTAGCATAAATTATGCTTTCTGCAGTCGCTTGATGATAGGCAGAGTCCAAATGTACTGAACTTTCTTGAAGCCATTAACAGGTAAAATTCTTTTGCTTTCTTGTCAACAAAATATTATTGGAACATCTAATAAATGTTATGTAAATATATTTTATATTTGTTTATTCCCTTAATATCATCACCCTAACCATTTTCCTCGTACTTAGGAAAGGAAAAACAAAACAAAAGGGAAAAAATATACGCTTTCTAGATTCTTTCTACACTTACGAGCTATTTGTTTTTAAAAAAATACCTCTTAAAACCTCTTAATCTGAAAATTAAGAGATTTGCAGACTCAAGACTGTTTGTTTTAATTTTAAAAGGTCTGAAAACCTCTTACCGTCCTCTGAAAATTTTAGAGGTGCACCAACCACCTCTTATTCTTTGATATGACTTCAGACTTCAGACCTCTTAAAAAACAAACGACACCTTACTGTTTTGAGTCCCCACTTATCTCTGTGTTCTGATAACTCGATAATGACATACACTACTGAAAATTACTCAAGATTCAGCATGGTTTAACGTAGACATATTTGCTCTTTTGATTAAAATGAGTATCCTTAATCCATGATTTGGCTCAGGATGATGGTCTAATGACTAATGTGAATGTTAATATTTGTTCTTTTCAGGAGACCAGACATCACTGAAGGACTGAAGAGACTACAGTGTCGTTCCCTGATCTTCGTGGGAGAGAATTCTCCCTTCAATTCCGACTCTCTTCACATGACTTCAAAACTAGATAGAAGATTCAGTGCATTGGTGGAGGTATGCACGACAGACTTCCCTAAAATTTCATTACCGTTATATGTTTGACAGATCTTTTTAGCCACCAAGAAAATGGCAAAATGAATCGTTGATCCATATTAATTCCCTTTTTCCTTTTCATTTTACTATTTAGCAATTTCATTTTCTGGGGTAATTTGGTTTTGATTAGGGATTCTCATTTAATCAAGATGCGATTTATGGGGTCATTTACTTGATGTGAGAAAAAAATGAGGATGTACCTAAAAGATGTCGAATGGGGAGCCAACAAAAATGGAACAAAAAATGCATCACTTTTAACATCTTTTTCTTTGGTAATCATCGGTGTTGTTCTAGCTTCTGTGCGAAGGAGACTCGAACCAACGACCTATAAGGAAGAAATTAATTCCCTAGCCTTTATTTTTTAAGTTGACCCACTAGGCCTAGCATTTATTTGGGGACCCCAAGAGTTGACTTTTTCGACCTAGCTAATTGGTTTTTTTCATTGCAAGCAATCTTTCCTTTGAAAATGAAAAAGGGAACCCTACATTTTTAGCATAACCACATTTTGGACATTTCTTCTTTTACATCTATATTTCCATATGTTGTTCAAACTTATTCATTCTTGAAAACTACCACTATCTTTTCCTGCATTTTTAACAAGAATTTCGGTTAGCTTATAGGTCCCACCCCTCTCTAATGGTTATCATTTGATTAACGATGATTATGTGCATTTATAGGTTCAGGGATGTGGATCGATGGTTACAGAGGAACAACCGGATGCCATGCTGATACCATTGGAATATTTCCTGATGGGGTACGGATTCTACAGGCCCTCACAGACGAACGTAAGCCCAAGAAGCCCGTTAAGCCCGACTTCCATCTCCCCGGAGCTTTATACACCAGAAAGCATGGGTTTGAAGCTAAAGCCCATAAAAACTCGACTTTCTCAAATCTGAAAGGACGACGGTATGCTTTTTTTTGTTTTTTGTAATTCTATGCATCTGTGATGAGAAGTAGTAGTTTCCAGTTGCATATTTTATAGGGGAAGAAAAGTATGGAGGTATATAGATGATATAGGAGAGAGAATGATAGATTGAAATTATTTAAACTAGACAAGGGAGGATAGTCATGTATAATAAATGTTGTTTTATACTTTATGATGGTAAAGGAAATTAATAAATCTTAAAGGTGGGCTACCTTTTCTGTCTTTATGAATCAACCTATCTTATTTGATCATAGGTTAATAAATGAGTGTTCTTTCTGTTATGAAATTTAGTTATTAGCTGCTATGGAATATCATGACTTGTCGGTTGTTTGTTTACCTCTTCACAATTTCATTAAGAGGCCGTATCTGAATCTTTAAGAGATAAATCTTATTTGACAAAAGAGAAGCTGCCTCTTAATCGTTCTAAAACCCTCTGAATGGTTTTGTATCTTGGGTCTTCCTTAACCATTAAGCACTTTGATTTCATTCTCAACAATTACTAAATAACCATATTTGGTTTTACACTATCATAAGAGTCTTTTAATCATTTTGACACTTAGGGGGTGCGTGGTTCGTTTTAGGGAATGAGAATGAAAATGAGAATGTAGGAGAATGGGATTGAAAATGAGCATTATATTGATGCTGCTTGGTTAAGACATTATAAATTTATAATCAATGAAAAATTGTTTCATATTAAAAAATATTGTTCTTCACTTTGAAAATACAAAAGATGTTCCATTTAACATCAAAAGATGGAATGATATGTGGAAAAAAGAACTAAGTAGAAATAAAACTTTCATTCCCCCCAATTTGGCCATGAATGGAAATTAATGGATCTGCAGGAATGATTCCATTATATAATATCAGACCAGACAACTGTTTTCATTATCATTCCCATTCCTGATCCTGTAATACCTCCAACCAAGCGCTCCCTTAATCATCCAACACCAAACCATTCAACAACCACAAAGTAAAAATTGTTATTGATGATTTATGGTATGTAATTTGATTGAAATTAGAGAAAAAAAATGTATTCACAGTTGGTTATAATTGTCTACAAGCGAATTGCTCCATCCGGAAATATTGGTTGGTTTAACCATTAACTGGTTACAATGTTGACATGGTAAAAGACATCACGCGACCCATACTATTGAATTCTCCATCATGCAATCTTGCACCCGCCATGTCAGCATGGTAACTAGCCAATGGCTAAACCGGAAGTACTTAAATGTTTGAAATGTCGCATCTTAGGTATAAAAATGGAGGTTTTGAAGTATGTTATTTAAAATAGGAAAACAATAGGCTATATTTTCGTGCAATTTGCTCCTTTTGGACCAGACGGGCAACATTTTCTTGACCTATTCTGGTAGGTGGTTATGTTTTTCTTTTAAGCATGTTTTGTTGCAATGATAACGTGTAAACTAGCACGGGTTCACCAACGACAACTTCCTCATAACACTAGAATAGGTTTGAAGCATCCAAGAATGTTGAAATAGATGCAGTTTTAAAATAGATCGGTCTTTGTCATGAAATCCTAAGGGCGGAGTATCCAACTTGCTCAATGTATTTTAGTTTTAGAGATGATTGTTTTCTTTTATTAGTCAATATCATATTGTTTTAATAATGTAATATCGGTAGAAGTTGCATTTGGGATAGATATTATATATTTTTAGTTTAAAGTTTATAACACCAACCGTCAAAACATGTCAGAACAAATTGTCTTTTTATGGCCCAATTTTGTCACTAATTGTCGAACTGCTCAATTTGAAATCATTCTAAACCATCGTTATGGTTTGGTTATGGTTTTGGGGTTAATCTGAACACCCTTAGCTAGTAACGACTATCAAACCATTATTAATCATATCAAGTTTGAAGAGATGATTAATAAAATTGAAGGATACACAAAGATCTTCGTGACTCCCTTGAAGACATACCTATGAAAACTGGTGCAATCTACTGAAGAGGAATTACCGTTGTCATGGAACATGGGATGAAGCAGTGCAACTTTATAAGTTCAAGTGAGCTTTCTTCAAACAGTTTGTACATTTAGATGCACCTTATTCTACATAATTCTTTGTGTTTCTGTCATTCGAATAAAAAAAGGAGCAAAATTTTGCACTTTGTCGAATGGCATCCAACGTAGCAAGACAATGATGGTCGCTACACTACTTTCAACAAGGACCTTTAAATCTTATAAGAAAACATGGGTATGGTTACCAACTCTCCCAGTCCCACGCTATGGTCTATGAGACATGTTGAACATGCCAGTCAAAGTAAGTTTTAACATTATTTTATTAGTGTCATTCTTTCTTTACTGTTCCTAGTGCATACTAAAAGAGTAAAAAATGGGATGGGTTAACAAGTGTCTATGTCAACTACAAAGGCTAAAGTGAAAGGTACAAACATGCATGGATCATCAAATAAGATGAAGACACATGTTACAGTTGGAAGATAGCATTTAACTTAATGGTGGCTATAAAAGGTAAACCTTGTTATTTATGCTCGTTTTGAAAAGAACTTCTAATAAGTGTTAGCTTTTTAAGCAAAATTGATGTCACCATGTCACCATCTAAAGGACTATCTGCCAAACCCTCTTGGAGTAGAAGTCCCGGGTTCAAACCCGGGCAAAGGCGTATTTAATCTAACTGAGGTGTTTACTAACAACTAATCTGCTGTTCAAAATAAAAATAAAAATCTAAAGGACTATCTAAGCACTTCATATATGAAAGAGCACCTTCTTCCTTCCCCTTTTGAGCGTTAGCTTAAGGCTGTGTTTGGCAAAAACAAGCTAGCTTATAGGCTAGCTGATAAACTAGCTTACAAGTTAGTCCATCCAAACATGTATCATAAGCTAGCTTTTTGAAACGTTACTTTGAGTAGCTTTTTGGGAGCTTATTGTAGATTTTTTCAATTATAATTTTATTAATATTAGTTATTAAATTCAAAGATACCTTTTTTGGTCATTTTACATACCCATAAGCTAGTTTTTGCCAAACATAAGTTGTTCATAAGCTAGCTTATGAGCTATCAGCTAGCTTATCAGCTTATCAGCTATAAGCTATTTTGCCAAACATAGCCTAATTTCTCACTAGTCAGATTATTTAGGATCATGTTTTACTATCCTAGTTTCCGTAACAAATCATTACTTCTCAAGACCAATAATATCACATGTTTAAATCTCCATGGGTATACACCTCCCATACACATAACATCACACTTTAAATCTCCTAACACCATGAATACCATCCCATTTAGCAAACATATACCAATATAGACCAATAAGATAAAATGACCCCAAGACGACTCCACACGTGCAAAATACGACAAACTCATACACCCATCGATCAATTGCAGGTTCAAATTATAGGACTCCAATACACTCAAAATACGTAATCTCAAACAAATATACAATATACACGTAACTTGTTCAAATATCACAATTACACTAATTTTGTGACAAAATCCGAAAATACCTTTGAAGCAATTTCAAACCAACAAACCCCCCAACGTACTTGAATACTCCATGAAAGTTAACATAAGGCAATAGAAATATATTTACTTCATATTTATGCAATATCATTTATCAAAATATGAATATACCACAATACTCCTATTTATTTGCACCAACCTTCAAACTATCACACTATAATGATTTATATTATCAAATATCTTAGAACCCAAATTAACTTTTTTTTCAAGGTTTCGTAAAATCAAAATGTACCATGGATGCACATATACCAACTAATCTTCAACATTTGATTAAAAACACAAGGAACACATTTTAAAACTCAAAATAGACATTTTTAATATGTACATGGTTTTAATAAGGTAATTTGAGTATTGATTTGTAAAACGAGATTTCTCTTTTATTTGATGTATTATAGAAAATTTTAATTTAGTCACCAATTCCATATTCGAGAGTGTTACACGTGACCCTGTCGAGGGCCAGGTTGCCCATGCAACCATACCCCCTTGCTCGTGCAAACAACCTCTAATGCGACCTTTGTCGCCAAGGGCGAATTTACTTATTGCTTAGGTAGGTCCCGGGACCTACCTAATTTTTTCATTTTTACTAGAAGTTATATAGAAATTTTTTTGGGACCTACCTTAATAAGTTTTGAGGAACTACCTTAAATTTTTATTTCGTAGCATAAGGAAAACAAAGACTATGTTGGTATGTTGGGTAACACCTTTTGATATGTGCAGGAGGTCATGGGTTCGACTCTAGTTGTGCATGTTATTATATTTTTAAAATTTTCAGTTTAAGGCCCAACAAATTTAAGTCTGGCCCAAATACCAAACACAAGAAAAACCAAAAAAAAAAAAAATACTAACTTTAATATCACAATTCGATATATATATATATATATATATATGTTTGATTTTTAATTCAAAACCCGACCCAACCCGTGGCTAAGCTTAATTAGGGAACCACGTGGTTTTCGGTTCTAGATTCGCCACTGTTTGTCGCCACCTTAGTTGTCAACCATATTGCACAGTTCCTTGATTTAAATTTTCTTTCCCAGTTCAATAATCTGGCAGTTTACGCAACTTCGGCCACAAACCCAAGTTACATCTCAAGTCACGGGACCCCTTGGATGCATGAAAATCCCAATTTTTGCTTTTTTTACCTTGAAATAAAACCCAAGGCGAATAAGCATCACCCCGTAGATGCATCTAACGAAAATGCATGTGTTACAAGACCCCATTTTTTCTCCAAAACATTTTTTTCTTTTCTAAAAGAATGTTGCAATGCATAAGTTAATAATGTCTTCTTTAGAATAGGACAAAATCATTAACAAAGTCTTTGTCATTATCATCATTAGGTTTACTAGGGAAAGTGTACACATAACCATCATCAACAACCTATAGACATCATCTTATAGGAAGAAAAAAGGTTTAGGGGCGTTTAATACCGTGTTTAGTGTCCTACAATGATGAGCTGCACAAGTTATGTGTCTTATTCGCTGTGCATTTGGACAAGCTCAACAAGCTCGATGGATGCACATGAATAAAACTGCACACGTTTTGTCTGCTTCCTCGAATTGTATGTACATACTGCACAAGTTTTGTTTTCTTCTTCAAATTGCATGAACAAACTTACAAGTTGTGTTTTCTTCTTAGAACTTTAAGAACAAACAACATACTTCTTTTATAAATTTGTACAAACTCAAGGTGTAAGATAATTTTTTTGAAAGTCACTTGATATACATTAAAATTCAAGATATGTTATACGGATGTATTCTATAAAAGTTAGATATCTACATGAGGAATCTATAACGAATTATCATGTGTTTCCTTATCAATATGAAAAAGTTCTCAACTTTTCATCATAACTAAATACTAATAGCAAAGAAAGCTCAATAAATAGTGGTTAATTCAATAATTTTAGTGATGGAATGAAAGTTAAACAAACAAATAAAGAAATGAGAAACAAGACATCTATACATAATATATATGGCATTTAAAAATAAAATTCATAATCAAGGGGGTCAAACTTTTTATAGGGGTCAAAACAAAGCCATTTGTACATAATATATTATATATATGGCATTTATATGGAAAAAACAAATAAAATTTATAATACAATGGGGTCAAAACAAAGACATTTTATATGTAAATTATAATATGTTAATAGCTTTCTTTTTGAACATTCATAACGGCCAATTGGCCCTTATCCATTTACATCCATACCCCTTATGACGAGATCAAAATATACCATTTTGCAAATTTATGAATACCAATTATATCTATCAAGATAATGGAAAGTTTCCAAGTATAATTTGTATCTAGGATTATTTGAAAATGATTTAGAATTTAAGCATATTTTTTCAGGAAAAAAATAATTTTGACCATATTCTTTATATTTGAGTCAACCTTAAAACATAGAAACTCAAATTTGGCTATTAAAAGGGAAAAGGAAATGGCTACAATGAGTCCAAGTGCCATAGTCATATGAGTATCTCTATCTATGTTCACATGTTTGGAAGGGTTTTGATCACAAGTCTCTAACTTTACCAACCTTTTACGACATCCGTCATCCATGTTGTTTTCAATAAACCTGTATGCTAATTAACTTTTTCGATTTTCCTAAAAGTTATAAAATCAGAAATCGTATATAAGTAGTTACGTATGAGTTTCTTATACGTAAAACCGAAACCAACGTCATTTTTGAATCATTTTATGACCATAAAATGACGTACATGGTTAGAATGTTAGTATTTTAGCATTATATACATATACATGAGTATATTGCGCTTTCTTTTTAATTTTCAGTTCGGAATTGCATGTTTGAAATACATGGAAACATCCAAGATTTTGTTGTTAAAACGCATAAATCTAAATGGTTACAATTGATGATGTTTCGTGTACATTGAACATATTAAACTTGTTAGAAAAGTGATCCATATTTACACAACATATTTGTGGTGATATAACTATAGTTGTAACATATTTGATTGATTCATTGAATCTATCAAAATATTAAATCCAATTAATCTTCTTAAAGTTACTTATAAGAATTTTTGTAGCATCATATAAATATTAAATCCAATCAATCTCCTTGAAGTTACTTATAAGAATTTTTGTAGCATCATATATAATGTTATTCAGAAACGGAGTAACCAAATTTAATATAAAGATCCAAACTTTATATGCTTGGACCAACTAATTTGACTCTTAAAACTCGATAATGCATGCTTAATATTTGTCAAATTAATCTTCTGTGACGTGTAGCTCAATTGACAAAGATATAAGAAGACTTTGCTCAAATACATAGCAAGTTATGGGATCCCCCCACTGGCTTCGACCGTTGAGTAAACCTAAAAATACCCCCTCAGGCCCTCACATTGGTGTACTTGGAAGCTGATTTTGTATGAGGCTGGTTAAGGTTATCGGTAATCAACTTTTTACCCAAATATTTGTTAAACTAATTAGATATCAACTCTTGAACTGTATTTCAAATCTTGAATATACAATTACCAAATTATACAATTTGACCCGCAAAAGCAAAATCAAGAACAATTGACAACAAATGAATATGTTGTCAAAGCCTTTCTGACCATTGAGCTATTCATGGTTGCCTAGATTAGTTAACGAGACGAGAAATCATGTAGTCATAGCATCTCCAATAGATTTTCTATGATTTCTCTAAATTAGAAATGAAAAGTTAAAATCTTTAGTTTTTTTTTTCAACTCTAACAACACTTATATTATTGAAATAATAATACATTTAATATTTCAATAAATTTTTTAAATTTTTCTGAAACAATCAATTGTAGTATTAATAAAAAGTATTAAAATAATATTTCTATATATTCATATAAAGATTTTAAAGATTTATCTATATTTAAAAATTTTATATTTTAGATAATATGATAAAAAAAAGCTAAACAAAAACTTATTTTTTCTATTTTAAAATAAAAATGTTGAAGATACTATCCAAATATCCCAATTACCCAAAAACAAAAAATGAAAGCAAGTGATAGGTGAATATAAAGATTTATAAATCAAATCAACTACTAATAAACACTAACTTCTAACACTAAAACCCCCAAATTTATTGATTCAACAATTAAAGAAATCAAAAGAAAAAAGATTTACTAATTAATTAAAAGCTACAAACCCCCACCCCTATCACAATCTTGATTTTGGGTGGTACAATTCTAAACCCTCACCTTTGCCACCACCATCACCACCACCATCATTGATTCCCATGCATAGCAGCCATGGCCACCACCCCAAGCTTCTGTAGATTCAACTTCACCACCGTATCCGTAAACATCTTCGTGTCCTCCACCGTGTTCCCTTGCGGTATATCGACAACGTAAGACTCCAAAACGATCGTGTAAACCTTGTCCTCTTTCTTGAACTCGTTCACCGAGGTCACGGAAAGATAGTTGTTCAGCCGGTGCTCTCCGCCCACGACGCGAAAGCTCAGGATGTGGCGCTCGTCGTCGAGGAGCTCGAGCCGCTCGGTGCTCGTGGAGGCCGGGAGGCCCGAGATGACCGTGACCTCCCGGATGCTCCCGACCCCTCCGTCCCCGATCATGTTGCAACTCTTGATGAAATGCTTGTAGCGTTGCGGGTTGTCGAATCGGCGGACGAGGGGCCAGACGACGCGGGCGGGCGCGTCGATGCGCTGCGTGATCAAGGAGGTGCATGTGTTTGGCATTTTGTCGAACATGTGGTAGGCATTGATTAAGGGTTTTAGGTCAGAGAATTCATCTGGGGTTAGGCCTTGTGGGATGGAATTTCTGTCCATTTTTGGAATTGGAATGGAGGGTGATGATCAATTTGAGGTGGGTTTGGTTTCAAGAATCATGAAGGAAAAGGAAAGATGAAATTTGGGATTTGGGAAGATGGGGGTGTGGGATTGAAATGGGTGTGAATGAAGGTGATGGGAGAGTAGAGAAGAAAAGGGAGTTAATTAAGTTTTGTGAAAGGGAGAGGAGAGAGGTTGGTGGACAATGGCACATGAACCATGGAGGTGGAGGCTTTTTTTTAATTAGTTTTTTATAACTTTTTTTTATAGGGGGATGGGGATGGGGGTGTCTTTCAATCTTTGGACTTTTTTGCCCTTTGGATTGATGGAGAGTTGGGATTTGAACCTTCTATGTTTTGTGTGTTTCAATTTAGTCCTCTTGTTGGGAGATTGCTAGAAGGAGTTTTCCATTTGGGTTTAAGAATGTGCTATAAAGTTGATTCTTGCGAATGGGAATCGTAATAGTTAGGGGTGTGTACAGGTTGAGTTAGACTGGTAATATGTCTCGTTCAGAAAATTATGTTTTTGTTCAACCGTGTTTTTATTTATAACCCAACTCGATTCATTATGTTTTTGGGTTAGGTAGAGTTGAACAAAAGATATCAATTAGGTTTTTGTATTGCTAAGATTAAAGTTCATGATGAACATATAGATTAAGAGGATAAATAAGTTGTCTATATATATATATATATATATATATATATATAGAGGGAGGTTCAAATGTAAACTCTATATTTCGTGTAAACTATGTAAACCCATCGTGGCCCTTGATCAAAAAAATCAAAGGAGGATATGGATTCATAGAAAATATGGAAATGTGAAATATATGGTAAGTCAATGATTATGGAAATATGAAAATGTAAAATATGGAAACGTTTTTGAAAATCAATGGTGTGGATTGGTTTACATAGTTTACACGAAATATAGAGTTTACATTTGAACCTCCCTCTATATATATATTATATATATATAAATATCAACAATCACACAAATCCCTTTCTATTATGCTTATTTCTAGCCTAACTGCCTAACAATAGATGAATACGTATTTGTATCCAAGTTCCAACTTGGTTATAAGAGTATTAAGAAAAATGAGCATTTTCTTGAATAAATGTGATTCAAGCATGGTAATCTCAGATTATTGGCTTGGACAAGTGCATTAAGGATGTAAGAAGATTGAGGGATGAATTGCATGTGGACAAGTTTATCAAGTTGAGTTGGGATCTTAACCCATTTTCAACCTTGTTTATAGTTTTTAAAAAACAATACAGCCTCATAATTCATATTTGTTCAGACTAATTTTCAAGTTGGGTTAGGTTGAGTTAGGTTTTTTTTCACACCTAGCAATAATCAACTTTAATGACGATTTCCAAAGTCAAATAACTAAAATTAAAGAATGTTGCTATTTATTCAAAATTTTCTTTCATATGATACACATATCAAATAAAACATCATAGAAGTGTGATGTAACTACAAGGATTGAAAGTGAATAATATGAAAGCAAAGGGGAAAAAAGTGTGATTTACCTTTTGCTTGATAATTTATGGAGAAGTCTAAAGTTGTGATTGAGATTTCTTGCCAATTAAGGGATGGTGAAATTGAGAGTCAACTTGAATCTTCAAAGACCCCATCATACAATTTTTTATGCTATTCCTTGGAAGCTATTTTTATTTCTATTTTGAGTATGAAATAAACCTTGGCTATCTTCTCCCTCCCATAATTAGAAAGTTGTCATAATTGCCTTTAATCCTTTCAATTTCTTGTTGTAAACAAATGTCAAAATTAATTTTAATAAATATATATAGATCTATAAGTTTTCTAATCTATTTTTTCACAAGATATTATACTTGTTGAGATCTTGACCAACTTGGGTACGAGAAACAAAGATTAGAAATATGTTAGAATTTTAGCATGAAATTAAAAGTTAAATAATTTTGAGCTACAATTAATTTGTAAAAGTTGACCCTTGATAGGTTATTTGTTTATGTCATTGGCTTTAATCAACCCTTATAAAAATACGTAATGTGTGACCGAACCCAATATACGATCAATATCTACTTATTATAATGGACACACGTCATACCATACTATCATTTCAGCATTAATCACATCATGTATATAGGCTTAAAGATGATATCCATGAATTCCTCGAGTAAAATTACGATGGTTTTTGTTGTTGTATTACAACTAAAATAATAATATGTTATTTGTTGTCTAATTAATATTCTTAATGTTCGAACATTAATAACATTGATAAAATAATATATTGTCAATTTTTTTTTGAAAGGCGAGGCATTTTATTAATTACCAACCGAAACCACGACGAACACAAAAATTCAACCGTGGCAAAAAGGCCAAAAAAGAGCTACACAAAATATGACAAAAATATCCACAGAAAGGTTCGCTAGGGACAAACCAAATGCACAAACAAAGAACAAGAACCACAATCGATCAAACAAGCACCCAAAGCATGCTGTCAAGGATCAGCTACACGTCTGTCCTAGAACAACCTAATGACAACAACCAAAAACAATATCTAGCATCTTTGCAGTTGTCTAGAATCGGCCATAAGCCAAGCTGCGTCGATTGCTGAACGTGGCAATAGCCTAACCAGTTGCTTGGTTCATTTTAAGGGAATGGGTATAAGAATGAGTATGTGCATTATAAGAAATGAAAAGTTACTACCATCAAATTAATACAATATCATGTTTTCCCACTTTAAATAATGGCTTATCGCATTATATTGAACCAACTATAATTATTGACTATCATTTACACCAACTAAGCACCCTCAAATTTGACTTCCAAGATGACAATTTTTGTTTGGTGCTAATACTTAATGTGAATAAGTAACGTATACTATCAAATTCAAGGAGACACGTTTCTTTTTAAATGGTCATGCTCAGCTTCCGAAAGGGGAAAGTGTCCAGTTCATGTTGATTACATGTATAGGTGTTAGATAACACCATAGTCCATATACAAAGAATTAGCTTGAAAATCTAGATGATATTTAAGTGAATGGCTTTTCTTTTAATAATTTGTGGTATCATAATATTGGTTTTTAAAATTAAAAAGGATATTTGTCCAAGAAAGTATATGCTTCAAAGGGATGAAACCTTCTTATGAAAGATTGATGTGACTTGCATTGATTACTGATAGCATCTAAATGAATCTAACCGACACCTCTTACTTCATGAGACAATATGTGACTCGATAATTTCCTACAAACTAATTAACCCTTGAGGCTTATTTATATACTCATCTACTCTATTTTGCATTTGCATTGAAAAAGTGTATTTCAAATTATCTATAAAACAAAGCTTTAGAAAGAATCTCCGAACACATAATCCAGTTAAAATATAATTGATAAATGAAAACAAAATTCTCATTTTGCTAACAACGTTGTCATTACGAAACTCACTGACGCAGTGAGAAACGCGGAACGGATCGACAAGCGTCAACCCAAAAATTAGACAACGTTCACAAGCGTGAAACGAAAGCAAAGAAATCGTAAACACGATAACAAATCAAACTTTAATTGAATTATGATTGAATGAATGAAAATTGACAAGCTAAAGGGTTCTTAAATAGGCTAGGAAACATAAATTAACTAGGAAACAATTAAAGAAAAGGAAATTAAAGTTACCTAAATTAATCCTAACTTGGTGATAAAGAAAACTAGAAAAAATGAAACTAAATAACTAGGAAAAAACAGGAAAATCGGATAGATTGGATAGGTGGTGCTGATCATCTTCGCGGCGCGAAGGAAGGACTCGCGGCGCGAAGGTCTTCGTGTCTCGATTCACGTCGTCGAAAGGTGGCTCGCGGCGCGAGCTAGGGCCCTTGCGGCACGAGCAGATATCAGTGGAGCTCGGTTCTCATTCTGGCCTGTATCACTCGTAAACTAATAGGGTCCAACCAACATGGATCTAAGACGAAAAACTATCGAGTTTACCCAATGTTACATATAGTGAGATACAATAGCTATACTTCAATCATTTATGATAGTAAATAATTGAATGATAAAAACCAATATGGTACACAAATCATTTAGAAGACATACTCGTTCTTCTTATATGACCCACAACTTTCCCATGTCTTCATTTGTAGACACGTCACCCTACCTATTCCCTACATACTAGAGGTGTACTTTAACCCATCAAAAGGATGATGGTTTGAACCACATAAGAAAAAGTAAAAGAAAAAGAAAGAGAAAAGGAAACAAAGTGTGAAAAGATGAAGTGCAAGGACCCATAGGTAAATAAAGAAAAGAAGAGGGGTGTTTGTTGGAATATTGAGAAAGTAAAACATGTGAAAACTGAAAAAGGGGTTTGACAAAGTGGCAAGTCATCCAAACTCCCTCTTTTGGAGCCTTCCCCACAAGACCATGCTCGGCTCGCATCTTCCCATTTTACCAATTATAAACTCTTTCATTATTTTTATTTTTTATTATAATTATTTATTTCATTTTATTTTTATAATATAAATAAACTATTTTTTTTATCTATGTGCAATTGTGCAAATAATTATTTAGGTAAGTAACAAGTGTAATAATTACATAATGTATATTTTGAAATACATAATTTTCAAGATGGGTTATTTGGAAAAAGTAAATATTTTTAACAAAAATTAGAAACCTTTATTATCCAACTGGGAAACCAAATTATAAAGCAAGGAAACACGAAACACAACTAATGGCTTGAAAATCAACAGGGTGGCCGATTGAAACACTAAACCAACGAAACGAAATGAACTCTAAAAAACATAACACTAGCAAAACTAAAAACCCCCCAAAACACAACATTTTCGTGTCGTATCATTGGGCTCTCTTTTTGTTTTGGTCTCGGTGCAACGCTCTGGTTCCTTTTCATAAGCCAATAGTGCTGTGTTTTTTCGGTGTTTTTAGGTTGGCTAGTGTTCTGTTTTTTGGAATTTTCATTTTGTTTCGTTGGTTTTGTGTTTCGATCGGCCTTTCTGTTGATTTCCTGGTTGTTGGTTGTGTTTCTTCCTTGCTTTGTAATTGGTTTCTTGGTTGGGTAATAAAGGTTTTAGTTGCTGCTAAAAAAAAGTATTTTTCAAGATGTATATGAACATTTATAGTTTATAGAATATTTATCTATAAGTAATATTTAATAAAATTTTATTTTATTTTGAAAAATATAATTTTATAGAAAACATGTCAAGTTTTATTTGTGACCCCCTTCAAACTATTCATTCTTAAACTTTTAAATTTGTATTTCGAAAGTATATCATCTAGAATATGAATTGGACAAAAGATACATTGCTTTTTACATAGATACATCTTTCAAGTACTCACTTCTTTACATGTATGAAACCAAATTTAATGAATTGACGGTTGATAAAAATAATCTCATCAATCATTGGTCTTGAAAACGATATTTCATTACTTTTGGTAAAACAAACAAACATGTTATTGTACTTTTTATATTAATTTTGAGTGTATATTTGAATAAAAAATTTATTGATAATTTTTTTTTTGAAAAGCAATTTTTTTTAATAAATATCAATAAAAAAATTTATTGATATTATATTTTATACTTTTATAATCACATAGGTTCTCCAAAATTGAATTAAAATTAAATTAATGAACCATAATTGAAGAAGTTAATTTTTTTTTTGGTATTACGTTAGTTTAATTATTTTTAAACCAACATTTCTATAATATAACTTGATTAAGATTGGATGAATAATGATAAATATTATTCATTTGATATGCTTTCGAGAATATAATTATTATTGATTTATAAATACATTAGTCAAGTATACAAGTGAAAAGAGTGTAAACTTATATTGATCGCTTAACTCAATTATTTTATTTGTATGCCCTAGAAACTATAGAAAGATTGGATATTGCGTAAATAGGTCATTTACCGACACATCTTTAACTATTTAACGGACATTTACAATATATAAAACATAAATTTATTTTATGATTATAACCGGAATTAATTTACAAAAAGGGCAAAATAGATAATAAAAAAATTGTATTTTCAAGTTTCTTCAAATATATGTTGGAATAAAATATTTTATTTCTCTTATAGCTATATAAATTTATTATTTTTTTCTCAAATTATACGAGTTTGAAAAATCAAGTTCTATGGAATTTATTGATTATTTATGAATTGCATGCTATAATTGAAATTTAGTGAACTAATGACGTTGTATCTCTTGAATATTTGAGTAATTATTATTTATGAGAAAATATTATGTGATTTCCAAATTTTTTACGCAAAATTAAGTAAAAAATCTCCGTTAAGAAACTAGATAAAACAAACAAAAAGTTATTGTAATTTCAAATATTATCTATATACGTATTCAACTACAATATTAATTTATTATATATTTATAATGTTCATAATCATATTATTTATGCATTTTTAGCAAGCTAACAAGCATCAACAAGACAAATAACAACACAATTTGGGGTAACTTGTCAAATACATAGTTTAGGGTTTTCTCTCTAGGGGCGATTATGGCGATTAGGGTTCCGGCATGAAAAATCCGGCATTGATGGTGGCTGCTTCGAGGTTTTTCCCAGATAATCGCTCTCTAGAGTTGTGTCTACGCTCTGTAATTCCTGTTTTGTCGATTGTTTGGATCTGATTGCGTGGCTTGATCTCTCATCATCGGTACCCTTTGTGATAATCGTGTTTCCTACATCGGTGTTTCACCCGTAGGCTTCGATCAATCACACTGGGGTGGTGATGTTAGTGATTGCTTTGACTTTCAGATTTTAATTCGTCGACTAGGGTTTTCTGTTCTAGGGTTTTCATTGTTTTGCGTGTGCGTACGTATTAGGGTTTTTAGTTCGATTGCTGTCGGCTTTCGGGGGACAACCGTAACTGCAGATTCTTTGATTAGGGTTTGGTGTTACGGGTTGTCGGCTGCAGGTTTAAGTTTGTAGCCTGTCGGCTCTTAGGAGGCAGGAGTTAGGGTTGTCGGCTTCAGCTTTTACGCCGATTAGGGTTTACGTCAGCCTAGGGCTTACGTCAGCCTTGCGTTTTGTGTGACATTAATTTCTTTCGATTGCTCGTTCTGTTGGGTAGGGTTTCGTGTTTTTACCGACTTTTTTGTCGTTTTGTGAGTTCGTTTTCAAGGGGTTTGTTGTACCTGATTCGCTTTTGGTTGAGGTTCTGGCTGAATTCTAACCCGCTAGTCTTTTGTGGGACTTCAGCGTTGCACGAAAGTGTAACCTTCGTTGTCTCGTCAGGGCTAGTTTAACTTGAATTCTGCTTTACCCTCTTCTGAATGTTGTTTCTGGTTTGCATTAAACTTCTTGCTTAATGGATACTCCAAGTGTGCTTGATGGAGAGCCTCGTGTGTCTGTCTTTCAAAGGCTCTCTCCTTCTGATGATCGGTTGCGTTTTACGGAGGGTCAATGTAGCTATGCTGCGGCCTTGGGAGGTGATTCTCAAAACTCACTTCAATTCTTCCCTCCTAAGTCTAAGGCGGAGGTAAGAGTTGCGTTACCGGTGGAGATGGCTAGGCAAGCGGTAAAGAAATATAATACCACAATGTATGGGTATTTCTTGGGTCCAAGAGTACCGTTTCTGGTGGTCAAGCAATCGGTGCAACGTGCATGGGGTAAGTTTGGTTTGGTTGATGTTATGATGAATGCTAGTGGAATATATTTTTTCAAATTTAATGATGAGGGAGGTTGTAGTCATGTTGTGGAACAGGGGCCTTTATTTATTCGAAATGCACCTCTTTTTGCCTTTAAATGGGACCCATCTAAGGGACTGTCGAAACCGGTTCATTCTATGTGCCCGTTATGGGTAAAGCTACACAACATTCCTTTGGTAGCCTTCAATGTTGAGGGCATAGGACGGATTGCAAGTGCCATTGGTATTCCAAAACAGATGGACTCAGCGACGACTTCAATGTGTGACCGAGCTTGGGGCAGGCCGGGGTTTGCTAAAGTATTGATTGATACTTGGGCGGTAGGGGAATTAAAAAGAGAAATAGATGTTATCATCCCAAGTGTCAATGGGGAGTCGGATACGGTAGCAAAGGTTCAAGTGGAGTACATTTGGGAACCTATGCAATGCAACCATTGCTTGGTGTTTGGTCATAAACGCTCAGGGTGTACGAAAGCTGTGGTTGTTGATGCTAAAAAGCAGAAACAAAAGGAGACTGATGAGGATGGTTTCACACTGGTTACTTGAAAGCAATGGAGGCCGAAGGGAGTTAAAATAAATGATACTACGGAAAAGTCCAAACCAGTTGATGCTAGGCCGGATACTGAACCAATTGTTGATGAATTGCCTACCATGGAACCAATAG
The DNA here is from genome assembly GCA_030169165.1 of Centaurea solstitialis. Taxonomy (NCBI): domain Eukaryota; kingdom Viridiplantae; phylum Streptophyta; class Magnoliopsida; order Asterales; family Asteraceae; genus Centaurea; species Centaurea solstitialis. The sequence continues at coordinate 20,880,577 of CM058042.1, forward strand.
TGGAAAATGCGGAGGGTGATGATCACACAGTTGTTATACCAGAGGAAAATTTGTCATTGGATTTGAATAAAGAGTCACAAGAAGAGGTTTTGGAGAATGATCATGTGGAGGTTGGTGAGACTGAGCAACCTCTGGTTGAGGTTGTCGAGAAGGATAGAATTCCGGACCCACAGGGATCGAATGAAAAAGGTCCAGTTAGTAATGGTACTGGATCCCAATTGGATTTGGATGCGCCTATTAGGAGAGATGCTATTCCCCAAGGAAAGAGGCTAGAAAGGGACCGATTCTGGATCGATCTCCCCCTTTGATATCCTCGGTGGTGGATGCTATGATACCAAAGGCTCCGCTGAAAAGTATTCTGAAAAACTCTAATAAGGGAAATGTTTCAAAATCAGAGGAGCGTGCTGGCGGATGGATAGCGGGTAAGTCTTTCAATTCTGGAAGTATGTCTCAACGTACTAGAGGGACGTCTGAGAATGTGGCTCAATCTTCCTCTAAACCCCCTGGTTAGTATGTTACATTTTTTATGTTGGAACGTGCGAGGTCTTAATACTCGCATGAAACAAGAGGCGGTGAGGGATTTGCTTATTGCTTATGGGGTTTCGGTTTGTGCGATAGTTGAAACCAAGGTTACTGATAATAATCTTGGTACTGTTTGTGAGTCATTTTTTCGTAATTGGAGTTGGGTGTCAAATGTGGCTTATTGTGATTCGGGGACCCGTATTATTCTTGCATGGGATGTTAGAGTTGTAGACATTATGGTGCTTGAGGTTCATGCACAATTTATGCACTGTTTGGTCCGTGTTAAAGGTGTAGCTGATGCTTTCTATGCCACCTTTGTGTATGGGTCTAATAATACGGTTGCTCGTAGAGATTTATGGTCGGGACTTCGTAAAGCTAAAGTTATTATGAATCTCAAACCATGGATTGTGCTTGGAGATTTTAATGCGATGTTGTTTCAGCATGACGGGTTTGGAGGATCTTCTCGGCGTAATGTGGATATGGAGGATTTCTTCCTTTGCATGGAGGATGTGGAGTTATTTGATGTTTCTTATATGGGTATTCAATACACGTGGTGCCAAAAGCCACAAGGTGATGAAGGAATCCTTCGGAAATTGGACCGTATCCTATGTAATGTGGAATTTACTTCCATTTTTACGGATGCGTCGGCTCGTTTCTTGCCACGAGGTATCTCGGACCATGCTCCAGGGTTGTTATCCTTTGGAGAAGCAATTCGTAAACGGTTTATGGGTTTCGTTTTGACAACTTTGTGGTAAACCACCCAAATTTCAATAATGTCATTGCTAAACATTGGAAATTCCTGTCTTTGGATCGTTTATGCACCAGATCACTTGTAGGTTGAAGCTCTTGAAAAAGCCGCTACGTCAACTTCGTGCTCGATATGGAGATGTTTCTAAAAGAGTGGTTTCCTTGAAAACGGAACTTGATGCGGTTCAACTTGCTTTGGATTCTGATCCGGCAAATAGAGAAATCCAAGAGGATTTAGCGCACTTATTCCTTGCTTACCATCGAGCTAAGTCGAATGAGGAGAGTTTTTATAAACAACGGGCAAAAGTGCATTGGTTGGCTGAGGGTGATCTGAACACTAAATTTTTCCATAAATGTGTAAAGGAAAAGCGTAGCCGTTCCTTTATCCATTCGGTCTATGACCAAAATGGAAACTTTGTTTCGGGAGATGGGGTTGGTCCAACGTTCTTGACCCATTTTGAGGGAATTCTTGGAAATCGCGACATGGGAGTTCATGCAAATATCCCGAGTGGTCTGTTCCGGTCTACTCTATCCTTATCGGAAGCTCTTAACATTATTCGTCCAATTTCTGATGAAGAGATCAAAGCTGCTCTTTTTAGTATTGGAAATGACAAAGCCCCGGGATCGGATGGATACACCTCGAAGTTTTTTAAATCTTCATGGGATGTTGTGGGTAATGATGTTACTATTGCTATCCATAACTTTTTCTATTCTGGCCGGTTACTTAAGGAGATAAACCATACGCTAATTTGCTTAATTCCTAAATGCCCAAATGCATCAAGAGTTGGTGATTACCGGCCAATTTCTTGTTGTACGGTGCTCTACAAGTGTATCTCCAAGATCATTTCTGATCGTATTAAGCCGGTCTTGGATCAGTTGGTTAGTAAAAGCCAATCGGCTTTTATCCCGGGAAGACGGATTGCGGATAATATTCTCCTAGCTCATGAGTTAGTGTCAGGTTATCACAAACAGACAGGTCCTCCAAGGTGTGCTTTTAAGATAGATATCCGAAAGGCTTATGATACAGTTGACTGGTCGTATGTAATTGCTTTGCTTATGGGATTCGGCTTTCACCCTGTCTTGATTAAGTGGATACAAGAAATGCTGCAAACTTCCTCCTTTTCTCTTGCAATTAATGGCGAATCTGTTGGGTTTTTCAAAGGGGCTAGGGGATTGAGACAAGGTGACCCAATATCACCCTATCTCTTCACTCTAGTCATGGAGGGGTTTCATATGGCGATGAAGCATTGCATTCAGCTTGCTAGTGATTCATTCGGTTTTCACGCGGGATGCCAGGCTCTTGACATCTCTCACCTGTGCTTTGCGGACGACTTATTCGTTTTCACTAGTGGAGATGTGGCTTCGGTGGATGTGCTTAAACGTGCACTTGATTTGTTTCGGTCCTGGTCGGGAATGGAGCCGAGCTTGGAAAAGAGCGAGGTGTTTTTTGCAAACGTTCCAGATGATACCAAAATGGCGATCATTAACTCATTACCTTTTAAGGCGGGTGTCTTTCCAATCCGATACTTGGGTGTTCCGTTGTCTCCAACTAGGTTGAAGGTAACGGATTTTCAGCCTCTGTTGGACAAAGTCATATCGAGAATCCACAATTGGAAGGTAAAAGCTTTATCTTTTGCTGGACGAAAGCTTTTGATATCCTCGGTTCTCCAGTCGTTGCAACTCTACTGGATGTCTGTTTTTATTCTCCCATCGGGGGTTATACATGAACTGGAGGCTTTGTTCCGGAAATTCCTTTGGGCACAGGGTGAATCGGCCCAAGGTAAGTGTAAACTTTCTTGGGAGTCTGTGTGTATGCCGATTGAGAAAGGTGGCCTTGGTATTCGTAGACTAGGAATGTGGAATCGAGCGATGGTAACCAAACATATCTGGGATGTTTTACGAATGCGGTCTACACTTTGGGTGCAATGGGTTCGGTTACACTACATACAAGGTGGCTCGTTTTGGAATATGGTGCCAAAGGCTAATTGGTCTTGGATTTTCCGTAAGATGCTTGACCTAAGACCTTTGGTTCGGCGTTTCTTTTTTCATCGTCTTGGTGATGGGAGCACTACTAATGCTTGGATGGATAAGTGGATACCGATTGGTCCGATCTCAGAGCTCATACCGTATAGGAGATTCTCGAATATGGGGTACTCCATTTCTACTACAGCTCGTGATCTCATTCTAGCTAGTGATGGTGAATGGCCGAATACATGGACTCAGATATGCACCGAGCTTCAAAATTATCAACTCCCGACTCTTGTTGATGATACGGTTGATGAAATATGTTGGAGGAATTTTCAAGGAGACTTAGGTACTTTTTCAGTGAGTGATGCTTATACGGATTTTTTGGGCAACCTTATAACAGTAGATTGGGCTATGGAAGTGTGGTTCAAAGGGTGCATTCCAAAGCATGCGTTCTGTGTATGGACAGCCTGTCATGGCCGCTTACCCACGCAAGATAGGTTGCATTGGAAGCATGATCCGCCGGACTTGAGATGTCCACTATGTGACACTGTATTGGATACTCATGACCATTTATTTTTCACTTGTGATTTCTCTTTACAGGTTTGGAGGACTATAAAGAGGGATACTAGACTTTATGGTTTTCCGGAGCGATGGCAAGAGATCTGTGAGAGTTTCGTTCAGGGGCGTGGTCCTAAGAAGAGAGAACAGAGACTGGCATTGCAAGCTACTATTTACTGCATTTGGAGGGAACGTAACCGTAGACTGTTTGGAAATAAGAGTAACTCTGCAGATAGTGTTATCAAGGAGATCAGAGAGGTTGTTCTTCTTCGGATGGCTTGGGTCACGTTTGCAGATGGTGGGGGATCAAATTAGGTTCATGACTACTTTTGTTATTTTTTTGTGTGGTGTTTGGCCGTACTGGCTTGGTTGTGGTTTTTCTCAGTTTGGTTTTTGCTTTGGCTGGTTAGTTCCTTGTTTGATTTGGTGGCTAACCTTGGGGCTTGTCCTTGGTACCTTACTTTAGCCTTTTGGCCTTTTATTCTTTTATAATATTGCCGGTTTCCTTAAAAAAAATAACAACACAATTTACCTGGAAATGTGAATATCTCAAGTGTTGTTATTGACTTTCATTAATTGTTTAAATTTGTGCAAATAAGATAACTAACATTAATACACAGTTGGTAACTTATTTTGTTTAAAAACATATTTTTAAGAAACTTAAATAAACAAATTGACCAATGGAGGTTTAGTGTCAGTTGATAGATATGAAAGAGTGGAAGCCATTGTTAATCTTATTGTATCCTAACTACCATTTGACAATTAAAGAAACCAAATTATTGTTTGGATTTTATACTTTTAACTTCTATATTGATTTTTTTGAATGCCAAATAAGTTGACTATATATATTATTTTCGCAAGTTTGACCTTATTTATTTTAGTGTATATATCAAGAGAGATTTGATATCATTTTAGATCACTCTATTTATGTAAGATCAGTGCGATTACAAAAATAACGCTGAACTTATATAATATTTTTGCTATGAAAATTCGGCGTTTTTTGTATCTTTAAAATGGTATATTGTAAAGGTTCAATGTTATTTGCTCATAAAAACATGTTCGAAATCACATGTGATTTTATGCTAACAGTCAACATGAGGGTGTTCAGGCAATGTAACATGTGACCTTAAGACGTGGCCAAAGTCGCATGAATCACATGTGAATTTAATATAAAATCACATGTGATTTGATCATTTTCTTATTTATTATTTAGTTACTATTTACGTAGGTGTGAACTTGACTCTCTCTCTCTCTCTCTCTCTCTCTCTCTCTCTCTCTCTCTCTCTCTCTCTCTCTCTCTCTCTCTCCCTCCCCATATATATACACATACATATTTGTGAGTGTGAGGACAACCGAAAGTGTGTCATGTGTCCTATTCAGTCTGAATAATACAAGATTATTAAGATGCATTATTCATGATGAATAATAAAAGTATCTAGAAAATCAATCACTAAGATTATTTTAAAGTTTTTTTGGACGACAATGCTGGTGCAACAGAGTATTATCGTGCCACTATGGCACCAAAGATCATTTCAAAGTTATATTTGGTATTAGAAATTCGAATACCAAATATAACTTAGGTTAATCTTGGTAATTGATTTTCTTAATCTGAGATGATTAAGTGAGCTGCATGACTTGTGTTTCTAAGCTTCGAGGGTTTGTAATTGAATCAAAAGCAAAATAAAATGACAACTATAAGAATAAAACTATAATTAGTTTTAAAATAAACTGAGAATTCATGGTGGATGATAAAATGAACCAAATATTTTACTTAAAATTTTAAAATGTCTTGTAAAAGAACAAATTAAGGTAAAATCATCTATGAGTTATTTAATACTATAATAAATATGATTTGTTGGTTTCAAAAGATTAATCCCATTTTGACCAAACTACTGTTTACAAAATAAAAACGAAGAAAGAATTATTCGCAGCCATATGCCTGATAACTAAGAAAAGAAAATATTTTTTGTAAATGTTTGACCCACACTTAATAAAAATAATAAATTATTTGATGGTTTACCCTGATTTTAATGTATATTATATTATACAACTTGAATAGTATCTTATTTAGATTCCATATTACCAAGGCCAAATACTTTGTGATGTTATCATTTCTCTATCATATTTAATGTCAACAAGTATTTGTATGGGTGGGGCTGAGTTGGTCCTGTAATATACATCTGTTTACTTAATTAACGAAAACAAATAAATTTATATATCATAGAAATATATTGATTTTAAGAGTGTTCTAAAATATTTAAAAACCAGTTATGTAACAAAAACTTAAGCTTGGTATTAGGATCTTGGTAGTTTATCAAAATCACCTTCTTATATAAGGGCTTATGTTTAGTCCTGCTTTGTTGCAAATACTATTTTTTTTTTAACAACTTTACAGCCATTAGCGTTATTCTTACTTTTATCTGAAAAACAATCTTTAAATCATATCAATTATTCTATTAATTCCCAAATTTTGTTATCAATTTGTGTTCATTAACTACGTCTTCACGTTCTTAGTTCTCTTATAAATTATTATGCTCTTGACGATTAAGTTTCCTTGAAAATATGAGTTTTTTGTCTTAATTTGTTTGTATTTTGTAATTTGGCTTCAATTGTTAACTTGATGATTGTTGAAATTATTGACGTATAAGAAAATGAAATAACGTGCACAGTTAATTCTCAATTACATAACATTTTTTCTTCTCATACTAAGAGTTTTAGAAGCATAACGAATTTATTAGAAAAAACCTAGAAAAGAAACATAGGACAATCAATATCAAATTCTAAAAGCTGGAAAATTTATGAAAAAAAAAAAAAACAAATAAGTTCCTTGTAACGACGTAAAATGTACATCCAAACACCTGCTATATTTGCTAATGTTTGACCGACAAATTGTCAATTAAAAAATTATTTACCATGTTATAGTAGGTTTAAGTTTTTGTTCACAATAAGAAACATAATAAAATACTTTTTGTTAAGATAAAGATTGACTTTAGTATAAATGTTATTTGTCTTTTATTACCTAATACGAGATTATACGAATCATGTTTCCATAATTGTATTTATTTAGTTCAAGTTGTAATATTCCGAATATTGTAAATATTAATATGTTTCAATCATGCTAAAATAAGTATTATTATTTATATTGTTTATTAAGAAAGATGGGCGGCAATCACGAAAAGTCAATTTCTTTTGTTTCATGAAAGGTGTTTGCATCATCAAGTATGGAATAATTAAAAATGCATCTCAAAGTCAATTGATACATTTAATATTATATGGATAAGAGAGAAGCACTTCCATTTAATAATTATTTAATACTTAGAAAACTATTTTTGTGTGGTTAGTTAAATAGGGTGTTATTACCAATACCCCTTCTATCTATAATAACAATCAAATACTACCTAAAAGTTTGTAAATATGTAATTTTATAATAAAAAGTTAATTTCTGTATGGTTAAAATTACCTAGAAGTTTGAAACAGTGTCAAATTATAGAGTAGAGGGGGGTGTAATGATCCAAACCCAGTTAAATATTGCAAATCGGTTTTATGCGGTCAAGTCAAGATAAACAACAATAGCATAAACCTTTAAGGTTGTAAGGTTTTGTTTGGTAAACTAGTTGATGGTTGATAAGATAGATTAACTAATTTTACTGTTCAAAGAAAAAAAAGTTTAATAACTTAGCTAGTAGTTAATAAGCTAGTTTAAGAGCATTCACAATGTAGTTTTTCATAGCTTTTTTGGAGGTTTTCAGAGGTTTTTCAAAAAGCAAAAACCTCACTTTAAGGTTTTTCACATAGTGTAAAGGTTTTTCGGGTGAGTTTTTCATGAGTTTTTCGTGAGTTTTTGCGTCATAGGTCGTAACTGCACGACCTGCCTTTTCAGAGATTTTTCATATTTAATCTGTTTTAACTTTATAAAATTTTGTAAAAGTCTCGTATTAATCAGTTATATTTCTTATATAAAGTTTTCATATTTAGATTTTATTTAAGTCGTTAATTTTTTTATAATAAGTTTTTATATAAAATATATTTTATTAGAATATTTAAAAAAATTATGTATAATAAATACATAATTAATGCAGCAGTATTTTCTTGATATAAGTAAATATGTATTTGTATTAATTTTATTGTATTTATTTCAATAAATAAAAATATAAATGATATAAAGTTAAAATGATGGGACCCTGAAAATTCTGAAAAAGCTCCAATGAGGTTTTTCACATAGTGAAAATACGTAAAGGTTTTTAGGTTGTTGAGGTGTCAATAATACGTAAGAAAAAAGCTGTGAAAAAGCTGGGTAAAAAACCCTTATATTGTGGATGCTCTTATAAGTATGTAAAACGACCAAAAAAAGTATTTTGAAGAATAATAATTAATACTAATAAGGATATAAATAGAAAAAAGTTCAAAAAAAAGCTTCTAAAACCTACTCTAACTAGCATTTCAATAAGCTAGCTTCTAGTCCATCCAAACATGTATTTGCTTATAAGCTAGCTTATTTTTATCAAAAACAATCTAATTTCAAATAGTAATTAACAAATTAACCAATAGATCTCATTGGAAGTAAATTTGTTAAATTAGTTCATACCATCGACTATACAAAAAATTAAAAATAGATAATGGTATTACTCTTTTTTATAATTGTGGTCCAAGTCTATTCTATTGTATGTATATTTAAGTCACACAAACTTTTATTACAAATTGATTAATTTTCAAGGGTAACTTATGTAACTGTTCAGACGTCTGTTATCAATTTAAACTTTTTATAACCATTGAAGATATTATCGATGATGAAGTTAGGACTTCATAGGCTTTATCCATGTTTGATCTATGCATCCACAATTTAAAAAGGCTATAGTGAAAATATTACCATCTTAACATTTTTTTAACATTTTAAAATTACAACGTTTGATGTACCTAGAAAGTAATTTGATAAAAACTGTCTTAGCATCAATATCATATGTAGTTTTGTGTGACAAACTATAATTTGTAGGGTGATTGGACAAGATCTGAACCAAAAATATTTGCATGCTATTCTAAATAAATTAAAACAAGTACAATATAAAGTCTTTCGAGTAAACTACAACTTGGTCCTTGTGGGTAATGCTGGGTTGATGATGCATCCAAAGTCTCTTACATCGTTTGTGGTTTAAGTCTCCCGTTCTAGATTAATTCCTAACAGGTTCAGATGGAGGAAATACTCATCGAGTTTGAGGTACATGTTATCCGCCAAAGCAAGGAATTCTCACCCTATTAGAGTGGGATACCCGGGGACACCAATTCCCACGAGTACAATTCTCATCTTTAGAATCAAACAACGATAATGTCTCCAAAATCTCAAATATTTTGTTGTCTATTTGATTGATTAACCTTTAACTTGGAAATGACACCAAACGTTTAAAAAGTTTATTTTAATATTCATTTATATATATATATATACTAGTATTTACACTTAATGTTTGTAAAACAAAAACCTAATAATTATACTTTATAATATAGTGTAAAATCACATTATTTTAACGTAAATTAACAAACATAACCGAGTCAATTTGAGTCAACAAGACCAAGTAATATTTATAAATAATTCGATAGTTTTCTTGTTATAAATATAAGAAAATTTTATTTATGTATAGATATAAAAGTACGATGTCGAAATTTAAATATAGGCAAGCTGACATGTGTCGTATAAATTATCGATTTATGCATTACATGTAGTTTTATTGCTATTATGCTTTTAATTTTCATATAGTTATGGTCCTTACATTAAACATCCTATACCTAGTTAATGAAAACTTACATATGTGTGTATAACATTTTCGTTCACCTATAACATAGATCAAGATGATTTTTTTTCTTCAGTTGTTTATTTTTCAAGATCTACATGCTAGCTAATTCTGGTTATTTATCGACCAAACGTATAGACGTGAGCATGGATTTTTGTAAGATTTGTCTATGCATGTAACATGTGCATGAGGCCATAGCTTTTTACTCGTAATTCATATCAATTTTTTTTCTTTATGAAATTGCTTACATTTTCAAGATTTATATGCTGAAAAAATAATGACTTAGCAAGCAAACATGAAGGAGTTAACATAGGTAGCACTCGAAGCCGAAAGTTAGACCTTGAGCAAAAGCTAGATCCACTGAAAGGCTTATATGGGAAGTGGCAAAAGACTTGGTTTAACAACCCATGCCACTTTATGGATCCTTTCTACATTCTTCTCGAGATTCGTTACAAAACTCGAACTTGTATCTCAAGAAAAAGAATTATAGTAGATGACAACTTTCTTACCTTTAAAAACTATGTTGCTATATTGACCCCACATCAGGTAGCTTGTGGTCCAAACATGTGCTTGCCATATCTTCTACCGAGGCAAGAGAAAACTACCTTTCAAACCTGTAAGGTTATCTATATCCTCATATCAATACTAAGCCCTCACCATGCATACACGAGTCGTATTAGAAAATCGTGATTGATCCTCACCATTTGCTCTAATATATCATAATTTTTCGACACATAAAGCTAAATCGATAATCAATTTGGACAACATCATATTGGTCATAGTTATGAGTAAAAAGTTATAACCTCACAAATCAAAAAATTTCCAACATGTAGACTAAACGAAATAATAAACCTAAAAATATAATCTCAAATTCTCCATCCTAATTGCGAGTGAAAAACTACAAACAAACACAAAACTATACTCGAAAAAACACAATAATCAAGGTTGTAAATGACAAGAGGAGTGAGCTGACGTGACAACAAAATCGAGCCTCGGTTCTTAGGAGCCACATCGAGGGCATGATGTTGCCAAGGGGTGACTGACTTATGACGGAAAAATTGCATATCGTATGTATAATCATATAGATACATGTATGTTTTCTCCTATTACTCTTGGCGTTATTGATATTAGACAATATCAAATTAGGTTAATATACAATAATGTGATACAGAAACTGCACGTTGAACAACACAAGTACACAACGCCCACGGACTTAACGACTTAACATACCATCAAAACACAAGCCTTGAACCATAACACACCACATTGGTTGCTGCAACATTCTTTAGAACACTGAGAACAACTCCTTGCTATTTGCTCAATTAATAACCAAATTTTACCAGCACATAAATCTCCAAAAAAAAGAACAAACTTCAAGAAATATCACTTTGATCCAAAAGTAATAAGTAAAAGGTTACAATTTCAAAAAATGGTCACCACACGCATGACACTAATTTCCACACAAAGGGACAAAAGCTAAAAGTTATAACTGAAAAATACAAACTTGTTTGCAATAAGACAAAGAAAAGAAGAGAAAAGAAAAGGTAAGGTGACAGTGGCACACAGAAACATATGTTAGGATGTGACATAGGAAAGTGTAACAGTTTTGTGGGCAGTTGGTTCTTTGTCTTTATCAAAAAATATTGCTGCAATTTTTGTCTTTATACATGCAACATAAAACATACAAACACCATTCTTTTGTTAAACACTTTTGTTACCCTTTCAACAACATAAATTATTTCGTATCCTGCATAATTAAGTAAATAAATAAAAAACCATACGGGTTACCAACCGACCGATGACGGGGGAATAAATGTAGATACTCGACTTTCGAAACCAGCAATTGCTACAATAATACCAAAAGAATCAAAAATTACATGCAACTCCCTTTTTTTTTCCTCTTTTTCTTTCTTTCTTACTTGTTACCACCACCACCACCTACATACAAACTAACTATTTTACATTACAAACCAACAAACAACAAAATCTCACCTTCACACACCTCAACTCACTGTTAGTTGTTAGATTCATTACCTCTTTCTTTCCTCATTCTGAGGATATATAATAAATTTCCTTGTTGCAAAATGATTTAGAAACTTGTGTCTCTGGAAAACCCACCCAGCCCAAATGAGGAGTATCCTTTGGGTGGTTAACCTTCATGAATCAGTAGATCCTTAGCGATCAAGGCGATGCGTTGCTTGGCACTATCAGATCGGAGGGCTTCTACTTTGAATCCCATCTGTTTCATCCAATTCACAAACATAAGCTCTTTTGGATTCCACCATCAAACATCTTAAATGTATTTATATCTCAATGGATGATGATTGACCTCACTCTGACTATCTGGCGTAAACCACCGTAACAAGACTCCAAGATGCACCACCCCTGGTATTATCTTGAACAGTAATGGAGTCGTCACCTACAAATTTGCTGCTTTAGTCAGTCAAGGTTCTTATGATCAGTAGTTCAATATACCTAGTTTATAGAATGCTATAAATGCTATAAAACTTATTCCATCTTTGCAGTAGATAAGAAAAATAAGAAATGCATCCATACCAGACTAAGTGCGGTTGTTCCAAGCAGCAGCATGTACAGCTTTCCCTAAAATGCATCACAAAGGGGTTAACATTGTGCAAGCATCACAAAGATACGAGTGCGAGTGTGTGTGTATACCAAGAAATTAAAGAGAAATTCTCCTTGATGACACATTCCACACTTTTGAAAGTCATCTTTATCTCATTCATTGGCTTTTCTACACATCTTTTGTATCTCGTGTAAACAAGGTGGTACAAAAACAGAGAAGAAATTGACGTAGGCTTTTTGTACCTCAACGAGATGAAGATTAGAAGCACGACTGAGAAGGACAAAAGCAAACTCTCCTATTTGTGCTAAAGACATCCCAACCTGCATTACAAAAATCCTCATTATTGATAAATTATACATGGAAAGCAGAAAGTCCCTACAGTTGCAGAAAATAAGTTGAATTTCCTCTTTTTATCTGTTTCAAGAAAAGAGCCATATTATATTTACTACAATAATGGCAGCAGGGCACCAGAAAGGTTCTAAACCATGATAATAGCAGTGAGCCTTGAGAGCAAAGAGTTTAAAATTATGATTTCTGAAAGTGGCACTAGATTTTAGATTGGCTGGAATAAAAGTCTGAGAGATTGGTAAATCTTACAAGAACTGAAGTTTTATTGTTGTAGCCAAAACCCTTGACAACAATGGAAATTACAATCGTCTTGGCAATAACCACTAGCAAAACTGATGCCAGCAAAATATCAATGTGGTTCCACAGGAAATGAACATGAATCAGCATGCCGATGCTAGCAAGAAACAGAGCAGCAAAGAAATTGCGTATGGGTTCAACCTGCACAAATAAGAACTTCAATACAAGTATCTTTCTGCAGATAGCATACTGCCACTACCATACAAATTCAACGACTGACTTTCATGTATTCTTAATTAATGTAGAGTCCAACAAATACAATAGATTTCTAAAATGATGAAGTTGCTCTTCCCTTTTAATCATTTTCTTTGTCTATATTTGTAAATCTATTGATGGCCTTGGATTGAGGAAGATTCTAAAGCAGGATCTCAGCAGAAGTGATTGCTAACATATGGCATACCAGGAGGAAGAGGAAAAACCACCATTAGGAATGACTTCATTTGCTGTAAATTTTTGGCCTAGTATAAAAAGTTGGAAAGTAAGCAAGGAAACGTCTCTCTTTCGTCAGTTTCTTGAGGCGCCAGCTAGGTCATGGTGTTATATTTATAGAACAGACAGAACCCCAAAAGCAAATAGAAGCTCTGCCTGGCTTTTATAAAAAAAATTACGTTAAAAGAAGCAAAACAAATATGGTGCTGTAAGCCTCATAAACTACCTTGTCATACTATTGCTTATGTGAGGCACAAATATCAGAAGACAATCCTCTATTATAACTTCATAAGTGCAACATATTGTTGAAATTCAGAAAGTAATGCCTACATCATGGTGCTACAAAAATCCTATCAACACTTTTCTAAAATTTAGCAGATACCCTTCAAAGTCAAGTTAATATATGTGAATAAGTAGTGTATTTACTATAATTGCATGTGCTAACAATTTTCCATTTGGATAAGTGATCTACATTTAGAAGCTTCATTAGCTCATCCGTTGGTCCCACTTATTGCTTGTTGCCTTGTTGACATTATCCTCAGCTCAGATGTCTAGTGATTGTTTTGCTTCTTGAGTAAGGTGAGCTGAAATTAATTATTTATGGTTACTCAAATAACCTTGATACTTAAAATCAAATGTTTTCCCACTAGGACGAGAAAGGAAACATCTCAAGGGCGTTTGGTGAGGGTATTTAGGGGTGGGGACTGAGAAGGGGCCAAGGGGGATGAAAAAAGTTGTTTGGTATCATATAATATGGGCCCATTACACAACTCTATAATCCTCATTCCTGACTAATATGGAGGGAACGAAAAATCATGCCCATTCCTATTCCCATTCATTAAAATGAACCACGTGCCCTGTAACATCCCGCCTACCTCGACAACAATATTATCCGCTTTGCCCCACCAGCTTACGGCTTTGTTTCTGGCGACCTGGTGAGGACTTCCCAGGAGGTCACCCATCCTGGTACTACTCCCACCCTAGCACGCTTAACTGCAGCGTTCCAAGAACCTGTCGTGCATTAGACCCTAAAACGCATTGTTGTTAGGAAGGCCAAGATATTACTTATAACACTCAGCATCACTCCTGTCCACGGCCGATATCAGATATGCCTAAAGTGTTACAAACACCCCCTTGGGACTCATCATCCTCGACGAGGTTTGCCCCATGTCCCGAACGGCACAGGAGTGGCTCTGATACCATCTGGAACACCCCGCCTACCTCAACAACAATATTGTCCGTTTTGCCCCATCGGCTCACGGTTTTGTTTCAGGCGACCTGGTGAGGACTTCCCAGAAGGTCACCCATCCTGGTACTACTCCCACCCTAGCACGCTTAATTGCAGCGTTCCAAGAACCTGCCGTGCATTAGGCCCCAAAACGCGTTGTTAGGAAGGCCAAGATATTACTTAAAACACCCAGCATCACTCCTGTCCACGGCCGATATGGGATATGCCTAAGGTGTTACATACCCTCTTCAATATTACATTGGACATTGACTAGTACATTGCCAACAAACATCATCGCAAACTCAGATGAACTGTGTTCTCCTTTCCAGTTTCCACATCTGTCTTCATCGTCAACAGACTCTGACCAAAATGTCAAACCTAAGCCCAAACCCCAACTGCTATTCCCCTTTCTAGTGGCCCTTTGGTAGGCAGGCTCATCATACTTTAGCCGAAAGCACATAACCATAGAACAAAATGTTGCCAAGTAGTAAAAAAGGTATTCTCCTAATCTTCTACCAGTATCCAAATATGTTTCTATTTGACTATGCCACCAACATATGAACATACTGCAATAGGCTTGGACACCCTTCCAAAAAAACATATGAACATACTTTATGCAAGGCTACAAGCCTACATCATTAATAGACTTATGTTGGGTAGCGTGAATTCGTCCATTGGGCAAGATTTGTTTAACCTGTGAGCTCTAGATAGATATTCCATCCCAACTGACTTGGATGTCCTGATAATTATTTGCTAGCCAATCTAAGTACTTGACTAACCTAATTTGAGATTTTGCCTTCTGTCTTGTGTGAAAACGTGGTTCTGATATGGAAAGTTCATTACCTGCATGTCTTGACCATGCAAAAACATCTAGGAGATCTCATCAAGTAAGCCTAGTCCCTCCATCATGTATTCAAAAAATCTTATTCGTATCTCTTTGGCATCATCTACTGTACCTTGATTAATGGTTGCCAACTCCTCTACAACTCTAACTTTCTGTCTCCATATGGTCAGACTTGTTCATGAGCACCATTAAGCATCCCTTTGTTTCTTGGTTCTTTTGATTGGGATAGTTCATAGTTTATGATCAAACATTATTCTTTATCACGTCATAAACATCAATCAATTCATCATCTAATGTGTGGAAACCAAGGAGTACTCCGAAACAGTGGTGGCAAGGATACAAATACCGCCACCAAATGTAACTCCTCAGGAGGGAAATCCACAACAGTGCAAGGATACTGGTTTACAATAGGAGAACATGATAAGCAGAAGGGGAAAAGCCAAAGCAACTGACAGTGAAAGGTTAGACTCTGGAGGGGCTACTGACCAATTCTGCGATAGAGAAGAACACCATCTCTGCACTGCCAGAACATTGGACGTAGTTCAATACAGCCACTTTTTTAGTATCGTCATTGATGATGTTGCTAACATTTAAATGCAGCAGAAATGCAAGCACTTCATTCATGTAAGAGTGAAATGTAGATTGTGTTTGCGAGACAGCCTGGTCCAGACTCCAGTCCAGACTCCAGAGAGGTATGGGCTGATTGTCTTAAGTTTTTTAGAGCCACCTCACTCCATGTGGCAGCCTTTATAGGATCTCGTAGGGCAGTGTGGTACAGGATTGGGAAAAGCCAAAGTCTTCCAGGGCTTCCTAAGCTAGGCAGATGGTAGTTGATCCAGAACTGGTAGCCCACTCCTGGGATTGGCATACAGGATTGTGTCAGTAATGCTTGGTCCAAAAAGTTATCTATATATCTCAAACCTCTCATCCTCGAGAAGGGCTAGCAAGATAATTTGCTCGTATAAACATTCAAGGAATTCTCATCAGTTGTCCCACCATAGGAGCTCACAACTGTGTTGGGAATCTCAACCAAGTGTAACATTTTTTACTTGTGATGCGTCATATTACACACCAATTCTCGAGGATCAGAGCAAAAGCACCTCTAGCAATCACAACACATGTTATAAAAGCAGCCAGCAGTTAATGTAAGTACATGATGACAAGGGTAATATCAATGTAACCACTACAAACTTTGAATGTGTTGAGCTCTTGGTAATTCTAAAATTGGGAGCATTATGAGTCAGTCTGGTTGTCGTGAATATTCAAATACAATTAAATCACAGCACTCTTGTTGTAATCATCTTGCACAGTTAAACTATTTAATGTGATTTATTTATTCAGGTAAATATTTGCACATACAAATACAGATGTGGGAGATAATTTACATGCACAATCACATAGAAACTAAAATATATGCAACAGAAATCATCTCAGGCACAGAGTTCATTTAAAAACAAACCAAACAAACCCAATGTGTCCTGCTCAAAGTAGGGTCAAGGATGGGATGTAAGGCAAGCCTGTCCTCCACCACAATGGGTAGAGAGGACAATTCCGTGAAGACCCCTGGCCACACGAATTTCATTTGATTGCCAAATAATCAATTTTAATTGCAAGAAACCTATCAAATCTGATGGCAAACAAAAGATGCAATCTTACTTGTTCAAGTGTATGTTGGGCAAGATCAGTCGTTGATATCATTACTCCAGCAGCAAAAGAACCCAATTCCAAACTTAGACCAAGCTTATCACTAGACTGAAAATACACAGATAATAGGATTAGGTACAGCAGGAAATTCAATCCGAAAACATTTCCTGATATAACTAGTCAAATTAAGCAGCTGAACAATAACATCAAACGAAATCTGAGCTGAATTAATTGAAAAACAAAACAAAACAAAATCTGAATTTCTGATGAAACCTACCAAACCAAGCTTTCCTTTCTAGTTCAGGAAGCACAATAAATGTTAAGGTATTTGGACAACTACTCAAACCAGAAACCACACAGATAGAAGTCTATGCCCACTTTAAGCAGAATTGTGAAAGAATATGATGCCTACTCAGACATTTTTTAAATCTTGAAAAAAAAGAATTGCAGGACAGACATATGGTAGAGTAGAAGCAGCTAAGTCAATTTGATACTTCATTGCTTCAAGCTAGCTAAAACACTAAGTAGGTATGCCCAACACCTGAGAATAGGCAGTTAGCTCTTTAGCCATGTTAAAATTGTTTTGGTGCACTTATTATGCTCTCCTACTTTTATAAAAATACATTAACATGGCTAAAGAGCTAACTGCCTATTCTCAGGTGTTGGGCATACCTAGTTAGTGTTTTAGCTAGCTTGAAGTAATGAAGTACCAAATGCAGTGAGAATCAACTCGAAAATGGTTTAGAATCAGGATGAGCAGATATATATTCTGATAGAAAGAAACATAAGGTTGTGACCGTGACAACTAGAGATTGTGAATTTCGATAAAGTCAAGTATCAGGAAGAAACACAAACCCAGGCTACCAGCAGGCAAAATGCAACAGATGCCAACTGATACAGTTCATTGGTCTGCAGAGAAGATTAAGAAAGGATGAATACACGATATATAATGAGCTTCACAGCGTGCACTAAAAAAAGGACCACACATCTAAATATGTCACTTGAAACATGCAAAGCATTTGATAATTTCACACCTGAGAGGAGAGGCTTATCATCAGTTTAAGGAACCAAGGCAAGCAAGTCCGGGATAATACTGATAAAACCGCCAAAAATGCAAGCAACGCCACCAGCCTGACTAACAAGAGTCAGTATGATGATATCAACAAAAATCTCTAATATTTTAGATAAATAAACAGTAAATGCATGATGACCCAAATTGGCCATAGACCATAGTTAACCAGACCATTCCACAGAAAAAGAAATGTTACTATACCCCCTCAACAATAAAGAAAGGATTCACCTCTTTTGCTATATTTGTGTAAAATAAGAGACTAATATCAACTGGCATAGCCAACCGGTACTTGTAGCCTTGTCATCTCAACCCAAGATTACCTACTAATTCCACCCAAACTTGAACTAACAACCATTCATGACTTTGGCTTTAGATGTATTATGTACTTAATTAATGGCCAGCATGGAAATTACATTATTGCATTTAAAAGCATTGATATGAAAGAGCGTTTTCCCAAACCAACGAATAAGATTGAACATCCCATACAATGAAGTAAATTAATATACAGGAAAGAAAGTCAGCAACTTGAAATATAAAAAACGTACGATTTAGTCATGGACATTAGTCCTTGTAGAACACCTGAAGTTCCACCAAGGACTGGAAGAAGAGCAAACAATAAACCCACTGCACAATCCTGTAAAAAAGAACTAGCTAAATTCAATACATAAGATCTCTCACAACAAAAGAATCATGTGTAAACTACCGATCAGGAATGTGACCAAGAGCATAATACATCCATGTAAATCATGGATGTATATTGTCGCATACAAATCTGAATGTTACAATAAGATGACTTGCAAGTCCATTGGAAGGAAGTCTAAAATATTACATGACCTCCAAGAAAAAGAACAACTATAAGAGAGGGATAATTTAAGGAGAAAATGTTAAGCACCTGTAAGATGAGGGTTCCAATAGTAACTTGTCCATGAAGGGCATTAACACTATTCTTTTCCATCAAAAATTTCAGGACCTACACAAATGACAATAGCATTAAGCAACAACAGCCATTAACATTTGATTAGCTATTATGAAACTAGAGGTTCATGTGCTACAAGCAAAAAGGTTGTCTGGTCTTACCACTGCTGTAGACGACATTGAAAGAAGCACCCCAACAAATACCCCCTCAGAAGGTTTACCACCACATAACTGTAAATGCCATCCCATTCCAATCATTAGAGAGCTAAATGGAAGAAAGAAGATATTCTACAAGATATAACTCAATATACAAACACAATGCAAACCTAGCACTTAAATGCCTTGAATACACACAATATATGCTACTTGTACTCTACATTAAGAAATAGTAGTGAAAATGTAGGATAAAAGGATGAAAATACATTCTTATCTGTCAATCATACATTTCATCCAATCAAATGGCATAGAGATCATGATTTTAATATTTTGACTTCCCTATAAACGAAATAAAAAAATCGTAGGTGCATCGATAATGTTTCTATTTCTACTTTTTTCATGAATCCTACAACATTACCAACAACAGCTTTACAACACAATCAATAATTCTTCCCCTAGTTCTATTTTCTAAGTTTCAATTATTTCTTCTGTTTTCTATTGCACTAAGAGTATTCAACATCATGGTTTTGCTTTCTGTTTGTCTTCTGCTGGTCTGCAAGAGGGTGTTAGACTTGCTCCTTTATCTAGGAAAAGGATAGACCTATATCCTCAGGCTATCATCTTGGTCTTGATTTCTATACCAACTATTTGCTTACCAATGAGTTGAACCTGTATCCTTTAGTCACGTTTTCCAATGAATTGCCTCCTGAAGATACTACAATTTGGTATTTATTTGAGAACTACTAATACGAGAAAACTTGTGTAAGGTAATCTAGAACTCTTTACAGACAAAGGATGTTAATGAAATCAAAGGTTCAATATCAACTTACGGAGGCTGTAATTCCACACATGCACATAAATAGGAAGCTCTGAAGCAGTCCTCCCAGAACAGCAACAGCTCTAACAACTTTAAGCTGGAATTATCAAACGAGTATTTTGAGTATATTACTTGCATTGACAACAACTAATCAATATGACATGAATAAAGCTCCAAGGAATGATATAGCATTAAATAAGAATCCAACCTTTGCCATGGAGAACTCCAGCCCCAAAGCAAAAAGAAGAAATATTACACCAAATTGTGCTACCGTCTCCACCTGCATGTGAACAAACAAGTTTTGACCATCTTCTAGTGAATCATCAAGGACTTATTGTAAGGTAGCTCTAAACAAGAACAAAAAGGATAGCAATGGAAATTATATGAATCTCAATAGATTAGATAAGTAACAGACGTCAAATATTATTTATCATGTCGGCATAGATCTTTTAATTTCCTGTTGCTCAAAGATTATGGAGCCTAGCAATGGACAAATTGATCCTGCCCCCCGCTCAAGCCTTACAATGGTTAAGTATAGAATCATAGGTTACAGTGTGAGGTGATCACGTACTTGAACCAATTCACTGACCACATCCAACCCACCAGGCCCAACAAGAGATCCTGCCAGCAAATATCCAGTAATGACCTGTTAAAGCACATGAGCCAGATAGCTAGTCATGCAAAATGCAGAAATAAGCAATAGAACATTTTATGATTAAAAGGAGAAGCACAAACAAAGGTTGAAAGAGTGTCCATACGGGCTGTCCTGCACAAGCAAAGGCAATGCCTCCACAAGTAGCAGATACAATGACAACTACAAGATCGGAGATTAACCTGTAAAATCAACATTTATAAATTGCTTGAATTCTGTATCAATGATACCGTTGTAACAAAAAAAAAAGATAAAATTTACCTCAAGTCTAACTGTAGCACTGGATATTTTGATTTGAAGTTGGATATAATAAACACATTATCCTGAACAGAGTTCAATCAGGTATCAATTACATGATGCAGATAAATTATACAACAGTTCGAACTTCAATTTTACCTTTCTGTCAATTAATGTTGGTGTCTCTTCTGCTCCGTTGTCGTTGTCCATATTGAAAACATTATGAAGTTGAAAAGACCTACACAATTTGTCTTAATATGAGTAGTATTCTACTAAATAACTTCTGCAAAAAAAATACTACGAAAGAGATATAATTGATATAAACATCAAAGAATTCACCAATAAACTGATTGGAGTTCATACTTATCGTCCTTTGTGTCGTTTTTCTTGGACTTGACCCTCGCTACAGTTTCCAACACAGCCTGGTAAAAAAATGTAAATAAAATCTAAGCAGCAAGCAAAGAAACATGCTTTAAATAAACATTGAAAAGAAATTAAAACCTAAATTCTGAACTAAAACGAAATAAACTAAAAGAAACTGGGTGTAGTGAATTTCTATAGGCCATATAAGAATACAACACAAACCAATATTGTGAAGGGAAAGTTCATGGATAGTATTAGATTTGCTTGAATTTGTGCACAACTATTTGCTAATCAGGGTTACGAAAAATTAAAGAAGCACAGGCCATAGGTAGTTGGGGATCTCTATTTACACCAAATAAGCTCAGGGTAATTGATAAACTCTAATTGGAAAGTCACCCAATGATTTCAATTTTCAACCTAAAATTGGAAGGTTAATTCCAAGCTACCTTGTGTAAAAAGTTTTCTTCATTTACGAAGATATGTTATGAGGAATACTATCAAAACGCATTCATCCATCTGAGACTATATAAAAGCTGATAACACTAACCTGTTGCCCGGCAACACTGTTATTGAAGCTGCCCGCATCATTTTCTGCAAATTAAATGCAGGTTCAAAAAGTAAAAATAGGAAACATGTATCAAAGCTTCAGACTTTCTGTGTCTATATTGTTAAGTGTAAAACAGGTGATGACTCTACATCCTGATTTGATTCCAATGCAGTTCCTTATAGCCTAAAATACGTCTGAAATTTGAAACCTTGAACATGTAGATCTATAGGAGGCATTAATAGCAATAATAATATATTTATCACGTATATCCATCAATTACCAGTGTACTGACAGAACTATTTGATTCAGAAACACAATGCACAGAGAAGAGGGTACATCAAATGTAAAGTTTCACCATCATCAAGTATCAACAACAATACAAAGAGTGACAGTAGCCAAAACCAGAAAAAAGAACAGAACAGAAAAAAAAATGTTCATAAAAAATGATATAGTTTGGCCTCTAATAAGAAAGTGTAGAAAATTCAACATGCACAAATTACATCAAGTGAGTGGAGTCAGGATGAACCTGCAACTCTACTTCATATATTAGAACTCAGGGAGATTAATTGTTGGTTCTTCTGTATAAACTGATTCTTCCTTCACACCCTGTAGGACCATTTTCAATGATCATTTACTAAGGACCTTTATTTTTAACAGAAAACGTAAACTACTTTGTAGAGAGTAATACCATGCACCGTATTCCAATATCTATAAGAAAACACCATAATGTGATGGAAGAAATAGTGGACTTCTTGTTGGACACTGAATTAGATATCTGCCACAATGCATACTAGCTGTCAACTATGCCATTGTGAAGCTGAAGCAAACTTTTAACGACACAGAACTCTAGCAGTCTTCCTAGTAAACATGTCATCTAGTTCTCCCTCTCCTATCTCCCCCCAATTAATCATAAAATGAAGCAAGTGCAATAAACAAACACTACTAAAAGCATGACCATTTCAAATTTTCCATAATCTGGTAACCTCTTCTATCGTTATCTTAGAATACAAAAGCTACATTGTATACAGCAAACTTCAGTAAAACGCATAATGTTCATAAGTAGAATCACGGGTAACCCTATTAGCTTTTATAAAACTGAAGCTTTTTGCTATGCATTTGTTCTATTACAGAGCACAGCATGAATATAACTGGAAACATCAGTTACACAGACTTTTCCAGCTTCATCCACAAAGAGCATTAATGGAAGTATAAAAATTAACAATTTTAAGTCTATAGCAATAATATATTACTATAAAATTATGCATTGTTCCAAGATAAGTTTATGGTAAGTATTATATAATTGGGGATCTAGTATTTTAAATAAAGATCTCTTAGGGGCATACTATTACAAGAAATATTTGGTTAGCAATAATGGTACATAAGAAGGGCATTATCTCTTTAAATTATGCCTGATGGTATCCCCATAATTAGGTTAGCCCAAAAAAACTAAAACCATAGAAAAGAAATAAGAGAAAACTGGTAACACCAGTGATTATTAAGATGCTAAGCTCTAGGGTGTGTAATACTGGTCATATAGATTATATTATCAAAGTTCATAAAAGAATCCCATACTTGCCATGTTCCACACAAAGTAGACTTAAATCATGATGTCAAGCATGATCGTTGTGGTCATATAGATTAGATTATCAAAGTTCATAAAAGATTCCATACTTGCCATGTTCCATACATGAAGGAGACTTAAATCACGATGTCAAACATGAAACTTTTCATAGAATAAAAGTATAAAAGTACATGAAACTTTATTATAAGCACCAAAAAGAAAAGAATAAATAAGTTATGCATTTACAAAGCACTAGGTATAACATCTAAAATCAAAGTGTAGCAACTATTTTGACAAAAAAGGAAGCATATCAATATCGGTTGAATAGATGCCAAATCACTAGAATTAGAATCTGGATGTCAAAGCGTCACGGTCATGATTCTTAGAATTCAAGCAAAATCCTCACATTCTAACAACTGCTCAAATCAAACACCAAATGCTATCTGAATTCAAGTAAAATCCTCACATTCTAACAACTGCTCAAATCAAACACCAAATGCTATCCGAATTCAAGTAAATCAAGAGATCCAGATAGGTTTGAATCTAGTTCAATCCTTCTAATCAATCCGGTCAATTCCACAGCACAAGTCAAACTTGGACTCCAAAATCAAACAAAAATGTAAAACCTAACAGCTTTAATAGAATAAAGCGATCCAATTCCTGAAATAGGCAATGACGACAGCTGATCTATTGAATTTCCTTTTCCATTATAGAAAGAGATAAGAAACCTAGCAATTTTACTTAATAACACTGAGAGCATATCACACATTGTAAAACCCTAGGCAAAAACCATCAGATCTAATAAGTAATAAACAAACCTTCGGTCTGATCGCTCTCAGTGAACTCTTTTTCGAGAGCACGATCGATCATTCCGGCAAAGCTCCGTTCCCTATCCGTAGTAGAAGAGTCATTACTAGAAACGACGGCGGTGGCGTTGTCAGGGAGACCGACGGTGGTGGTGGTGGTGGTGGTGTCGTCTTGTTGGAGCTGGTCGAGCTGATCTGTGGCGGCGAGGAGAGAGAGATAGAGGAATGAGGTTAGAGAGAGAAAGTAGAAGAGAGAGAGACGGCGGCGGCGGTGGGAGGAGGAGGAGGAGAGTATCATGGCACGGGGCGGCGACGGAGGGATCCGCGGGCCGGCGCACGGGTGGAGTGGGTGGGTGGGTGATGTGTGTGTGTGTGTGTTTTTTTTTGTGTCGGTTTTGTTTCAGTGACGATTGTTTTTAATTGATAATGGATGGGAAGAAGAGGAGTGGGGCCCTCCCTATTGGAGTAATACACACACCCCAAGAGTTGGAGGATCACACCTTATTTGCAATATATTATTTATATCTATAAAATAAAGAGAATTTAATTATTCTTACTTTTTTAAAATACTTAGGCCATGAATACCTAACCCTCCCAACACTACTACTACATCAGTTTTTTTATAACCCTTCTCTTAATCCTCGGGAACCCTCTCTGATTAATACCCAACCCTCCCAACCCTCTCATTTAATTAAACACATCCCTCGCATACACCACACACACAACACAAGCCGCTCACATCAGTGTGGGCAACCCGATTCTCCCTCGAACCCGCCGAACCCGCTGGCTACGTAGCGGTAGCTACCGAGCCCACTGAGCCTGGCGGGTTCGAAGCCACTAAAGCCAAGGGTGCGCTACGCACGGCCTTATAAGGCTATCTGTATCCGATCCCTTTGAGCCTTACTATCATATCTGCGCAACATTAGCTTTTTCATAAAACCACAATAAGCTCTCTAGAACCCTCTCTATTTAGTATCGAACCCTCCCAACCCTCTAAAACACACCACTCACACACAACACAGCGGTTGGGAATGATGTGGGGAAACCGGCACAGCCCGAGCCTGTCTAGCCCGCCGATAGCGTAACCGAGCCCACCCAACCCCAACCATCCACTAAGCATAACCTAACATGTAATAAGGGAAGGAAGTCGAAGCCCCTTGAGCGGGGTAACAGCGATGTGGTAGTGGGGTGAAGGGAGGACACTACGCCCCTACGGGTTGCACATTAGGACTCTCTCGAGTTGGCCACCATGGGATGGTTTAGGGGATGGATGTGAGGGTTTAAGGGGGTGGAGGGGTTGGAAGGAAAAAATGATGTGGCACTAATGTGGCAATAGGAAAAAAGAGGTTGGATGTTGATGGTCTAACCATTTTCTCTTAAAAACTATCAAAATAGCCATAAAATCCGTTATTCGATGACCGCCACTAAGAACACCCCCGCCAATTGCACACAAGATGTAACAAGGAGGTGGCGTAAATTTGCACACCACTATTTTTGAATGGGATAAAGTCCGCTACTTACACAAGGAAGTGGCTTAAGTTAATTAAACCCTTGCATAAAGGAGGTGGGTTAATTTTCCAAGTTTGAAGACTTTCACTATTATTGTATATCATTTAGTGGACTTTATGGCTATTTTGGTAGTTTTTGAAAGAAAATAGTTAGGAGGTGTTAAGAATAATTAATTTCTTTAAAATATATTGTGTCAAATAAAAATGTTAATTATATTTTTAAGACAAGAAATATTATATAGAAAAGTTTAACAAAAAGCCTAAAGATTTGTTGCTTATAATTTTTTTATGTGTTATATGGTGTGTTTTTTAAATGTATTAGATAATAGTATATTTTTTTAATTACATGAAAAACATTACACATTCTTTGAAAATAAAGGTTGTAAAGATGGTAGAATAAATTGTGTTTTGATGCAATTTACTTACATTTATAAAAAGTAACAATGATTAACTTAGGGAAAATTTCATCTATATCCTTAAAAACTTGTTATATTACATATATATCCTTACAAACATCGAAACTACATGTATATCCTATGAAACTTCTAAAATTCACGTATATATCCTTCTCCCAATTTTAATTAGAATTATCCTTTTAAAAAATACAAATCATTATCTATAAATTAAGTTTATTTTCTAAATTACTAATCTACCCTCCTTTGCACAAAATCAAAATCAAATTGGCTGGATCGAACAATAAACGAACTCTCTGTCTCTCTGTATATATCTGCTTTGTCTTCATGGGAGAAAACTGGAAGAAAGCCCCCATCTAATTTTCAGTCTACCAACTCGTAACAAGAATTTTCTGATTCACAATCTTCGATCAACCTTCTTTCTTGTTTATATGAAAAGGCTACTAATACTCAATTCCACCGTTTAAAGATTGATTTCAGCCACATAACAATGGTAAAAGCCATTAGGGTTTATGAGCTTGGTGGCCCTGAGGTTTGATCATCTCTTCTTATAATCTCCCCCAATCTGTTTTATTTTGTTGTTTCATCTTAAATTGAGGGTTTTAAGATTGAGGGTTTGATTTCAGCCACCCTAATACCCTTTTTAGTTATAGCCTTGTTCAAATTGAGGGTTTTAAGATGCCTTAAATTCGTTATTTTAAAATTCGATTGCAATTAAATCCTTTAAATCATTAGCTATTTTGAAGCATTGATTTGCTTAATTTATGTGGTATGGAAGAAAGGTTTTGAAAAATGGGTTTACAGGTAATGAAATGGGAGGGTGTTGAAATTAGGGATCTTAAAGAAGGAGAGATTAGAGTGAAGAACAAAGCCATTGATGTTAACTTCATTTATATATATTTTCGTACTGGAGTTTATAAGGTACCTGAAATCCCTTATACACCATGTCAAACCCCTTCTCTAGACTTCCAACAAATCCACCAATCTCTCTTTAGTTCCTTCTTGCTTCCAAATCAAAATCAAAAAGGGGGCAAACAAAGGTAAGGGTTTGAACGAGATGAAATTGAAGTCGATGAAATTGAACAGAGTTCATGAAATTGAACAGAGGTTTGAAGATTATTTGTGGCACAAGTCGTTGATTTGAAGTTGACGTCTGAAGATCAAAGAAGGGTTTGAAGTTGATTATTTTATAAGGTAGTCAATTTGATTTTGATTTTAAGCAATAAAGCCAATTTGATTTTGCTGAGGGTAGTTTAGTAATTTAGAAAATAAATTTAATTTATAGATAATGATTTGTATTTTTAAAAGGATAATTCTAATTAAAATTGGGAGAAGGATATATAAGTGAATTTTAGAAGTTTCAAAGGATATACACGTAGTTTCAATGTTTGTAAGGATATATATGTAATATAACAAGTTTTTAAGGATATAGATGAAATTTTCCCATTAACTTATTTATAATGAAAAGTTATACTTTCTTAATTTAGGTTCAGTTTTAACTATGGTAATTAACATGAATAATTAGGTTAAGGCAGGTTAAGAAGAAAAAGTAATATCTACATCTCAAATATTAATGTTAATAATTAGTGTTACGTGATTAATTGAAATGATTAATGAATATGATTATGGAAGTAAAGTTTGGATTAATAAGTTTTTTCTTTAAGGATAAAGTTTTTTGACATTTTCTATTTGATCTTTTGTATTGCATTTATAGTGTTGTATCACATAAAGGAAAATATGGTTCTCTTTTGGGAAACAAAAAGCATATGATTCGACATACAATTTTATAAAAATTTAATGAACTATCCAAGACATCATTTTTAGTATGAACGTTTCATATTGTTCTTATATTTGATTAAAACAATTGAACTTGAGTTTTGGGTTGGTACACACGACATGTTAACTATGTCATACCATAGGCACACGTCATGCAGTCTCTGCCTACTTGACATCCTATCCCTCAACGACTAGGCTTGATACACTTGGTAAAATAATGGATAAAACATTTTTGCAACTATAATATTTCTGATGGTATATCGGCTAAGGGTTGGGTTCCGATGAGAAGTGCCAAATTTAGTGAGAAACACAAGAAGTGGTTATCAACCATTGGATGAGAAATTGGTGAACATTAGAATGAGATGCACCGAGATAAGATGCACTTTATCAATGCCCTTTTAAACAGCAATTCATGAGACGATATTTGATTAAAAGTGATCAACGAATTTAAAGTATTTCTCACCAAAAATAGCATTTCTAATATGATAGCATTCCTACACATTAAACCAACATAAGGTTTGTTAAGTATTTATAAACCTGTAAACCTTAAGTTTCATATATAGTTTTTTTTGCTTATGTGAATATGCTAAGCTTATATCCATTAGAACGTGCTTTATAAGCATAGTAGAACGGAACAGAACAAGTGTTGGAGTCCCATGTTTGGTGTGCTTTAAATCTGAGAATCGTCCACGAACAAGAACCGAAAATCAAAATAGATGATATAATGAATATATTGAGTCAGATACGAACTTAATCTAGTAGCCAACCCACCGATTGCAAGCAAAAATCGATTCTATGAGCAAATTTGGCCATATCAAAATTTTCAATCAAAAAACCCTAAATCGAATTGATAGCCAAAATCCATCAAAATTGAGGATACAATGATGCGATAGGATCCTAAACGAACTCAAGACACTATTCAAACCCACAAAAATCAACAAGAAATCGAATATAAGGAGAAAATCGGCCAACTCATAATTTTCGAACAAAAAAACCCAAAATCGAACCAAATCATGGATTAGAAGCCAAAATCGATAATAAATGAAGATTAATCATTTAAAGATGATTTTGAACACATTAACAATTGCAGAAAACCAAACCCAAACATGTTTTTCACGTTCGTATGTGGTTCAACAACGATGAACACAATAACAAACTTGGGTTTTATTTTTAGGGTTTTAATAGAGTAAATTACATAGAAATGGATAAAAAGGTGGAAGATGGTGGCCTTCGATATTGTAACCCTTATGTTTCTGTTGAATTCATCAAGAGTTTGGATTTAATCCGGGGAACACGATGGTGATTACAGATGGAGGTGGGGTAGCTGGTGGTGAAGACGATGGTGGAGGTGGACGGTTGGTGGTGAAGACGGTGGTGGATGTCAGTGGTGGAGGTGGCTAGTGGTTGATGGTGTAGGATTTTGTGGCCGTGGAAGATGAATATTAAACTACAATTTTATTTTTTAATAATTAATAGAGTAAATTATAACCAAAGGGTGTTAGCTCAGTTGAATAGGTAACATCCTTGAGGGGTGTGGGGTGAAAGCCACACTACCAGGGTTCGAATCCCACGGACGACATTTCTGAGATATCCAGACTTTGGATCTGGTCATTTGGGCCGGGTTCGGGGCCGGTATGGGAGGATCCAGTCTATGAGATCCATTTCCCTGCCGGTCGGGTTCAACCATAGGTGGACCGGGTCGCAGCGGATTAGTGGGATTGCCCAATTGGAGGCCCGATACCGCTGGAGCGTGTGTGTGCTAACTTGCGGTTCAAAAAAAAAGAGTAAATTAAAGTTTTGGTCCCTCTTGTTTTTAATGAAAAATAAAAGAGAAAATAAAATGACTAAAATACCCCTGTACTTAAGCCATTTAATAGAAAACTTTAACAGAGTTAGAACTCAGTAATTCAAAGCGTTACGAAATGCAAACCAGGAGTACCAAATTCATAGATATTTCCATTTTGAACCCAGAGTTTTAAAAACACCAAAGCATAGGGAACAAATATGTAACTTACTCTTTATTTTATTACCAGTTAATCAATTACACAGTTAATCAAAGGGAAAAGTCAAAAAAAACCCAACAAACTATTCTATTTTGAATAGTTAAGTCCCTAAACAATTTTTTTGAACAAAAAAACCATTAAACTTTCTCATTTTGAATGATTAAGTCACTAAACTATTCTTTTGAGTGAAAAAAACCATTAAACTTTTTCGTTTTGATTGATTAAGTCCTCGAACAATTTCTTTTTGATAATTAAACCATTAACCTTTCAAAAATTGGTTACTTACCCCCTTTTAATAAAAATAAAAAAATTAAATGTAACCGACTATGAATGTTTTAAAGGTAAAATATAATTATGTTAGTTTAGGTTAAACAAATATAAGTAACAAAGTTTTAAAAATTCAATGATTTATTTTGTTGGAAAAAATGTTTAGGGACTTAATCATTCAAAATGAAAAAGTTTAATGGTTTTTTCATTCAAAAGAATAGTTGAGTGACTTAATCATTCAAAATAAGAAAGTTTAATGGTTTTTTTGTTCAAAAAAATTGTTTAAGGACTTAACCATTCAAAATTGAATAGTTCGTTGGGTTTTTTTGGACTTTATAAACAACTCATCAATAGTAATTAAATTGGTCATCTTATTTGTTTTGTCATGTCCAATTATATCTTACTAAGGCTTGGTTTGGCAAGCATAAGCTAGCTTATAAGCTAGCTGATAAGCTAGCTTATAAGCTAGTCCATCCAAACATGTACCAGGAAGCTAGCTTATCAGCTAGCTTATAAGCTAGCTTTTTGAAACGCTACTTTGAGTAGCTTATGAGAAGCTTATTGTAGCTTTTTCCAATTATACCCTTATTAATATTAATTATTAAATTCAAATGTACCCTTTTTGGTCATTTTACATACTCATAAGCTAGTTTTTGCCAAACATAATTTGTTCAACAGCTAGCTTATCAGCTACTAGCAAGCTTATCAATCAACAGCTAGCTTATCAGCTATCCGCTAGCTTATCAGCTACCAGCTAGCTTATAAGCTACGCTTGCCAAACATAGCCTAAACGCTATACACAGTTCATGAATTCACGAATTCATTTTCCTATGTTTGATATAATTCGCAAGGTTTCAACAAATATTTACTGGATCTTCGATTACCAACTTAATTAATTGGTTAAATTAAAGAATCCACCTATACAAAGATAGCTATATAATAAAATCTATTGTTGTCTGTAATCTATATCAATATGCACATCATCAACTAGAACAACCTTCATCTTCTAATCATCAGCCAAGGATGGACCACAAAATGCTTCTGGTTCAAACGATCTTGCAGACTCATCGTTATACACACCTGACACCGCTCTGCCGCCAGTTTCACTACCACCGGGGGCAGGGATGCCGGCCTCCTTTTGGCTGCCTTCCGCGTTAACAAGAAGCACGATGGACATGAACAAAGATAGTGCAAGAGTTACCAATGTGTTCTTTAGTCTATTCAGCACTGGCTTCACCTGGAAAACCAAACACAAGTCAACCTCTACTCAAAGAGTTTTCAACTTTGAATTTCTGATGGTTGAAGGAAGACAATAATCCATGTGGGGTCCGCATGGATCGGCGCTCACTGGCCCCAAGTGGGTCCCATCTCAGTTATGTTAGAGAACAAATATGCATACATTTTAACCCCTAAACCCTACCTCTGAGCATGTGCATATTTGGTTTGGTTTGTTTGACTTTAAAAGAAACAAAATAATACCGAAATATAAAAAAGAAGGGATCTCTTACGGTAAATGATCCTAAAAGCCGATCACGTGCAAGCACTTCAGCGGTCTTCACCCAAATCTGTTATGATACATAACTTGCACAAACTTGTAGATAAGCATGGTAAAAGATCCGGTGAAACCACATTATGAAAAGGCCTCTTTTAGATTTCCATGACAACAAAAATATAGCATATGGTGCTTTAGCTTGGTAAATATTACCAAGGATGTAGTCTGGGCAAACCCAGGTGAACCTTATCAATATATATATATAATATAGGGGTGGGTTCAAATGTGAACCACTTTTTGGTTGTGAACGTGAGGACAACCGAGAGCGCGACACGTGGCGGATGACTAGGCGCCACGTCAGATCCACGGCGGATGACTAGGCACGATTCATGGGAGGGCATTGAATTAAAGAGGGGGACCACACTCATAGTCGCCACGTGTCGCGCTCTCGGTTGTCCTCACGTTCACAACCAAAAAGTGGTTCACATTTGAACTTTCCTCTCTCTCTCTCTCTCTATATATATATATATATATAGCATATGACATTAAATTTGATACCTAAAATTTATCTACAAGAAATTATGCTGAACAGTTGCCCCTTAAAGGTTAATTTGCATAAAAGATGTGTTTTCATGGCTAAAAACTGAACTCTGTGATGGTACAAGTCTTCCTAAGTTCATCCCATGGAAATGGATGCATGCAAACACGATTTTAAAGAAATTACCTGCCCATCGTACCATCCGGTCTCTTCATCTGTAAATACACAACAAAAAATGTAAACATAAATTTAAAACTCACAGTAGTAAGTTAGTAACAACCAGATGAAGAAAACATAGATTTCATCCTAATTCCTGTATGCTGGATGTACACAAGTGTATATGCTAGAAGCACTTGTATATTGCAACTACCAATACATAAATATAGATATAGTAACAAAGAAAAAAAAACATTCATCTATTTATAACATATATATGTGTGTATGTTAATATGCTCACAGCTCATAAAGAAGAAAATATTAAATATCCAACAAAGTAGGAGTAGAAGCATGAGACATAGCAAAGACTAAATTTAAAAGAAGTGCACGCAATACCTACATATTCATAATGCTCCCATGAACAGAAGAGAATCGAAGAAGAATATGCAAAGAAACCGGGAGAAACCCGGAACTCAAAAAGGACACAAACAACTAGTAGCAGATAGGAGAATTAGAGAACAACAAAGTTCCAAAAAAGAAATAGAAAAGGTTTTGGTCATTCTCAAAAATAATTTAGCTTCTGTACTGAGATGTACGCCTCGTTTGAGGATTGAGAGGTTCCCCCCTAAAGTGCTACTTTGGGGTGCCTCTTATGCTTTTTAAACCATGAATTCGTTATCTACGTATGCAATATGTGGTAGTATGGGCTATAAATGAAGCAGCATGCCAGAATTTCAAAGTTCACTTAAAACACATACTACTTTCATATGCAACTTTGATCTAATCCCATTATATATATGTAAACTTTTTGCAATGACATCTAGAGATGCAAATGAATAGGTGTCGTAGGCCGGCCACATCCAACCCCGATTTAGTTCAGGGTGTATAGGTCCATAAGGATAGATTCCAAAACCTCTGTTTGCACGTATATTATCATTTCTTTCAACAAAATAAAATACATCACTAATTTTTTTTTGAACGGCATTTTAACTCACACACACGTTCCGGGGGTATCCGGATCCATATGGGCACCAACTAATCCCCCGCGCCCATGAGCCGACCCGAAGGCCAACCCATGGACTCGCCCCTGAACCGACCCGAAGACCGGTCAAGAGCTGGATACCGCAGAAGAGGTCTATAAGGCCTTTGGCCTTTTTTGTACCGAGCGGGGCTCGAACCCGCGCTAACCTATCTTTCAAGGCAAGCGCAAGGATGTTACCTACCACCGTTGGGCTAGACATTCATATCTTTTCATA
Source organism: Centaurea solstitialis (assembly GCA_030169165.1). Taxonomy (NCBI): domain Eukaryota; kingdom Viridiplantae; phylum Streptophyta; class Magnoliopsida; order Asterales; family Asteraceae; genus Centaurea; species Centaurea solstitialis. The sequence goes on from CM058042.1 coordinate 20,914,061, forward strand.
TATTCCCTGGTTTCATTTATATGTTGCTTTTGATTCTATACAATAACATTTTACACACTAAATGCTTCTCAACCTACAAGATGCTTCTAAAATAACATTCTTTCTCCTAACTTTCAGATCAAATTGAAAGGTCTGAAATTTTGATAAAATCACAACATCTTATTAATCAGGCAAAGAGTGGAGCACGACGAAAACTACGATGATCTTACTATAAATCCTAAATCAATCCATTCTAAACCCCCAAAACCAATCAAATCAACCCATCTTTCATCACTAAATCAATATCATAGTTAAATGCCCATTTAATCACAAATGCTCAAAAATAATTGGGAATTAAGTAAGTATGCATACATACATTCAACAGTGGCACTGAGCAATCGATTGCCAACATACGCCCAACCCAAATACATCCTCACAACGGCAAGGGTTACCGCCAATATCCCACTGCACAGTGCTCCCAGGATCCGCTGGATCGGGTCCCACCCGACTCCGACCGACCCGTACCACGAGACCGGAAGCCCCACGAACAGGGCGAACCCGACACCGGTGGCGACCAACCGCGAGCAGTATTCCACAAAGTCGCCGGAGGCCCATGAGAAAGGGGAGGAGGTGGAGAGCGATTGGTACTCGTTGATCGGTTGCTGCTCCGGCGGGACCGGGCAGTCCGTTTCCGGCGAGTTCCGGTTACTGTAGGAGAGGGAAAATCGGGTTAGATGGTGGTGGGATTTGGAGGGTTTGAAGTTGATTGTGTGTGGAAATAGGGAGGTGGTGGTGATCGGAGAGAGCGGCGGAGACGGCGGCGGCGGTGGCGACGGTGGTTTTAGAGATAGGGGAAGAGCCATTTGGATGCCTACAAATTTTTGTTGCGTGCTATTTTAAATTTTAAAATTTGATATTTGATAATTGAAATATAAATTTTGATATTTTGATGAAAATAAGTCAAGATGTTAAATTCACAAAACACTAGTGGTATTAGACCATCAACATCAATTGCCTACATTAACGTTATATTATTTTTTTAATTTCATCGGACAAACACCTTCATTCATCCTTCTCAATCATTTTATTTAAAAAAAAATCAATGGTCAAAAAGAAGAAGGGGAACAAATGTGAGAACCCGTTAAAGTAGAAGCGAAACCAACTCCGGTCAGTAGAGGTGCGCAATCCTGTTTGCACACCCATTGGTTAGACAAACGACTGGATTGGGTATACAAGTTTGTTATATGATACATTAAGAAATACAACCTTTTAATGTTATATTCCATATATTTTGAGAGATAGATATAAATAAAAAATGAACTCTTGGATATGTCTATTGTAATATAGAGGGGAAGTGTTATACAAGAACATTTACAATACTTTTTTAAAAATAGAGATTTTAACTATTTTTGAACAACTTTTTTTTTAAAAACTACTTCGAAATTAAGAAAGTATGAAATTGTGACGATAATCTCAAAATTTTGTTGGCGTACTTTACTGTTTTGCTTTGTTTAAAGTGAAAGAGGTTCAAATGAGAACGATAACTATTTAAAAAACGCGAGGACGATTCTCAACCACTCATCCGGTCAATAAATGCGGCTTTGACCGGGTCACCCTCCTTTAATCATCTCCACCCTCTATGAATCGTGCCAATCCTCCGTGATCACGTCTACCGTAACCAAAAATGTGTGGCTGAGAACCGTCCTCATGTTTTCTTAAATTGACATTGTTCTCGTATGAACCCACCTCTGTTTAAAGTTGTCTGTTATATGTCAATTTTGTGTTATATTGTCTTTTCATTGTACTTCTATTCATCCATCATTAGTTTGAATGATTTAAAATCTTACATGAATTTGAATGATTTTGTGTTGCAGCATGTAGCAGAGAGAAGAAAGGAAGGTATGTGAGGCTTGCATAAAATTTTGGTTGTTGCTGAACCATACCTGATTAGTTGGCATCTTTTATATATGTGTTGTTTTAAAACTACTTAAACTCTCATTAAACATGCATGTGATGTTTTATTGCAAATTGGGGAGATGGGTTGGATCATAAAATTGAAAGCAAAGCTATAGATAGCTGATATATTCTCTTCATCAAGAATACATCAGGAGGTCTGATGAATAGCTTATCATAAAATGATGGTTCATCTTATTCTCTACTGCCCTATTGCTGATATCTAATTTACTACATATCTCTTGATGTCTTGATGCAAACCATCTATTTTATAATGAAAGGCCCAAATAGATTGTTGGTTAAAAAAAGTGTACAAAGGGCATCAAATATCAAATATCAAATATGATTGGTGCAGGTGGTTAATCGACCCGACAACAACAAAGTGATGATGAAGTGGGATATCATGAAGATTCGACTGCAAAGTTCATTGGTTTGGTCTGATCCTCCGTGCTGCGATGGTTTGGTTTGGTCATTATCGTAATCTCAGGCTGCAAAATTCAAATAGCTGTTGTGTTGTTGCGTATGATGCTTCATCGTCGAGGTAGTTGCCGGCTGTTTAAAGTGGGATGACCCATTAAGCATGGTGGGATTCTGGGATCGGTTTTATCTATGTTGTGTATTTTAGTTTTGCTTTGGTTAGTAATGAAAAGTAGGTTGCTATGCAAAAGAAAAAAGCACATTTATTGTAGTTTGTGGTCTTTTGCATTTTGGTTATGTGATTTGGAATTTATTTTATTTAATTTATAATTAAAGGATGAATTTTAGCATGTGGGTTATGTGATTTGGAATTTATTTAATTTAATTTATAATTAAATGATGAATTTTAGATTTAGACGATCTAAAATGTGTCTCTAAAATTCTTTTCATGAAGTACTTTCTTTTGTATGACTATGGTTTGAATTAATGATTGTTATCAAAAAAAATCTGGACGCAACTGATAAAGTTGGTACAATTCTCTGTTGAATTCTCTGTTGTACCAAACAAGAGAAATAATTCTCTGTTACATTTCTCTGCTGAAATCTCTGTGCTACCAAACAGGAGAGTCAATTTCTATTCTCCAGATCAATTCCCATTCTCTGCAATTCCATTCTCTGCATCATTTCTCTGCAATTCCATTCTCTGTACCAAACGCACCCTTATATAAATGGTTACTTATGAAAATTAGATTGTTTCTTATTCTTCCTATTGCATAAATTAGACTATAAGATAGATGAATGATGTCTATGAAATATATTGTATATTTTAATAGTGTAATTTATATTGTAATCTATAAAATTATGAAGCTATCAAAGATAAATATAAATCTTCTTTGAAAATTTTAATTTAATTTAAATTCTTCATTTTAGATAATCCTTTTAAAGATACTCTAAAAGCTAATTATTTAAGAACCATAAAGTTCCCACCAGTTAATTATTTAAGAACCATAAAAATACTACAAATAAGCATCAATTTCAGTACTATTTCTTTTCTTTTTTACGTTTTTAGTTCATGGAATGTTAAGATTTAAGATTTTTTTTATATAACTTTTTCAATATATTTGTTTCAATTCATGTATACTTATTTTATAAAATAAACTATTTACTTAATTATATTTTTATTTTACAACTTAAACAAAACTATATGTTTTACATATATATAAATTTAAAATTAATAATAGCATATGATTTTACTTAATTATTAGGATATCAACCTCATATTTGATGATGCCACATAACTATTTAAAGTTTAAACATTACAACATCCACAAAATTTTGGTTTCCTGTAAAACCCAATTTTATCACAATATTTGACTTATTTTTTTTAAGGATACCAGTATCGTAGCCTACCGAGCCCACCACCGCTGTGTTACATTAGTGTTACATAAGTTTTACTCATAAACCCATAATAAACTCACTCTGTCAAGTATCACAACCGATCAAACCAGACTGAATACCCAATACATATATATTTCAACTAAAAAAAGAAAGAAAAAAAGGAGAGTCAGTAATAGGGAGAGAGATCGGTTTCTCCGGTTTGCCCACTCTGCCAAGTATCACAACCCACCAAATCAAATATCCAATGCATATATATTTCATTTAAAATAAAAAGAAAAAAGGAGAGTATGCAAAAGGGAGAGAGATCAATTTCTCCGGTTTGCCAACACCGCCAAGCCCGCCAGCCCCCATAGCGCTGCCCGTTCAAGCCCGTCAAGCCCCAACACCCAAACCGCCCGACGTTTAGGCACTACCGATAGCCTGATTAGTTTAAATGGAATGAAAATATAACAAAATAGAAAATGAAAAAAAAAAGATACAAAAAAATTAGCGAAGAATTTCCGAATTTCGGATGTTTCATTATTGAAAGGAAATTGCAAATAAATTAATTACTCCTAAAATCTCGGAAATTCGCATATATTAAAAAAGGAAACAATTAACGATTATCTCCTTCAATTCTACATAGTATTAATCAATTCAACTCCACTTCTCCTTTAATCAATCTCCAAAACCCTTATTAATTTCTTCAAATTTTCAATTTCATTCTTCCTTCCAATTCTCTTCAAAGATGAAGTCTTCTTGTCCAAGTTCTCACAAGAAATCAAGGTCTCATCGTTCATCAATGGCGGCCAAACAGAAAATGTCCAAAGAAGATAGGTGCAGAAAGAACATTGCCACTTTCTTGGATTTGATGGAGTTTAAAGACATAAACCCTACTGTCACTACTGACGAACTGCTCGAAAGACTTCGTAGAATCGAAGAAAAACAATCAACGGTGGTATCGAAACAATCAAGAACCATCAGAAAGATCACTTTCAAGTTCAACGAAAAAGCACCCGTGATCATCCCGGAAGAAGACCCGACAATGGTTCTTGAAACCCCGCTTTTTTACGAAGGTTGCGGTGGTAAAGATATCGAAAATACCGAAAAGGAAGCGATGGTCACGGAAAAAGATTCAAGAAAGGTTTTGTCGGAAGTAGAAAACCCTAATTTCGGTGATGATCGTGTTATCGAGCAAGTTATCGACAATGGCGGGGCTGGAGAGCTGTTAAGGGATTTCATAAGAGAAAGCGGCGGTTCATCGGAGAGTACGGTGTTGGTGGTTGAAAAGCGGCTGACGAAAAGCGATGTTAACAGGAAAGAAGGGCGACTGCTGCTGATGCCGATATTGCATGATAAGGTTCGAGCGTTCTTGACTGCGCCCGAGAAAGAGAGACTTGACGAGAAGAAAGACATCGAGGTGACGGTGTTTGACCCGAAGCTGCGGAAGTCAATGGTGAATCTTCGGTCGTGGAAGATGAAGCAGAAATATCTCGTGTTCAAAACGGGTTGGAACCAAGTGGTGGTGGCGAATAAGTTGAGGGAAAACATGGTTTTGCAAGTGTGGTCGTTTAGGGTTGACGAAGAATTGCGTTTTGCGTTACTTCGTGTTGATGATGATGGTAGAGATGTTTGAGGATTGGTTATGGTTGGAGGAGCCTTTTGGTGTTTTCTTGGAACGATTAGGTCTGTAATTAATCTTTAACTGAATCATGTTGTAACGGATCGTTTAATTAACCGAGGTTCGATCCGTTGTGCATTTTGGCTCAAGTATATATGCCATTATACTATGTTTTAATATGTTTTGGTTAAAATAGAAAAAAATGTTGCATATATCTTACTCATGTATCTAATGGATTGTAGTACTCTTTATGTGAATTTGATGCATTTGTTTGGTTTTGCTTGATATGCTCTCATTATTATGTTAAAAGTATGATTTTACCAAATTAGAGGTATATTCATTTCCAATGTAAAATTAGATAAACTTTTTTGTATATATGAATCTGTTGTTTTTCAAATGTTTAGGTAGAATTACATAGTAGAAGGTTTGTCTTGGAATAAATGGTGTGAAAATTATGCATGTTTTAGATGTTATTTCAAAAATAAATTTAGCATGCACAACTAAAAGAAAAGGTTTCAGCTACGGCCAAAATCGTCGCTAATGTGTCGCAATGCTGCTTCCGTCGCTAAAAGTCTATCGGTGAACCTTTGTTTTATTAAAAATGGTAAACAATACGTTTTATCATTAACTACATTTAACATATATTCTATAAAAATGGTAATGAATATATGGTAAATGAACAGTTAATGGTTGACAGTTGCTGAATGGTTTGGTGTTTGATGATTAAGTGCTCAGAATGATTAAAAGGATCTTATGATATGATGCAAAATGAAATATGGTGATTTGGTAATTGTTGATGATGAAATCAAGGTTCTGAATGGTTAATAGACGTTCAGGATACAAAATTATTTAGAGTTTTAGAACCACTAAAAGACAATTTATTTTTTTGCAAAACAAATTTTACCTCTTAATGATTCAGAGGTTACCTCTTAATGAAAATTCTTAATGAAAATTTTTTAGAGGTAAACAATAGCACCTAAACTATTTCACATTTGCATAGTTGATGAAATTAACAATTATTTTATGATAAACAAATCAATATAGTTATGCGTATTAGAGAGAAGAATGAAATGAGTGTCAACTATTGGATTAGAAATATACGATTTGTGTGTTTAATTGTCTTTGTAATATAGATTAGATTTTCACAAAAATATATCTGTTCCTATTATTCACAATTATAACTAGGCCGCATTTGGGCCTGAAGGGCTGAGTTGGGCTTTTCCAATCAAGGACTGAGCCTTATTTTTGTTAGTTTAATTTATTAAATGTTTACCAAGATTGTTTACTTTATTACTGAACATGGTGAGGAGTGACGATTGAGAAACTTACTTTGTAAGAGACAACGTAATGAGCTAGAGTTTGAGACTCTTACCATGGTAAGTGTGAGAAATGACTCTTACTCGGTAAGCATTTACCAGGATGAAAATGCTTACTAACAATCCGTTTCAATGCCAATTATTGCCGGTAAGTGCTTACCCGGTAAATTTTTGGTAAACATCTCCTAAGAGTTCAATAATTTTACTTCTTTATTAGAAAATTACAACTGGGTCAAAATTAGAAATCTTTACCCATATACAATGTCCAAGATTTGTTGCAATAAAATTAAAAAAAATGGAAACTAGGAGAGCAATTGTGCAATTTGGAGGAAGGAAGGGTGCTACCAAGTTGTGCAACATAGATGAAATATGAGCGGCTACTTAGGAGTTCGGAATGCTTCTTGCCTCTTGGCTTCTTTCCCCTATTGGAGAAGGGATGTTTACGGATCAATTCATCAAGATAAATAACCCAAAGGTATTAAAGAACTGTCTTCCAGTGCTATGGCGGATTGGTTCTCGCTAGAGGGGTTTATAGTGTCTAACCGAGTTCGAGCCTTCCCGTGTGCATACCCGGGGACATTTAAGTAGGGCTATGTTTAGCCCCTAAAATTGACGGGGTCGTCAAACAATAGTATAAAATGATGTGTAGACATGTTTCATGGTAGTAGGGACATTTATGAGTTATGACATGTTTCATGGTTTTGTAATCAATCATGTAAATACACTTAAAGGCGTAGAAATGTGATTTAAATACATATAAAATAAATAAAAATCTGATGGTATATTATTTTCGATGAATTGAAACGTTTAAATTTAGGACAAATAATTTTTATCTTTTTGTAACTTTTCAACTTTGCCATCCAATTTTCTCTTTTTATATCCAAATTCCTGACCATAGAAAAATAAATGCGACTCATAATTTTATTTGGAAAACACAAATAAAGAATATTAATTCCACCAACAAATTCAACCCAAATTGATAACAATGTATATGAACTAAATATATTAGAATTTTTCTTAATAAATTATATTATTATACTCTTAAAATAAGCTTAATATCAAATATTTTTTTAATTAAACATATTATCAAATATAAAAAATACATTTAAATTAATTTATTTTATATTTTTATATTTTTATTTTTTACACCCTTATCTATAATTTATATATATTTATTATCTTATAACTTTAAAAGTTTCAAACCTGTGTTCAACATCATAATTAAAAATAAAATTACTTTTATCATGTTAACATATAGTTATTTAATTTACTTCATATTTCTTTTTATTTTCATTTTACATTTTTATCATGTTAACATATATAATTTTATGTTAACTAAAATTATATTAAAAATATTGTGTACATATTATATCATTATAATCGTCAAATCAAAACCTTCAAAATGAGCTCGGACGTTATGAGTTTGAATAACCGTTATTGAGCGAATCTTTCTCTTTTTTGATGAATTGACCTTGAATTTTATACATCAAATATGCTTTCTAAAAACACATAAAACCATGAAATTAGCATTTTGTAATGAAGAATAAAGTTAAACATGAAACAAAATTATTCTTTGAATTATATCGACTTTAGATTTGAGATACTTCACACTAGAATACGTACAAATACATATCTAGTATTTTATTGGATTTAAAATAATAATAACATATTAAGTTTAAACAATTTATACAACATTCACACAATATTGGTTTGTTATAAAACCTGATTTTATCACAATATTTGACTTATTTCTCTCAAGTTTAAGGCCAGGCGTACCCATGCCCTAGGCTCAGTGGGCTCAAGGCTGGTGGGCTGGACAGCTTTGATAGATACCAATACATGCTCAGTGGGCTTGACGGCATGGGGCTGCAACTGTGTGGCCACACCGTCAAGCCGCTCTCTCCCTCTCTCACAGTCTTTTTTTTCTTATTGTATTGGGTATTTGGTTTGGGAGCGTTCGGCTACTAAATAGAGAGGGTTCCAAATGGCTTATTGTGAAGTTGGGGAAAAACTGATGTAGCAGTAGAGTTGTGAGGGTTTGGATACAGACACCCTAAATGTAATGAAAATATCAATAAAATAGAAAATTAAAAAAAAAAAAAATAGTGAAAAGAAATTTCACAAATTGAAAAGGAAATTGCGAATAATTTAATTAGTGCAAAAATCTCGGAGATTTGCATAATCTGAAGACATTTAAAAAGGAAGCAACTAATTAACGATTATCTCCTTCAATTCTACTAGCCCTTTTCATCAATTCAACTCCACTTCTCTCCTTTAATCAATCTCCAAAACCCTTTCTTCAATTCTTCAATTTCATTCTTCCTTTCAATTCTCTTCAAAAAGATGAAACCTTCTTGTACAAGTTCCACAAAAATCAAGGTCTCATCGTTCATCAATGGCAGCCAAACAGAAAATGTCCAAAGAAGACAGGTGCAGAAAGAACATTGCCACTTTCTTGGATTTGATGGAGTTTAAAGACGTAAACCCTACTGTCACTACTGACGAACTGCTCGAAAGACTTCGTAGAATCGAAGAAAAACAATCAACGGTGGTATCGAAACAATCAAGAACCATCAGAAAGATCACTTTCAAGTTCAACGAGAAAGCGCCCGTGATCATCCCGGAAGACCCGACAACGGTTCTTGAAATCCCGCTTTTTTATGAAGGCTGCGGTGGTAAAGATATCGAAAATACCGAAAAGGAAGCGATGGTAACGGAAAAAGATTCAAGAAAGGTTTTGTCGGAAGTAGAAAACCCTAATTTTGATGATGATCAGATGGTGATGGATGAAGACGACGGTGATCATGGTGTTATCGAGCAGCAGGCGATCGACAATGGCGGGGCTGGAGAGCTGTTAAGAGATTTCATAAGAGAAAGTGGCGGTTCACCGGAGAGTGCGGTATTCGTGGTGGAAAAGCAGCTGACGAAAACCGATGTTAACCGCAAACAAGCCCGGCTGCTGATGCCGATATCGCAAGATAAGTTTCGAGCGTTCTTGAGAGCGCCGGAGAAAGAGAGACTTAACACAGAGGGGAACATCAAGGTGACGGTGTTTGACCCGAAGCTTCGGAAGTCAACGATGAATCTTCGGTCGTGGAAGATGAACCAGCCATATCCCGTCTTGAAAACGGGTTGGAACGAAGTGGTGGCCGCGAATAAATTGAAGGAAAATACGGTTTTGCAAGTGTGGTCGTTTAGGGTTGACGAAGAATTGTGTTTCGCGTTACTTCGTGTTGATGATGATGATGATGATGATGGTAGAGAAGATGTTTAAAGATAGGTTATGGTTGGAGCCGACATTTGGTGCTTTCTTGGAACGATTCAGTTTCTAGGTTTTGTAATTAATCTTTAACTGAATCATGTTGTAACGGGTCGTTTAATTAATCGATCTGTTGTGCATTTTGGCTATGTTTTAATATGTTTTGGTTAAAATAGAAGAAATGTTGCATATATCTTACTCATGTGTGGATTGTACTCTCTATGTGAATTTGGTGCATTTGTTTGGTTTTGCATAATATGTTTTCAACATATTTTAAAAGTTTGGTGTTACCAAATTAAAAGTGTATTCTTTTCCAATGTAAAATTAGATACACTTTTTTCTATAGAATCTGTTGTTTTTCTAATGTTTGAGTAGAATTACATGGTAGAAGGTATGTCTAGTTTGAGTAAGTATAGGTTTATGAGATGCTGTCTTATTGATATTACACTTGGAATAAATGGTATGAAAAATTGAGAATTATGCATGTTAAATTTATATGTTATTACAAAAATAAATGTAGCATGCACTACTAAATACAAAGGTTTCAACTACGGTCAGAACCGTCACTAATCTGTCATAAAATACTATTTTCGCCGTTAATCCGTTGCTGGAAGTCTGTCGATGAACCTTTGTTTTATTAAAAATGGTAAGCTACATTTTATAAAAAGAATGGTAAAATGATGTGAACCTTTAACTACATCTGGCATATGTGTTTTATAAAAGTGGTAAACTATATATGGTAAATGAACAGTTAATGTTTGTTAAGGGAATTAAAGAAAACCATCTTAACTATAGTATTGAATGAGTAACTCTTTGATGATAAGAAAAAAATCAATAAAGTTGTGTATTATTAAATGAGAGAGACAGAGAAAGAAAGAGGAAGTAAAGAATTAAATGACTGTCAACTATTGGACTTATATAGTTGTATGTTAAAGTACCTTTGTAATATGGATTAAATATTGACAAAAATTATATCTGTTTCTATTATTATTCACAAATCACAACTATAACTAGGCCTCATTTGGGCCTGGTGGGCTGAGTCGGGATTTCAGACATGAACCGAGCCTTATTTTTGTTAGTTTAAATCTAAATCGCGGTTTGCTAAATGCTTACCATGATAAGTGATTATCAAAATTGTTTTTATCTTATTATTGAACATGGTGAGAACCGAAAAACTTACCATGGTAAGTGAGAAATGACCCCTTACCCAGTAAGGGTTTATCATGTTTAAAATGCTTATCAACGATTCGTTTTCACTGCCAAGGATGTCATAATAAGGTTCTTGAATATGAATCTATTGCCGGTAATAAACGGTTCCTAAAAATTTAATAAATTTACTTCTATGAAAATAAAATCACAACGTATTTTTACTCATATACAATGTCCAACATTTCTTGCAATAAAATCAAAAGAAATGGAAACTAGGAGTTCAATTGTTCACTTGATCAAAATAAATAACCCAAAGATATTAAAGAAAATCAATGCTTGTCATAATTAGATATGTAAATGAAATTATCAAACGCTCCATAATCGGTTACTTAACTGAAATCCTTAACCGGTTATTTTTTTGCATAACCAGTTATAGCATGCCCGAAATTGGTTATGTAACCGGTTCTTAACCGGTCAAAATTAACCGATTATAAATAACGTCAACCAGCTACTACGCTAGAACACTAGCTCGACCAGACTTCTAAGACATAAACCCGTCCAGGCTTTTTCAAAACTAATTAGGCTCGATCGAGCTTTATGGCTTGGCATAGGCTGCTTAACTTGCAAGGCCAGGGCTTTACATGCCAGTTTTGCAATTCTACTTTTTCTGCCATTTTCTTGACCTCCCTCTTTTACCTCAATATGTTATTTATTGACATACAAGTAAAGAATAAAGATGAAATATGTATAGTCACCAAAATATATTGATGGATTACCATATCAAAACCAAATAACTATCTTACCACATTCAATCTTAACCCTTACTTAAAATTAACAGAACAAAATATTCCACCTTCCAACTTCCTAATAACAGAACAAATCCATCCATCCCACTATTTCGAACGGATCGAGTCGATTCGAAGCACGTCACGTTCACGATCTCGATCTCGCTTAACGTCACCACGAGAAACGGAGTTTCGATAAGCTCGACTAAGCAGCTTGAACTTGGAACGATGAAAGCGGAAACTTTGTTTGGGACCCCGTGAAAGCCGAGCTCTCTCAAAGGCTGGTCAAATTCGAGGTCAAACCCCTTGAACTTCGGCTGTCCCCAAAGATCATTGACTCTGTTAACGAAATTCTAGAAGTCCATGTTGATCTTGTTTTTACGGTCTCTTTCCCTTTGTTCTTCCTCGATCTCATCTGGGTCATAAGCAGATCGCTTTCCACCTCCGAGGGTTTGCACAACATCCATCACTTCGACATAGAATTGAACGTCTTTCGTTTTCTTGTTTCCGACCATGATGTGGATGTGGAGATGAAAATGGAGCAGTGTGATCATTTCCTTCTCTGCTGCCTGGAAGAAGGCATGCTTAATGTTACCAAACAGAATATCCACACGTTCATCTGCCCTTCGATGTCGAATATCTGAACCCATTATCATGAGCTTCTAGAGTACCCGAAAGCTTCCTTCCACGGCCACCAAAAGGGGGACGAATCCAGAGATCGGTCAAAGGAATATATATTGTGTGTGGGGCGCACGCGCCCGCACGTTCAAAGGAACATGTGAGGAAGTTGAGTTTAACGTGAGAAGTGGATCTGAACCATTAATCACTTTTAATCTTAGGGGGAAGGGAATGAGAGCTCCGCTCAGCGAGGGAAACCCATCGGGGTGGCAGGGTCAACACCGCCCCTGTCCCCAATGGTGTCCCCAACGGCGTCACTAAAGAAGAGCCTTTATTGACCGGATGAGTGGCTGAGATTCGTCTCATGTTCACAATGAAAAAGTGGTTCACATTTGAACTTTCCTATATATATATAGTCATTTCTAATGTATCATTTATTATCATGTTTAGTTGTGTTTAGTTGTGGAAAAATTTCCTGTTTTCTAGAAAAATTTTCCATGAAAAATGAAAATTTAGAAAACTTGTTTAGTTGATTCAATTTAGAAATTTTTTTCCAAGAAAACAAAATTTTCATTTTCAAAATTTACAATTGAATTAGAAAACTACTTTTTATAGTTTTCCAATTCTCATTTTCATTTTCCATTTCCATTTTCAATTGCCGTCCGCTTCTCGTCTCCGTCTGCCATCGCCGCCATCGCCGCCACCGCCGTCGTCATGCTCCCGTCGTCCCCTTCTCGTCGCCGCGACCACCGTTGCCGCCATTGCCGCCTCAACCACCGCCGCCCCACCGCTGCGACCACCCTCTCCCCACCGCCGCCGCCACCGCCACCATCGTCGTCGCCGTCGTCGCTGCCGAGGCCACCGCCACCATCGCCATCGCTGCCGAGGCTTCCAAGGCCACCGCCATCGCCGCCAAGGCCACCACCGTCGCCGCCGAGGCCACCGCCACCACCGCCGAGGCCCCCGAGGCCACCGCCAGGCCACCGAAGCCACCGTCGTCGCCGCCGAGGCCACCGCCACCACCGCCATCGCCGCCGCGGCCTCCAAGGCCACCGCCGTTGCCGCCGAGGCCACCGCCATCGCCGCCGAGGCCCTCGAAGCCACCGCCACCGCCACCATTGTCGCTGAGGCCTACAAGGCCATCGCCATCACCGCCAAGGCCACCGCCGTCGCCGCCGAGGCCACCACCATCGTCGAGACCACCGAAGCCACCGCCGAGGCCACCTCCACCATCGCCGCCAAGGCCACCACCTCCACCGCCGAGGCCACCGCCACCACCGTCGTCGCCGAGGCCACCGCCGCCAAGCCTGTTGGATATTTTAGTGTAATTGGATTAACTAGTTTGACCAATTTCATCATAATAAGACATCATTTAGGCTTGGCGGTGCGGAGTGCACACCTATTTGAATTTATTATGATATTAGGGGCGAAGCCCCTAATGCACGGGGGTCCGGGGGCAGCGCCCCCGGTAGCGGGGTCCAAGGGGCGGCAATTGGGTGGATAAATTCGGAAATTGGGTGGATAAATTCGACCCGGTTTTGACCCGCTTTGACCCGTTGGAAAGTCAACAGAAAACAGAAAACTGCCGAATTGGCAGTTATCCTGTTTTGATGATATACGAATTTGGTCATTGTTTCTTCTTTTTGGTTCATAAAAATCACAGACACACATACATAGGATTTCGAAATTCTCTGAATTGTATCCGATTGAATAATTCGGGAGAACCACCGAATTGATTCGATCTGAAAGTGTTTCACGCCTTTCAGAGATATCCGATTTTCGATTTTCGTTACTGTAAATTCCTCACAAAGCCCACCGCCTTCGCTGCCGCCGCCAATGTGACCACCGTCACCGCCGCCGTTGCAATATTTGGAAAAATGGAAAATGAAAAGTGATGTAAAATGCACAACTAAACGAGTTTTTCTAATTTTCTAAAAATGGAAAATGAAAACTTCATGATTTTAAGTAAACAAATTTTCTAAAATTTTCCTAGAAAACTGAAAATAAAAATCAACTTCATTTTCTGTTTTCATTTTCTTGGAAAACAAAAACAGTTTTCCACAACTGAACACAACCTTAGAATCTTGGATTCTTAAGATGGTTTTTGAGCGTAGCCTTATCTAAGTTGTGATATCCCCATAAAGTCAAAAGCAGATTAAAATGAAAGAAAACATAGAAAATAAGGTCTAAAATGAATTTTTGTAATGTTATTAAGGAAAATATAGTATTAGAAAGTTGGGGGGTGTACGACATATTATTCCTTAAACTAGAGGGACTTGTTTTGCTCGACCCACTAATGAGTTTGAGTAGGTAGCTATAAATTTGGCCCGATTGACTACCAAGTAATTATAAACTAGAAGAAAAAAAAGGAGGGAGAAGACGAGAGAACACAGGGGTGGCGCGAAACACCATCACTACCCCCTTCGAAATGCATATTTTCATTTCCGTCGGTGGTGTCGATTCGGATGGAGTAACCATTCTCTCTCATCTTCTCTCTCTTTTATGTCTCTTTCTCCTCTGTCAATGGGACGGAGAAGTAGAATGACAAATTGCAGGAGTTTCAGAGGGATAGAAAAATAGAAGGGCATTAGAGAGATAAAATATGATATGGTGCTGATGTGGCAAGTGGGTTGGAGGAGTGAAGGGATGGGTATTCCGTGCACCTTTAGGACCATAGATTTAAGTTTTCTTCTTTATGTTGATATAGGAGTTTTTTTCTTGACGTCGGATAACTTATGCACACGTCCCAACACGAAGTTGACGAGGTATTCAGGATCCATACAAGCACCCGACTAATCATTGACAACTTTGTGTCCTAGTGATAAAGGTGTGGGTGTAATCCATATGTGTGAGATCCAGGGTTCAAGCCATATGTGTAATCCTCTGATTTGTCCTAGTGGTAAAGGTGTGGGTGTAATCTATATGTGTGAGCTCCATGATTCAATGGGATGCATGTGATGATTTACCTCCCCCATGATGACCATATATTTTTTTTAATCCTCGACAACTATGGACCAACCCGAAAGCCGACCCATGGTCAGGATATTGCCACATGCTCACTTTATGAATCGAACCTGGGTAGATAGGGATACCATCTACCGTCCCTCCCAAGAATGGTACCGACCACTAGACTACTAATGCTTTGATAAAGTAGTTTGATCTCTAATTTTGTATCAATGGAGATATGATTCTACTTGCTTAATAGTACACAAGTTGTTCAATTTCAATTTAGCTTTCTTCTTATATGAAAGATGGATTTCGTTGCTAGGACAAATGCTCTTAGGTTGTGTTTGGTACAAATAAAAGAATTGGAAAGAATTGGAAATGAAAATGGGAGAAATGAAAATAAGGAGAAATAGAAATGAGATGGAGAATTGGAATTAATCTCTTGTTTGATATCATCAAGGAAATGAAACAGAAAAATGATGGCTCATGTTGTCGGGCGGCAACTCTCGACGGCTACTCTCGTTGTTGGAGATGCGGCGGTCGTCGTCGACGCCGGTATGGGTGGTCGTCGGCGATTGTCGCAGGCGTAGGTGGTCATCGGGTTTGAAATTGAAGAACATCAGACACCAACTCTCTCTATTTCTCCTCAAAATGGAGAGAATTGCATTTCTTTATTTTTACACTACAATGAATTTCTAAAAGAATTTCATTTCTCTCCCCAAAATGATGCCAATTCTTTCAACCAAAAAATTCACATCCATTTCTATTTATCTATTTCCAAATTTTTGTACCAAACAACCCGTTACTTTGTTGATCACATAATTGTTACTTATTTCTTTCCATTGCTTGATTCCAGAAACTCATATTAAATAATATTACTTAGCTTAAGAATTTTTAGATTCATGTATTTTTAGGTTAGAAAACATGTTATTTTTATTTTTTCATTTGAGGTTTACAAATTTGCTATAATCCTTTTTGTGAATATACATATTTAGTTTGCATTGATTATTAGGCCTGTAAATGAACCGAACGTTCATGAACCGTTCGTGATTTTGTTTGGCGGAAAGTTCGTTTATGTTTGTTCGTTTAATAAATGAACGAACATGAACAAGAGTTTACGTTCGTTTAAATAAACGAACGAACACAAACAACATGCTAGTTCGTTCAATTATGTTCGTGAACGTTCGGTTATGTTCGTTCGTTTATGTTCGTTCGTTTATGTTCGTGAACCGTTTGTTCGTTTACGTTCGTGAAATGTTCTTTTATGTTCGTTCATTTATATTAGTATATATAATTATTTATAACTTATATATTATTTATTAAGTAATTTAATTATATAACTATGTTTTAAATAAAGTTAAAGAAAATACTACACAACCTCTCTCCTCTCGAATAAAGATTTATGGACACTAATCAAGAATATGTAGGATTTTCTGTTTGTTCATGTTCGTTTGTTAATGTTCGTTCGTTTATGTTTGTTTGTGTTTGTTTACGTTCGTGAACCGTTCGTTTAAGAGTTTAATGAACGAACACAAACGTACACGAACATCCTCATGTGCTAAATGAACGAACACGAACAAGATTTTTCGTTCGGTTAAGCGTTCGTGTTCGTGTTCGTTTAAACTTAAACGAACGAACATGAACAGGCTCCGTTCGTGTTCGTTCGGTTCGTTTACAGGCCTACTGATTATTATAAATATTGTAAAGAGTAATATTCTAAAATCAACTTTATATTAAAAAGGAGTAAAGTTATGGTTTTGTGGTTAACTGTTCTCCATTTTAACAAATAACATCCCTCAACTTTGTTTACTTGGTTTCCGTCCTTTACATTTTTTCATTTTTAACGGATATTGTCCCTTTATTTAACCATTGTGAACTACGCCAAGCGTGTGAGAAAAGAATTTAGGCAAGAATCATACGAAGGGATCTAGACCACTCACCAATCACTTTTAATTTCACCTCTACCCCATGAATTGCATTTTTATGGAGATCAATCTGGTGCTAATCTTTCATTATAATTGATTCAAGAGTGGAGATCCCTTCTTACCATTCTCACCATAACTTCCTTCTCACTATAACTTAACCATGTGAACTATGGGTTGGGGATAGTAACCCCCATTTTATATTGTAATATATATATATACACATACATATAGATACACTTTAGTTTTTTTATTAAAAGGTTGAAAACAAAATAGGTAAAATACCTAAAAACCTCTCATTAAGCGTTTAGTAAACAACCCCTAAGGTATCAGCAAACAATAGCACATAATCCCTGCTCTTCACCTTGCTACTCTTTATCTGCATTTTCTAAAACCCAAGTGAAACATTTAAAACCATACCCGCTTTCAAGATTCTTTCATTAGTCTCATTAAGACCCAATCCAGACTCACGAAAACTAAAGACCGATGCCAAACCCAACAGATTTTGTCAGATTGGAAATCAATTCAGACGCTTCCATCTCAACCACTTCATAAGCAGCCTTGTATAACTGAGGTATTACAGAAGGGCTAAGATCCCTTCTCTACTTCTTATTTCCAACACTTCCCATTTGAACCTCTCCATATATAAGAGAATAAAATAATGGTCTATTTATGTTTAAAATCACACGTGATTTAACTATTTTCTTATTAGTATTTATTTTTGTATGAACCTGATCCTATATATATATATATGCATGTGTGTGCGTGTGCATGCGCACACGCAAAGGAACATGTGAGGAAGTTGAGTTTAAATTGAGAAGTGGATCTGAACCATTAATCACTTTTAATCTCAGGGGGAAGGGAATGAGAGCTCTGCTCAGTGGGGGAAACCCATCGGGGTGGCGGGGTGAACATCGCCCCTGTCCCCAACTACGTCACCGATGAAGAGCCTAGCGGGAAGCTGGTACGACGGGGAAACACACACACATTTCTCATTTTCTCTTATATTTCTCTCATATTTTCTCATTTTCTCTCATATTTTTCTCATCAAAACTAAAAAAATAATGGATTATTCATCATCATCATCAAGTGGTCACCTTAGATCGAATCTCGTTGAACACATTTGAGACACCAATTTATCCAACTTAGACGCATAATTGTAATTTTTAATCGTAATTTTAAATTTTAGATCTAGATGTAATTTTTGATTTTATGTAATATTTTTTTTATTAATCAATGAATTATAATTTTTAATTATATTGTTTTTAATATTTATTTGAATTGTATAATGAAAAAGTTAATAAAAAAAGTTGGGAGGGGTGGAATGGTGCCAACTGCTAGGGTTTCGTAGGGTACAATGGTGAAAAATGCCGATATGACCCAATTAATTGAACTGTAGAAGGAATTGATTTTGTGCATTTAATTTTATCTTAATATGCTTTCACTTTTTATCCGATGATCGATAACCACTTCACACGTTAACCTCAAATTCTCACATGAACCAAACCTGAGGACCACTAAAATTGCGCCACATGACAATA
The DNA here is from genome assembly GCA_030169165.1 of Centaurea solstitialis. Taxonomy (NCBI): domain Eukaryota; kingdom Viridiplantae; phylum Streptophyta; class Magnoliopsida; order Asterales; family Asteraceae; genus Centaurea; species Centaurea solstitialis. The sequence goes on from CM058042.1 coordinate 20,932,943, forward strand.
TTCACTCTGAATAATGCATGATATTCAAAGTGAATATTCTCACATGACGCGATTTTAATGGTCCTCATGTTCATAACCAAAATGAGTTTATATATATATATATATATATAGGGTCAGGTTCAAATGTGAACTTAATTTGGTTGTGAACGTGAGGATGAATCTCAGCCACACATCTTCAGTTACGGTGGACATGATCACGGAGGATTGACACGATTCATAGGAGGGTAGAGATTATTTAGGGGGGGGGGGGGGGGGGCGACCGGTCAAAACCGCCTTTATTGACCGGATGAGTGGTTGAGATTCGTCCTCATGTTCATAATGAAAAAATGGTTCACATTTGAACTTTCCTATATATATAGAGTCAGGTTCAAATATGAACTCAATTTTGGTTGTGAACGTGAGGACGAATTTCAGCCACACATCTACGGTTTCGGTGGACGCGATCATGGAGGATTGACGCCATTTATGGAAGGATGGAGATTATTAAAGGAGGGGATTCGGTCAAAGCCCCCTTTATTATATATATATAGTAATTTTTAATGTATCATTTGTTTTCATGTTTATGAGGAAGAAGCTTAGAATCGTCGATTCTTAAGATGTTTTTTGAGCGTAGCCTTCTTGTTCTAATCTAAGTTGTGATATGTCAAAGGCAGATTAAAATGAAAGAAAACATAGAAAATAAGGTCTAAAATGAATTTTTGTAATGTTATAAAGGAAAATATAGTTTTAGAAAGTTGGGGGTGAACGACATATTATTTCTTAAACTAGAGGGACTTGTTTTGGTCGACCCACTAGTGAGTTTGAGTATGGTAGCTATAAATTATTAAACTTGGCCCGTGGGTGCATTTGCTTCTATAAACTAAAAGAAAAAAAAAAAAAAACCATCCTTACTAGAAGACGAAAAAAAGACCATCCTTACTAGAAGACGAGAGAACGCAGGGGTAGCGCCGAACACCATCACTACCCCCTTCGAAATGTATATTTTCGTTTCCGTTAGTGGTGTCTATTCGGGCGGGGTAACTATTATCTCTCTCATCTTCTCTCTCTTTTGTGTCTTCTCTCTCCTTTTCTTTAAATTTTTAAAATGGTTAGTGGAGTGGAGGGATAGAATGACGAGTACTGCAGGACTTTTAGAGGGATAGAAAAATGGAAAGGGTAGATAGATATGATATGATGTGGCGCTAACATAGCAAGTGGGTTGGAGGAGTGAAGGGATGGGGATTCACTGTACCTTTAGGACAATAGATTTAAGTTTTTTTCTTTATGTTGATATATGAGTTTTTTTTAACGGTAGATAACTTATGCACAGGATCCGACACAAAGTTGACGAGGTATTCAGGATCCATAGAGGCACCCGACTAATCCTCGACAACTTTGTGTCCTAGCGATAAAGGTGTGGGTGTAATCCATATGTGTGAGGTCCATGTGTAATCCTCTGATTTGTCCTTGCGGTAAAGGTATGGGTGTAATCTATATGTGTGAGGTCCAGGGTTCAAGTCGTGGGAATCATACCTTTGCCAATGGGATGCATACGATGAGTTACCTCCCCATGATAACCGATGACAGTATACTCTTTCTTTTAATCCTCGACAACTATGGACCGACCCAAAAGCCGACCCATGGTCAAAATGGGCGGGTCGCATTCCATGCCGGCTAATCTTGGATAAAATGGGTGTAGATTTGGACTCCTTACTTTGTCCAAGATGTGGTAATGAGATTGAATCGATAGACCATGCCCTAGTCAAATGACCGAAGGTTAGATGGTTATGGAACCTTGTTGGTAAATGGTGGAAGGAAAGCTTTGACGAAGCTGAATCGGTGCAAGAAATTTTTTTAAAAGAGTCCCCTCTAATCTGTCTTGGCGGTAAATGTGTGGGTGTAATCCATATGTGTGACAGTGTGAGGTCTCGGGTTCAAGCCATGGGCATTGCACCTCCCCCATGATGACCGTAGGACCGGTGCGGTGGGGGCTCCCTAGAAGGTGGTGTATACCCCTAGAAGGGAAAACGAGTTTGTCGAAAGCTTATGGCCCGGGGTGAAATGGGTAACGTTGTACTCCATTTGGGAACACCGGAATTCCGTTGTTTTCAAGGAAGACAAAAGAAAGCCGTTGGACAAATTCTTCGAGATCCAAAGAAGATATTTCGAATGGATATCGAAGAGATCGACAAAGTCTACGATCAGGTGGGAAGCAGTGCCGTCCCTGGGGGAGGGCAGGTCGGGCGTGCGCCCAGGGCCCAAAAATAAAAGGGGCCCGAAATTTTATAAAATATGTACTACTAAAAAAAACTAGTAAATAAAATACACAAGTATTGTTAGCATCTAAAGAACTTATATTATTTTGTATTATCTTAAGAGTCCAAACATATATTATTTAACTAAACTTAAAAATAAAATATGTAAAATGCTAATTGATCGTTTATTTAATGTATTACTTATTATAGTTTCTCTAAGTTTTTATCTACTACCAAAGTCTATAATTATTTTCATAGAAAACCTTGATATATGCTCCACCATGCATCCTCTATTGACCCTTGATTATTCAATCTGTATGAATTCTATATTTGTATTTAGATGTAGTTAGATTTCATGTTATTAATTCAGAAGACTCATATGGTTTGAAACTATCATTATTTATATTTAAGATTTCGAAACTATCATTATTTTTCTTGTATTATTGATTTCTTATTACTGAATATTAAGTGCATGAATTTTAAAAACACTCTTATCTATAAAACAAGATAGAATTAATTGATTTATCAATTTATTTGTATTGATTTTGTGTCTAAGAATGTTTCGAAAATAGTTTTACATGGATTATTAGTATTTTTTAAATTCAATGTTATTTCTTATGAGAAAATTGATATTATTAATAATATTTTTGTACTTGTGAAGGGCCCTTAATTACATTTTGCCCAAGGCCCAAAAATTGTCAGAAACGGGCCTGGTGGGAAGCGTGGCTTACTGATCCGAAAGAATTATAACGATGTTTCGGTTCGAGATCGGTTTCATCAATCAATTGTTTTCGACTATGGTTTCTGCGGTTTGGAATGGGTTGCCTGGGAGTGCGTTGAGTTTTGTTTACACCTTGTATGCTATTTGTAATTCCATGCCTTTTTAAAGAAAACTTGCTGGCCTACAACATAAGATATAGAAATTTGGGTGAACTGCAGATTTGGTCCATCTAGTTTAATAATCTTTTTTTTTTATCATAATTCTTATTGTATGTTTATCTTGTATATAGTTTTTTTGGTTTTCATTTTATTTTGATCATGGTCCCTCTAAGTAAATCATTCGTTAACTTCGTTATAATGGATTATTCTTCATCATCATCATCATCATCAAGTGATCACCTTATATCGAATCTCATTGAACACATTTGGAACACCAATTTATCCAACTTAGACGCGTAGTTGTAATTTTTAATCATAATTTTAAATTTTAGATCTGGTTGTAATTTTTGATTTTATGTAATATTATTGTTTTTATTAATAAATGATTTAAAATTTTTCATATATTGTTTTTAATATTTATTTGAATTATATAATGAAAAATTTAATAAAAAAAATTGGGTGGGGTGGAATGGTGACCACTGCCTGGGTTTCGTAAAGTAGAATGGTGAAAAATGCTGATATGACCCAATTAATTGAACTGTAGAAGGAATTGATTTTGTGCATTAAATTTTATCTTAATGTGCTTTCACTTCTCATCCGGTAATCAATAACCAGTTAACCACTTCACACGTTAACCTCAAATTCTCACATGAACCAAACCTTATTATATATATATATATATATATAGAGAGAGAGAGAGAGAGAGAGAGGAAAATTCAAATGAAAACTTATTTTGCATTGTGAACGGGAAGACCACTAAAATTGCGCCACATAACAATATTCACTCTGAATAATGCATGATATTCAATGTGAATAGTATCACATGGCACAATTTTAATGGTCCTCACGTTCACAACCAAAATGAGTTTATATCAGTGTTCAAAAAAGCGCGATATAGCGTGCGATATGGCGTGAGGCGCGTCTCCGCCGTTACGAAACAGGCCATAGCGTTTGTGTAAGGCGTGGCTCACGCCATGGCGGCTTGAGGCGTGATATATCGCGATATATCGTATGATTTTTCTAAGATGTCGTTAAATTTTTCTAAAAATTGTATTTTTTTTATATTTGCAATTACTATATGGTGAAAAACTAAAAGTTACTGAAAGTATGTAACTTTTTGTTTGTATGTTTTATATTGCTTGTAGCCTTATACATCATTTTTTTTGTTGTCCTTAAAAAGAAAACACGTATTTATAGTTTTATACATGTATGACAATATATATGATGTATTAATTTGCCGCCTTAGTTCACGCCTTAAGAAACGCTGCGCCCTCGATATATCTCGTAAGGCTTAAGGCTTCACCTCGCCGCCACGCCACGCCACGCCTTACACTATTTTGAACCTTGGTTTATATATAAATATAAATATATATATATAGGGTCAGGTTCAAATGTGAACTTAATTTTGGTTGTGAATGTGAGGACGAATCTCAGTCGCACATCTTCGGTTACAGTGGACGTGATCATGGAGGATTAACGCAATTCATGGGAGGGTAGAGATTATTAAAAGGGTGGGGGACCAGTCAAAGCCGCCTTTATTGACCAGATGAGTGGCTGAGATTCATCCTCATATTCACAATGAAAAAGCGGTTCACAATTGAACTTTCCTATATATATATAGAGAGTCATTTTTAATGTATCATTTATTATCATGTTTATGAGGAAGAAGCTTAGAATCGTCGATTCTTAAGATGGTTTTTGAGCGTAGACTTCTTGTTCTAATCTAAGTTGTGATATCCTAGAAAGTCAAAGGCAGATTAAAATGAAAGAAAACATAGAAAATAAGGTCTAAAATGAATTTTTGTAATATTATTAAGGAAAGTATAGTTTTAGAAAGTTGGGGGGTGAACGACATATTATTCCTTAAACTAGAGGGACTTGTTTTGGTCAAACCACTAGTGAGTTTGAGTATGGTAGCTATAAATTTGGCCCGAGCGACTACCAAGTAATTATAAACTAGAAGGAAAAAAAAAAAAAAAAGAGGGAGAAGACGAGAGAAAAGAGGGGTGGTGCCCTTCGAAAAATGCATATTTTCATTTCCGTTAGTGGTGTCGATTCGGCCGGGGTAAACCATTCTCTCTCATCTTCTCTCTTTCTTCCTCTCTCTCATCTCCTCTCTCTCTCATCTTCTCTCTCTTCCTCTTTTTACCTTTTTAAAATAGTTAGTGGGATGAAGGGATATAATGACAAGTACTCCAGGAGAGTTTCAGAGGGATAGAAAAATGGAAAGGGTAGAGAGATATAATATGAGGTGGTGTTAACGTGGCAAGTGGGTTGGAGGAGTGAAGGGATGGGTATTCCGTGCACCTTTAGGACCATAGATTTAAGTTTTCTTCTTTATGTTGATATAGGAGTTTTTTTTTAATGTTTGATAACTTATGCACACGGACTACACGAAGTTGACGAAGTATCCAGGATCCATATGGACGCTAGATTAATCCTCGACAACTTTGTGTCATAGCGGTAGCGGTAAAGGCGTGGGTGTAATCCATATGTGTGAGATCCAGGGTTCAAGCCATATGTGTAATCTTTTGTCATAGCGGTAAAGGCGTGGGTGTAATCTTTATGTGTGAGGTCCAAGGTTTAAGCCATGGGCACACCGCACCTTTGCCAATGGGATGCATGCAATGATTTACCTCCCCCATGATATACTCTTTTTCTTAATCCTCGACAACTATGGACAAACTCGAAAGTTGACCCATGGTCAGGATATTGCCACATGCTCACTTTATGAATCGAACCTGGTAGACAGGGATGTCATCTACCGTCCCTCCCAAGAATGTTACCGACCACTAGACTACTAATGCTTTGATAAAGGAGTTTGATGAGAATTTTGTATCAATGGAGATATGATTCTACTTGCTTAATAATACACAAGTTGTTCAATTTCAATTTAGCTTTCTTCTTATATGAAAGATGGATTTTGTTTTTTTTGCACGGCAGATAAACATACACACGCCCTGACCGAAGTCGAAGAGGTATCCGGGATCCATTCGGGCACCCGACTAATCCTCTCGACCATGGAAATCGTTACCGACCCATAGCCTCACCCATGCCCGGCTCGAAGGTCGACCCATGAACTGGGGTATCGCCTCCTATTCCCTCCCCAAATCGAACCCAAGTAGACATGTATACCATCCACTACCCCTTAAGATGTTACCGACCATGGAAAGATGGATTTTGTTGCTAGGACAAATGCTCTTATTGTGTTTGGTACATAGAAAAAAATTAGAGAGAAATGGAAATGCAAATGGAAATGGGGAGAAATGGATATGAGGAGAAATAGAAATGAGGAGAAATAGGAATGGGGTGGAGAATTGGAATTAATCTCTTGTTTGATATCATAAAAGAAATAAAACAGAGAAATTATGACTCATGTCGTCGGACGGCAATATCGGGCGGCAACTCTCGACGGCCACTCTCGTTGTCGAAGATGCACAGAGTCATCGGCGGTCGTCGCCGACACTGGTGGTCGTCGGAGGGGTCGTTGGAAGTGGTCGTCGGTGGTCGTCGACGATCGTCGCAGGTATAGGTGGTCGTCGGGTTTGAAATTGAATAACATCAGACACCAACTCTCTCCATTAGTCCTCAAATTGGAGAGAATTGCATTTCTCTATTTTTACGTTACAATGAATTTCCACATAATTCCATTTCTTTACTTTCAAATCTCTGCACCAAACAGCCGTTACTTTGTTGATCACATAATTGTTACTTATTTTTCTCCATTGCTTGATTCCAAAAACTCATATTAAATAATATTACTTGCTTAAGAATTTTTATATTCATGTATTTTTAGGTTAAAAAACATGTTATTTTTATTTTTCCGTTTGAGGTTTACAAATTTCCTATAATCCTTTTTGTGAATATACAATTTAGTTTGCACTGATGATTATAAAGATGTAAAGAGTAATTTTCTAAAATTAGTTTTATATTAAAAAGGAGTAAATTTATGTTTTGTGGTTAACTGTTGTCCATTTTAACAAATAACATCCCTCAACTTTATTTACTTGGTTTCCATCCCTTATATTTGTCCATTTTCAACAGATATTGTCCCTGTATTTAACCATTGTGAACTATGCCAATGACCGTGTGAGAAAAGAATTTAGGCGAGAACCATACAAAAGGGATCTAGACCACTAATCACTTTTAATTTCATCTCTACCCCATGAATTGCGTTTTTATGAAGATGAATCTGGTGCATCGCGATGCATTTGGGGTGCTGATCTTCCATTATAATTGATTCAAGGATGGAGATCCCTTCTTACTATTCTCACCATAACTTCCTTCTCACCATAACTTAACCATGTGAACTATTTTAACTATATTCAATTTAATGAAGAGGTTTTTAGGTATTTTACCTATTTTCTTTTCAACCTTTTAATAAAAAACTAGTGTATCTATATGTAATATATATATATATAGAGAGAGAGAGAGAGGGAGGTTCATACGAAAAATATAACTTTTTAAGAAAAACGCAAGGAGCAATCTCAACCACTCATCTCGGTCAACAAATGCGGCTTTGACCAGTCTCCCCTTTAATAATCTCTACCCTCCCATAAATCGCGTCAATCCTCCGTGATCACGTCCACCGTAACCGCGAGATGAGTGATTGAGATTGCTCCTCACTTTTTCTTAAATTGACATATTACAATATAAAACCATAGTCCCTCTCTCTCACTCTCAAAATACGTCGGCCAAAAAACACACAAAAACTAATATGAGGCAACTATTACACTTAAAACCTATTATGTTCAGCAAAACTCATTTTCTGAATCCAAGAAATGGAATCCCGGGTTGTATGAGGTTTTAACTCAAGAAATTACCATATTAATAGAGACCATTTTAACTCGAGAGAAAAATGTATCAAGAGAGAGATACGGTGAACCATGGTGTACTAGTGTACCTAGTATCAAAAATCAATGGGGGGTATCATGTTTTACATGTTTCTTTTTAAGTTTCTTAAGCCAACTTTTGTTCCACGATCTATGAGAAATTGAGGTGAACCCCAAACCTAACTAATGTTTTCAGATGCTGTTTAAGCAAATCCCAACATTTCCTATATTATGAAAATAAACCCATTTTAGTTTTGAAGTTAAGGGACAAGATTCATTAAAGTGGCCAAACGTTATACAAGAATATTGGACTTTACTCTATAAAAAATCACATTACTGCTATGTGCATAATCCCTGCTCTTCACTTTGCTACTCTTTCTCTGCATGTTCTGAAACCCAAGCGAAACGTTTAAAAACCATCCCTGCTTTCAGGACTCTGTCATTCTTCTCACTAAGACTCATTCCAGACTCACGGAACTCGAGACCGGTCCCTGTCCCGGCAGATTTCGTCAGGTTGGAAATCAATTCAGACGCTTCCTTCTCGACCGCTGCATAAGCAGCCTTGTAAACGGTACTGGCCTTATTACCGGGCTACAATGCACCAACAGCAGCCTCGTGCGCCTTAAGAAGAACCTGATAAGCCTTGCTCTGTGTAGCATTGGAATCCATGAGAAAAGTCCTGGCAATGTTCGCACAATAGCTATTATACCGGGATCCCAGTGCGCAAATTATCACACTAGCAGAGTCGTAATATAAATTATCATCGTTACTTGAAGCGTCTGATATCAAAGTTTCCACCACTTTGAAAGATAGGTGGATAGCAGATATCCACATCATCAGCCTTCAGTTTCACCTTGATTCGAGCAGGCTCCAAAATAGCCTTCTTGGTTTCGTTCATCAGTGACGAATGGGTTACTTTCTTCTCCTTATCGATCACCTTCTCGAGCTTCGGAACAACAAACAGCTTCATTGCAGAAGCAGTGAGATATGCAGCTTCTATCACGCTTGTAAGCTCACAAGCCTCCTTCACGGCAAAAAGATCTGCCAATCCGTTGGATGGATATATCGCTAAGCTGCAATCTCAAGGACTTTATCTTATCGGTCCATCTCCACGAGAGCTTCCCCTCGGGATCCTCTCTAGCAAGATACCCAAGAACAGGGGTATCGTCGTTCCCGTTTGATTTTTCTTGGGCTTCAATGGCGCGTAATATGGCATCCATTTGAGTGGCTGCATCATCGTTTGTTTGGTTTCACGTGCATGACAACATCCACACCTACTGCCTCTTTAGCAGACTTTTTTACAACTTCAAGCATGGATACCTTCTTCTGGCTGGATAAGATATGCATCTGCTTATCGGAGAAGACCATTATCGTTTCTGGAAACTCATAACCAAGCAACCAAATGTTGAGAGCTGAAGACTTCAAATAGCGAAGATCATCAGAAGGAGGCGGGGTAGCTACTGCGAAGGCACTAGAAGATCCCCATAACTCGTCTCTGTGTTCACGCCAATGAGAATACAGAGACTGTAGCCGCCTGACCAAGGTAGCCGCATCGATTGTATATCCACCGGCACCCATACTGGGATGGGTCTGATGATCTGCCATTACTGAATCGCCAATCCAGGGGAACGTCACTTTTTAGCAAGAATTACCTCATTTTTCAAACGATAGGGAGGTGTTTGGTTCGCATGATGGAATTGAAAGAACTGAAATGAAATTTGATGAATTCCTTAACTTGTGGAATTTAAAGGATTCCATCAACTTCATTCCACGAACCAAACATCACTAAGGAATTTGGTCAAAGGAATTTGTTGTTCCAAATACAATCATTCAAATCATGGATAAAAGTTGAGAGTACTAAATGAAGTGTCTTCTCATCCATATCAGTATTTTTACAAGGTATGGCATGGAAAAAAAGATGCTGAAGGTATGTTCATTCATTCAGGAGATATAAACTCAAGATTTTACTCAAAGGCCCAGCATTATATTATCACACTATCACTATCAATATCACCTGAAGATTATAAATATATTTATTATTATATGAACTAATTCTAATTCTAACTCAAAATCAGAATTGATGTTCCAATTTCCTACTATTCCAAGAGTGATCCAAACAAAGAATGCTTCATTAATGCAAAATCGAAACCAAAAGGCCGTTCGTAACAACGATCAACATAACGGGATTACTAATTTACTCAGATTGGACCTAATAACTGTCGTCGGATTTTCGTATTTCATAATTAGACCCTAAGTTACCCAAAACTACCCAAAGATCAAGAAACTTACCTGATAAGAGATAAGGTACGGAACCAAGGACCAAGACTCTTACCTGGTAGTTTTGGAAAACAAGTCTTACCCGATAAATGATTACCGTACTTAAAATGCTTATTGACAATCCATTTTAATGGTAAAGGATGTTACATGATAAATCTTTTACGGGTAATGGCTAAAATTTGGATCTCTAGAAGAAAAATTAGCAACCACGAATGATGAAAAAGAACAGGCATTGTTGAGTTCTTAAAAACTGGTCCTAGAAGTTCAAGACTTCTCTAAAAAATTAAACTTTTCGAACTGTTAGAGGATCTGGAATCAAGTCTCGTATGCTCTTGTTGATCTCTAAGTTTTCTGCTCAAATTGCAACTTCGATATTTTTTAAACCCGTCTTCTATTTTCTCATTGAATTTTTCAAAATCCGCGATTACGATATTGTTTCAGAGGGTGAACTTGGAAGAGGCAACAACATGTAATCAGAAGGCGAAAAACTCTATCAGTAGGTTGGTGGAGGAAAAAAGAAGAAATGGCTATGGCATTTCCTCCACCAACCTACTTATAGAGTTTTTCGCGTTCTGATTACATGTTGCGTCTTCCAAGTTCACCCTCTGAAACAATATTGTAATCGCGGATTTTGAAAAGTTCGATGAGAAAATAAAGGACGGGTTAAAAAAAATATCATAGTTGAAATTTGAGCAGAAAATTTAGAGATCAACAAGAGCATACAAGACTTGAAACCAGATCCTCTAACGTTTGCAATTCTAGGTTTAAAAAATATCAAAGTTGCAATTTTGACCCAGTTTTAAACCCGGTTTGGCAGTTGGTTGTAACCAAATTTTGGATAAGATTTCGATTACTTTTCTATCACTACAGATAGAATTTGAATCGACCATCAGTTTTTGGTACGAAAATCAGAACATACTTCATTCTCGATTAGAAGAATACTGAATTTATCCGGTTGGATTTTTCGAGTATACCGTCGAAATAGTTCAATCTGAAAGTGAATCGTGACTTTTAGTAATCCAAGAAATTTGAAATCCTCAATCTCTAACAATATGTATGTATGTATGTAAGTAAGCGTTAACCAGTAAAATTCGACACTATAACTTTCTCTTATCAATAAAGTCAATTACAGTAAACGTTTACCGTAAGAGTCTTCATCATCACTTATGGCCTTATGGGGAATAAGACCTTTGATCCTTACTTTTTCTAATAAGGTAATTAATTACCAAATTCTAGCGGTTATCGGGAAAAGATTCGCATTCAATTACTTTATCATGTAACTTCCTTTATCATGAAAATAGATCGTACGTAATCATTTTTAAGTCCAGTATTTGTTTATCGAGTAAGAGTCGTTTTCCATAATTTACCTAATGCCCTTGGTTTCGTACCTTATTCACTTATCAGGTAAGTTTCTCGATAATACAGGTAAGTTATCGAGTAAGGGGAAGGTTCAAACGAGAAGCATATCACATTTAAGAGAAGGTGAGGAGCAATCCCAGCCACTCATCTCGCGGTTACGGTGGACGTAATCACGAAGGATTGACGCGATTCATGGGAGGGTAGAGATTATTAAAGGGGACCGGTCAAAACTGTCTTTGTTGACCGGATGAGTGGATGAGATTGCTTCTCACGTTCTCTTAAATTGATATGTTTCTCGTTTGAACCTCTCTGTCCAGTAAACTTTTAGTAAACATCTAAAAAAGTTACGGTTCCTCTTCTTCCACATCCGACGTCGTCTGCGTCTGCACCGCCGTTCCCCACTTTTTCCGGTGTTTGTTCTTTGATTTTCGTATACAGGTGAAATTTTTGTTCTTATTTCAAATTTGGGAATTTAGGGTTTCAGATCTACGATTGATAAGACAGTAAAAAACTTGTATCGAATTTAAGAAAGAGGAACGTTATTATTTTCATAATTATGAAATACGAAAAATCCTACGATTGATTGTTGTTAGAACACCTTTTGGTTTCGATTTTGCATTACTAAAAGGCTTCTTCATTTGGATCACTTTTGGAATAGTAGGAAATTGAAACATGAATTCTGTTGATTTTGAGTTAGAATTAGACAATTTTAGTGAATATATTTATAATCTAGATAGTGTGATGCTATAATTTTTGGCTTTTTAGCAGAATCTGAGGGCTGTTTACTTGAACACTTCCCTGGTGAGTGCTTAGTGGTAAAATTGAACAATATAACTATCATATCTGACAATATTTTAGTCTCTCAAAACGGTACAGTAGGCACCAATTTACCCGGTAAACTCTTACTGGGTAAGAGTTGTCGATCTCACTTACCCGGATAAGATTCTCAGTTCATGCTTTCTAGTCATTTTCATGTTCATAAATTGACCGGTAAACGCTTATCGGGTAAGCATCAAGTAAACGGCCCATGAGTTTACATCTCCTGAATAAACATAGCTTCAGTATCTTGTTTTTTCATGTCATACCTTTTAAAAATACTGATGTAGATGAGAAGACAATTGATTTAATACTCTCAACTTTTATCCAAGATTTGAATGATTGTTATTAGGAGCGGTTTGGTTTGCGGTGGAATTCAAAGGAATTTGATGGAATTGGAATAACAAATTCATTTGACCACGCTTCTTAGTGATGTTTGGAATCCTTTGAATTCCACAATTTAGGGAATTCATCAAATTTTATTCCAGTTCCTTCAACGATGGTTTCCGATTTCTTCAAATTCCATCATACGAACCAAACGCCTCCTTATCATTTGAAAAATGAGGTAATTCCTGCTGAAAAATGACGTTCCCCTGGATTGGTGATTCAGTAAATGGCAGATCATCAGTCCCATCCCAGTATGGGTGCCGGTGGATATACAATCGATGCGGCTACCTTGGTCAGGCGGCTACGGTCTCTGTATTCTCATTGGCGTGAACACAGAGAAGAGTTATGGGGATCTTCTAGTGCCTTTGCAGTAGCTACCCCGCCTCCTTCTGACGATCTTCGCTATTTGAAGTCTTCGGCTCTCAACATTTGGTTGCTCGGTTATGAGTTTCCAGAAACGATAATGGTCTTCTCCGACAAGCAGATGCATATCTTATCCAGCCAGTATAAGGTGTCCATACTTGAAGTTGTAAAAAAGTGTGCTAAAGAGGCAGTCGGTGTGGATGTTGTGATGCACGTGAAACCAACGAAGGATGATGCCGCCACTCAAATGGATGCCATATTACACACCATTGAAGCCCAAGAAAAATCAAACGGAAACCACGATACCCCTGTTCTTGGGTATCTCGCTAGAGAGGATCCTGATGGAAAGCTCTTGTGGAGATGGACCGATAAGATAAGGTCCTCGAGATTGCAGCTTACTGATATATCCAACGGATTGGCTGATCTTTTTGCCGTGAAGGAGGCTTGTGAGCTTACATGCGTGATGAACGCTGCATATCTTACTGCTTCTGCAATGAAGCGGTTTGTTGTTCCAAAGCTCGAGAAGGTAATCAATGAGAAGAAGAAAGTAACTCATTCCACACTGATGGATGTTACCGAGAGGGTTATTTTGAAGCCATATAAAATCAATGTGAAAGTGAAGGCTGATGATGTGGATATCTGCTATCCTCCTGTATTTCAAAGTGGTGGGAACTTTGATCTCAGACCTAGTGCTTCAAGTGACGATGATGATTTATACTATGGCTCTCCTAGTGTGATAATTTGTTCACTTGGATCGCGGCATAACAGCTACTGTGCAAACATTGCTAGGACCTTTCTTATTAATCCTGATGCTATACAGACGGAGGCTTATCGGGTTCTTCTTAAGGCCCATGAGGCTGCTGTCGGTGCGTTGAAGTCAGGTAATAAGGCCAGTGCTGTTTACAGGGCTGCTTATGAAGTGGTTGAGATGGACGTGTCTGAATTGATTTCCAATTTGACTAAATCTGCTGGGTTTGACATGGGTCTTGTGTTTCGTGAGTCTGGATTGGGCCTTAATGAGACGAATGATAGAATCTTGAAAGCGGGTATGGTTTTAAATGTTTCACTTGGGTTTCAGAAAATGCAGATAAAGAGTAGCAAAGTCAAGAGCAGGGATTACGCGCTATTGATTGCTGATACGGTTATTGTGACTGTTGATGGCTGTCAAGTTGCAACTTCATTAAGCTCTAAAGCTTTGCAAGATGTTGTCTACTGTTTCGATGATGAGGAGGATGATGATGAGGAGGAAGATGAGGAAGATGATGATGATGAGGACGAGTAACGATGGGTAAATTCTGGCCCTTGGATGAGATTGGATGCAAGAACTATTTTTGGTGAGAATCATAGGATCTTAAACGTTTACTTTGACATGCCAACTTTAATATACGCTAACATGAAAATATTCTACTTCAATGCACCTTAATCAATTTGAACATACCTTAGGGCCGTTTACAAACGCTTAACGGGTATCACTTATTTCCAAGGACCTAGAATCTTGCCCGGTAATAAGTAAAGAGATTCTTACCTGGTAAGTGGCGAAAAAAGACTCTTTACTTAATTACTGGGTAAAATGTGTTTGTCCACGATTCTTTTTGATACCCAAGAATGTTATCTGATAACGTAAGTGAGGGCAGCGCTCTTGCGGGTGAATGCATGTTCCTATATGTAATTTGGTTAACAGCTCCAGAATCCTAACATGTTATTTTAACAATTAAAGTTTACACACGTTAATGTAAAAAGCAATAAATTAAAAAGTACTTTGACATATATCAACATACTTAAGTAACTTTTAGGACTCATTCAAGTATCGTAGAAAGTTTTCAAGTGAGGGCACCATTTAACAATAGGAAAAAAAAAATTCTTCACAAAATCATCATTCGTCTTGGTACGGTTGGGTCGCATTCCATGCCGGCTAATCGTGGATAAAATGGATGTAGATTTGGACTCTTTACTTTGTCCAAGATGCGGTAATGAGATCTGTTAGTGTACATATTGGCCCATATTGGCCCATGGGCTTTAGCCCTTTAGTTAGCTTAGTAGTGAAGCTTCCTTTGTGTATAAATAGGGTAATTATACCTCTTTTGTATGTAAAGGAAGCTTCACTACTAAGCTAACTAAAGGGCTAAAGCCCATGGGCCAATATGGGCCAATATGTACACTAACAAGATCGAATCGATAGACCATGCCCTAGTCAAATGGCCATCGATATGGAACCTTGTTGGTAAATGGTGGAAGGAAAGCTTTGACTAAGCTGAATCGGTTCAAGAAATCCTTCAAGAGAGTCCACTAGAGGGGGAAAACGAGTTTGTCGAAAGCTTATGGTCCAGGGTGAAATGGGTAACGCTGTACTCTATTTGGGAACACCGGAATTCCGTCGTTTTCAAGGAAGACAAAAGAAAGTTGTTGGACAAATTCTTCGAGATCCAAAGAAGATCTTTCGAATGGATATCGAAGAGATCGACAAAGTCTACAATAAGGTGAGAAGCGTGGCTTACTAATCCGAAAGAATTATAAAACCGTGAGTTATACTTTCTAATTAACCCAATCCTACCCGATGTCACATCAACTTTTCACTACTTACCTAAAACATAAGTTATACCTAACCCAATTTTACCCATACTTTTATTTTACTAAATAATTAATAAAGAAAAGAAGAGAAGAGAGAGAGATAGAGAGAAACAAGAGAGAGAAAGAGAGTGAGGGGTGGGGGCCAGGGGTGGGGTTACCTATTGGCTTCTCGAGACCGAACACCACCAAGCCGATTAAGACGAGGTGGTGTTGCCGATGTTACCGGAGATAGTCTAATGAAGTTTCGGCGAGATTGGTTTCGTCAATCAATTGTTTTCGACTATGGTTTATGCGGTTTGGAACGGGGGCTCCTGGGTGTGCGTGGAGTTTTGTTTACACCTTGTAAGCTTCCGTTATAGGGCTCATATAGTCGTATTGCTTGGTATGTTTGGTTCAAATTTGTGGGCGTCGAGAGGGGGATTTTGCTTTCTGCCGATTTCCTTAATGTCATTTTGGATGCTTTTTTTTTTATCTAATAAAATATTAGTCGTCAAATAAATAAAAAAAGATATTCACAACAAACCAATCAGTAACAACAATATCAACCACGCATATGCAAATACATTTAGGGGTGTGACGGGTTGGGCGGGACGGGTAGTAGAATTTTGTGAACCGCAAACTGTGGGGCGGGTACCTTGTTTTAATAACCGAAACCGATCCGCAGGCTGCGGGTATCCGCAGGGAGGCGGGTATCCGCGGTTCGGGTTGCGGTTACCCGAAAATCGACTTGTTTTTCGTTTTTACTGTTTTTTCAACAAGAACTTTATAGATTTAAACACAAAACACCTAAGTTCAATAGTTCATGACTCGGACTACATACCAAAAATTCAACGGTTCATTATTCAAACACTCGATGTCGAAAAAAAAAATAATTGGGGGAAGGGAGCTGCTAGAGGTAAGTTTAGGCAGGGTTTTTAAGGGATTGACGTCAAATGGGTTTTCTTATGTTCATAAAAGAATTGCTTTTGTTATTACATATTAATAAAAAACTATATTTTTAAATAAGTTAAAAGCATGCGGGGCGGGGCGGGTACCTGCGGATACCGAATTTTAAAATCCGAACCCGCCCCGCGTTTAACGGGTACCCGACTTTTCGGGTTTTTCGGGTTACGGGTTTTGCGGATATTGGGTTTTTCATTTCGGTTCGTATGGGGCAAGTCGGTTACTCGGTTTTTCGGTTTTTTTGAACACCCCTAAATACATTGTAATAAAAATAAGAGTAAATTACAGTTTTGGTTCTTATTGTTTACATTCACTGTTAAGTTTGATCCCTCTTATAAACTAATTACAATTTTGATAACTGTGGTTTACATTTTATTTCAGTTTTGGTCCTTTTAACTAACTATGATTAGAAAAGTGGTTAATACTTTTTGTGTTTTCTTCTTTTTTTGTCTTATTAATCATATAGTAAATTACAATTCGAGTCCTTTTGGTTTGTCTTATTTTTTTTTGTCTTTCCTACAACTTTATATTTCATTCTAATACCCCTATTAGATTAATTAATTAATGATATTTTTAATCAAATAAGAAAAAATTGATACATATTATGAACTCAACTTAAAAGTCTTTTCATTTTTTAAAAACGAAATTAATCCGTCTATTTACCAAAAATCTCATTTTTAGATTTTAATTTAATTAAATATTTCTCTAAATATGTACCAAACAAAAACTTTATAGTATAATTATTAGCTTTTTAAAAAATCATCAATTTGAATTTATGCAATGGGAAATGAATAACCAATTAGATGAAGTATCTAAAAGTGAAATCCATTAATTGGAATAGAAAAAGAGAAGGGATTTACGAGAAGTGAAGGCAACCAATTTATTTTAATCATAATCAAAGGTGTTTTCTTGTCTGTCGTTAGGGTTTAGGGTTTAGTCCATTTTAAATTAGTGATTCGATCTTCTGGCTACTTTTTTATAAAAGTTTATAAAATGAAACCATAAGGGTTGTGGCGTACTGATTGAGGTCCTGGAAGATGTGGTGGAATATCCCATCTGCCCAGGGTTCGAATCCAGACGTATGCAAACTGAGTTATTAGAGGCTCATGTCTTAAAGTCATAAATTGCCGAGATTAGTTTAGGCATAACCTAGGATACCCTTAAAAAAAGGTCCACCAAATGCACCTGCTTCATTGGTGGACTTAGGTATAAATTGTAAGTATCAAAACTTTGGGGACGAACTCTTCCATTGATGGATCTACTTCATCCATTCGACGGACATGCGTAATATATGTAAAAAAACTGTCTTGTGTTCAGGTCCGCCAATGAAGGAGCTGCTTTTGGCGGACTTGATGTCTATTTTGTAAAATTTTACAAAAAAAAGGCTACAAGATCAAACAAGTAATTAAAAATGGCTAAATAATAATTATATATCTATATATACTAGGCAAGATCGGGTCGTCCTTAGACGACCCCCTGCCCACAGCTCAATCACAATCAGTGGTAAAATTTGCGCCAAAAACAGAAACTATATGCATGACATTTTTTTCCTCAGATCCACCGAAACTTGTGTATCTACTACACCCATTTCATTGCAACCCAAATGATTCACCAGAAACCCATTTGAAGCAGATCAACAAAGGTATCCAATCTGCAACCCAAAATGTCTCAAAAGTGGTAGAATGGGACTTTTCCCCCAAAACAAAACAAGAAAAAAATTAAGAAACTCTACCATATATCAAAACAGGCTCTTATTACTTGTTGCTAACATTATATCATTATTGACTCCATTCCATTTGAATTCTTAGCCTCACTGTTGTCTTGATTTGAAGAATTCACTGCAAGTATACATTTGTGTACTACAACATATTAATACCTCTTCCTATTTCTTTTTTACCATCTGTACAATCTCTCTTCATATGACCTAAAAGTCAACAAGTCTTCACCCGAAACTTGGACTTTTCTTCTTCGAACCATGGACCAGCTTCGTCGAGGTTTCAACTGGATCATTTTGAAGGACCACCAAACCTTCAGAGACGTTTGGAGCCATATCGCCCGACGAGCTCTATGGTAGCTGTTGTTCAGTCAAGATCGGTTGCCCAAACAATACAACACGGGTCTTTTCTTATCTTTTTCTTTGTTGTCGTTAATTTTCTTCAAACCCGACATCGAGCATCTGTTCCCTATGTTTAGGAAGCAATAAATGGTTTCACCAGTTGGTTAGGTTGTTTATGTAAATCTTCTCAAAGGATCATGATTCAAGATCCCATATGGGAAAGATTGAATTTGTTATATTGGGGGGTGACGATCCAATCCAATCCAATTTGAGAATTATGACCAGCTCCCGGATGCTTGTGAGAATGTTGTTGGCGGATGTGATTGGAAGTTGAGAAAGGGGGAAATCAGGAGATTGAGGGATTTAGAGTTTCTTTCTTGGAGGCGAAAAGAGTGAAAGATGGATATGATTCAAATGAAGCAATATCCATATGTGCCACCAAATACTGAAAATGGAAGCTAGAGCATCCTTACAGCTAAATATGACTACTTTAAAGCAGCCACAACTCAAAAACGCAAAATATAAGGAAAGTTACATATGTTACTCAGCAACTTAAATCATACCAAGTCATTCCAGAGCACAAGAAGCTCGTATAATTACTAAAAGTGTTTGCTGCATTGTGCTTATAAGAAAGACGGTTTACTTGTCATCTAGAAATGCATATGGATCCACATAAAAACTAACGAAGAAGTGCAAAATACTACAGGATTGATACAAAGCTACTCTTAGCACCTAGTTCAACATACTGCAGAATTGATACAGAAACTAAAAATAACTGGCCTTAAGATATCATGAATCGGAACACAAGATAGTGTCAAAAGTCATGGATGCGTGGACAAATGGGTTCATGAAAATTGAAATCCTAGGATTCCTTTTGGAATCCCTCAAACATAGGATTTGAAAATCCCAAGGAGGTGGCTATAATTTGTAGGATTTGTATATAACAATATCTTTAAACATGTTAAAAACTTGTTTTTTAATAATAAGTTAAATAAAAGAAAACTTAATTAATTTTATATTTCTAATAATTTTTAATATTTATTTTACAAATAACAGGAATTCAAATCCATTCCAAATCCGACAAACCAAACACACAAACGATTCCAAATCACTATATGAATTCATTCCATTCCTACAAACCAAACGGAGCTTAAAGGTATTGTAATTGTTTAGATTAACCCATCTAAGATTGGTAATTGTTTAGTGGAAGACGTTAGATTAGCCACATCTATCTTTCCACAACCAAACAAAGGTTAAAAAGTAACCCAGGACCGAAGAGTAACAATCACTATAGCAACCCAACCAACGCTAGACATGAACTTAGTATCTTTTAGTTAAGTGACCAGAAAATAGCTTGCCTTCGGAAGGATGTTCAAATCCTGAATCCACAATAGAACGGAGCAAATCTGGCTTTAGAAGGAAGTCCCTGAATCCAGAGCTATGAATTCCAACGTACCCCTGCATTCAACCCTTCGAGCAGATCATTCAGTTTACAGTTTTTCTCCAACTCACTCAGTTTGATGTAGTGTTGCCGTAAATCAATATTAGTAATGCCATTTAAAAGGATGAAAAACAGATATAATTATATAAAAGGTCTAAACTCTTACCTGTACAAGCCCATGTAGGGTCAGCTTGGCTTCATCGTCCACATGAATTTCCATTGGCTGAAAGGAACAAACGTCATAGTAAAGGATATTAGGAGCCTTTGGAAGCTAATGGAGTCCACTACAAATGAATGGTGGATGAACATCCTTGAATCAATATTCTCATTATTTTGGTCTGATGGAGCAAGAAGAAAACCCGAAGGATGAAATAAAATTTATATTATTTCCATATTGAAGCATTCCAAAGCATTATTTTGATCATGTATACTTGAATATGCAGAAACCTGGATATTGGCTTCATGCAGCAGTTATACTTAAAAACATTAGTGATTCAATGTAATATATACATATTTCAACACTTAAAAAGGACGAACCTGCACATTGAAACAAAAATGCAAGGCTATGAAGCTTTGTCCTTCATATGCAGTGTGTTTCCAAAGGCCTCATACAAGACCTATAAAACACACGAATGCTTCAATACGTTTCATTCACAATCAATCACTATGCTAGAGATTTGTAAGAAGAAATTATGCAGTATTTATCACATACATATATAGGTCGGGTTGTCAACCGTTGGATGAGAAATGGACAATCATTAGGATGAGATAATTACTTATTATCAAGTGCAATTTAAATTTGACAATACTATGCAAAAATCTTTCGATTTGTTCTCATTCATATAGATAAATAGTCACTCAGCATGAGAAAATAATACATTTGTTATGGGTTCGTTGGTTGGTTGGTTGGTTGAAGTATATTAAATTTAAAAATATGCATAGATACAAACTGTTCAGATTTGATTAAATACAGCCTGCCATGTGATCATATATTCACTTTCTCATTTGTAGTGGTCAACATGGTATGTAGACACAAACTATTTAACTTGATCATATATTAGCCTATGCAAATATGGAGAAATGAATATATCTCTTATGCTAAGTTAACAACTTGATTTAAGTTTGGAACTGGTGTAGGTACTGTGTGGTTTATGCAGTTTTTACGAGTTCAATTAAGGTGCTTTGTTTCATCATTTCTATAAGCTAAGCTAAGCTTCAATATGTCTATAAGGGTACAAAAAACATCGAACCTTCACAGCAGAACACTGTAAGGGTACAAAAAACACAAACCCTTCACACCATAACAATATAAGGATACAAAAAGACAGTGGACCTTCACAACAAAAGCATTGTGAAGATGTGTTTCTGTACCCACACAATGCTTTTGTAATGAAGGTTTAGTGTGTTTTGTGGTCTCGTAGGTCCCACGAAAACAAGGTGGTTTCATGAGATCCCAACCTATAACAAGATGTAGATGATATGTTGTGGTTTTTCTATTAAGATATAAATTGATTACACCACGGGCATATCTATATTGCAGATTATGAAGAACTTATGGTTCGTTCAAATAACCAAGCTCAACGAGATCATCTACTCCATTAAGGATTTCGATGTTTGCAGGTCAGAGATCTCCGGTAGATACCGTCACAGCCTATAGAAATGGGGATAGAAGTAAATTAGCATCAAGTAGGTTGGTTTTTAGGTGTTAGCTAAAAAAGGTTTTACTCACACTTCCATCCAAAAGCATGACAGTGGCTTCTTCTTCTACGGTTGATTTTATCTTTGCCAATTCCCATTGATAATGCCAAGGCCTACACCCTACTCGAAGTTTCTAAAATAAACCATTTCAAGCCTTAGTATCTAACGATTGGTTTAGTCACTTTTATGTATAGAAAAGAAAAAAAAACTAACAAAATACGAAACGGAAAGCAAACCGACGCAAAAAGAATGAAATCTAGTGCATTATATAAGCCATATTCACATGTGAATCACGGCATTTGTAACAGGCTCATTTGCGCTCATTTGCTCTCATTTGCTGATGAATCTGCAACATGTGAAGTAATTTAATGAAATCATAAAGGTTTTGAACCATAGAAAGTGATCAATCCATCCCTTAATACATGATTAAATATACACCTATGTAAATGCACATGTGAACTGAATAGTGAATTTTACCTTCTTAACAAAATAACCAACACTATTATCCATTCAGGCATTCAGCCTCCGGTGACGTAGATGGAGTGGCAAGGTTGTCACCGCCGTTTCTTCTGCAATCTCCCTTCAATTACACCCGCCATGGTGTACGATGATTCGCCACCAGCCGCCGCTTCTTTCACTTTTTCCGGCCAAAACTACAACCACCAAGGAACTCCTAGTTACCAAAAGCTGCAATACTAACATTTTTTCGCCTAAATTAGAAAATCACACTCCAATTAAATTCAGAAAAGGTTAAGGAATAAACCATCAGAACAATGCTGATGATAACGACATTGTTGAAAAAACACTTTAAACCCTAATTTCAAGCTGGGATTTGAATCGTAAGAGATGGGGAGGCAAGCAATGAAACCCAGAGGTTGAATAATTGAGGTAACCAAAAAAACCTTCACTGGAAACTGCTGTGGCGAAGAAGGGAGAAGAAAGATTACGTGGGATGTGAGTTGGACTGAAGATGTAGAAGGACACCTGTCCGAAGAGATGCACGCCGTGTGTGGGTTGCGAGTGGGAGAGACGCTGAAGGACGCGCCCGTGCGTGATGAAGTACGCGCGACTCCAAGCCCTTCTTCAAATTTATAAGATATAGATATATATTATAGGATGCATTTTTTTAATTAATAATAGATAAATTTCTATTATCTTATTATAACATTATTAAGAAAAAAAGATACATTTTATGAACCCAATAAAAAATGTTTTTTAGATTAATGTAGGTGGATTTGCATATATATATATATATATATAGGGGTGGGTTCAAATGTGAACCACCTTTTGGTTGTGAACATGAGGACAACCGAGAGCACAACACGTGGCGGATGACTAGGCGCCACGTCAGATCCATGGCGGATGACTAGGCGCGATTCATGGGGGGGCATTGAATTAAAGGGGGGACCACACTCAAAGCCGACGTGGCGCCTAGTCATCCGCCACGTGTCGCGCTCTCGGCTGTCCTCACGTTCACAACCAAAAAGTGGTTCACATTTGAACTTTCCTATATTGGGTTGGTTTCATTTACAAACCACTCTTAAATTACAAACCCTTTTCAACCAATCAAATTTTTTCAATTAAATTTTTTTTAATTTAATTAATAAGGTTAATTATGTAATTTTTATTTCTTTAATTTATATATGGTAATTATCCAAATCCTTGAAATAAGGCATGTTATTATGATATGCACGTTTCCATAACAAAATAAATTAATGGAATTTTCTTAATAAATAAATAACTAATCTTTTGGATATGTTTTGCAGGATTCTAAAGAGGTCGATGCATTACAATATACAGGTTTTAAAAGGAGGTCAAACAAGGTGAAACAAATATCAAATACAACAGGATGAAACGAGATGAAAACAAAGATGAATGGGAATGAACCGAGATGAAACTGAGATGAATGGAGATGAACGGCGATGAGCCAAGATGAAACGAAGATGAACAGAAATGAACCGACATGAAACGGTTCATATCAGATCCTTTTTTGTATCATAATCCTGTATTCATCGGAAATGAAAACGAAAATGAATGGGGATGAACCGAGATGAAATGGAGATGAACGGTATGAACCAGAGATGAATGGCTATGAACCGAGATGAACGGCGATGAACCAACATGAAACGATGATGAACGGCGATGAATCGAGATGAAACGGAGATGAAGGGTGATGAACCGAGATGAAATTGAGATGAAGAAGAAGCTTCAACAGATCACATGAACAATCGGAGATGTCAAAACAAATAGGAAGGACTGCTGGCCATTTTCTCTCCATTTGAAAAACAAATAAGATTGATTGTTGGGTTTTCTCTGCAATGCATATCTTCAACTGAAAATACGGGATTTTGATAATACTTCCTAATTTGAATGCATGCGAAAAAGACTGATATGCCCTTCATGGGTCTTTTTTAAGAATTTTTAATTAAAAATGCTGGTTGGTATTACCATTTATAGCTTGATTTCATCCCAGCCATTGATTTTTTCAATCAAAGGTTATAAGATGGTTTGTATGGTTTGTAATTTAAGAGTGGTTTGTAAATGATCACTCCTCTTCCTATATATATATATATATATATATATAGAGGAATAATCAAATAAAAACCACTTTTTTTGTAAAAACCCGTGAAAACCAACTAAAAATAATTTTTTTTTACGATTTTTTTTATCAAATACTATGATATTAACTATTGCTACACATATATTTTTTTTCATAAGGTGAATATCATCCATGAAAAAATAAAATTTTTATTCATATTATGAATCGAATATATACAGTTTTTTTATTCATATTATGAAACAAATTCATGGATGATATTCACCTTATGAAAAAAAATATATGTGAAACAATATATCAATTCTAACATTTGATGAAAAAAACTCGTAAAAAAAATTATTTTTTAGTCGGTTTTTACGGGTTTTTACAAAAAAAGTGGTTTTTACATGAAGGCTCCTCTATATAGATATATATATATAGGCCACGGTTACTATACAACCCCTTAAAAGGTTACAACCCGTACAACCTTCATCTAAATCAATTATTTAGCCCATTTATATAGATTCTCATCGGTTCTCTAGATGTACTTACATGATTTCATCGAATTTCAACAACAAATGTCAATGCACATAATGATTTATGCGATGAATTGCATGAAAGTGATACTTCCATTAAACATTCATCAACCAATGTGCATCCCATGTTATAATAGGCATTTAATGAAAATACCATGCATTATAGGTTAGATTATCGCATGAAATTACTAATCATATATGAATCGAGTAATCAATCATAGTAAACGGATTAAAATAAATGGTTTAGATGAAGGTTGTACGGGTTGTAACCTTTTACTGAGTTGTATAATAACTTTCCTCTATATAAATATAAATATATTTAAAATGACCAATAATCAATTTATTTCAAATATATTTACAAAAGTTTTTCAAAAACATAATGCAGAAAATAAAGTACATATTTTGAATTAACAACGTCATTAATTAGTTAATTTAATTAGAGGTAAAATTGTAAGAAAGATAAAATAAAAAAAGGAAAATCAAAAGGATTCAACTTGTAATTTATTATATGATCTAATAAGACAAAAAGGAAGAAAAGATAAAAAAAATATTAACTACTTTTTTAACTATAGTTAGTCAAAAGGACTAAAATTGAAATAAAATGCAAACTATAGTGACAAAATTGTAATTAGTATATAAGAGGGACTTAAGTTGATAATGAATATAAACCATAAAGACCAAAGTTGTAATTTACTCTTTTTTAAATGTATTGGTAGTTAAAAGTAAAACTATAATCAATTAATAAATATAATAAGACTATAAATGAAAATTGATAAAAGATAGGAAAGAAAAAGAAAACAAAACCATAGGGACTATAATTGTAATTTCTCATATAATCTAATAAAACAAAAAAGGAAAAAGAAAAAATAAATTTTTTTTGACAAAAATAACCTTATTCTAACCAGGTTTTGTAACTAGACAAATAACCTTATCCTAACCAAGTTTTATAAATAGACTTGGTCTAATGAACCATAACTGAAATAGAATAAAAACCACAATGACTAAAATTGTAAATATTTTGAAAGAGGGAATACTCTTGATAATGGGTGTAAATCATAGGGACCAAAATTGTAATTTACTCTATATTATATAATAAAACAAAATTTAATAAGTCCAAATTTAATTAAAATTACTCACAATTTTTTTTTAACACTCACACTATTTTTTTTCTTTTTTATTTGGAAATAGAGTCAAAAGAATTTAAAAACTTACAAAATAATGGTATATGTAATAAAAACTACCAATAACATAAAGAAAGAAGCTATCTTTTGCGGCTGCAGTGTATGTTATATGGCGCGAACGGAACTCAAGATTGTTTGATAAAGGAAAGAAGACGGTCTCCGCTCTTTTTGCTGACATCAAAGAAGTTGTTTTATTACGAATGGCTTGGAGAAATAGGAATAAGAAGAAGGATGTTAAAGATGGGTAGTTTCCTCTTTAGTTGGTGGTTGGGTGTTTGTTTCTGTTTGATTTTATGGATTGTGTCTTTATGCCACTTTTGGGTCACTGTGGCTTGGTTTTTTTGTTTGTGTTTGTACTTTTGGTTTCTTTAGGGGGCTTTTCGCTCGCCTTTGCTTGTAATTGTTTTTTCTGTTTCTAATATATTTATCGGGTTTCCACCAAAAAAAAAAACATAAAGAAAAACACATCAAATATCCGATAATAGATTAGTGTTATTGGAGCAATAGAATTAAAGAGCATAAAATGGATGAATCCATGAGTAGAAGCCAAGCATACGATGATGTGTGATAAGTGGGACAATTTTATAACATATATCCCTCGTCCACATGCAATCATTATCCACACCAAAGCATAGGTGTCTCTTTAAATTATTATAAAATAGAAAGTTAAATGTTATAATCTTCAAAATATAAAAAAAAATAATTCCAAGAGATTCTATGTAACACTAAAATAGCAATAAATATAGGTAAATTTTATTTGGACCTCCTTGTATGGAAGTGAGAGTAAGTGATGTGAGATGTGGGTTCCAATGGTAAGATCCACTATATTTATGTGAGTAAAAGCATCTCCAACAGCTTTGTTAAAGTTTTTCTAAAATAGAGGATAAGTAGTGAAAATTTCTAAAAATATATTTTTTCATCTCCAAGAGCATTGTTATTTTAAAGAAAGTATCATTACATTATATTATTAAAATATTCTATAATTTATCATCCCAATGTACTTTAAAAAAAGAACTAAATATATATATTGATAAAGATTCAATTTCATTGGTTGGATTGAATAAAAAATAGTTTCTCTCTCCTCTTATAGAGATTTTAGAGAAATCTCTAAATTTAGAGAAAACTCAACTTTTTTCTATTTTAACAATCACTTTAGCAATGCTGTTGGAGCATTTTAGAAGGAAAAAACACCAAATAAACCTGAATGTCTACACAAAAGACATGATTTCTATATAAAATTAATCACCCAAAGATAGGTACAAATGGTAATATGTTTACATCTTAAATAAAAGAGAAATAGAAAAAGAATAACATGTTAATTTAAACTAAACAAGTTTATATTATGGACAAGACAAGTGTCGTTATTTCCCTATTTGAATCCACAAAAGACTATATACGGTCACATGGCTCTTCATTCAATCTTTAGAAAGCCCACTGCTAGGATGGCTTGTTATACATGTCATTTAAAAAAAATGTTAGACTAACACCTAGTGAGAACATACAATTTTATCCAAGAAAGAGAAAGGAAACAAGTTACAAAACGTAAGTTATAAATCATAATTATTCTGGAGAAAAGACGCAAAAATACGGTGAAATATTTTATTAGAAAGGGGGAGATCCGAATTCATGACTAGTGACGAAATACAAAACTAAGTCGCTTGACATTATTGTTTTTAAGTAGATGCTTGGACTGCGGTCATTGAGTATCAAGCTCAACTACTCTCGATCTGTCGCTCATGGAATCTCAAATTCAAACCACCATTGATCTATACTATGAGTTATCCAAATCCAAGATAAACCTAAAAGCACATTGGAATTACACCTTACTACTCTTGAGATAATATCCGACAAATACGTGTCTATATCTTATTTACCAAGAGGTAATATCTATTATGTTTCATATGAGTGAAACTAGTTGTTCCATCACATAAATAACAAGACTTTTACCTATGGATCCATTACACTAGTTGACTATAACAATAACCATAACATCAGGGGCGGAGCCAGAAATTAATTTGTAGGGGGGCAAAGTTTGAACAACAATCTTAATTCTAAAAAATATTTTGTTATACACAAAAAAACCTTCAAAACGTCAACAATAATCATAATTTCCGTGTGAAGCTGATTTTTAAAGGGGGCAATTAGCCAAATATTCCTAATTTATAAAAAGAAAACTAACAAAATTTAAAATGTTAGGGGGGCAACTGCCTACTCTGCCCCCCTCCTGGCTCCACCCATGCATAACATCAATACCTATCAAAATTTTGAATACATAAAATACTTTGTTTGGTTCCAAATTTAATCAAGGCATTAACATAACCTCGTTAAGCATAAAACTTATTAACTCATGCCATTTGTCTCATAATATTAAGTATTTCCAAATAATTTCAAAATAAGGGAAAGGGGAAGTATCCGTTGCAAACCACCTAGATTGTGCAAACTATACAAACCTAATCTTAACCATTGATTTTCTATTTATTTCCATTGATTTTGTGTATCCCTAATTTTTAGGCAGTTTTTTTAAAATGTGGTTGAGAGAATTTAGGAACCTAATTAATCTACACCATTGATCATGTAAATGTATGGTTGAGATTGGTTTGTATAGTTTGCACAATCTAGGTGGTTTGTAACGGATACGACCCCATAAGGGAAAAACCCTAAATGAAGCCAAATGGTTCCCTTTCATTTTTACACAAGAAGTCAAGAAATATGTAGAATACATCACATTTAACATTCCATATATTAAATATCTTAATATTTTCAAAGAATAGTAAAAACCCTAAACTCCTCAAAACACAAGTTAGGCCAAACTACCTAAATAAGAAACATTAACAAAAGGATGTTTAAGAGTTTAAAATCCAAGGTTTTAACATCTATAAGGTTTATGAAAAGATAGTATGAACTTACATTGTGGTTTAGTGTCAAACCTTAAACGAAAGATTGTTAGGAGAGTAAAAGATATTGACACTTTGGTTTGGTTGAATCTCTTCTCCTTAAATGCTACTAGCTCCTAAGAGGAAATCCATGAATGAGAATAGTTTGGTCTCACCAACTAGAAATAAATGAAGAGAGATTAAGGAGAAGAATCCATACCTAAAAAGGGGAAGAAGCTCGAAATGAGAAAAAAATGAGAAAAGTCGGATTGGTGAGGTTTTATGGACTCAAATCCCGCCAGCTACAATGACACGCGATTATTCCCAAATGGCATTGTTGTCAGCCATAGTTGTCAAAGTTGTCGCGTCTCTGGATCACCCCCCGACATTCTTGTGCGACAATAACACCATGTCATAGTCTCAAGCAAGGTAGCCGTTAGCTTGGCGAGGCTAAGTTTGATTCCAATTCAGCTTGTTTCGCGGTCCTGCATTGTAGTAGGTGTCAAGTAGTATTGAGGCTAATTCGTAACCTTGGTGTATTACTTAATAAAATTCCGAGACCTTAGTGTATTACTTAATAAAAATCCGAGCGTTACATTTTAATGCGAATTATATTATTGTAATATTCTATAATTTATCATCCCATTACACTTTAAAAAACTAAACGTTTATTAATAGAACTCACCACTCTTATTTCACTTATTATACACAAATTTTGGTCATCAAAGAGTCGATAGTGAAATAATATATATATATATATATATATATATATATAGAGGAAGGTTCAAACGAGAATGACATCAATTTAAAAGAATACGAGAATGAATCTCAGCCAATCATCTCAGGCCAATCATATATGAGAATGACTTTTGTGTACAAAATCATATATGATTCATATAGTAAATCATATAGAAAACCACATGTGATTAACAACGTGCGCGACTTGCCCCGCGACCAGAGGGCGCGCGTGTCCTTTTTTTCATCAAAACTCGAATTGAATGGCTGAGATTGCTTCTCGTCTCCGTTACAAACTAGATAGTTTGTACAAACTATACAAACCAATCTCGACCATACAAGTAGATGATCGATGGTGTTGATTAACTCAGTTCCTAGATTTTCTCTTAACCACATTTGAAAACCACCTAAAAATTAGGAGATCGATAAACAAAATATAAACAAAATCAATGGTTAAGATTAGGTTTGTAGAGTTTGTACAATCTACCTGGTTTGCAATGGATATTTCCCCTATATATATATTAATTATCCAGCCCAATCAAAGACTGTAGTTAGGTTATAGGTTCAATGTAAGCTGGGCCGGGACAACGTCGGATTAGTGGGTTACCCATGGATACCCGATGCCGCCGAGAAAGTGTGTGTGCATGTATATATGTTCGTGTTAGTCGTTTCGATTAGGGGTGTGCATGGTTCGGTTTGGTTCGGTTTTGAGGTAAAACCGAAACCAAACCGAAAATTTCGGTTTTTAGAAAAACCAAAACCAAAACCAATCGGTTTTTTCGGTTTTTGGTTTTCGGTTTTAATTTCGGTTTTTGGTTCGGTTTTCGGTTTTTTATTCGGTTTTTGGTTTTTGGTTTTCGGATTTCAATTTTTTGTCCAAAAATCAAAATCCAACATCATCAATTCATGTTTATCACATCAGAATGTTTAAAGGATAGAGTTGGTGTTTTATAGAACTATGACTTCAATTTAATATTGACTAATTTACATTATTAATCGTTATCATCATCATAGTATGACTTCAATTTATTATTTGTTTCATCATTTTTTAATATAAATGTTTTCTATGTGATGTCAAGTCATTCATGGACTCGGGTAATTATGAGAAGGAGAATGCAAAGGGTAAAATTATTAATTCGTCGAAAACTAAAAGAAAATTTGCAGAGCACTGGAGATAAATAAGAACTCGTAAACAAGAAAATTATCAGAGAACTGGAGATAAATAAAAACTCAACAAAATCTTCCAGTATTTACTAAATAACTAAGGTAAAACTAAAAGAAGTATTTATTCGGTTCGGTTCGGTTTTTTTCGGTTTGGTTTTGAATCATAAAACCGAACCAAACCGAAAAAGTCGGTTTTTGAAATTTTAAAAACCAAAACCAATGGTTTTGGTATTGGTTCGGTTTTTTCGGTTTGGTTTTTTCGGTTTCGGTTTGGTTTCGCTTTTTTCCTGCTCACCCTTAGTTTCGATTCCCTTATGCCTTCCGAAAAATATGTATAGATAAAGATAAAGACGTGAGTTGGTCCAAATTCCAAAGATTACCGACAAAACATCCGTACACCCTTTTCCATGGTGTGCCTTAGCGGGTATGGATTCTATAAACGAAAATTGGATAGAAAGATCCTAAAAAAAACGTAAAAATAGCTGGTATTCCATTTCTTGAACAAAAATTAATGTAAAATGTATAATAATATTATACGAAAATATTAAAACCCCACTTACATTCAATTCAACAACTATTATCTATCAATAATCAAACTCATGAATTTCGAAATAATATTATATAATAAAAATAAAAAATTATAGATTCTGTAGAAAGTAGAAGCTTCAAAACGTCCATTTCCAGATCTTGATACGAAGATCAACTTCACATTTAGAATCAGAAACACTTGCAGCCACTGATGCTGATGATGATGAACTATTGGATAATTTTCCACCACCAGCTTTCGGAATTAAGCTATGAATTCGCTCACATTTGATCCTAATCCCGATCTTCTTGCTCGTAAACGATTCGAACTTAATCGTAGCTTCGGTATCAAGCAATATCTTCAACGGCAATCCCGATTTCTTCTTAAGATCCGACCTCATTCGATCCACCGTCTCTGTTTCGAGCAGCAGAGCGGTGCTGCTCAACGACGAACGGAGGATCGTGATGTTGTTCGGATTGCTGCTTAGCGAATTTCCGTACGATCCGTTCGCAATCTGCGTCCCATCTGATGACAAGCAAGTGATCGCGATCGGATCGTAGTAGAACACGATCTTTTTGTCATTCGGATTCTTTGCGGAAACCGTGAGGTTGAGGTGAGAGGTGAGGCGCGTGGTGCCGTCCGTAGCGGACGTCGTGAGGTTGAACTGCGAGATTTTGAGCGAGGCGACCGCGAACGTGGGCCGGTGCGGATGGTAGAGGAGGTAGAGGACGCAGCCGGAGATTGTGGCGAGGAGGAGGATGAGGATTAGGAAGAGAATTGACCAGAAGCAGCAGAGGCAGAAGCACCGGCGGAAGACGTGGCGGTGCTTTCGGTGATAAGTGTTCGGATTCGGGCGGTACGGGTGGCGGTTCGGGTTGTAGAGTTGCGATTTCATCGGCGGAAGTGGTAATTTAGGCTTTTCGGTGACGGCGGTGACCGCATTGGGCTTTGATGACGGATGAACTCTTTCCGTCATCGTTTAAGTTTATTTTTCGGTGCAGATTGTGGCGGCGGGTGGTGGCGGAGGGTGGTGGTGGTGAAAGGAAAGAATAAGAGATAAGAGATAAGAGATAAGAGAAAAAAGTTGAAGAGAATTAGAAATAGAGGAAGCAAGAGAAAAGCTTGAAGCTTATAAAAACGGAAATGTTTTTGGAGTTTTTCCACTTGTCTCCATCTCATTTGCCAAAGTATATGATTTAAATTTTAAGGTAACGTTCTTTTTTTGACTTCTTTCCATTTCATTATTGAATTGTGAATAAATAAATAAATGCTATCATTTTATTTTTTGGAAAAATTATGAAGTGTTTTTTAAATTATGTCAACTGTGAGTTGAATTTTTTAAATTTTTGTAACGGTACTTTTATAGATATGGTTTTTTAGTTGATGCTGATAAAATACATGACGATCGTTGAGTCATATTAATACCATTAAATACTTTATTATTATATTTAAAAAAAAAGTATGGACTGCTTTTTTGGGCTATTGTTTAATTAAAATTTATTAGGGTATAACTACTTATTTGGTCAAAGGTTTTTTCAATTATTTAAAAAAAATGTCACTTATCAATTATTACTTAATAACCATTTATAAAAAAACTGATAGCCTAGCCACTTCTTTGTTCACTTTTACACTATTTCATTAAACTTAGACTTGTTTGGGATTGTTCATTAAGGTTAGATTTGGATTGTTCTATAATGCTTATTAAGTTTGTTTGGATTAATTTATAACGCTTATAAAGCTACTGAATTGTTCTATAAACTCATTAATTTATTTGGATTGTTCATTTAAGTTGATTTTAGTTGTTATGAATAATGTTTTTAATAAAATAGTATCTTAAAAATCAGATTCATATGTTTGATAGTTTAAAAAAAAAAACAATCAATTTTATAAGATTTAGTGTCAGTCTTTAGTACCAGCATTTAAAATTCAGAAGTGGAAATAGATTCAGTCTTCAGCAACACTTAAAAACAAAGAACACCTAAATTATATCGTTGGTCCATATGCTTTGTTCAAAATATGGATGTCATCTTTCTTTCAAAGTAATCATACCGAATGTGCTTGTGGTCTACATTTTGTTTCATGCTAAATACGCGTCTCTAGCACTACTAAATATAATTTGTTAAATTTGGGGAATTTTAATAATTTTACCATTTTTTGTCTTTTTTTTTTCTTTTAATATTAAACTTCATTTTTGGTTCACACGTTTATCAGTTGAAAGGAAATTGTCTCTAGGCTTCAAAAACTCGGATTTATTTCTTCATGCTGTCATTTCATACCTATTCTGGTCCGTACTTCGAATGTTCTCGTAGGTCTGTAAGGCCATCCTTAGTGGGAACGGTATGGAAACGGTATGGAGGGCGGTACCGGTGGCTAGGGGTGTGCAAAACCCGAATAATCCGAAATCTGAACCCAAACCCGAACCGAAATTATGATGTTTGTGCAAAACCCGAATACCCCGAAATCCGAAAAACTGAAACCCGACATTTAAGTAGATATTTGGGTTTGATCTTTGGTCACCCGACCCCCCCGAAAACCCGAAATATATGTATATGTATTTTAAATATTATATAAATATATGTGTTTATTTAATTTTCTTTGTAAATTATAGTCGGTAGAAATGGTTTCTAATTTTTAACTTTACTATCGATTTCCTCGATCTCTCAATCAATTGAATTCCACATTAAAATCCATTAAATTTATATATCTTTTTGTATAATAATAATACCCGAACCCGACCGACATCAACCTGAAACCCGACCACCCCAAACCCGAAGCAATCCGAAATCCGAAACATAAAGTTCGGATCTTGATTTTCATATCCGAAATCCGATCGGGTTTTTGATTCTCAAACCCGAACCCGCCTGACCCGCCCGATGCACACCCCTACCGATGGTAACACCATCGAGGATGAATTGGTACCAAACAACAAGCAAGAAAAACGGCACCCCCATGCCGGTTGCCTACCCCACCCTCTCTCTCCTTTCTCCCTATCTCTCTCTTCTTTCTCTCTCTTCTTTTTTTTCTTTTTTTTATTAATTATTTAGATTGGTATTAGAGTCAAGACTATTGTGGATGAATTGGTAAGGTGTTGGTAAGACAATGGAAAGTTGATGTGGCACTAAGGTGTCAGTTGGTACCATTGGCAAGAGGCATGACCATTGTGGATGGTCTAATAGGAGTGTTCTTTTGGTAAGTCTCGGAGTTGGACTGATTTGGTCTGTAATTCGGGGTCGTTTGTCCACCCATTTTGAACTAACGTCTTGCTAGTTTTTTAATGTCGTTCATTTTTTTATTATATTTATAATTTTATAAATTATTTATAAAAAATATAATTCAACTTCACTACTGTAGGGAATAAACAGTAGCGAACAATATAGATATGCTTTAAATCTCTGAAAGGCGTGTGAACACTTTCAGATCGAATCAATTCGGTGGTTCTTCCGAATTATTCAATTGGATACAATCCAGAGATCGAGAATTTTCTGTATGTTGTGTATGAGATAATTTTCGACCCTAGCCAGGGGCGCTGCCCCTTAGACCCCGCCAGGGGCTGCCGCCCCTTGGACCCCGCTACCAGGGGCGCTGCCCCCGGACACTCCTTCCTTAGGGGCTTCGCCCCTAAAATCATAATAAATTCAAGTAGGTATGCACTCCGCACCTCTAAGCCTAAATGATGTCTTATTATGATGCAATTGGTCAAACAAGTTAATCCAATTACACTAAAATATCCAACAACTACAAGTCCTACAAACTATAATCACATAGTAAAAGATTGCAAATTATTTCAAATCCAAGTCCCTCAAACTCCAACCAAAGGAGTGTTAGCCTAGTGGTAAGGCTTGGGCACTACATAGTGGTGAACCCGAGTTCGAGCCCTGGGGGACGCATTCTGGAGGTACGGGGGATTCGACCCCGGGCTGCATGCTTTAGCAGTCGGGCTTTGGCCCAAAATTGCCGAGGATTAGTCTGGGTCCAATGTGGCCTGGGATACCTCTTCCAGAAAAAAAGTCCCTCAAACTCCAGATCTCTTCATGAAATTCAAATTTCTCAAAACCGTTCTATTATACCAAACGCACATTAAGTTTTACCATTAATTCATTAAATATTTCAGCGGTACATGGTTGTCCATCATTCTTGTTTAACACCATCTTTACACAAGAAATAAGTTTGATGTACTTGAATGGCTTGATTGTTCTTTTGTTATAGAAGGGAACACAACAATTGCCACAAAAAAGGATTTCCTAAAATGGGAATAAATTTTATGTCAATCAAAAAAGTGAAAAGAAAATCGTCCAACAATTAAAACATAAGCAACAAGTTATAGAAATGCACTTAATGCTAACATATTTATTGGCATACCACGATTTGAATGACAATTAGGCATTCATTATGGTAACCTATCAACCAATAAATCCTATCGCTACATCAATTTTCTACTATCTTACTCAAACCAAACCAAACCAAACTATCCACTATACCCAATCCAATTTACACACATATTAAATAATTAATAAAAAAAAAAGAAAATAAGAGAGAGAAAGAAGAGAGAGAGAGAGGGGAGGGGGGGGGGTAGGGGGTGGGGGTGGGTTTGCCGCTTGGCATGGAGAAGCCGAATGCCAAGTCGATTCTCCAACCCGGTTCATCCACCGTGGTGTACCCAATTAAGCTGATGAAGCCGATGCACAACCCGACGCCTTCGGGTTGTGCATAGCGGATGATCTTAGTCTTATATATGAACTAGTGGGCCGCACCGCGCGTTGCGCGGTGTTTAGAAAATAACATAAAAGATTATTTATTAGTTATATTTAATAAGTTATATTTGTGTTTTATATGTAAATATGTCTTAGTTTATATGATAAATAAATGAATGACAATGACAATTAACATGGTTGTAGTTTGAGTGATTATATAGTTGATTTCGATTGTATTGGCTTATAGATTAGTCGTAAATGGAAAATATTGGATCATTAAAATAAGAATAACATTGAAAGTGTAAAATACTGATATGAAAGACTTAAAAAAACGAAATGAAACTATATGACATAAAGTCCACTTTGCATAAACCAAGTCAATACCGGAATTAAAATGTGCAACTTGCATTATAAGTTAACTTCAATGTTCTGCATCTGAAAACAAAAATAATGAATGAATTATTTTTTTTGTAAAATAATGATTGAACAAAATAATTTAAGCGAGACATGTATTATGTGAATATAAATTTAAAGAATGTATAATAATTTTGATAGATTTGTACCTTTATTCAATTGGAATTAGTTGCAGAGATGGTGTTAAAGACTTCATGATAAACTATATTTTTTATCATGTTTCGTTCCTCTATTTCTTCATCAGCATTAAGTATCGTTAGTCCTTCACGTGATGTAACTCGAGATATAGCAACATATAGTTGCCCATGTGTAAAAACCTGTAAAATATGACGATGAATATGGTTGGTTATGGTAAATCATGTACGATAACAATTGTAAACAGGAATAAAGTTTAGAATTTACCTGTTTTGGGAGGAAAAGTCCAACATGTTTAAGTGATTGTCCTTGACTCTTATTTATTGTCATGGCGAAACATGGTGCTAACGGTAATTGGCGACGATTAAGCTTAAATGGCCATTTTGAGTCGTTTGGTGACATTATGATTCTTGGAATTGTAACATTCTTGCCAGTATGACTTCCAGAAATTATATCACCTCTAACGGACCATTTCCCAAGTAACGTCACAGTCAATCGCGTTCCATTGCATAACCCTTCCGTTTGATTGATGTTACGCAAAAGCATAACGGGAGCACCAACCTTGAGCTGAATGTCATGATTTGGTATCCCACTAAATCTCAAACTATTTAGAAATTCAGTTGGATAAAGGAGGTCTTCATCATTAGTTTGCACATTCCCCTTGCAAACATTGTCTGAACTAAGATATGTCCTTCCTTCTCCCGGTATCATGTCCATGATGCATTCATTCAATTCTTGCACCATATCATTTTTTGGAGTTAAAATAGCCCTTTCCATAAGATACGAAGGATTTTTGTAATTATCCAATAGTGAGGGATAAACTGCTTCAAGAATCGATTGGATCGAGTCCTCCGATTGTTTTAAGCAAATGTCTGAAGGAATGTTGAGCATTTCATCCTCAAAATTATCATAATACGATCCATCGCCTATTTTTAACATCCAATCATCGAATGCTTTAATGTCACAGACTTCTGAGGGGGACATATCTTTTTGTAATAGACGCATGTTTTGGTTAAGCTCGTAAACTCGAAACAATGGCCACAAATACGAAGAACTAAGCGACGCATTAACAATATCTAGTCTACTGGCATTTGGAATTACCGGCAAGATCTGGCGAAAATCACCACCACAAACAACCGTTAGACCACCAAATGGCCTTGATATGCTATCTTCATAACGGGTACTCAATATATCACGAAGGCTCTTGTCTAAAGCTTCAAAACAATATTTGTGAGTCATAGGAGCTTCATCCCAGATAATCAAACATGTTTTTTGAAGCAATTCAGCTAATTGTGTGCCATGACGAATCTCACACGTAGATTCCGCGGTTACATCTAAAGGTATACGAAACCTAGAATGAGCAGTCCTCCCGTTTGGCAATAACAATGCTGCGATACCTGAAGATGCTACAGGCAACACAATTTTCCCCTCAGATCTAAGCCTTGCAATAATTGTGTTCCAAAGGAATGTTTTCCCTGTTCCTCCTCGACCATGGATAAATATCAAGTGACCTCGATCTTCATAAACAGACTGCATAATTGCATCGTAAGACTTTTTTTGGCATTGGTTGAGCAACAAAAAATTGGTATCATGAACAACTCTTAAATCTTCACGATTGTAGTCGAGTTCTTCATTTACCAACCTATTTCGCAACTCGCGTAGTAAACTTTGATTTGGAAGTGGCATTCCATCAACTTCTTTCAAACTTTTCCCCATTTTCAACATGATTGACTCTATTTCAAACAAAGTATATGCTTCAATTTCCGCTGCAGTCAATTTCAAGTTGTTGACCTTGAACCGTTTGGCTTGCATGATAGCTATATCTTCAGAGAGTACTTCATAATGTGTATTCCATAAACGAAGAGCATCTGAAACCTGACAATGGGTTAAAATTGTCACAAACAAATGTCGTAACTCATACCCAGTTGCCCAACTTGATGCTTCTTCCAAACAATCAATCCATTCACTATCATCATCCAACAATCCACGTGCATAACATGCCCCCTTGTAAGTAGGATGTGTAAACCCATCTACTGTGCGTATGTCTTCGAATGAAGTGCATCCTTTGACTAAGTTTAATAGCATCCGCATATAAAACCTTTCTCCAGCAGATGGATGGGTGAAGTACATCCTACCGATTGATATGCCCTTTTTGCGTCTAGTCCACACCTTGTCTTCAGACTTCCAAACCCATTTCGTCGGGAATGCTGAATAAGTCAGTTGTCGAGCGTCTTCATATTTTCGATTGGTCTCAAACCATTCGGTGAGCTTAGTTTTTCCAACACCCGGTCTTGCAATAACCGCCTCAAGATTGGTGTTCTCTTTAAAGGTTACCGTATGTTCACCTGGTAGATGAAAAGGCAACCGCTCAACTGACGGATATCTGTAATGGATATCAAACTGGAAGATACGCCAACATGCTTCAGATGCAGATATATATCTACAATCCAAAAATGCTTTTATTTCATCTCTTTCAAGAGTTGTATCTGTCGACTGAAATGTAGCGATTGCTCTATCTGACCCTTTGTGAATATATTTAAAGAGATATTTCACTGCTCTTGAATGATTGCAAACTTCGACATTGATGTGGGCATCAAACTTGACAATCAAATTTCTGTTGTGAGGAACAACATACCTGTTGTCTAGTTGATGATTATTTTTGGTAACATAAGCACCTGTATCTCTTCTTCTGTATATTGGAAATCCATCTGAGTCGACCGATGTTTGTCCAATAAATTTCTTTGGGTAATTTTTTGAACACATACCTTGCACCATACATGGAGATGACGGATAAAGATCTCCACATGGACCATGAATCATAAATTTATTCACGGCGTTAAAACCATCAGGATCAGCACATGCATCAGGAATTTCTGCATTAATGATTCTATCAATATGCTCAGGCGACGGGTTTTTGGAATTGGAATCCAAAAATAATAATATATGTGCATGTGGCAAGCCTCTCTTTTGGAACTCGATTGTATAAATACCTGAAATAAAATGAAACATCAATTACTTACTAATGGCATGGACAGTTCTAATGAAAAATATGTATTTATGTTATTGAACTTACACGCAATTATGCCACCAAAAATCTTGGTAGTTTTCATGTCTAGCATCAATTGTTTGAGTTTAATCTCAAACACTCTGCACACAATGTCCACTCTATTTGGATCATCATGTTGTTGGATCATGTTAAGTGCTTCGGTTATCTCTGGCCATTTTGGGTTGCATGTAAATGTGAGAAATAAATCTGGATATCCAGCCCACTTACAAAGTGCCATAGCGTCTTGGTAATTTTGGATTCTGTATCGAGGGCCACCGGTATGAGTTGATGGTAATATAATTGATTTACCCAATTTTTTACCATCGGTATCTCCGCGGTGTACAGCATCCATTAATCCACAATATAGGTCGGTTCGTAACTGTTCTTGATTGTTACGTATCCACCTAAAACGACTTTCTTCAATGGCCATGTAAGCATCTACAATATATTGTTGGAGTAATCGTCCAGAGTATAGCAGAGTGTGGCCTTCATCTACCCTTTGTTGCAATCTAAAGCAATAGTATTGTCTCATCGTGACAAACTGTCTTTTGGTGGAAGTCCCATTCATTTTATGTAATTGAATATTTTCTCGATACCCATCCTCCCCGTAAGGGTGTATCAAAGGGTACGTCATGGACATGAAACTTGGGTGTAGATCTGTGATGCGTTGAAGACCATTTGTACGATGTTCCACAATAATATCACGCTCAAAATTGTCTTCACTCAGATCACCAACTATTAAACCAGCAACTTCGTCAGCGGTTGGCATATTATATTGGCGACCATCTCTTTTACGATTTCTGATAATTCGTAAACGAAAAGCAGAGTCGGGATCTGAACGATATCGATCTCTAGCCATGCGAAATGACTTTACTAAAACGTTGTGTTCTTCCAACATTTTAGATAATTCTTGTAGTATTTCTGGATTGAGATCGTTATGTCCAAAATCCCTTTGCATTGCGTTCATCCTGTTGCTCATTTCATTCTCGGTGTCATAGATATAGAGTTGGGCAAATTGAGGCTTTTTGCCACTTACAGGCAACAAAGATCCAATTCGATGTATGTTTTGTCCACTGACTCTATAGACATATGGTCCTTTGCCTTGATTGATAGTAGAATCAATTCGGCATCCAAGTGATGTCAATGCAAACATAGAATTATATGTTCGTATTTCTCTACGAAAAGCCTCCCCTTTATTTCCAGATGTGGGGTCGAGAAGATTTTGGAGCATCCTTGGCGGTTGTGGAAGGAATGGCAATTTTACACGACCTTCTGAACAGCAAAACATGAATGTTGGATCGGACCACAATGTTTGCATCTATGATTGGGCTTCCCAAAATTCCATGGAGTCGCAAGTGGCACTAATAGTTTAAAATTCATGTAGTTTAAAATTAGTATTGATTTATAAGACGATAAGAAATGATTAAAACAAAACATAATAACATTATTTACCTTGGTCCTTGGATTTGTTACGACGGATGTAATTGTGGGCACTTGTATTTAAGAGCGTTGAACCAGACGACGGACCTGTATTATAGTAAAGATACATGAATTGTGTATCTTAAAATTGTACAATGTATAGATAAATAATTATCAAATTAGTTTTTGTGCAAGCACCTGCTTCATTGTGATGTATCGGATTTGTAGATATATTTATGTTATCATCACGAATTGGCCTTTCTCTAATCATATTGAATTGTTTTCCTGTATGTTCACATAAAGCAATTAGAAGAGTTAATTATACTATGCAACAATATCAAGGAATATAGAAATTATAGTGTATTCATAATGCCAAGTAAAAAGTTTATCTTTAAAAAGTTACATACCATTCAACTTCCAATGTAAGAGCACATTTGTAATAAACGTGTTCGTATACGCAAATTTCATATGTGGACGGTTGTTAAATCGCTTATTAATGATGGAAATTTTTCGTTGAAATCTTGTATGCTTGCATATCCCTCTTCTTAAAATATCCAATCCGTGCACATATTGGTGCCCATCAGATAATCTAGTAGCACGTTTGAATGTCAACTTTTCTCGTCTTTGATAGCGTGCCATATATGCTAGGCGTCGTCGAGTATTACGTTCTTCATCAGGAAGATCCATTATAGGTTTAGCATACACTATGACAACATTTTATTTGATATATATCAGTCAAATTCAGTATGAATTAGATGACACTTAAAAAATCATTTATGAAGCATAAACTCAAGCGGCAATCCAAGAAAAAAATAAAAACATCCTTCTAGTGACTATATTATCTGAGGAGTGTATTTTGTATCTAATGGTTAAAAGAAGATGTCACCTTAATGTTAGCCACCTATATCTCCTGTGAATTTCATTGTACTGACTTTAACTTTTTTTCATTTACTTTAAAAAATGTTTTTTTTAAATGTACAACTTATGTTTAGCGTTATGTAAAAATAGTATAATAAAGTATGTATTCCAAAAAAATATTTCGGTCAATCAATATAGTATGAGCATTTTTATTGTATCAAAAAGAGTATAATAAAGGCTATGGGAAATTACATAATGAATGATATAACATGAAATAAATGTAATTTATATAATAGTGCACCCCTAATTGAAACATTAATGAAATTGGAATATTCGTGTCTATTTGAAACTATCAAAAAGTGAATACTGAGAATTTAAATAATAAAATCAACTAATAGTTATTACCCTGGTAATAAGGAATGTTTTATGTATCAAAAAAAAAAAAAAATTTCGTTCAATCAATATAGTATGAGCATTTTTATTGTATCAAAAAGAGTATAATAAAGGCTATGGGAAATTACATAATGAATGATATAACATGAAATAAATGTAATTTATATAATAGTGCATCCCTAATTGAAACATTAATGAAATTGGAATATTCGTGTCTATTTGAAAGTATCAAAAAGTGAATACTGAGAATTTAAATAATAAAATCAACTAATAGTTATTACCTTGATAATAAGGAATGTTTTAATTTTTTGTCCTTGTTTGTCCTTGTTTACATCAATTGTGGTTCGATGCTCACCCCTAATGTGCCATCTATTAGGTGATTGTGATGCAAATCCAGGGGGAGTAAATTGTTTGTGTTTTACGTGTGTGTATATGAGTGTGTGCATGTTTTGTGTATCATAAAATTAATTGTTTAAAGTTGCCTGGGAATAATACATACCTCGATGGAGAGACGGAGATTGTTGGATGATCGTGATAATCTAAGATCGAGATCGGAAGAAGGGAGCAAGACTCCAACGAACGGCGACGGAAAGAAGGCAGCAGGTTGTAACAATCGAAGATGGAAAGAGAGTAGTAAGTCTAAGAATGGGATTATTGTAATGATAGGAGGGGGGAGAAAGATGTGAGATATTTTAAAGGTTTATTGGAATTTAATTATAATATATGCCTATATATACATATGCTAATTAATTCTAATAAATGATCTTTAATTTTAATTATAAGAATTAAAAGTTCAAAAATAAACTCCAATTACCCTTTATTTGATGCCATAATTGGTTTTTAATTGTCTTAATATCTTTTAAACGTACAATAGTGATGATATTTTATTGGAATTTAATTATAATTTATGCCAATATATAAATAATGCTAATTAATTCTAATAAATGATGTTTAATTTTAATTATAAGAATTAAAAGTTCAAAAATAAACTCCAATTACCCTTTATTTGATGCCATAATTGGTTTTTAATTGTCTTAATATCTTTTAAACGTACAATAGTGATGATATTTTGTAATAATGGTGATGCATCACATATGATTTATGAGAATTAATGGTGAACACGACGATTAACCTTCACTACTTGCATGACATTTTTTTGTGTTTGTTGGCAAGACAATAGGAAAATGCATCATGTGCCTTCTATTAGGTGATTGTCATGCAAATCTTTTTTAGATTTAGATAATTAAAAAAGATATTGTAAGAATAAGAATAGTGTGTAAATTGTGTAAATTGTACGTGCTCTAAGTGTGGGTATATATGAGTGTGTGCATGTACTGCGTATCATAAAATTTGTTGTTTAAAGTTGCTTGGGAATAATACATATTTCGATGGAGATAGGTAGATGGTTGGATGATCGTGATGATAGTAAGACTGCAACGAACAAAGACGGAAGGAAGGCAGCAAGGATGTAACAATCGAAGATTGGAAAAGAGCAGCAAGACTAAGAACACAATTAGTGTAATGATAGGAGACGATAGAAGGATGAGAGATATTTAATTATAATGTTTCTTAATTCTTTTCAACATTTTAATTATATGTTGAGATACAAAATTGAAAATGTTAAATATTTTATAATATACAAAATTGTGAAATCCACGGTTTTGATGTTTTTGAATGTGAAGAGGGTAAAATAAATGTTTTTAAATGTTAAATACTATGAAAGTTAAAAGCTAATTAGATTGTTAAGTACATAAATATTTAGGGATAGAATAGTCTCTAAGTTGTTTGATATTTTAATTTTTTTTTAAAAATGAGAAAACTTTTATAAGCAAATATATAAGATTGATGGTAAAACCTTGTTTGTTGGAATGAAATTAAAAAAAAAAAATTTCATATTATTTGTATGAGGAAATCAATTATATATCAATTGGAAGAATATTTTGGTGATTGATCGTGTTTGAACTTATGTGTTAATATATGTTCTTAATCGGCTAATGTTGATAGTG
Organism: Centaurea solstitialis; assembly: GCA_030169165.1. Lineage (NCBI taxonomy): Eukaryota > Viridiplantae > Streptophyta > Magnoliopsida > Asterales > Asteraceae > Centaurea > Centaurea solstitialis. The sequence continues at coordinate 20,977,308 of CM058042.1, forward strand.
AAGGCACCTTAAACGTGTCAACAAAGATTTCAGTTTCACTTGTTAAAATTCCACATTGTAAGTTCAATTTTACAATTTTATATAATAATAAGTTACGTGCCTTTATATTCCTTTGTAAATTAATGTTTACATATTTTCTAATATATATTACTTCATTTTTTCACTTTAAGAAAATAAAGGTACATGTGTGAATGAGCATGTGTTCCAACCACGACATACCAACATGATGTCGTTAGTAAAACATGCGCCTCCTTCAACCACATAAAAGACCAAAGCACAATTAAATAATAGAGTAAATTACGGATTTGGTCCCTGTGGTTTGATGGTTTTTATGGATTTGGTCCCTAAACTTCATTAATTATGGATTTGGTCCCTGTGGTTTACATTTTCTATTGGATTTGGTCCCTATGGCTAACGGTCGTTTAGTTTTTCCGTTACAATCAAGGGTAAATTCGTCTTTTTATCATTTAAGTTTACTTTAGCATTTTTTTAAATCACAAGGACCATATATGTAATTTATCCTAAGAAGATATTAGGGTTCTTCATAGTCATCTTCCAGATGCAAACAAACAAACTAATTGCAAACCACACCTTCCACTTCTTCATCCTCCCTACCACCGCCGCTCACTGCCGCCACCACCCACCGCCGCTCACTGCTACTCCACCACGACCCCCGCCACCACTACCGTACCTATCACCTACCACGTCCGCCACCACCGTCTGGGATTTTTTTGCCCAAAAACGCAGCCGCCGCCACCAGGGCACTACCCAACTGCTCGCTGGTGGTTCCGACGCGACCACCATCTCCGATGGTAGTCCCTCTCTCTCGAGCAACGTGGTTCTTCCTCAGATCTGACTACTACTCTCTCTCTCTCTCTCTCTTTTTCTTTCTTTATTTCAGATCTGGGTTCATGATGGGATCTGAGAAGGCTTGGTGGTGGTGGCGGCACTTGGTGTTGGTGGTGACGGCAGCGCGGTGTGGTGGCGGCGGCGGCAGCGCCGGTTATAAGATGTATATATTTGATGAATGCATTGTTGTTTGTGTTGTTGAAGTTTCTTCCCAGAAACGGAAAAGGGGTTACGATTTTTCGAGGGTTCTTTTAATGGGAATCCCGAATTTTGCAGGATTTGTGATTTGAAGGAACTCTCATATACACATATATATGAGTATCCTTGTGGTTTATTGATTTCTTTCAAAGTGATACCTTAACTTCCATAATTCAAAAAAAAGGTCTTTGTGATTCGGATTTTTGTTTTGATTTTGATTTAAATTTAGAGAAAGTTTGGATTTGTTTTATGTTTTGATTTGATTCAGATTCTGGATTTGTTTTAAGTAAATGGGGATTTGATTTGGTTTTATGTTTGACTCAACAAAAATCTGGATTTGATTTGATTTTATGTTTGATTCTTAAATCTGGATTTGTTTTTGGTTTTAAATGTTTTTGGGTTTAAATGTACTAAGGGAAGAAGATGAATACTCAAAGGGAAGAAGATGAAGACTCAAAGGGAAGAAGATGAATATGCAAACAAATAAAAAATCTAGAATTAATTTAAAAGGGTATAATAGTAATTTTGCCTAAAACTTAACAAAAAACTTAACAGATGTTAGCCATAGGGACTAGATCCAATAGAAAATGTAAACCACAGGGACCAAATCCATAATTAATGAAGTTTAGGGACCAAATCCATAAAAACCATCAAACCACAGGGACCAAATCCGTAATTTACTCTAAATAATATAAAGCTTTTGGATATTTGTAAATAAAACACTTATAATGTAATATTATTTGTAAACAAAACAACCTAATATAACCATCCAACATGTTGAAACAAAATTATTAAAAACTAAAACGAAGTTAAAAATATCCAAAAGCGGTTGATGTTTCATGCAACGACCAAAACCTTCGACATCACGGTTCAGGATCTTACACCGCCACCCTCATCATCAGATTCGTCATCCATGATGATCTTTCTTCGTTTTGTAGGCGAGATAGAGGCCAGACACTGTTGAGCTTCAATATCACCATCGACCTCATCAAGCAACGAAGCCGGAGCATCATTCTATTGAAATTCAAAGAGTTAATCAATTGTACCTTATTGGTTTGTACATTACCATCATGACGTCAAATGAAAAACAAAAAACTTTCACAATTGAGTTTGTAGCAACATTGTCAAATGTCATTATATAAGCAACTAACATTGTACACAACAAACACCAAGGATTATGTAATTTGTTTTCTTTATTATTGGTTGGTCAAAATGTTTCTACTTTCAGAAAAAAAAATTTGAAAATTCAACCAAGACAATGTCGTAAGCAATATTAAATTATTTACCTCAGTTGAAATTCCTTTGCTGATAGTGCCACTTGTGCTTGCACATGTTTTCTGTTTTGAATAAAAATCACACATAAGGTCAGTATAAACATAGACTACATAATCTTTATTGTTAAATATGAGCTAACCTTTTCTTGATAAGTAGACAGAAATCGTTTCTCGAGATCCTCAGTCGGTTCAAATACATTATGAACCGAAAATTGGTCACTTCCCCTTTTGATATTATAATCTGTCAGAACAATTTTGAATATGTATTTTTTACCACAAAGTTCAAGGATTTCACGGGGAAACTCATTAGAATTTGGATCACTTTTGTTGAGCAATTTAAGTGCTGATGAGTCCACCATTCGTTCAGCAAGCTTGTGAAGAATAACACATGTAGTCACACCGGTATCGTCTTTAACAACAAAATGCAGCTTGTACCTTAAAACCAAAAAAAAAATGGTATCAATTACATGGACCTTACAACATTGTAAAACTTAAAGTAACTGGACACTAACAACGTGAGAGTGACGTCTGATTCGATACCACAAGGGCCACATTTATAAAAACCATCAAGCGGTGTAACCCTTCTACAACACCCTTTGCAGGCCAAGTAAAACCAACCACAATGAGTCTCAAATTTGTCAATAACACCCATAATAGTTATAGAATACCCCTGCATTTAAAACATTGAACTATATAATTAGAAAAACTAATATAACACATCATTGTAGTTTGTTCAACCATGGAAAACTGATGGTAATATGCACCTTAGATTCATCTTTCCAGTCAGCCCTTAGCAATTGTTCAATGCTCATTCTATTATCAAACATTTTCTCTTCAACTGTTTTTGGTGCTACACACATGGTGTCCATTAGTTTCAACCGAGGACATACATGTGCAAACACACTCTCCAAAGACGACACATAGTTATCTTGAAGATTAAGGTATATCTTGCTTGCACTTGACGTTGAAAAATTGATCACACCTTGCAATATCACACAACAAAAAATATATATGTTATTGTTAACCACAGGAAAATATATAAATATACAAATAGGCAAGAATTAGATATACCTCGAAACCTTTTAATGCGTGTTGAGGTAACGATAATAATTATTGGGGGCTTCGCATTCTCAATTGGATGTTTGTCCATAAATTTTTCACCAAGTTCTCCCCACAATGTAACTTTGCAAGTGACCGAGCTGCAAAAAGATAAAAAATATATAGTATGGTTAAATTGTATATTCGGCTATAATTTTGGTATTAAAAATTGTAAATGTGTGTATGCATCAACAAACTTACTAATCCGTAACAATTTCCAAGTCCCTTTTTGTATAACCCCCACCAACAGTCTCCATATCACCGATTTCTGTTATGCACCCAATAATATCTACACATATACTTTATATTAGAACATTCGCTTGTAGAAGCAATAATAAACAAAATAAGAAAAATAACACAATAAATTCACAATTAAAAAACTTTAAAAACATCATACCTGTCAGAATAGTGTCATCATTTACCCGAGTGTTAACCGTCTTTTCCTTACCATATTCAAATCCGTGTAATGGTATTGAAGGTTCATTTTCTTCTACTCTTTTGACGGTTGTTAAAAGAGTAAAGATGATCTTGAACTCCGAATTGACAACCCTATAATCTCCAGAATTCCTAACAACCTTAAAGTTTTTCACGGAATACACCAAACCCTCCTTCAGTAAATGTTTGAACTTGGACACCAAATTCTTCCGGATGGTTGTAGCCATTAGGGTTCCCTGATATTAAAATGATAAATGAAGTAAGTGATCATAAAGATCCTACATAGAATCTATATATTATAAAAACGAATGAAGACCATTGCATCAATGAAAATAAATATTACAATACCAACGTACCATTTCATCAATAAAGACCATATCCAAGCTAATTAGGTCTCCATTTTTCTTTGAGTTTAAAGACTCCCACAAACGACAAACTCTTACCTTAATAGCCCAACTCTCATTATCTTCTCTCAAATCTCTTAAGTTTACAAACTCCATTTGGAAAACTAAGAATCTAGACAATGCTAAGTGAAGTCACCAATATGCCTATATATATATATTCAATCCACAAAGAGGTTGAATAATCATAATAATTGATCTTTAATTTTAATTATGAGAATTAAAAAGTTAAAAAAAAAAACCCCTATTACCATTTATTTGATGTAATAATTAGTCTTGAATTGTGTTAATGTCTTTTAAATTTAGAATGTCTTTTAAACTATCTAATGGGGTTAACATTAGAAGAAGATAAATGGACATAATTAATCCATGTAAAATATCAAACAATAACCAACTCATAATGGAGAGTTTAACAAACATCTATGCAAAAGTAAAAAACTACTCTAATTTGCAACCAAAAAGTTGAAATGTAGCCAATGTTTCACCATTGAAAACATTATTCACAATGCATAGATTTCTATGAAAGTTTATTAAATGATAGTATATATATATATAACCCCCTATATGTAATAGATGCAAAATGCACACATCAAGGAAAAAAAAGACACAGATGATACCCCTAGGTATATATCAAACAATAATTAAAAAACTGTTACAATAACCAACTCATAATGGAGAGTTTAGCAAACATCTATGCAAAAGTAAAAAAGTGCCTTAATTTGCAACAAAAAAATTGAAATGTAGCCACTGTTCCACTTGAACTATTAAATTTTCAGCATGAGACACCTTAGTAGGAAAATACATTTCAAAATGTAAACCTTTCACTGCATAACCATAAACCCACACATGAGAAACATAGATACGAAAAATAAATCCACCTAAAGTTTTCATTGATGCATTTCATCAAACACCTTATGTGCACAATCCCAACAACAACAATATTTAATCGCATCATCTCATACACATGTTTTGCTTGTATATAATCAAGAAATTAAAATAAAAATACATCAGATACTTCCTACATTGGATGATGTGGATGGGATAAAATCAAGGTCCATAGAAGCTGATGAAATTAATTCAATGTCATAAAAGACGAAGCCAAACATGTGGATTGGATAAAATCAACGTCCATAGAAGCTGATGAAATTAGAATGGGAAGAACCTGTGATTGAAATCCATAAGAAGAATTTGAAGTGTGTAACAAATGCAAAGATCAGAATCGATGAAAATACATCTGGTAGGTCGGCTATTGATTTGTAACAAAATACTCACTGAATAGTTCAAATTGGCAATTGGGGAAATCGTTGATTAATTTGAAGGAGCATTTGGAAAAAAGCAGGCGATGATGATATGAGGTATGCGATTTGGGTTTTAAACTATCTCCATTTGAATTTTTGAAATTAATGAGGTGGGGAAATTAATGTGAGGTTTTAAAGGAGAAAATTACGAAAATTGAGAAAAGAAATTAATGAGGTGGGGAAATTAATGTGAGGTGGGGGTCTTTTTTAAAGGAAAAAATTAGGAAAATTGAGAAAAAAGGAAGCATGAAATCCTGATGCGTAGAGGTGCCACGTGGATGTTGAAGATCCTACTTTTATATATATATAGATTCTTCCAAAGTAATGTCGCCATCTTCCTTTAATTCATTGGTATAGTAAAAACAACTACCATATAATTAAAAATCTTTTTCATAAAAATGTTGAAAGTTATTTCTCACTTCAGAAAAGCGAGTGTGAATGGAGAATACAAGCAAAAGGGCAAGAAGCCAAGAATACACCGATGGCCGTCTTGATACAACTAAGGCTGTGTTTGGCAAAAATAAACTAGCTTATAAGCTAGTGCATCCAAACATGTACTAGAAGCTAGCTTTTTGAAACGATACTTTGAGTAGCTTATGAGGAGCTTATTGTAGCTTTTTCCAATTATACCCATATTAATATTAATTATTAAATTCAAAAATACCCTTTTAGTCATTACATATTCATAAGCTAGTTTTTGCCAAACATAATTTGTTCATAAGCTAGCTTATCAACCACTAGCAAGCTTATCAATCAACAGCTAGCTTATCAGCTATCAACTAGCTTATCAACTACGTTTGCCAAACATAGCCTAATAATCTCCATCTCAATGGAATGAAAAAGACTTGACAAAATGTTAATTGTAACACCCGGAATTTTATGAAATCGAACTCGGTTGATAAAAGTGAATAATTGGGATTCAAATTAATATAACGCATTACCTTCCCAAGTTAATTATCAGCTCGTATTTAAGTTTATTTGTTGAGTCGAATGATCGAGTTATCAGTTTCGGGATAAGAAGGTAAATACCCGAATTAAGGAGGGGGTGTAGTGAAACTAGCTCACTAGCTAGTTATAACCCCTCACCCTTTCATTCTTTGTGTGTGTGTTATAGTGTGAAGAGAGAAAAGGGGAGAAAGAGAGAAAAGAGAAAAGAGAGAAAGGGAGGGTTTGGAAGAAGATTCGAGATCCGGAAGAAGAATCGAGCTTAGGAGGTGAAATCAATCCGTGAGGTGTCGTTAGAATCAAGCTCCTTACGAAAGGTACAGTTTATTTCGTGTTGATTTCGTGTTTTAGTTGAGTTTTGAGAATCTTGAAAACTAGGGTTTATATTTGGGGAAAATCATAGATCTTGATGATTTATCGGTGTTTTTCGAGTTTGGTTGTTAGTTTATCGTGTTAAATCATAGTAGGGTCGATTGTAATCATTCGTGGGGTGTTTTGGGAGTCGATATTGAGTTTTAGGTTGAGTTTGGTAAAGTTTTTCGAAGGAAATCGCGAAGTAGAAAACACAGCTAAAACCCCGCGACCTGGCCCGCGACCGGGGCAAGGTCGCGCAACTCCCTGCCCGGATTTTGAAGTTTTTCGTTTTCGTTCCTTTTCGAGTTTTGGCTTTGGGCTTTCCCTAAGGGTTATATTAGATGATGTTTGGAAGATTTTGGGGGCAATTGAGATAGTCTAGCCTAGCTCTAGACTAGTGTTTCGGTTGTGAAACATAAGTGTCATTTTGGTGGCTTATTGATGTATACCATGATATGATTGTATAGGTACAATCGTGTGACGTGTTTAGCTATCTAATCCGTGTTGGATTGTGAAGAATACCAAGGTGAGTTGCTAAAACTATTTTGTTAAAACTGAGAGCACATCATCTTGTTGATTTACATGTCTTGCCTGGTTGTTGTGATTAAACATGATAAAGGATGAAATGCCTAAAATGTTAGGTTTAAGGATTGCTATGAAATGAATGATTAACGATGCTTGTATGAATGGCTTGACTTGGAGTATCGTATACATGAAATAGATTATCGCATGCTACTAATGTATGAGTTGAATCTATGTGATTATATGATGAATGTATTTATGAGAAATACGTGTTATTATGTATGCCACGGAATTATGTAAAGGAATTGAATCCCGAACATGTTGGCTTATATGAAATGAATGAAGGGCTTGAGACCCTCGATCAATACCTATGAAAGGTTAAAGTAATGGTATGAGTCTTTCTAGACAGTACACACATGCCTCCGAAGGTGTCATGATAGAAATGGCATTGAGGTTGATTAAAATGTAAATAACATGGACGATCCAACGCAATGTGTCCACACCCAATAGTCTTGGGAGGTCCTGAAATAGGGACGCACCTATGTCGCCGGCTCTCGGGTGGCTCCGAGATGCGCGGGCCTCGGAAGGTGTCATAGTTGAAATGGCATCGAGGTATTGGGAAGCAACGAATGTAGGGGCATTGGTTGGTGGAAATGGGTCGCTCCCATTGTTTCCGAAGATAATAATAAACCGGTTTAACATGCTACTTTCGTTGTTAGTATGATATTGTATATTCGCATGCCTTAACATATTTTATATGCATAGTGTCATTTATACAACTCACTAGGCTCCTTTAGCCTAACACTTGCGTGGTGTCGATGTATCTCTCAGGTGATAGTGGCGCCGCTCCAAAGTAAATGCTTGGGTTTAGAGTGAGCTCGGGGAATCGTGTGAAAAGATCGGTCATCTAGACTGCGAGCTGATAATAAATACCGATAACCTATTGTAGTCTTTTCCTTATTAGGAATTAGACTTGTTGGCGATTATATCGCTTCATTGAAATTGCAAACATTGTAATTGTACACTACTTATACCCCCGTTTTTGGGAAGAGCTCACGCTTTGGCGTATATTTGTATTAACACCTTTCGTAAATGAAGGTTTTTGTTTGCTCCAATTTTTGGGGTGTTACAAGTTGGTATCAGAGCTTTAGTTTAAGCGAACTAGGTGTTGACCGTAGAATACCTAGACTTAAACTTAGTGCACTAGTAATCATGTCACCTACCTTGGGTAAAGTCTTAGGTGGGGAGAGCGCTAGGGATATGAAAATACATGAGTCGAGAAATTGCGTCGATAGAGGCAGAGAGTCTCGTGTACGGTCTATTCATAAAGCACTTAGCTACTGGTTTATGAATGTATCGTCATTTGAGTATTCTTGGTTACTATCGATGTAATGATTGATAAATGTTGGTACGTATGGTAGTGTATTCTCACTTTTCTTGATTTCCTTGTGATAGGATAATTGCTCGGTCATAAAGGACCCTTAGTTATGATGGGTCTTTATGTGAAGCTCTCGTTTTGATGATTGATGTGAAAGCGGACTGAGTGCGTTGACTCGAGTTCGAATTAGCGGTAAGGGAAAATATGTAGGATTGGAAGGCATATTCCGGAAAATATTACTTCGGTAATTCGTGTGGATATTGGAAGTGGGTGAAATAGATAAAACTTATGTATCGAACGTTATCGAGGAATCATGTAGTATGACATGCAAGTAAGCTATGATGAGCTAAGCTTAAAATCGACTTAATCGTGAAGAGAGTGATCATTAGGAATAGGAATATTCCTTCATGTGATAGAATCTGTTTAAGTTACTGGGATGAATTGTTAATTTGTAAACAAGGCTATATTTTAGAAAGCCTCTCTCTTACAGTAGTCGTGCCAATTACCTAGATTTAAAAGAAGAGGGTCGTAAGGGGAATTGCATAGCTTTAACCTAAGATCGAATATAGAGAGAAAAGAAGTCGACTCGTAACTGACCTGAGGTCGAACGGTTAGTTGAGTAAGACCCATACTCTGAAATGGTATGCGGTGAGAACATGTGGAGACACCCTAGGCAATATCGAGGATAGAAGTATAAGATCCAGTCTCAGGCATGAATCTATCAATGTAAGGCTTGAAATGGGTTATCTATCACGATATAAAGGACTTGCACTTAGATGAGGTCGCTTAGATGGTTGTGAAACACCGATAGTAATGTATGAGGAATGTAAGTGGATGACTTTGGCGGAATAGGTGGCCTACGAATTATGTAGAGTTGTTATGAAATGTGGTCGTTTTATCACGTGAATTTTTCCAAATTGATTCGCAAAATGGCGTATGTGCCAAAACAATGTTCTTCCAAAATGTTGTGTGTCCCGTAAAGTTATTTTCTAAACAAACGATAGTCGAGTGTTACCGGGTGCGTATGTTGAATGGATTTTGATATAATAATCAAATATGAGATTTTCGAGATGACTTGATTTACAAGAATTATAAATACGTTTTCACATGAGTTATAGCTTAAACGAGATTTATAAAAGTGTGGACCCATTTGGGTAACTGCTTTGCTAAACTGTGTTGGGATTTTTGGGTCAAATGACCTCGTGGGTTACATCCACATTAATGGAGTGAAGAATATAAAATTATTTTAAGACCGTCAATTTTGGGTCTATTGAGTTTAGAGCTAGTGCTCGGTTTTGATTATAAGAACTCGGGGAACGAGTCTCGAATTCTTAAATAGCTCGATTATGAGCCTTGATTTTTAAAGGGTTCGATTTTGAATTTGATTTCTAAAATAGCTCGATTATGAGCTTTGATTTTAAAGGACTCGGTTATGAACTTGTTTCTAGAATAGCTCGGTTGTGAGCTTGGATTTCTAAACAGCTCAGTTACGAGCTTTGATTTTAATAGTTTGACTATAAGCTTCGATTTTAAATAGCTCAGTTATGAGCTTTGGATTCTAAAATAACGAAGTAGTAAGCTTGGATTATTATTTGCACGGCGATGAACTTTAGGACTTGGTTGCGTTTGATGCTTTTACGCTTAAGTCAATCGTGGTTGTTGGGACTACTAGGTGTCGCAAGGTTTTGTTGGGAACCCGTGTCGCACGACGGTTAGCTGGTTAGTGGTCACTAAGAGGGCTAAACCTGAGAGGTCCACTATGGTTGACAGTCATGTTATGGACCTCTTATTATGAGGGTTGAATTTCGATGAGTAGCCTTAAGTGTGCAAATTCGAATTGGATTTTCTTTAAGTAGCTCCGAATATTTTTTTAGCTTTAGGAGTGCGACTCATAGTTGTTTGGCACGAAACCATTTGTCTTTTGGTAAGACTAGTTGGGGGTCATAGCAAGCACTTAGAGCTTTGGGGTTGAAGTGTTGTACGATTAATATGGTATAAGTTATGTATTCTATGTGCCTTCACACTCTCTGAGAATATGCGTCATGCCGTTGTTGTCAAGTCTTTGTGCAAAATACATGTGTGCTTGTATCCGATTGTGTGCTTGCGATAAATGTTTACCCTGCATAATTTTGGAGTTATCGAATTCCTTGATGTACTAAAATTTTGGTTGAAGATCGATGCCCATGTGCGGACTGATTGTATGTTATCCTTCAATGTGTTACATGAATTAATTTGGTTCTACCTTTTATGAGCATGCTATTATATAGTGGAGTAACACTTGGAAAATTGGACGGAGTAGTGTTGTGCTCGTTGTGGTTCGAAACTAGATTACATAGGGATTTAGTTTCGTGTCCCTCTCACATACGAGAATGTTGTTGGGGAGCACCGTATTGCCCATGATCACGAGAAGAAGGGTGGTCCGATAGGAGACCCTCATCTAGAAGGAAAAATGTTGTTAACTAGGAAAGACATAGTTAAATGTGTGTATATTTATATATCGTGACTCTAAGGTTCAATAAAGAATTTAGTAGTACACTGGTGGTATAGATGAGGAAATATTCTCCCTGCGGGTCTAAGGATCGAGAAAATGTTATCAGTGGTACCATATTTGGTGATTATGTGATGCATGATAATGACTTTATGCGTAGACCGAGAGGTGCATGTTGACAGTGTATTAATATTGCCATATAGGAAGAACCTTTTTGTGAGTATAAAGGTGATTTTGAAGACGTGACTTATCATTGAATGATGTGAAGTAGAAATTTGTGGTGGATATGATGGCGTGATACGCCAGACTAAGCATGAAACTTAGGATATGATGACAAGTATTGATGGGGACAAGTAGTGGACTTGTATTACTTAATCAAGATGAATTTGGGGAAGAATTCGTACTTAGCAATTCAGGATTTAGACCCCTAAGGCAAAGTTAGAATTGCGTAAGTGATTGGATAATTAGAAGGGCTATGATAGTGCGGATGAGGAAATTTATGGAGTTAGTAGAATTTAACGATTTGCTACGTTAAGAAACTTATCTTCCTTATGGTATCCATAGACGAGTAGATAGCATTTTCGAATCCCTTTGAGAGTTAATGTCGACGGCTAGGCACCGTTAGTGAGAGTATGGAGACGTTACTTGGTAGTAAGGTGACTATTAGCCGAGTGATCGACTTTAATAGGAGGCGAATGATGTAAAATACATTGAATAATAGACTCTAGTCGACTTGGTTTGGTTAAGTGGTACAAGAGCTAAGATTTGCGTATTTTAGTGATATTATCCTTATAAACGCGTCATGTTTCGGAGGATAGGCGTAAAATAGTGACTTGTGATGTTTTGATGAGCTACCCTTAAGTTAGAAGGTTATATCAGTGCTTTCCTTGGATACATAATTGAGACTAGTGTTAGTCTAACCGACTGGTATGGAGAGAGAGCATGAGTGTTTAATTTTGGGAACTGATTGAACGAAGTTGTCTTTGTGATTCGGAAGAGATTAGGAATTTCGGGGACGAAATTCTATTTAGGTGGGGAGGATTGTAACACCCGGAATTTTATGAAATCGAACTCGGTTGATAAAAGTGAATAATTGGGATTCAAATTAATATAACGCATTACCTTCCCAAGTTAATTATCAGCTCGTATTTAAGTTTATTTGTTGAGTCGAATGATCGAGTTATCAGTTTCGGGATAAGAAGGTAAATACCCGAATTAAGGAGGGGGTGTAGTGAAACTAGCTCACTAGCTAGTTATAACCCCTCACCCTTTCATTCTTTGTGTGTGTGTTATAGTGTGAAGAGAGAAAAGGGAGAAAAGAGAGAAAAGAGAGAAAGGGAGGGTTTGGAAGAAGATTCGAGATCCGGAGGAAGAATCGAGCTTAGGAGGTGAAATCAATCCGTGAGGTGTCGTTAGAATCAAGCTCCTTACGAAAGGTACAGTTTATTTCGTGTTGATTTCGTGTTTTAGTTGAGTTTTGAGAATCTTGAAAACTAGGGTTTATATTTGGGGAAAATCATAGATCTTGATGATTTATCGGTGTTTTTCGAGTTTGGTTGTTAGTTTATCGTGTTAAATCATAGTAGGGTCGATTGTAATCATTCGTGGGGTGTTTTGGGAGTCGATATTGAGTTTTGGGTTGAGTTTGGTAAAGTTTTTCGAAGGAAATCGCGAAGTAGAAAACACAGCTAAAACCCCGCGACCTGGCCCGCGACCGGGGCAAGGTCGCGCAACTCCCTGCCCGGATTTTGAAGTTTTTCGTTTTCGTTCCTTTTCGAGTTTTGGCTTTGGGCTTTCCCTAAGGGTTAATTAGATGATGTTTGGAAGATTTTGGGGGCAATTGAGATAGTCTAGCCTAGCTCTAGACTAGTGTTTCGGTTGTGAAACATAAGTGTCATTTTGGTGGCTTATTGATGTATACCATGATATGATTGTATAGGTACAATCGTGTGACGTGTTTAGCTATCTAATCCGTGTTGGATTGTGAAGAATACCAAGGTGAGTTGCTAAAACTATTTTGTTAAAACTGAGAGCACATCATCTTGTTGATTTACATGTCTTGCCTGGTTGTTGTGATTAAACATGATAAAGGATGAAATGCCTAAAATGTTAGGTTTAAGGATTGCTATGAAATGAATGATTAACGATGCTTGTATGAATGGCTTGACTTGGAGTATCGTATACATGAAATAGATTATCGCATGCTACTAATGTATGAGTTGAATCTATGTGATTATATGATGAATGTATTTATGAGAAATACGTGTTATTATGTATGCCACGGAATTATGTAAAGGAATTGAATCCCGAACATGTTGGCTTATATGAAATGAATGAAGGGCTTGAGACCCTCGATCAATACCTATGAAAGGTTAAAGTAATGGTATGAGTCTTTCTAGACAGTACACACATGCCTCCGAAGGTGTCATGATAGAAATGGCATTGAGGTTGATTAAAATGTAAATAACATGGACGATCCAACGCAATGTGTCCACACCCAATAGTCTTGGGAGGTCCTGAAATAGGGACGCACCTATGTCGCCGGCTCTCGGGTGGCTCCGAGATGCGCGGGCCTCGGAAGGTGTCATAGTTGAAATGGCATCGAGGTATTGGGAAGCAACGAATGTAGGGGCATTGGTTGGTGGAAATGGGTCGCTCCCATTGTTTCCGAAGATAATAATAAACCGGTTTAACATGCTACTTTCGTTGTTAGTATGATATTGTATATTCGCATGCCTTAACATATTTTATATGCATAGTGTCATTTATACAACTCACTAGGCTCCTTTAGCCTAACACTTGCGTGGTGTCGATGTATCTCTCAGGTGATAGTGGCGCCGCTCCAAAGTAAATGCTTGGGTTTAGAGTGAGCTCGGGGAATCGTGTGAAAAGATCGGTCATCTAGACTGCAAGCTGATAATAAATACCGATAACCTATTGTAGTCTTTTCCTTATTAGGAATTAGACTTGTTGGCGATTATATCGCTTCATTGAAATTGCAAACATTGTAATTGTACACTACTTATACCCCCGTTTTTGGGAAGAGCTCACGCTTTGGCGTATATTTGTATTAACACCTTTCGTAAATAAAGGTTTTTGTTTGCTCCAATTTTTGGGGTGTTACATTAATGTTAAAGGGTAATCATAAATAATATACAACTTTTAAGGCTCCTATTCCAAAGTAACATGTGCTAATACAACTGAGATGAAAGTTATCGATGGCCTTAATTTTAAACTTATTTAAACATCTTCAATAGTTTTTTAAAAATAGATAAAATGATGATTTTGTTTTCTATATTGTTCCAATAACTTTTCTATAAGACCATCCACGGTGGTTATGCTGGTTGTCAATGATATCAGTTGCCACCTCAGCGTCACATCAGTTTTCCACTATCTTACCAACACTTTACCAATCCTTACCAATTTATCCACAGTGGTCTTGACTCTCATACCAATCTAAATAATTAATATAAAAAAAAGCGAGAGATAGAGAAAAAGGAGAGAGAGGGTGGGGTGGGGTGGTCTACACTCTACACAACCGGCATGGCTATACCGATTTTCTTGCTTGACAATTAGTACCAATTCATCATCGGTGGTGTTGCCACCGGTACCAACACCTTGCCACTCCCTTGGCGCCACCCGCTACGGATGGTGTTCTCTAAAATAGAGAAAACAAGAGAAAACTCCAAGTTTAGAAAATTCTCTAAAACTTGGTTGGAGGTGAGAAAAATTATTATTTTATTTATTTCCGTCAATACCATTAAGTTGTTTTTACTTTATATATATATATATATATATATATATATATATATTAAATAAAATGCATTGGAATAATAAAATTATATAATATTTTAATAATATAATTAATGTTGAACTCTTTAAAATAGAGAATCTGTTGGAGTGAAATGTAATTTTATTTAGAGATTTTTATTTATAAATTCTCTATTTTAAAGAAATTATAGAAAACCTGTTGGAGATGCTCTAAAAATCATAAATGCCTACTTTTCTATGTGCATGTAAGACGGGTTAATATATAAATGTTAGATTATAAACATGCAATTCTCATTTTTAGCACTTTTTGTCCATAAATTCTTAATTTTAGCACATATTCTCATAAAGCACTTTTAGGAGTTACTCTTCCACTCTTGTATCATTGAAGACAAATAGTTCAAGAGGTAACATTGATTAAAATAGATAGATTTATGAGTTAAACAAGCAAACTAATGCAGGGAATAGTGAGGTTCTAGAAATGTTGACATTACCATTCTTTCTAAGGGTTGTTTGTTTTTAAAAAAACACCTTTTAAAATCTCATAAGTCTAAAAATTAAAGAGAAATTAATTAATATAGACAAAATAAATATCCCAAAAATAATTTTAGACAATCTCTTCCACCGGTGACAAATCTACCCACCGGACCGCTACCGCCGGCCGCTACCAGGCCATTTTGGGCCGCTCTCCGGCGAGAACGAAGCATTCCAAAATGGTAGCGGACCAAAATTGTTTGGGTAGCGGACCAAAATTGTTTGGGTAGCATTCCAAATGGTAGCGGACCAAAATTGTTTGGGTAGCGGACCAACCAAAATGGTAGCGGACCAAAATTGTTTGGGTAGCATTCCAAAATGGTAGCGGACCAAAATTGTTTGGAAAGCGGGTGGTGTGGGTAGCGAACCAAAATGGCCTGGTAGCGGCCCGGTGGGTAGATTTGTCACCGGTGGAAGAGATTGTCTAAAATTATTTTTGGGGTATCTATTTTGTCTATATTAATTAATTTCTCAAAATTTAAAGGCTTACAAGCTTAAGACTATTTATTTCATTTTTAAGAGAATATTTTATGGTCCTTTGAAATTTTAAAAAAAGACACCATCTACCTCTTATTTTTTAGATGTAAAATCAAACTTTAGAGTTTAGAACTCTTAAAAATTAAACGACACCTAAATGTTCATAAACAACAATAAGGCATACTACCAAAAAACAAACCATTAATTCTACCTACCTAATGGCACTAGCCAAAAGCTCTAGTGGGACACGTACCAATATTTCTTTAGCATACAATGAATACGAAAACAACCATAATTACTCTATAAATATTATGTAAAGAACCTCTTAATCTCACTAAGTGATAAATACTTGTGTCAAGAAGTTTTAAATGATCAAGCAATATAGCAAACAAATGGCCTAAATAACGTGCCATGTTGCTAAATATATAAGTCTCTTCATGTATTAGTTCCATTTTACTACACTAATTACTAATTCTGCTTTACAACTGTTAGGACATAAAATGTCCTTATATGTGAAAGTTTTATAAAGAATCATTTTAGTGTAAATAATAGAAAGGGAGGGCTTAAAGTGTAAAATAGTGTATAGATAGAGGGGCTAAAGTGTTGTAGTATATATAGAGATGGAATGACTTTAGAGAGGGTTATGAGAGTCGTCTAGAGTGTTAAGTGTGTGTAATTCAAGGTGTTTTGTACTTTCCACCATTGATGAATAAGATGATGACTTCATGATCTCTCTCACCTCTAATTGTTCTTGATTTCTTGTTCTAACAACAACAAAATAAATTACTAATATACAACTTCTTTTACACTTCAAACTTCAAAGGGAATTTCCTAATTCACGGTTAGATTTCAACGGCTCAAAATTCGGACAAGATTAAATTTAGAATGCATTAAAAATGGTATTTGGCTTCCGTGAGAATCATGGTGCAAATAACCTTTCAAATAAAGTTGAATACAATTATACCCTTGATGTGCAATTATATAATGAACAAAAAGCTCAATATCTTAACATACACTCAAATGACCTTAAAGATATAAGGTTATAATAGCGTTATCATCAATTAAATTAAAAAGCAACTAGTGATACTTTAACGGATAGAGGAATAACAGGAAAAAAGCTCCTAAAAGATCAAAAACATGAAACAAACCCGTTTTCAACTTTTTTGAACATGATTCTCCCTACTAATAACTGCCTTAATTATACTTATTTTCTCTACAAAAACTGAAGAATAAAGACAAAAAAACAACACACGAGTGAGTTCAAAAACACTTCAATTGATGGCATTAAGATGAACAAAGGAGTTTAGACATCAAGCAGATTCAAATCCCTTTCTTTAATCAATAGCATTTTATAAAAACAACAACTTACCTTCCATGTAGAACATCTATATATATATTAAAAGAAGGTTTGTGCTGAGTCATCAAAATCAAATTGAGTGATTTGATTGGTTAATTAAACAAAATCTATCAAATGATGATGTCATAATTTATTTTCTATTTTTTTTTTGTTTTTTCAAGCCATATTAATACCTATAAATACATAACTAATAAATATGGATAGAATATTTTCCAAAATTCACCTACCTAAATTTACATTTTCTATCCTTAAAATTATTTGATTAAATTACTTTTTATCTTTTAGTTTTTCATTTTTCATTATTTTTTTCACACTTAAATCATTGATTAATAAGAATTAATTTTACTAAATAACTATTCTCTACTTACTCAATTGAATAAATGAATGAAACAAAAGTAATTTAAATGTTATATATATAATTTTCTAAATAGTTATGATTAAACTAAATTATTAATTTTCTCATTTACTAAATAACTATTCTCTAATTACTCAATTTCAAAGAAAGCATTGAATAAATGAATGAAACAAAAGTAATTTAAATGTTATATATATAATTTTCTAAATAGTTATGATTAAACTAAATTATTAATTTTATCATTAGTCAATTAAAAAAAATCTATTAAATGATGATTTCATAATCTATTTCTATTTTTTTAATATCCTATCAATACCTATAAAAACATAACTAACAAATATGGAAAAAATATTTTTCAAAATTCACATACCTAAATTTACATTTTGTATCCTTAAAATTATTTGATTAAATTATTTTGTATCCCTTACTTTTTCGTTTTTCATTTTATATTCTTATTATATTAACGTAAATTCTATATATATAATAAAACAGTAATTGGCTGCCACGTGTCGCGTTGTCGTGAGTCGAAAATTATTTCAATTTTAGATTGCCATGAATTTAGATTGCCATGAATTTCTTTTAAATTACATACCCCGTGTATTACACGGGATTAAAGCTAGTAATATTAATAGGGAAGTCCGAGAGTAAAGCATCGAATGCAATAGAGGTGAATTTTTTAAGAGAAATTACATATCCTCTCACTGTTTCCTCCTACTCATCTTTCTACTCACTTGATCAAGACAAGTGTTAAAATCAATGGATCACATTAATTCAATTTCATTTATCTTTTAAAAGTGTCACATCAGTTTTGCAATAAACCTCTTTATCAAATTATCAATACAATATCATATTATCTTTTTTTTAAATGGTCCTCACCAACTAATTTATAATTTATATTTATATATTTTAATAATTTATAGTATCATAAAATATTAAATATAATTTATTTATAAAATTAAATAAATAATTAATTATAATATAAAAATATAGATAGTTATAATATAAAAACTTAATTAACTATAAAATGCAAAAAATAAATTAAAATTTTATTTTTTGTTTTCTTTATTATATTTTGTCAATTAAATTTGATAAAAATATTAAAATTAATTAAAATCATTAATTATAAAATGTATTATTCATAAAAAGTAATTATCTTATATAAATAAAAAAAATACTAAAAAAGGGCCCACAACTCGTATTTCTTGCAAAGAGTTGCAAGGGCTATTGCCCATGTGGCATTGTCATTTCATTTGCAAGGCTAATGTTGATGCTCTTATAAGTCGTATAACGTGAAGAAAGCCATACAACTCGTGATCTAATCGAATCTTGAAGATGGAAAAGTCGTACCTGCAATCAGAAAAGGAAAATCAATAGATATATGGCGATAATTGATCGATGACTTTGAATGTGGAAAAGTTGAACTCGGAATCCAGACATAGGTAGCGATAATCGACGATTTTGAGTAGAGTGAGATATGAACCCATTATGGCCCAATGTACATGACCTTGGGAGCATTAATTGGCTTCAAGAGTAGGAGAGCACGAATCGTCTCTCTTGGGAGTAAATGCATTTCTTCAAAGACTACCTCTTAATGGAATTGTTAAGAGGTAAATCACCAGCCCCTTAGTAAAAATTTTGTCAAATTTAGGAACAATTTCAAAATTTCACCAGATTATCCCGAAACATAAAAAATATTCTAAATGAGACTCTTCTAAAAATTCATGTTCCAACCCCAAACACTTTTAAGGTGTTGTTAGGCATGAAAACATAAATTTGATGATTAACAAACTAAACTTGTAAAATAGTAGAAGTTGTAAGATATCAACCCGTCAACCCACTAACAGAATTATCAAATTTGTAAAAGTAACTGATTTTGAATATTACAACCCATCTCATCAAAGTTGATATCCATTCTTCACTTATGTCGATATTGATAGATCTGAATATCAATCCACCATGATTAAGAAGCTTCAATTTCAATCACAAATCTCACTTTTATTAATATGAAGAATATGAACACAATACACACACTTGACTTTCTCTCTCCTCTATCAATCACTAGATCTGACAAAATACGTATCCTCTCACTCAATGTTACAATTGTTATGAAATCTAACTAACACAAAAGCTTTTATACCCCTAGGGTATTTACACTTAGCTCCCCTCAACTTTACAACAAATACAAATATAAACCAAACTTGAATACAACTATATTTTTAACCCTAACAATCTCCCCCTTTGTATTCAAGTTGGAAATAACCAACTAACACAAAACTTGTAAACATATACGATCTTCACAAACTTCACTTTATCAGAATCATCAACGAACAAAAACTTTTCAGCATCAGAAATCTTCACGAAATACAGATAACCAACTTCAAAACTCCTCAAATGAATTTAACTCGAGAATCTCTTGACTTTAAAGATCATCAACGTTCTTCAGAAAAAATTTCTCAACCTTTCCAAAGTAAACAATCTCCCCTTATCTGCAAAATTGAATTATCTTCTTTTGAAGTATCCACCTTCAATAAACTCAACTTGAATTAGAATTCACCAACTGATTATCACTTAAGTATCAATCTCCAGATATTTTCATCCAATCAATCTTCAGAAAATAACTCATCTCTTTTTCTCCGTAAAACTTCAAACTCTTTTCTCATCATCAGAAACAACATTTTTGAAATCTTCAGTCTCCACTTGACATTTCCCCAAAATCTTCGAATCATTGAAACTTTGACAACTTGATCATCTCGATAAAACTTTTCATCTTGATCTTTCAACTATTTGCAGAATCTCTTCAAAAATCAACTTGAACTTTGAATGACCAATTTTCTTCACACTTGATTAACCAACACTTTCACCCCATTTGAACATTTCTCAAGCACTTCACCATATACAAACATCACATGTATTGAACAAATAATCATTTCTCTTTCTTTCTCCCCATTTCGCTTTCTTTCTTTATCATATCAAAACTTTATCATTTCTCTTTCGTTCTCCCCATTTCGCTTTCTTTTACCCCCTATTTGATGAAAAAAATGATTTTATCATCAAATCACAATGTAGAAATGATAAATCTTCACACCACATATTAACCAAATAGTTAGAAATAATCTGATCAGTCACCATCCTTTTCCTCCCGAACCACCATCCAAAAATGTAAACCATCCGTCAATTCCAAAAGTTATCCGAATCTTTTCAAATTCAGACATAGAGTGGTAACCCTGAATCAACACATGAAACAGTTAAAATGCCTGTAAGTAGCACAAAGCCACTTAGTACAACAGGTGTACTGTAGAAAGGGCTTTATTGACGTTCACCCCCCAGGACTTCCATTCAATCATTGAAATACCGGTGTATTTCTATGAATGTTCCGACAAAGAAACAAATTCCTTGTGTGCAAAGTGTCGAAAGAAATAGCATAAAATGCTTTAAAAGGCTCAACATAGTGAAAAACATATTCACTGACTCGATGTGCAAGAAATGAAGTTCGAAGGCAGGGCAGCTTCCTTCTTTTTCAATATCGAATTTCTGAATGAAAATCTGATAGATTATATGCTGCGTCCCCGTGCAAAAATGAAACATTTTCTTGTTGAGAAGAAAATGAGTAGCTGGTGGGGTGTAATCGAGAGTCGGCATTGGGCTTTGCCTTGATTCAATATCAGTCACCAAAGAACGTGAACCGATAGATTATGTGGTTGCCCGGCTTAGAAATGGTTGGTGCAGAGTTTTAATTTTCTTTTAACTATGTTCTCACACCCTCCAATGCTTTTAATCTTCCTCACTGCTAACCAAGCTCTCATATTCCATTTTTCCGCTCTAACACTATGAGAATAACCCAACCGGATGAGTTATCTCCCCCACTCTTTGATTGAGACCCTTCACCCCTCATTTCTCTCAAGGATAACTTCTTGGGTAGGGCTACCGGCGCTGGCAGTCCATAGAAGTTTAATAACCTCACTCCCCGTGAAATATGTTTCCTAAGCATGAAAAATCGATGATTCAGCGGTTGAATCATATAAGCCTTTGAAAAAGTTTGCTCAAAAGATGTATAGAAACAAGACATGAGCAAAATGATATCACCAAACAATTAGATATATTGAATGCACAAGAAAAGAAAAATGTTTCATCAGATGGTATGATCAAAAATGAATGGTTCAGAAAGATAGGAAAATATCTATATGAACGATATATAGACAAATCTTTATGAAACAAGGTGTATCGGACTGATCAAACGAACGCTTAGACGCAAATCGGAATTTCAAACGAGTGTATTACCATCGAATAATTGGATCATTTTAGAGACATGGTAATAACTAAACAAGAAGAACATAAACCGGTGTGTAAGAATACTTAAACAGTATAAGAAAAGATAATACACAAGTATCAATCTTTGGAAACACACGGTTTAGAAAACATGCGTCAATTCCTCAATACGAAAACATTTAAAATTCACTTCTAGATTCATGAAAAACTTTAAGAATAGAGAAGTGATTTGAACAATTATGAAAACTGTTTTCATACTCGAAAGTTGTTCATCTTTCAAATATGTGATTATACCAAACTATATATATACATATAAACTCCCCCTCGAAATATGTAAAATATTTCAAGTGAATTACCTACAAATATGTGTTTTCAAATGTGAATTACCTACAAAACAGATAATAGAATTTGGTATTCATGTAAAATATGAATCCACTTTAGTTAGTAGCTCCCCCTCAAAAAAATATCGTGTACCAAAACTTGAATGACCTCTTTTTGATTTTATTGATTTATTTACTGACTCCCCCTCAAACAAAGAAACACACTTTATTAAACTGAAAAATGAAAAACAAATGTAGAAAGAAAAATATACAAAGAAATAAATTTTGAAAATACTATTTCAAGTTTTCAGTGTTCGCATACCAAGCTTGGTGATAAGAAAGTTAAACCTCTTTTCATCCAAAGCTTTAGTAAACAAGTCTGCCAACTGAAATTCAGTATTTACAAAATAAAGTTCTATCGTACCTTTCTCTACATGATCTTTAATAAAATGATACCTGATATCTATGTGTTTGGTCTTCGTGTGTTGGACTGGATTGCAAGAAATAGCTATTGCGCTCTTTGAATCACTGTAAATCGGGATCTTATCAAACTTGAATCCGTAATCTCGTAACTGGGTACGCATCCAAATAATCTGAGAACAACAGCTTGCAGCAGCCACATATTCAGCTTCGGCCGTTGAAAGTGAAACGCAATTCTGCTTCTTGGATGCCCAACTAACAAGCTTATCTCCCAAAAACTGTATGTGTCCTGTCGTGCTCTTTCTATCTAACTTGCATCCTCCGTGATCCGCATCAGTATAACCTGTCAACTCATATCCTGAACCTTTAGGATACCAAAGACCAATATTAACAGTACTTTTCAAATATCGAAAAATACGTTTGACAGCTTTAAGATGAGATTCTTTAGGCTTTGACTGACAACGAGCACAAAGACATGTCGAAAACATTATATCTGGTCGACTTGCAGTTAAATACATTAAAGAACCAATCATTCCTCGATAAGTTGTGACATCAACAGCTTTCCCATCGGGATCAGAATCTAGTGCACAACTTGGTGACATCGTGTTTTCATAATCTTAGCATTTTCCAAATTATACTTCTTCAAAATATCTTTTATATACTTTGCTTGATTAATGAAAATGCCAGCCGATAATTGTTTAACTTGTAAACCAAGGAAGAAATTTAATTCTCCCATCATCGACATCTCATACCGAGTCATCATGAGTTTAGAAAAAATGTCACAAAAATTAGGACAAGTAGACCCAAAAATAATGTCATCTACATAAATTTGTACCAACATGATATGCTCGCCTTCGCGTTTTATGAACAAAGTGTTGTCGATTTTACCTTTGGAATAACCAGACTCAACAAGAAACTGAGATAAGGAATCATACCATGCCCGCGGTGCTTGTTTCAAACCATATAAAGCCTTATCGAGAATATAGACATGATCAGGATGATCTTGATCAACAAACCCTTCTAGTTGTGAAACATATACCTCCTCTTTCAAGACGTCATTTAGAAATGCTGTCTTCACGTCCATTTGATAGACAGGGAAGTCTTTGTGTGCCGCGTAGGCTAGAAACATCCGTATAGTGTCAATACGAGCAGCCGGAGCAAATGTCTCGTTGTAGTCTATTCCTTCTTGTTGTCTGTAGCCTTTGGCAACCAACCTTGCCTTGTTGCGAACAACAATGTTATCCTCATCTTTCTTGTTCTTAAAAATCCATTTAGTATCAATGATGGATTTTCCTTCAGGTCGAGGTACGAGTCTCCAGACTTTTAGTCTCACAAACTGATTGATCTCTTCTTGCATAGCCATGAACCAATCTGGATCTGCAAGAGCATCAGCAACTTTCAGTGGTTCAACATTGCTAAAAAATGTAGCAAACAAACATTCATTCGCAGTCGCCGATCGTGTTTGCACTGGAGCATTCAGATCACCAATTATTTGATGAAGTGGATGATCACGTGTCCACTTAGTTGTATGAGGGAGAGGCCTGTACAATTGAATATCATAACTAGAATCAGTATATGAACTTATAGGAACTTCTTGCAAAGATTCAAATGAAGGAACAATTTGTAAATCTTCAGAATAATCATCAAATGTGGATTCCATTCGAATTGGAATCGGATCTGATATATCTTCACTTGAACCAATATCTGCCTCTTGAATTTGGGAACTATCAACAATCGGGATAATCTCTTGATTCTCGGGAATCGGAATAATCGAAGTCTGAACTTGAGGACTTTCTACACTTGATGTATCATCCGAAATAGTTGAAGTCGTCGGACCAGAAAGTGAAACTGGTTCCTGAACGTTCACTGTTGTTTCCCTGTGAATAGAAGAAGAATTGTTATTAGTTGTTGAATCGGACGATGATGAACCAAAATATTCATTATAAAAATTTTCAAACAATAAATCCAAGTCAGAAAGATTGTTTGTAGACGTTGACGCTCCATCCTGTTGCGTTGTTGGAGTAACATGATCTGGATTAACCAAGTTAACCGCTAAAACACCAGTTAAACCGGGTTCTGAACTGTCATGTTCAAAAGCCATCTCAGCATATGGATCAAACTTAACATTCGAACTTTCCATCACCATCTTTGTTCGTTTGTTATACACACGATATGCAATCGAGTGCTTTGAATAACCAATGAAAATAGCTTCATCTGATTTCGCCTGAAGCTTGTGTCTATCCTCTCTATCATTCAGCACGAAACACCTGCAACCAAATACTCTAAAATGCCCTATGTTAGGTACTTGATTATTAATAAGCTCATATGGTGTTTTACCGAACCTGTTGTTCACAATTGAACGATTCTGTGTATAACATGCCGTATCAACCGCTTCAGCCCACAAAAACATTGGTAACTTTGAATATGCAAGCATTGTTCTTGCTGCTTCTACCAAAGTTCTGTTTCGACGTTCAACAACACCATTTTGTTGTGGTGTACGAACTGCGGCGAAAGTATGTTTGATGCCAACCGACTCTAAGTAACCACCAAGTACTTTGTTCTTAAATTCAGTTCCATGATCAGAACGAATTTTCTGAACCTGTGACTGTAAGTTCACTTGAACCTCTTTCAGAACAGAAATGATAATCTCTGGTGCTTCATCCTTAGATTGTAAGAATTTCACCCATGTATCTTGAGTAATCATCAACCATAACGAGAACATACTTCTTGCCATTAATACTCTGAACGCGCATCGGGCCACACAAATCCATGTGTATCAATTGTAACGGCTTTTCCGTTCCATGCTCAAGCTTTGACTTGTGCGATACTCGTTTCATCTTCCCTAACTGACAAGCGGAACAAAGATGATCTTGTTGAAATCTCAGATCAGGAATACCAATAGCTAAGTTTCCAATCACCAACTTATTCAAACCTTTGAAATTCAGATGTGACAGTCTCCTATGCCACAAAATACTTTGTTGATTAGAAGCCTTTGATAACAAACAAAGAGTATTCTTAGCTTTAACATCTCTCAAATCAATCTTATTCAGATTACGCCTTCTAGTTCCAACAAGTAACTCCTTTCCAGATTCAGTCTTAACAACACATCGCCTCTTCTTGAAACCTACTTCGAGATCTTTATCACAAAACTGACCAATGCTAAACAAATTATGTCCTAAACCCTCAACCAATGATACTTTCTTAATCGTGACTTTGTCTTGAATCACATCTCCATATCCAACAATCGGAGCATACTGTTCATTACCAAACTGAACTGAACCACAAAACTTTGGTTTGAAATTATGCAAAATCTCCTTATGTCCCGTCATGTGTTTCGAACAACCAGAATCGAGATACCACACATGACGATTCTGCAAAACCAACTAGTTCACTTTAGGTACCCAACGCAATTTGGGTCCTAAGGGGTTAGAAGATATATGTGCAATTGAGATCCAAGGTCTTTTCTTATAGAGATAAGGATTATAATCATAAAAAGCACTATTGTTTACAAAATCATGCAAGCCACAATGTGAACAACAAAATTTATCACGACGCATACCAACAAATTGCTTTATTGAAAAATTTCGTGGAAAAGATACACGATTATTGTATGAAAAAGCAACATTGTTTTGTACATCATGACTAACTTTGGTATTACTAATACTAGATGTAGGGCTACATGAATTTGTGAACTCCTTCCTCCTCCAAACTTGTTTTACTTGTCTTCTTTGAAAATTATCTGAAAAATCAGACGCACTTGAATTAGTAAAAGAAGAATAAGAACCATTCTGTCGTTGAACATTCACTTTCTGTCTTGAATTATGTGGATACTGAACGAATTTATCTTTTGATTTATTAGTATCCTCAGAAAAATTCCTTTGTGTGGGCTTTGAACTAGATGAAGAAGATTGACCTTCATGCAATTTCGGTTTAATGTTTGAAACATGCTTTGCTTGTTCTTTTTCAGATTGAGAAAGACTAGACGAATCAAACTTTTTATTATCATTCACCATAGAGGTCATTGCTTTTGTTGAGAATTCAGCTAACTGACGTGTAAGTCTTTTTATCTCACATTGAAAGAACTCCTTCTGTTAACCCCAATGGGGCAGCCTACCGGTTAAGGCTTGGTGTTGGGGAAAAACCCACCCAAGTTCGAATCCGGGGGTGAGCAACCAGGGGCCACTGAGTATTAATCCCAGGGGAGCATGCTTTAGCTCTCGGTAAAAATTGCCAAGGATGTAGTCTGGCCAAAGTCCAGGTGAACCTTCTCAAAAAAAAAAAAAAAAAAAAAAAAAAGAACTCCTTCTGTTTTTCAACATCTGTTTCCACAACAGGTTCTTTCTTATGTGCAACAAACATTTGTTCTAAAGCTTTCTTTTCACTTTTCAAGACTTGTTCTTTCCTTTTGAATTGATTCCTTTCATCAGCTATCTGATTTTGCAAGGCAACAATCTGGTTTCGAAGTTCTAAAGATTTCTCTTCAGAAGATTTACGCACCGATTGAAATTGTTGTCTTTCTAAATCCATCTTAATCGCTAAATCAGAAATCTTGGAGGAAAGATCAAAAATATTTTCTTCAAAAACTTTTCTTTCTTTCTCAAGATTGTTTCTTTCAAGAATAATAAGTTGCTCAAAATCTGAAATTTGAGTTGAAAGTTGAGCATTTCTTAACTCAAGTGACTTTACTTTAGAAACAGCTTCAGACTCAACAAACTTTTTAGCTGAACACACACAACATATATAATTCACAATGGTAGAAAGTTGAAGTGCATTATCAGATTTTACACTATCTTCTGAAGTAGGTGAAGCACAAACAAATGAAGTGTCAGAAGTATTTGAACTTTTATTTACAGAGAAACCTGAATTTGAAAATTTCTGCAATTCTCCTTTTAATTTGAACACTTGTTTTTGAAGATCAGAAATTTTACAAAGCATTTGATCTTTTTCAGAAGAATTCATTCTTCTTTCATCATCAAGATCTTTAAGAGTCTTATAATATCGAAATTCGTAAAATTTACTGTTATCAACCGGAGAATCATCAGATTTGAACTGTTTAAATTCCTCTTCTGAATAACTTCTGATATAATCATCAGATAATGAAATTTCCCTTTTACTATAACTGTCATTCAGACGTGCATAGTTGAAAGGAATTTGAACATTATCTTTTTGCTTTCTACGTTTATCATGTTCAGCTTCAACTTCCTCAGATGATCTTGTAAAACGCATTCTATACTTCTTGTCCAGATTAAAATAGACAGTATCATAAAGTGTAGGAACAAATCTGATTGCACGTTTCAAATAATGAGGATTTTCAAATCCCAAACCTTCTCTAACATTATAAGCTTTGAACTCTTTTGGTTTATTTAGAAAAATTGTTTGATCAGTCTGTCCTCTTTTTAAAAGCATGGTTTCAACCTTTTTAATATGCCCAAGTAAAACTTCTTTTTCTTTAGAAAGTGCAGAAAATTTCTTTTGAATGTCATTATACTCCTTTTCCTTAATAGAAAGTTTATCTGAAATTTCAGACAATTTAGCTTTCTGCTTATTATCAGAAATGACAGATTGTTCCAAGAACTTTTCATTTTCTTTCATCAAATATTGCACAAGATGTTCATTTTGAGCATTCTTGTCGGAAAGCTCAATAATTAAAGCATCATTCTGTTTAGAACGAGCTTCCCATTTATCTGTGAGCAATATCTGAGCCTTTAACTTCTTGTCAAGATTTTCCATGTTCGCATTTAAAGACTTGATATAAGATTCAAACTCAACATAAGGATTAAGACGTACCTCAGATTCATCCTCAGAAGAATGATCGTCTGGATTTGCCATCAAGCAAAGTTGATTTTTAGCTGTAAAATCACCATCCTCTGAATCTGAACCTATCACCACATCCTCAGTATCATCATCTTCAGAACCATCAGACACATTAATAATCTCTATCGCTTCATCATCTGAACTAACTGAATCATCCATTATGCCCACTGAATCATCGGAAGAATCAACATTCCAATCATCAAGAGAATCAGCAAGAGAATCATCCGAGTCATGAGGATTACACCGCCTCAAAGAAAAATCAGTCTTTCGTCCACTCTTAGGAACCATCTTTGACATAAATGCTTTAACCATCATGCAAACCGCATCATCAGATTCATCGTCAGTGGCGTTTAACCAATGATCTTCTTCAGCAAGTAAAGCTTTACCAGATTCCTTCTTCTTTGCCAAAGAAGCTTTATGACTGTAGTACGAATAATCTTTGACTCCACCATTCGGACAATCTCTCGCAAAATGACCTGGCTTTCCACATTTAAAGCACTTTTGAACTTCATCAGTCTTTTTCTCATCATTCTCTTCTATTCGTTTCTCTCCAAACTTCTTTTTCTCCTCATATTTGCCTTTCTCATAATATTTTGTTGAATCAGTCTTCTTATCACTCCTCTTGTCTTCATGTCTACCTCTGTACTCAGACTTCCGAGAGGTAGATGAATATCGTTGCTTATTTGAAGACGGTTGCTTATAGAATCTTCTTTGAAAAGCTTTCGTCATCATTGCCATCGCTTGTTTAAATTCGGCAACATCAACATCTGAATCACTACTTACTTCCGGAGTGTCAGAAGAATCACTTCTTGCTCTTGATCTGTGAACTACTTGTTTCCCTCTTTTATCAACCATCAAAGCTAATGTATATGCCTTCTCTTTCTCAGATTTTACCTTTGCATCCAAAGCATCTTGAACATCATCTTGACTCTGTTTCAAGATCTCATACACGACATGAATATCAATATCAGCTAAAGACTTGTTCTGAAAGACAGAGTTGGAATAAAGTTTCCAAATAGGCTGAAGATTAGTGAGAAACTTGACGTTGTTCTCAATCTTTGTCTTAGTGATTCCATTCTTCCTTAACTCATTCAGCAAATTGCAGAACCTTTCATAGGTATCATCTAACTTTTCATCGTCTCTTGCTTTGAACTGCTCGTATCGTTTGATAATATTCGTTACTTTCATCTGAGTACCAACACTTGTACCAAGCATCTGTTTTTCAATTTGATCCCACATTTCCTTACCAGTGGAATTGTGACTGTCAATGGTAAAGTAGATATCATTCGAAAGACCCAATAACATGAATGATTTGGCCAACTTATCTGCTTTATGTCTATTCTTCTCTTCAACAGTCATATCCTCAAACTTTTTGATCACAGTATGAGCAGCAACTGGAGGATCAGAATCAGGTTGTGCCGGTTTTTCTTCAGTAAACACTTTCGGACCCTCTTTCAACGATAAACGAATGTACTCTCCCAAATCTTGTCTGTCTATGAAATCCAAAAATCGATCTCGCCACATGTTGTAATCGCCTCTGAAAAGAACTGGTGGCTTGGTATCGGAACCAATTGTTAACGCTTCTCTCGTCGTCATGATGAATTGTACGGATCTTTTGATCAGTAGATGTTTAAATCTGAAATTGTTGAAAAATTCACCGAACGGTTTTCCTTAAAAAACTGAAGCAAAGTCAAATACTCTGAAACACTAAAACAACTGATAGTTAGTAACGCAGAGTATATTCAGAAAATTTAAAAATGTAAATTCGGACAATCAGAAAAATCAAGAAGTGAACAACTCTAATGAAGACTCGAGACAAAAACAAATTTGCTCTCTAAAATTCACAAGGACTCGAGACTTAGTAAAAAATAAAATGAAAACAATAAAACCATAATAAATCTCACACAAAAACAATAGAATGACTCAAGATACTCAAAGACTAAAAAAAAAATAATATGGCTCGAGACATATTGAAAACACTCAAAAATATTCAGATATCTTGACAAACACTCAAAAATAAAGCAACACTCAAAATACTGAAAAACTGACTCGAAATACGGTATCCACGCGCTAAAATACGCTCGAAATACGCTCAAAATACACTCCCACTCGAGATACACTCGAGATACACTCAAGATAAGCTTCTACGCGCTTATACACTCTCGAAATGATGTCACACGCACTTCCGCGCGCTGAGAAACGGTCGAGACATGGTTCACGCGCCGGTACGCGCTCGAAACGAGATCTAACGCGCTGTCACGCGCCTGATATGCCTGCTGGAGATGCTCACGTCACGCGCCTCGAGATCGATCCACGCGCCTACACACGTCTCGATTTGAACCTGTCTCCCACGCGCCTTACGAGACTAAAGGAGGTTGACCACACATGTGCCTCGAGATGATGTCTCGAGTTGACTGCTGCTGACACGCCTCGAAACAAGACACCACGTGCCTGCAACTCTTTTGTCAATATACTCGAGATGCTGCTGCCCTACGCGTCACTAGATGACGTCTGACACACGCGACTCACGAGATGGTCTACACGCCTCGAGATGACACGAGATGACATCTCACTCACTCGAGATGTCTTCCTTGCACGCGACTCAAGATGAAGTTGACACACGAGCTGACTTTCTTGTCCTTAAGCACTGAAAGCTGACACACGAGATGATCTTTTTTCTCTCTCTCTCCTATTTAATGCTGAAAAGGACACTCGAGATAACACACAAGCATACTCGAGACATGACTCGAGATAATGAAATGACACGTGTCAGACTCGAGATAGACTCGAAAAAATTCAAAAATTTGAAAAATATGCTCGAGATAGCAAACTAAGACCCGAAAAACTCAAAAATACACTCGAGACATAACAACTTCTTCTTCAAACCTCCATTGAAGGACCTCCATTGATGAACTTCGAACAAAACCTCGAAAATCCTTCATTTTAGGCTCAAAAATCATCAAATCGTCACAATTAAACACCAAAAACTCAAATCTAACAACAAAATATCATCAATCTACATCCAAATCTTCAAGTTCTTCATGCTCTAAACCCAAATTTCACCATTTTTGCTCCAAACTTCAAAAATCCAAGAAATTACCTTCAAATCTTCAACAATTTCACTGATCTCCTGCTCTGATACCACTTGATAGATCTGAATATCAATCCACCATGATTAAGAAGTTTCAATTTCAATCACAAATCTCACTTTTATATCAACACAATACACACACTTGACTTTCTCTCTCCTCTATCAATCACTAGATCTGACAAAATACATATCCTCTCACTCAATGTTACAATTGTTATGAAATCTAACTAACACAAAAGCTTTTATACCCCTAGGGTATTTACACTTAGCTCCCCTCAACTTTACAACAAATACAAATATAAACCAAACTTGAATACAACTATATTTTTAACCCTAACAGATATAGAGGTCCATTTGTATTTGTCAAATAGAACTAAAAAGGAAGAACATGCACCATCTAAAAATTAAGACAAAGGAAATGGTTACTTCATATCCGTTATGAACATGGAAAAAAAATCAAATTTTACACCTTCGTTTTCTTTTATATTACTCCAATCAAATTTCAACATACATAATGTGATACCTATACATAAATGGTGGTTATGTCAACGTAGAAAGATTGGTGTGTTAACATAGGGGTGCATATATAAGTTAAACGGTAATGAAAAAAAAAATATTACGTGCTAACATCTTATTGAATGAATACAAAATGAATAAAAACATATATTTTCATTTTCTGTTCCTTTATCATCTATTTATAAAAACATATAGGGACTTAGGATTATGTGAGACCAAGCTGTTATCGTGAGACCGTGTGAGACCAATACTTAACGTATGAAACTTCACAAAGAAACACCGTGAATGTACATAAAACTCGAATACGCAGACCTAAAAATCACTTTCGATGCAAAAAAATATCCAAAACAAGGTAAAAAACGAAACCTTCACAACTCAAATTCTGTGAAGGTTACATATATATAATGCCAACCTTCACAAAGAAAAATGCTGTGAAGGTTTCGTTTTTTACCTCTTTTTTTTTATAGTATGTTTTAACGATGAATGTTCAATTTTTTTTACCTTCACAAATGTTTTGATGTGAAGTTTCAAGTAAAATATGTTGGTCTCACCAGTCTCACGAAAGCTTGGTCTCACCAGAACTTAACCCATATATAGGTTGTATTTAATTTAGGTTGTTAACGTTTTTACGTTTTCTAATTGGTTTGTTTTGTTTATTATTATACTTGAGAGTATGTTTCAAGATAACTCAATATAAATTTATAGCACAATTATCTTTTATTAATATGTCAAATAAAGTATATTACAATGAAAAATTTCAAATTCGTAAACGATCTAAATAAAATGTAATTCAAATATATTAAAAAATGGATACATGATAAAATATTTACATGACCTAGCTTTAATTAGGGCCAGATGAACCTTGATAAGTTGTAATTGGGCTCCATGTTCGAATTTCACGATTGTTTATGGAACAAAAGGCTTGGTCTTATTGGATTAGGCTTTAATTATATTATCTAGCTTTTGAGCATAATCTTGGAATCAAGTAAAAAATTGTTATGGTAGCATTTCTAACTGCTATGCCAAAAACAGAAAAAATATGAATTTTTAGCAATTTTGCGTTCTAACTGCTATGCAATCTTGTATGTTAAAAAAACAAGAGAGATTCTAAAAATCTTTAAATTTGGAGAAATCTTGAATCTTTAGAGGAAACAAAAACAATATTTTATTGTTTTTCCACCAATATAAAAGTTCTTGAAAATGAATGTGTAGGAGAAGAAACATTTCTGAGAGATCAAAAGGGACCGGCCCGGATGCTTTATTTATCACCGGGTTGAGATGAATACTATATCGTAGCCACAGGAAATTCTTTGAAGACTATTTTATTAGATGTAATGAATATTTTATTGATATAGTAAATGTTAGGATTGCTAAAATATAGTACTACATCCGTCCCAAAATTATTGTCCAGTTTTGACTTTTGAAAGTCTTTCTTTGTCAACTTTGACTTTATATATTTTTGTTTGTGTCATATAACATTTGATCAAAATTATACCAATGAAAATACATTAAAAACACTACCCATTCATATATTTTGCATCAAGTATTATATAACACAAACAAAAATATTTAAGGTCAAAGTCGAGAAAGACATACTTTCAAAAATCAAAACTGAACAATAATTTTGGGACGGAGGGAGTAGCTGTTAGAGATGAATAAAATATTTTTAGAGATTCTGAGTTTTAACGCTCTACTATAGAAAAAATATAGCATATCTGTTGGAGATGCTTGTAATACTCATTTTTTCGAGCTAATAAATTTAATATGCGAACGGGTTTGATTACGTTTTAAACTTGTTTTTGCTTCTTTCTCAAAAAATCATATCCGACATTTGAACCGAATGGTAAAATCCTAATTCCCAGACCCTATATCATACGAAAACGTCAATCTCTAAAGCAATCATCGTAATTTTGTTCTTAACATTTAAAAACGATCCTACTCATATATACTTTAAAACACAATAACGCTTATAACATTAGCCCTCATAGAGGTTGAAAATCTGGTACTTTTTACTCGATCTTAATTGAGATGTAACTTAATACTGTAAAACTCTTTTGTCCCTTAATACCAAAACTTGTGCTTTATGAGTGTTAGATAATGACATAATCCAACCTATTTGACTTCCGTTTTATTTGTGCATGCCGTGTAACACCCATGACAAAGACAAACACAAAGCTATGATTTAACAAATTAAAAATATACAAGAACAAACTAATTGGATGCCAAAGTATGTAATATTATCATAGTTTGAATGTTAAATCGAATTTTAATACGAAAACAATATATCATAGTAAGACATAACGGTACAACTAACAATATTAATGTTAATAAAAAATCATATCTCAAAGTGAGTGAATATCAATTACCAGGTTAATTGATTATACAATTAAGTTCAATGTTGTGATTTTAGTACGAGAATTTAATATATTTATGGATTATGATTTAGATTTCATACACGTGTTTAATTAATGTATATAAATTTATACGGGTATAATATATACATATATCATTTTTAGTACGTTTTAATATGTCTCTATCAATATCTACAAATAAGTGATTATTAGGAGTTAAATGTACAATGATTATTGTTGTTGGGTATGTAACTTGTGAAACAATTTGATCATATTTGATCTGATGTTCCACAATGTGATTATATTTGAAATGTTGTTCCACAATTTGATTTTAGCCTTAATATTAATCAACGAGTCCCCTTTAAGATAGTGTTTTGTGTATTTCCGAGCCATTAAGGTTATGATCAATATATCAAAACATGATGTATAGTGTTCATATATCGCAATAATGATCATATTTTTTGCAATGAGATAAACAAGACCACGTTTGATTGATAATCACATATATTCTAAATTAATAAGTTATGTAGTTGATCAATAGATTACGATATATCTAATAATTAAATTGTATTTAGTTATTAAGGTTGATATTTGTAGAATTGTCATTATCTAAATGTGTTTCAGATTAGACTGTTGTTAATGGTAACAAGATTGTGTCAATTTTAAGACTTGGACTCAAGAACAAGGATTGATGTTGGGATCAATTGCATAGGTTTATTGGACTTTTATCGAATTGGGATCAATTGCATAGGTTTATTGGACTTTTATGAGTTTATCAAATATTACAAGATTATTTAAATGTGATTTTTCAAACCTTACTTATACGTAAATACGGGCATAGCTAAAAATTTAAGTTAAGGGATTCGGTAGTCTAGTTCCTTTCCATACTTGATCGACTAAAACATACTTCCTCACAAAAACTGAAGAATCCTAATTTGCATTTATATTTTATTTAAACTTTGAATGATTATTGCATTTTTGGTAGTGGTTTATTCAACATCTAAACATTTTTTTTTGTATTTTTGGTTATAATTTTATTTAGAATCCGTCCTATTTAAAATTTTAAGATTAAATGAATCAACCCATTTATTTAAACACTTGGGTTGAGAAAATTATTAACAGGGTAACCTGTTGTCAACTCATTTAAGCAACAGTTTGGGTTGAATTGAAAATCTCAACGTATTTAACTATCAAGTTGGGTTGGATTGAGATTTTCAACCGGTTTAATAAATGGGTTGAGCTGA
The DNA here is from genome assembly GCA_030169165.1 of Centaurea solstitialis. Taxonomy (NCBI): domain Eukaryota; kingdom Viridiplantae; phylum Streptophyta; class Magnoliopsida; order Asterales; family Asteraceae; genus Centaurea; species Centaurea solstitialis. The sequence goes on from CM058042.1 coordinate 21,013,061, forward strand.
AACCAGGGCCGGTCCTAGTATTTTTCATGACCTGGATAAAAAATATAAATAATGCCCCCATTATTTAAAAACTATTAGACATAAAAGAATGTTTTTTTAAGATCAATCTTTGTCACTTTTACTGAATAATAATGTGTTTTTTATAATGCATATATTATAATTACATGGTACCATAATATAAATCAAGCTAAATTGAACTTTAGAGACGTTGTGTGTAATGATAATTATGCTCGAATTAGTTGTATACAACCATATATGATGTTTAACTTTTCTTAAAACATAGGAAACTTATATTATACTTATATCATGTTTATAAATATCTAAATACATTAATTACGTGATATTGGATTTACGAGATTCAACATCAAATAAACAATACAACAAAAAATAAATACTATTTTTGAGAAATCGAGAATCATATTTATGATTGTTGAAGTCACAAAAAATAGTTGAAACTATGTAATAATCTAAATTATTTTATACGAGGTTTGATTTTAGAAAGTATAACAAAGGTCTTTGTGATTTCTTGTTAAAATGTGTGATGAAAATAATAATAAGGTGTTAAATGTTATGACATGAAAACAACGCAAAAGTCGAAAAAAGAATTATAGAAAATAAAAATGAATAAGTTATAAAAGTAAAGTAGGCGAAAAAGACCATCAAATGGGTACTAATAGTCTAGTGGTAAGTAAGTGTTCAAGTATTTTTTAGGTTCAGGGTTCAATCCTCATTGTCAACAATTTAATTTTATCTTAATAGTAATAACATCACTGGGCCTAGAGATGGGCAAAAAGCCAGGGCCCGCCCGACCAAAGCCCGGCCCGGCCCGGTTCAATGGCAATTTCGTAATTATATAGTTTAGTTTTATATAATAAATTACTATAATGATTTGTTTTATATAATTATAATAAATGTATTTTATAGTATATTTGTTTTATATAGTTTAGTTTTATATAATAAATTACTATAATTACTTTTTTTATATAATAAATGTATTTTTTGATTTGTTTTATATAGTTTAGACTTTAAAATTATAAAATAAATCTAGTTTATATTGTATATTATCATTATTATTGAAATTATTAAATAATTTAGTGTTTTTTAAGTTGGAAAAGCCCCGAAAAAGCCTGGTCAAACAAAGGCCCGAAAAAGCCCGGTCTTTTCAAAGCCCAGTCAAAGCCCGGCCCGGCCCGAGCCCGGTTGAAGCCCGGTCATTTTAAAGCTCGGTCAAAGCCCGACCGGGCCCGATTTTTGCCCACCTTTAACTGGGCCTAGGCTGATTCCCCTTAGGCTTTGATGCCCTGGGCCGTTGCCTGGCTCGCTCTCCCCTTGGGCCGGCCCTTGCTGGAACTCAACCCAACGTGACTCATTGCCACCCCTACCAACATCCGGTATAGTTGAACCGATCAATTACCAATAACGCGACTCATTATATATATATATATATATATATATATATAGAGTGAGGGAGAGAGAGAAAAATTCAAATGTGACTCACTTTTTCATTGTGAACCATGAGGACGAATAGTGGGTTGAAGTTGTAGATTTAATTGAAAATTAGATCAAATTGTATTAGATGAATCAAATGGATGACCAATAGCAATACTCAAGGAATGGAATCGATTTAATTGGATCCGGTTACCTGTTGGATTGGATCGGATGACAAATATGAACACCAAATGAAAGAATAGATCGGATCCACCTAAATATAATAGATTTTAACCGATGAAAGCCCCTAACATCTACGAGCATCTACAGATTCACAACCTCAATTATTAAATGTCGAGATGGAATTTTTTATTACCTTATGTTTTCCGGATCAAAGTTACGTAATATTTCTAAATTTTCATAACATATCGTCATTTTATAACATACATGATTCTCAAATCATTATGATTCGTATTTCATACCAAACTATCACCAAGATTTTTACAAGTCAAACACGTATTTTGAAATCGATTTAAAAAACAATAACGAAATAATATTCAAATTAAATGGCACAAAAAAACTTTCAAATCAAACCTAACAGCATAAATATACAATAATGGTTAAACCATTTGATATGACTTTATGATTTAACAACACAACATTTAAAAGAAAATGGAAAATCATATTTTGAATTACAGTGGTAAAACAATGGGATGGCCAATAGCAAGCATCCATATATAATAAGTTTGGTTCTATTGGTCTCCCATTCCATCAATTATACAATTAACAAACCACTTGATGAAAACCCCTCTCCCACCTATTCAATGTTTTTAATTGCAAAAGCCAAATTATATGAATATGAGAAAATAGTATACTTGCTTTGAAAACATAATTTCACAAGTCACTTTAGTGGTCCATAGTTTAGAATGTTAATGTATATCTTCAAAGGGGAATTATAAATGGACCTTCTTATGAGGAAAATGAGTAGGATTATATGAGTGTTATAGGTGGGACCCAGTATAGAGGCTAGACTTTTATATAAGTGGATCAAAGGCTAAAAGAGGTCCATATAACAACATCCATCTTCAAAAGCTAAACATCAAATATTTTGTTTGGACATTGTATCGTGACATGCATTAATGTAAAATGTTGTCCAATCATTTTGTCATGTACTATTTGTGTTATGTTTAAACGTACTAATAAGTAGAACATTGTATTCTACAATGTCCCTAACAAATAATAATCCGGGTTTAGGTTGAAGTAATATAATACGGCCAGAATACATAGAGATTCATATGGATGAGATTTCGTATATGCACGTACTTGGTATGAGGATGTTTCATTGAACGTTATATGAGGGTCATATGTATTTGTTTTGTTAATATTGTATATGTAGTGATTTTGAGTTGAAATCATGGAATTTGCTCTATGTGATTGATGTATTTTGATAATTGATTCTATTTTTTTCCAACAAGAATTGTGTTACTGGTTGCGAAATTGGTTAACTGATTCAATTCACTCACTAATTCTCTATATTTCCACTAACACTTACATATATCCCTAACATAGATAACATAGAAATGTTTGTGGCAATACAAAGTCACATACTAACAATATGACATGTTGTTAATTGTATGTTTTCAAAATTGATGTTTTCCAACTACCGACTATCATAAAATATGATGCCTTTTCAATATATATATATATATATATATATATTTTCTAGAACTATAAACCTTAATTCTTAATTATAGGTATGTCTTGTGGTTTATTTAAAATTTGAATTTTGATAGCTAAAATGACCCATCTACAAAGATTGGGTCCATAACTTTTCAACTTCATAACACTTAAGATCAAAGTGAGAAAGTGAACTTTTTATTTTTAAAAATCATCAAAACCATAATACATCTTATTCTCTCAAAACCCCACACGAAATACAAGAGAAAAACCCTAACCATTATTATATTAGCAAACATAAATTTTCATTATAGTAAAACATCTTTTTCCCTCTCGATAAATTTAAGATCCATTAAAACTTCATACCAGTCTACCACACTTATATTCAACAACTATTATCAATAATCAAACTCATGAATTATTTATGATTATAAAATATATAGATTCTGTAGAAACTAGCTAGAAGCTTCAAAACGTCCATTTCCAGATCTTGATACGAAGATCAACAACCTCACATTTAGCATCAGAAACACTTGCAGCCACTGATGATGATGAAGATGAACTATTCGATAATTTTCCACCACCAGCTTTTGGAATTAAGCTATGAATTCCCTCACATTCGATCCTAATCCCGGCCTTCTTACTCGTAAACGATTCGATCTTAATCGTAGCTTCGGTTTCAAGCAATATCTTCAATGGCAATCCCGACTTCTTCTTCAGATCCGATCTCATTCGATCCACCGTCTCTGTCTCGAGCAGCAGAGCGGTGCTGCTCAACGACGAACGGAGGATCGTGATGTTTTTCGGATTGCTGCTGAGCGAATTTCCGTAAGATCCGTTCGCGATCTGCGTTCCGTCTGACGATAGGCAGGTGATCGTGAACGGATCGTAGCGAAACGCGATCTTCTTGTTCGGATTTTTTGTGGAAACCGTGAGGTTGAGGCGAGAGGTGAGGCGCGTGGTGCCGTCCGCAGGGGACGTCGTGAGGTCGAACTGCGAGATTTTGAGCGAGGCGATTTCAAACGTCGGCAGGTGCGGACGGTAGAGGAGGCAGAAGACGGAGACGGAGAGCGTGGCGAGCATGAGAAGGAGGTTTACGAAGAGAACTGACCAGATGCAGCAGAGGTAGAAGCACCGACGGAAGACGTAGCGGTTTTTTCGGTGGTAATTGATCAGATTCGGGGGGTTCGGGTTGTAGAGTTGCGATTTCATCGGCGGAAGTGGTAGTTTAGGCTTTTCGGTGGCGGCGGTCACGGCATTGGGCTTTGATGACGGATGAACTCTTTCCGTCATCGTTTAGTTTATTTTTTCCGGTGCGGATTGTGGCGGCCGGCGGTGGCGGAGGGTGATGGTGGTGGAAGGAGAGATAAGAGAAAAAAGTTGAAGAGAATTAAAATTAGGGGAAGCAAGAGAAAAGGTTAAAGCTTATAAAAACGGAAATGTTTTTGGAGTTTTTCCACTTGTCTCCATCTCATTTGCTACAAAAATATGATTTAAACTTTGAGGTAACGTTCTTTCAAAATAATTATGTCGAATGTACGTGTGGTCGGTCTATATTTCATTTCATGCTAAGTCCATCACTAAACTAAACGATTAAATGAAAGGTATTTTAGTCATTAGAAAATTTTAAACCGACTAAAACACCCAATTGGATCTTATGGGCCACACTGCAAATTTTGATCAATTTCGTGCATGAGGCCATTACACAGGAGGTAAGTTTAACCCTCATTCACGAAATTGATCAAAATTCGTAGTGTGACCCATAAGATCCAATTGGGTGTTTTAGTCGGTTTAAAATTTTTCGTGCATACGCCTGTGTAATGGCCTCAATTTCGTGCATGAGGTTATTTGGAAAGCGAGGGATGACGTAATTTTCATAGGACGTAGGTTTAACCCTCTTATAGGGATGCTAATGAAGTGTAGTCGATAGTGTTCTCGTGGGTTGTAATACGAGTGTTTTTTGGTAAGTCTTGGAGTTGGACTGATTGGGTCAGTAATCTAGGGCCGTTTGTCCACTTGTTTTAAACTAGCGCCTTGCTAGTTTTTTAATGCCGTTCATTTTTAATTATATTTATAGTTTTATAAATCTATTTACATCTCCAATGGGTAACACTATTTTTTACACCAAATGTTAAAAGTAGTGTAAGAAATAGTGTAAGATTTAGTGTTACTAGTAAATCTTCTCCAATGGGTAACACTATTTTTTACACCAAATTCTTTTTACATTGAAAAATAGTGTAAAAAATAGTGTTACACCAAATATAGTGTGATACTATTCATCACACTAAATTAGTGTGAAAAATAGTGACCCAATTGGAGATGTAAATAGTAACACTTACACCAAATTTAGTGTTTAATGTAAGATTTAATGACCCCATTGGAGATGGTCTAAAAGCATAGTAAAATATTGCCAATAATTTCAAATCCTACTCCCTTAAAATCCTATTTTTAACATGAAATCTAAATTTGTTAAAAGTTAAAACCATTTTATTATACCAAACACCCATTAAGTTTTACCTTTAATTCATTAAATATTTCAGCAGTACATGGCTATCCACCATTCTTGTCTAAAATCATATTTACACAAGAAATAAAGTTTGATGTACTTAAATGGCTTTCTTAGTTTGCTTGTTTTCTTGTTACAGAAGAGAACACAACAATTACCACAAAAAAGATTTCCTAAAATGGGAATAAATTTTATTCAATCAAAAAAGTTAAAAGAAAATTGTTCAACAATTAAAACATAACCAACAACTTGTAGACATGCATTTAATGATAATATATTTGTTGGCATACCTCACCTTCAATGACAATTATATAGGAATCCTTCCAATGCCTCGCGCGTAAATATGAGATGCGTGGAAAGATCGACTAGCGCTAATCCCGATAACAAATCTTCCAATCGAAAGAGATAAAAACAAGAGAATAAATCACAAAACTCTTATAAGTGAGAAAATATATTAATCAAAGTCTGAAAAACAATTGTAGCCTAAAACCCTATTTATAATCTAGCTAAAACATAATTAAGGAAACTAAATAAACCTAATTCTATTCTAACTACTAAATATAAATAACTACTAAATATAAATCTTAACTTGAGCATTAAGAAAACTAATAATATGGAAAGTAAATAATAATAATCTTAATTAATAAAAAATAATATCAACTAAATCAATCACGTAATAAAATACTTAAATAAACAAATCATGGCAATCTTCTCCGAGCTAGTTTGATTTAGAAATCGACAAGCAATAAACTCGCACCACGAAGACACGTCTACCTCGGTGTTTGATTTTTCCTTTCTTTCGAGCTCGCTTTCTCCGATTAGAAATCCATAAAATTCACTAATACAGGTCGAAACCGATCTGTATCAGTCACCCCACTTGAAAAGAACTCGACCTCGAGTTCTCGTGTAGACCTTTTAATTTCTCGGGGTCTTGATAGAACAGTAAATTGTAGATCATACGTAGCTTCACTAGTGGATCTTTAAAATTCAGAAAGGGGTCACTTTCTAGAGGTCGTGATCGCATCCATATGAGTGATACTTCATCAAGTTCGTATGGATAGGAAACCGGCGAAATCTTACTCGTAGGAATTTTATCGGTCTTATCCGAAACATCTTCTCCGGCCTCAACTTCCTTGGCTTCTTGCGGCGAAAACTGAAGCGACATGGGAATTTCTTCAACTTCAGCTTCTTCGGCGATGGGTTCGAGATCCTGTTCAAAGACTTCGGTCACGGAAAGGATTTCTTGTTGCGGCTTGGTCGCGATGGCGATGACATCTTGTGGCGGTTCCATTGCAACGGAAATAGATTCTTGAGGCGGATTAATCGCGACGAGGGGTGGTTTGGTCATGATGGGTGGTGGGTTGGTTACGACATAAACGATTTCTTGTGGCGGCTCAATCGCGATGAATGGCGGTTAGCTCATGACGGGGACGATTTCCTTGTTGGCGATCTCCGGTAATTCTCCTTTCTTTTCCGGCAAGAATCGCTCCTCCGTAAGTTGTGTCATTCGCTTCCATGATTGAACCGGTCTTTTTCGTTGGCGTTGTTGTTGCTTGACCATTTTGTCCCACCAAACGGATGCGATGCTCTTTAGGTGAAAAGCAACCAACTTTACTTGCTTTACTCTAGGAATCTAGATAACCTCAAAGAATCGATCGACTTCGTTTTGCCAATTTAAAAATTTCTCCACTTCCAAAGTTCCATAGAAAAAACGGAATTTCGGCTTTTGTATGAACTGCATGTGCGTTTCTTTTCTCCTCATTTTTAAATTTAGAACTAGGAAAACAAACCTGGTTACGGTAATCGGGATGCCTGTCTCTTCTCCGACGCTCATTGATAAGAATGCCAGTTTGATTGGCGGGGTTAGCGTGAGCAGTTTTGAGGGCCGTGGAAACAGCCATGGCGATTGCCTCAATACGTGCTTGGTTGATGTAAGGTTGTGATGATGCTATCCAAAGGAAAAGAGACAGGGATTCTGGTTCCAATACCAACTGACGCGGGCGGAAATACGAGATGCGTGAAAAGATCGGCTAGCGTCTAATCCAGATAACAATTCTTTCAACCGCAAGAGATAAAAACAAGAGAATAAATCTTCAAACTCTTAAAAGAGAGAAAATATATTAATCTAAGTCTGAAAAACAATTGTAGCCTAAAACCCTATTTGTTGGTCCTCTATTGATGGCCAATAAGTTAGATTGTATTGTAGAAGGGGGGTTGAATACAATCAACACTGTTTCTTCCACTTAATTCAGATCACGACTCCTATGGAGCCTTTGTGTGAAACTGAAGTAGATTGTTTGTTGAAAATGATCAAGACTTTGTCAAGATCCAAAACAATCTTTAAGTATTTAGACACACAGCCTTTGCTTATACACTAAGCAAGAATTAGAAGATAGAAGATAGAAAGAAGAAAGGATAGGGGTATAGAAGATGGACCAAAGGTTCGTGTTTGAAGAACACACTATGTTCATATTTATACCCCCATGCATTAAATGCATGCCATACCCAACTTTACACTTGTCATGTAAAGATTGGGTTTGGTGTACTATTGTACCATAAAATATTACCCATGCTTAGTAGGGTCATTGCCTATGGTAAATAGTTGCCTTATGGTTGACAAGTAAGGAGGGAACATTAAAGAGACATCCCTTTTGTACTTTTGTCAGAAAGGCAAATCAAATCCTTTTTGTGCATATAAGACAAGAAGACAAATCTGGTATTCTTAAAGTACATGTCAGTGATCAGGTCTTAGAATCGCTGATCCTTGGGAAGGATCAGGGAGGCACTGTGACTTGTCTTTATCGAACGTCATGTATGAGTAGTCAGCTAGTTGTCGCTGATTTCAACTTCAGATCATTAACATCGCTGACTCTATCATCAGCTTACATCTATAGATGGTGCTGATGGTTTTCCTAGTGACATGACTATTTGTCTTCAGAGAATACATTAGCAGTTATTGTTGGGTTTTTCTGTGCTCTCCGAACCAAACTGATTCGATGAACACTACAAGTGCGGAAGCGATTTATGGTTAAAACCCTAAAACCATGATCTTTCGTTCTAAGTTATTTAAACGTTTAAAGGGTAAGACTTTTACCTGGATTGCTTAAGTAATAATCCACCGGTGATCAACCCTACGAGCGTCCCTCTAGTAGAACTCAAAACCCCGAGCAACCGGAAAATCCGAACTGGTTTCGGGAGTGGGCGGCGCCAAAAGAGAGAGAGGGAGAGGAGGGAATTTTTTTGGTGGAAAACTATTTAACTGGTAATTGATTGAGACAATAAACCATGGACCCTAAGGCCTTTATTTATAGCTAATCAGATGGAGAATCCTTATCTGATTAAGTTTCCTTAATAATTATCTAATCTTTTCTTTTTCTTTAAGAAAAGACTTTCTAGATAATTACCTTAATTAATCAGATTATTTATTATATATTTATTTTACTAATAAATATATAATTATCTCAATTAATTTAACAACCCTCTAACTTTGGGATTTCTGATTGAAATTACCCAACTGATTTATAATTGACTATTATAAATCCAAACTCTCCATTTCTGGGTTTTATCTAACTTACTCGATTTATAGGTTCTCACAGGTGTGACCCTCAAGTATCTTGTAACATTGGATGTGTGTTCACTGGTTTGTCAACTTCTGCACATAATTACTAACAGACTCCCACTTGTGCAAGTTGGCAATACCGCCTTGTTCACACGGACCTAAGGAGGCCCCTAGACAGGCACTTAGGCTAACCAGGTTACAAGAACTCTTATACCCAGATAGGTGATTTAAACATTTCCGTAAGGAAATAACATTTATGAAACAACTGTTCATAAATTGGGTATATCTTGGCTTTTCCCTTTGCAACACGATATTTCATCTATGAGTATGAGCCTGGATTGAGTCAACTCTAAATACTCATGATTCTGTTTCTCGACTATCTGACCTCTACTGATAGGTAAACGACAAAGAACTAATCAGTTCGTTTGGGCATGGCCATGCACTTCATCAGTCTATTCAGTCAATCAAGGGGCCCAGAAATATCTCTCTTCTGAGAAGAGGTGTAAATCCCATCTTGCATATCTGCATTTAACACCACGGCTTCCACTGAATCTAGTTACGCCTTTTATAGCCACCCCGTTACGGCGTAACGGTTGGACGCACTAAGTATCCAGCAGTCCTCATGACATCAAACCAGATACCTCAGGTAATGGGGACAACCACTGTGAGATTTACTTATGACAAAATCCAAGAAGTAATTCTCAACTGCGGATCACGTCCGATATTTGCTACTCTATCAAATATCTGTGCAACTTCTGGTCTACAACACTTGTAGCTGTTATTCAACCACTGATCATAACGACCCAGAAGTTCACAATGACTTTAATACCCTATTGGGTTCCCACCACCATAAGTTGTCACGGACAATTTTGAATGAAAGACTGGGAACTAGTCTTATTCCTGGATTACAAAACATGCAAAGTTTAAAAGTGAATTTAAGAGATTAATCTTTGTATAGTCCATATTACACCCTGTAATAATACTAAGATTAATAGCATCTCTTAATTACCTTTTACTGTGTCTATTCAACGTTCGTTAAATACTGATCTCAAATGAAGTATCACCTATCTTCAGTTTAAAACCCTTTGATTAATGTTTATCGGTTTAATCAAAGTGATAACCAAAAACGTTACAAGTCTAATACCTACTGATATTTTATACTTGTTATGGCTAATTTTGTTTTTCTAACACCATAAAACAAATTTAGACTTCTTTTACCATATTCCCTGTACTTGGAGATCTGGACAAACTCCGAGTTACCCTGAATATGTAAAAGCTATACTGCAATTTTTTTAGCTGTTGCGTAGATGAACGATTTCTACCTGAAATCGGATAAAATTTCCAATTACCTAGCTGGCAAATTGCAGGAAATTGGCCTTTTATAATACTTTATGGTTAAAAGGTACCTTAGTACTCTTTTACTGAGTTATTTCAACACATTTGATTATTGATTCTCTTTTAAAGTCAATCATGGCTTTATCTATTTTCAAGGTTTTGAATTACTGATCCACCCTTTGGACTAAAGGAGCAGATTCTATATCTGGTGAATTTGTATCCTATCTGGATTATAATTGCTAGATACACTTGAATCAATAATCACATTTTCTATTCTATATCTCGAACTGGATAGAGAATAAACTGGGCTCCCACTAACCTATATGAAAACTGACTTTTACTCAAAATTTACTATTGACTTAGTCAAAACTTAGTCAATTATATTTTAAGTAATGGTCTCTTTAGAATTTCATCATTTATAAAATTGGATTTTGCTTAAATCCTAATTCCAAAACTTGGAACTTTCTAGTTTCATAAATACTGATATTATCAACAACAACTGAGATAATATCCTAAATTCTATAAAACATATGAGTAATTTAATCTTTAATTACAAGTTACTTTATATAATCTATTACTCATAATTTGTATTACTCCAAAAACAAATTCCTTGATCTTTTAGTACATAGTGTTTTTGATAGTTTTCATATATAAGACTTTGTTAGTGTAAACATCAATATCTAGGATCTAAACTTGAATTAAGTCAAAACTTGACTTCATTCATAATAAGCACAACAATCATTTCAAGACAATAAATTTTAGAATTTCAAAACTTTAAAAACATTCAAAATATTCCCAAAATAATCCTTAAATGTAACCACAAAAGTACATAACTGTTTTAAAATAAATTTAAAATAGATGTCTTGATAATTATCCTAGAGAGATTTGTGCCTCTAATCCTCTGCAATTCCTGGGCACTCACTTCTGACCACCTGCAATATTCATTTGCACTAGGTATCAGTATACTTGTACACCGAACAAGTAAAAAGTGACAAACTAAGCAATCATAAATATCTGAGGTTTACTTACCTGCTTCATGACGCTTTGGGCAGTTTTGCCTCCAATGACCAATCTCATTGCATGTAAAGCAACGATTTTCGGTCTTTGCTTTGTTTGGCTTAACCTTCTTGCCCTTGCCCTTGCCTTTGATGTTTTCACGAACCTTGGGTGCACTCTGAACGGCCTGAACTGGACCCTTTCCTTTGTTGGTGCATCCATGCCCATGTTTCTTCTTTACTCCTCCGTCCCTCACCATTAGTACGTCCTTGGTCTTGTTCTTGGCTCATATTCAACTCGGCAGTCTTAAGCATGGAGTGCAATTCAGCTATTGACTTCTCCATGTTATTCATGTTGTAGTTGATTACAAAAGGCTTGTAATCTTCTGACAGTGAGTTGAGTATAGTATCCGTTGCTAGCTGCAACAGAACTAGGTGCCCTAGCCTTTCCAGATGATCCATGTGTCGTTTCATTTTCATCACATGGTCACTTACTGAGGTCCATCTGATCATCTTGCACTCGTTAAATGCCTTCGTGGCATCATAACGTTTTGTGCGAGCTTGCGTTTGGAACATGTCCCTCAACTGGCGGATCATGTCGTAAGCATTTGTGTTCATGAGCCCTGTTTGAAGATCTGGGCTCATGGTTGCAAGCATAAGACAAGCAACGTCTAGCAAGTCATCTGAATGTTTCTTGTGAGCATTCCTAGCAGCAGCTGGTGCGTTTGCTGGAGGGGCCTCTGGCAAAGGCTCTTCAAGGACGTACCATTCCCTTTCATGCCTGAGCACAATCATAAGATTGCGCTCCCAGTCTAGGAAATTCGAACCAGTGAGTTTATTCTTCTCTAGGATGGATCGGAGAGAAAGATTGTTTGTGTTGGTTACATTGTTAGCCATCTACACATAAAACAAAATTGGTTTTAACAACTTGTGAATAGACTAATTTCCAATAAATATCAATAAACCCTTAAATAATCATTTTATTGGACTAGGATCCTTATTTCATACGCCCTGATGTGCGTAATGTTCTTGCTCCACCAGGCACACGTATTTATTTCGGTAGGTAAGGACTTTTACCAATCACATCTAACTGACATGACTCCTAGATCTTTCTGGGACAACGGTAATTATCCGTACATGTTTCAGTCCCTCTAAGTGTTTTTTGGCCCGGTACCACCCGGTGAACTTAACAAAACCAAAACAGATCTCACCATTTCGGGACTTGGACACTTTACTCTGGCCGGTACCACCCGGAGATAATTCGCAGAGTCTTGTTAATCCTCTCCAGCTTCGGTTTGAACGCGGACGTTCAAGGTGTGCTCACTTACAACGCCCGCGTACCTTACGCCAAAGGTGTCCCTAGATGGGTTGCACTACTGATCTATGATTTATCGGGGTTTTAAGTAATTTTGAAAAACCTTTTAATGTCCAATTATTTAGAAAATTGTAATTTATGTAAAACTGATTGTTTTAAACAGAAAAACTGATGTTCAAACTAACTGTTTCAAACATACGTTGTTTAAGAACTAACTGTTTTAAAAGGCTCTTGCTTATTTAAAACTAACTGTTTTAAAAGCACACGTGCTATAAACTAACTGTTTAGATAGCATACTAGTTGATCAAACTAACTGTTTTATCAACTTGCCTTAAACAATCTATTTCAATTTTATAGTTTTAAATAAAATCTACCGTAAAAGGTTTTTAAGAAAAACTGATGATTTCAATTTTAAAACCTATTTATTTTTGTGATAAAATCTAGTTTTAAAAACTCCTATGATTTTAAAACTACTAATCAAGCAAGATATCACAAAATAAACAACCACGCAGTTAAAAACTATAACTACACAGTTTAAAAGTAACTAATTATAGGTTTGCCAACTTTTGTTCCTAAGGACCAATAATGACCTATTTCCAAAGGATCTCTAACATCTCGTGTAGCTCCCACTGGCTTCGACATCTTTGTTAAGACTCCAGAAAAATGAGGTTTTTCTTGCGTAGCTCCCACTGGCCTCGGCATCCTTGATGGAACTCTGAAAAAGAAAAATCTATCCTAGGGTCATTATTACACAAGGGGTTGTAAACGGCACGCAGGCCTCCCCAGAATTAAAATCCCAAAGGTCTAAGTTGGCAAGCCCTATAATGGACATATGCAATTTTCAAGCAACCACGCATTTAAATATTTATATTCAATAAAGCGATAAAAGAAGCTTAGATCCGTTAAAATTATTTCATGCCATTAATCGTAAAAACTGGTTTTAATAAAACTAACTGGTTTTAATAAAACTAACTGTTTTTACAAACCAATAAATATTTCGAAGGAGAATTTTCTTATAAAACATGATTATTTTATAAAGCGGAAAATTATGAAACATTCGTCTTTTACTGATATCAAACCTGGTAAACTGATCGGTGAGAATTAATGAACTGTAGATTGCGTCGTAGGTTGACCAACTGGTCAAAGACATGACACAAAAACATCTTGGTTTGATAAACATGATCTTTAAATTATCAAAAATATCTTGGGCCTCAAGCCAAGCCCGAAAACTGGGTTTTGGGCTTGCAAACAAACTCTAGCCCAAAATCAACGAAAAAACCCTAGACGGTTTGTTTTACCACGCATTTGATAAATCGTAACCACAGTTTATCGGAATATAATACATCATCACCATCGCCGACGTATACGGCTGCCGCCGCTACTACTACCAGCGGCGACTATGGCGGCAAACCGCCACCAATGCCGTCGTGGCTTTCGACGAACCAATCAATCACCACCGGTATCGACCACCATGTCGTTATTCGGCAATCGGCCACCGTCGCCTGCCACGGTAAGCAATCATCAACCATGGCTGCCATTGATTGATTTTCCGGTGTGCGATCGAACAACCACCATCCACCGGCGCCGTGATCGGCGGATTGAAAAACTACACCGCCACCATCGAATGCTACCACTGTCACCAATTGACCACCGCTGCCGCAACCACCACTTGTGGTGCGGCCGGTGCCGCTTGACCTTTGCGGAATCACCATCGCCGGCGTTTGAGATAACCAACGCCGCCACCACCAACCTGTGGTGCGGCTGGTCGGGCGATAATCAACAGCCGAAACGCCGCCACGGTTGGGCACGGTGCGGCCGACAATTAATCGTCGATGGCTACCGTTGGCACCGCCATCCACCACCGCGATTGCGGCTTTTAGTGGTTGCGGTGCGGCCACCGCCGACTGGCGGTACGGCCTCGGCCGTTGGACGTGGCTATGTCGTTTCACAACCGCCATCAAAACCGCCGTTGCCACCACCGGTTTAGTGGTACGGTGATGGCTTTGTTTTCGGTAAACAGTCCGGCCACCACCACCTAACTGGTGGCATGGCTTAGTGGCTCGCAAACGGCAGCCGGGGCCATTGTGGTGCGGTCGGTGATCGACCACGGTGGCCCGCCGTGACCACCATACTGGTGGTTCAAAACACCATTGACCATCGCCACCACCAAACAGGTGGTGTGGCTTTTGGTCTTCGTCGGTTGCAGCCACCACCCAACTGGGGTACGGCCTTGGTGGTTGCGGCTAGGTAGCGATTCGGCCGCCACTGATTTCGGCCACCATCGTTCACCGCCACCACGAACTGTGGTGCAGCACGGTGGTATAGAACAACAGCCGACACCGCTACCACAAGCTGTGGTGCGGCCGGCGTTCGTCATTGGTGCGCGCGGCCAGGTTCTGCTGGCAATCGGCCTGGCGGTCTGACCGGCTAACTGCCGTCGTTCCACCGACGATCGTTGGTTTCGTGGTTTGTGATGATTATAATTTTAATGATAGTCACTAATAAAGATTTTATGAAATTAAAACCCTTTCAAACCGACAAGGATTAAATTAGATACGATAATTGTTAAATCGAAACTGATAAAGATTTTGAAAAACTGATAAAAATCAGATTTTACCAAAAACGATAAAATTGAATTTTTATTTGATTATCAAAACTTTATATGAAACAATTTTAAACGGATCTAATAACAGTTTAAATAAATTAGAACGATAAAACTGTGGCTCTGATACCACTGTTGGGTTTTTCTGTGCTCTCCGAACCAAACTGATTCGATGAACACTACAAGTGCGGAAGCGATTTATGGTTAAAACCCAAAACCACGATCTTTCATTCTAAGTTATTTAAACGTTTAAAGGGTAAGACTTTTACCTGGATTGCTTGAGTAATAATCCACCGGTGATCAACCTTACGAGCGTTCCTCTAGTAGAACTCAAAACCCCGAGCAACCGGAAAATCCGAACTGCTTTCGGGAGTGGGCGGCGCCAAAAGAGAGAGAGGGAGAGGAGGGAATTTTTTTGGTGGAAAACTATTTAACTGGTAATTGATTGAGACAATAAACCATGGACCCTAAGGCCTTTATTTATAGCTAATCAGATGGAGAATCCTTATCTGATTCAGTTTCCTTAATAATTATCTAATCTTTTCTTTTTCTTTAAGAAAAGACTTTCTAGATATCTACCTTATATAATCAGATTATTTATTATATATTTATTTTACTAATAAATATATAATTATCTCAATTAATTTAACAACCCTCTAACTTTGGGATTTCTGACTGAAATTACCCAACTGATTTATAATTGACTATTATAAATCCAAACTCTTCATTTCTGGGTTTTATCTAACTTACTCGATTTATAGGTTCTCACATGTGTGACCCTCAAGTATCTTGTAACATTGGATGTGTGTTCACCGGTTTGTCAACTTCTGCAGATAATTACTAACAGTTATCAGTTGTCGCTGTCACTGAAAGGAGTCAGTGACAAGCTATAGCTGATATCATTTATGAACCATGCTTAGCAGTATGGACCTTCAGCGAACAGACTCGCTGTAGTTCTCTAAGCATCTATATTTTGCTAAGTATTCAGGGATAAAAGATAAAGGATCATTGATATTTCATAAAGTCTTAGGAAGACTGGATCAACAATCTCCCCCTAAATATCAATGATAAGACAACAGGGAGGTTATCTTTTTCTAGTAGCTTAGAAATCATTATAAGTCTAGAATCAACAGTTAGGAAATAAAACATGTTAAAGGTACTTGTTCTATTTAACTGTTAGAAGAAAGATCTTTTTCAGTGATGAGTATCAGAGATAAAGAAACACTTGTATTTCATTTCATTTCAAAGTAAGAATTACAATACGGAAAGAAATAAGATTACAAGTCACTGAAAGAAACAACAAACAATTACATAGATCAAACTAGTCTATACAGATCAAACTAGTCTAGAGGTTCTTCTTTAACCAAGCAGTGATCCATGTTTTCTTCTTCATCGTCTTCTTTTTCTCAGCTAGTCACTGGAAGCAAAGTCGAGAACTCCGCTGACAGATGTGAAAGAGGCATCCATCCAGACGATGAATGGGAGAGAGGCATTCAACCAGGAGATATGTACTCCTGTGTTGAATACAGATCCTGAATGCTGAGCGGATCAGCCTTTAAAGAACGAAACATCGACAATCATCACCATTTTGAGGTTCTATTCGCCGACGTTTCTCCCCCTCAGCAGGTGCACATCCACTCTCTCCCCATTAGTGGATAACCTATCTCCTCCTGAGACGTGGGTTCTATATTTGAAGAACCGAGGAGATAGGCCAATACGGAGAGGAGGACGAAGTGGAGAAAGGAACCTTCTTCGTTAGAAGAAGGTATCCTGCAAGAGGAGGGGGAAAGGGAAGGGAAAAATCCCTTTTAGAAGAAGGTATCCTGCAAGATTTCTCCCCCTCAGATACAACACCTGGTGCTGTAGATGGGAGGCAGGATCCTTCTTCCTTGGTCTAGCCGAGATGTTTTCCAGAAGAGCGTAGAGCATGGCTGCAGAAATTTAAGTAAAGGAGATATTCTGCAAAAGAAAAAGAAGATCATAAGTATAAAACAAATAAGTAAAGATAAGAGGAGTCTTTTATTGTTTTAAAATCTTATGCTTGAAAAAATGAACCAGAAAAGTGGTTTTCTTTCAAGATTTTATGAGAGAAAAACAACCTTAAATTAAGGTTTGTGACTTACCAGTCGAGGAAGAAGATCTTCTAAAGAAGAGAGAAGATTTAAACTCATTGTGTAGTGCTAATCTTGGAGAGATAGAGAAAAATGGTAAGTAAAGAAAGGAAGTAATCCAAGTATGGATTATATAGGGGAGAAGGATACCAGAAGGTCCAATTTTGGCACTCAAAAGACGATGGGACGTGGAGCAAGTTACAAGAAGTAATTATGGTGGTTAATTAAAACTCGCCTTAAGAATGTAACCGTTTGTTTTCACGCTCCCGAAAGCGTCTTTTCATTTACAGTCACGCGCCTGACACACCTTGGGAAGTAACGTATGGTGCCAAAAAGTCACATCAACTAGATAGAGTTGGTAGAAGATAAGTTGATTCAGACAGACCTTATCAATTTTGATGAGTATCCTTAAACATAGGAATGTGAAAGGTTATCAGCAGATGGAAAAAGTCTTCTTATCACATAGAGTGTGTTAAGGTAGGTGAGATCACTGACATATGAAGTAGATGCAGTATCTCAGCAGAAGATAGAATCATCAGTGACTTAAATTTGATTAGGGAGATCAATTCATTTCATTAAGAAGAAAAATACAGTACACTGGGAAAAAAAAATACATAGAGTATGTACAGAGAAAATCTAGTAATGCAGTATGCTGACGATTAGACATCAGGGTTTAGCATTCCTAGCTCGCTGATGAGTTGGTTGAACCGTTTCTCATCGAACGGTTTAGTGAAGAGGTCAGCGAGTTGAAATTCAGTGGGAACGAAATGAAGTTCAACATCGCCATTCATCACATGATCTCTGATAAAGTGATATCGGATCTCAATGTGCTTTGTCTTCGAGTGAAGGACAGGATTGTTGGCGATGGCGATCGTTGAGGTGTTGTCGTAGTAGATGGGTATCTTTGATAGCGGAAACCCATAGTCCAGAAGTTGATTTCGCATCCAAAGGACTTGAGCGCAACAGCTACCAGCAACGACGTACTCTGCTTCAGCGGTTGATGTGGACACAGAATTCTGCTTCTTGCTTGTCCAACTTACCAACTTACCACCAAGCAGCTGACAGCCACCAGTGGTGCTCTTTCGATCTATTTTACAACCTTCAAAATCACTATCTGAAAAAGCAGTGTTAGGACATAAAATGTCCTTATATGTGAAAGTTTTATAAAGAATCATTTTAGTGTAAATAATAGAAAGGGAGGGCTTAAAGTGTAAAATAGTGTATAGATAGAGGGGCTAAAGTGTTGTAGTATATATAGAGATGGAATGGCTTTAGAGAGTGTTATGAGAGTCGTCTAGAGTGTTAAGTGTGTGTAATTCAAGGTGTTTTGTACTTTCCACCATTGTTGAATAAGATGATGACTTCATGATCTCTCTCTCCTCTAATTGTTCTTGATTTCATGTTCTAACAAGCAGTTAGATCGAACCCTGAGTCCCTGGGGTACCAGAGACCAAGGTTGGGAGTCCCCTTCAGATACCTGAAGATGCGTTTGATTCGGTAATTATTGTATATAAAAAGCGAAACAAGTTTCACAGGCAAGCGTACCTGATCGTGAGTAATATAGTGTAGGAAAGTCCAGGTATCGTATCTACCACTGGGAACGGTTAAGCTAGGAGTCTACCAAAGAATTAGTTAATTAATCTAGAAAAGGGGGGGTTTGCTTTTGAAAAAGTATTTTTAAAGATAAAAGACAAATAATAAATAAACCTAACCAAGAAGTGGAAAACTGATGAACAAACATACATTGGAGATAACTGAATTCATTATGGTTTACTTTCATGAGCACATAGCACATAGCACCCAAGCATGTATATCTAAGATTATCAACCAGGATGGTCTTCCTAGTCCTAATACATAGACTGATTGTCAGGCAGTCCAGTACCAGTCACCCAATTCTATCACTATTGCACGGAATCCTACTATCTGGCTGCTCTCGGTCCGAGCTAACCACCTAACGTAACTCTCCGTGTTACCGAAGTGAAGGTCAAGAAAGGTTGATTAACCTAGCGGAGTCTATCTATCTAGGTCAAACAGATACACCCAACCAATGAGTTCAAATAACCGTACAATACGAATCAAATCGGAATCAAAGATAACATTCAACAAACCATTCATCTTATTAATAAAATAAAAATCCAAACTATTCAAACCACAATGAAAACAGAAAAGGAATCAGTACATAGACACACTGATCATAAATGCGTAAACAAACCGACTAAAGACCGGTAGGTTTGTCGCGGCATCCCCTCGAATCTCCTCCGTAGTTGTCACATCGAGCCTCCATCTTCTCGGGTTAGAAACCCTAAGCGGCTCCCATCTACCCTAATCTAATCTTCTGAACTGAATTGAAGTATGGTGAATTATCTGAAATTGAATGACCAAGGCTGTATTTATAAAAACCCCGTCAGACCCGTTTTCACGTTCGCGAAACGGCACTTTCGCGGAACGAAACACTCAACGATCAAACCCTAACTTTCTGGAAGCTTTCGAGAGAGAAATCGATCTTCGCGGCACGAACCTCTCTTTCACGGCGCGAGCATAGATCTCGCGGCGCGAGTAGTGTAAAATCAACTTCCGAGATCTTCCGGAATATTTTCTTGTCTTATTTGCTGAAGATCCGTCTTTTGGAGGAAGGTATCCGTCTTAGGTAGCAAGAAAGCAGTCTTAGGAGCCAAGAAATATCCGAATTTCCAAAGTCTGCACAAAAGTCTCCTTTTTGACGCTTTCTACCCTCTTTTTATACATTTATGCACAAGAACCTCCAAAACCTACAAGATTAGGATTTACACCTTTTTAAGTCAAACAGTATCAAAATTACTCTCAAATTAAGCACAAAAGTGGGGAACTGATGCAAGTAAAATATGTATAATTTTGGAGTTATCAGCGTTTTACAGCCTTCATATGGGACTCCTTAGGATCAGCTTGATATCGTGCGCAAAGACAGGTAGCATACATGATATCAGGTCAGCTCGCTGTAAGGTACAACAGTGAGCCAATCATTCCTCTATAGAGAGTAACATCAACAGATTTCCCTTCAGAATCCTTGTCGAGTTTTAGAGGAGGTGCCATTGGTGTTTTCATAGCAGAGCAGGTAGTAAGTTCAAATTTAGCAAGCATTTCACGAACATACTTACCTTGGGAGATGAAAATACCCTTTTCAGATTGCTTAACCTAAAGACCTAAGAAGTAGGTCAGATCACCCATCATTGACATCTTGTACTCAGCCTGCATGAGTGCTCCAAACTTAAATTTGGGCAAGGAAAACATTATCCTTGTAAGATTTGACAAACAACGTGTTGTCGATCTTTCCACGAGTGAAGCCTTCTTTGATGAGATAGGTAGATAAGGTTTCATACCAGGCTCTAGGAGCTTGCTTTAATCCATACAGAGCCTTGTTTAGCTTGTAAACATGATTAGGATGTTTAGGATCAGTGAAGCCTGGAGGTTGAGCAACATAGACTTCTTTAGTGAGTTTCCCATTGAGAAACGCACTCTTGACATCCATCTGAAACACTTGAAATTTCATATGAGCCTTATAAGCAAGAAAGATTCTAATGGCTTCTAATCTAGCCACAGGGGCAAATGTTTCATCATAATCTATCCCCTCTTCTTGTCTATATCCTTGTGCCACAAGACGAGCCTTATTGCGAATCACAATGCCATTTTCATCAAGTTTATTTCTAAAAACCCATTTCAGACCAATGATGGTCTTCCTGGATGGCTTGTGAACAAGGGTCCAGACAAGGTTTCTTTCGAACTCAGCGAGTTCTTCTTGCATTGCTGAAACCCAAAATGGATAGCGAGTGCTTCTTCTACTTTAGAAGGCTCATTTTCAGATAAGAAACAAACAAAGAGACAGTGATTACTAGCCTGATGTCGAGTTCTTACACCAGTAGATGGATCACCTAGGACTTGATCAATAGGATGATCTCTAGTCCATCTTAGAGCAGGTGGCTGAGGAACAACCTGAAGAGGTTCAACAGCGACTGTAGAAGAAGATTCTTCAGCGACTGCATCAAGTTGAGGAGGGCCAGCGACGATAGGAGCCGCTTCAGATGATCCCGAAGTTAACGGGATGTCTTCCTGAGAAGTTGTGGGGGCAACTTGAGATATAGGAACAACAGAGTAGACTGGAGGATCACGAGGAATTTCAGGTATTTCTTCAAATCCATCAGGGATTAGAGATGGTCTTCCTGCAGCAGGGATGTTAGTATCAGGGGCTTCATTTTCAGGGACCTGAAAGTAAGAGTTAGCCCATAGATCTACATCATTATTATCAGAAGGTGAGGAAGAAGAGAAGGGATTAGATTCATCAAACTTAACGTGAATGGGTTCTTCAATGGTTTGCCTTCGTTTGTTGAAGACACGATATGCTTTGAATATAGTAGAGTATCCAACCAAGAAACCGTCGTCAGCTTTGGCATCGAACTTTCCCAGAGCATCTCGGTCGTTCATGATATAACAATTACAACCAAATATGTGGAAGGACTCGATGTTCGGTTTCTTCCTCTGATAAGTTCATAGGCTGTCTTCCTGAAGCTTTTCACAATCAGTGATCTGTTCTGCGTGTAACGGGCAGTGTTGACAGCCTCAGCCCAGAATTGAATAGGAAGATGGGCTTCAATCGGCATTGATCTTGCAGCTTCAATCAACGTGCGATTTCTTCGTTCAGCGACCCCATTTTGCTGAAGAGTTCGAACGGAAGAGAAGTTCTGAGAGATTCCCTTGCTGACAAGGAATTCATCCATGACACTTTTTTGAATTCAGTGCCATGATCACTTCTTATAGAACGAACAGTGATCTGATTATACTTCTCTATCCGAAGAATGAAGTAAATGATCAGCTGAGGAGTTTCACTCTTGGCTCTAAGGAAGAACACCCAGGTGGTGTATCTGGAGTACTCATCCACTATCACCAAAGTGAATCGCTTTCCACCCATAGACTGAATATTGACAGGTCCAAAGAGGTCCATGTGCAATAAATGGAGTGGAGAGTTGATGGTAGAAACTTGCTTGGATTTAAAGGAAGCTCTAGTCTGCTTTCCTTTTTCACAAGCAGCACAAAGGGATTCCTTTGCAAAGCTGTTTTCAGGGAGACCTTTCCCCAGGTTGCTGATAGAGAGCTGGTTGATGGTCTTGAAATTTAGGTGGGAGAGACGTTTGTGCCAGAGCCAGTTGATTTCAGAAGAGGCCCTGGACATGAAGCACACATTTTCAGTGGACGTGTCCATGTTGATGACGTAGACATCATGGGATATTTATCCTCTGAGAATGACTTTCTTGTGCTTGTTCTTCACCTGTCAGCTTTTCTTGGAGAAGGAGACCTTGTGATCTTTATCACAAAGCTGACTGATACTCAGCAGATTGTGAGTCAGTCCTTCAACATAAGATACCCTCCGAAAGGTAGTCTTTCCGTTGGTTAAGGTACCATAACCACGAGTGATACCTCTTCCTTTACCACCAAATTTGACCGAAGGGCCAACTTCTTCCTTGTAGTCGAGCAACACATGTTTGTTTCCAGTCATGTGCTTGGAGCATCCGCTGTCGAGATACAAGATACCCTTTTCCTGTAAGAGAAGGAAGAGTTAATTGGTCTTGGGAACCCACATGAAGTTAGGTCCGTCAAGGTCAGCGAAGAAGGAAGAGTCATCAGGGACATAGATGACTGAATATTCAGTGGCCTCAGACACTATAGGAGTAGTAGGAGTTGAGGCAACATCTTCTGTCTTAACTGAAGTTTCAGTTTTGACAGGGTCAGGAATGGTTACAGTCTCAGCGAGTAAAGGTTTATTTCCTTTGGCATACTTATTTGCCTTAGGACCTTTCTTTACCTTGGCTGCTTTTTATTGATGGCCAATAAGTTAGATTGTATTGTAGAAGAGGGGTTGAATACAATCAACACTGTTTCTGTTGGTCCCAAGTAGGTGACCTTCAAGCTAGGATAGTGTTTGGGATTATAGAAGGGGGGGATGAATATAATCACACAATTTTTCACTTTTAAATTCTTGTTGTATTAACAATATGAATTTACAGATTGTTGCGGAAATAGAAAAGACAAATAGTCTAAACTAAACAATCTAAGTTCTTTCACTATGCACTAAGTGAGAAGATAAGAAAGAAATAAGATAGAGGGAAGTGAGAAAAAAAGGACTTGAGTAGAATTAGGATTATCAAGAAGTATGGAGAACATCTCTTCAAGTCCTATTTATACTCAATGCATTAAATGCATGTAGAACCACTTTTGTGTACGTGTCACAATGTAAGTGGTCCTTTGTACTATTTACTATAAACAAATACTCTTTGCATGGTGTGCAAAAGAGGAAGTGTGTAAATAGTTGCCTTGAGGTCTGATAAGTACGGAGGGAACAGTAAAGAGACTGTCCTTATGTACTTTTGTGTCAGTAAAGGCGGATAATCCTTTTGTGCATTAGACTAAGACATTATACTAATCCTTTCAGGATCAGGATACTGATCAGTGACTAGAGTCCTGAAGCTGGTGCTGTTCAGGGTCACTTGTATCCTGTTGAGTCTTCAGGATGTCATACTGTATTGAGTAGCCTGCTATCACTGAGTTCCGTCTTCAGATCACGAGCATGCTGTTCCTGTCATCAGTTAAGTCTTCGACGTTGCTGATGGTTCTTTAAGTATGATCTTAATGTCTTCAGGAGGTCTTCACTTCAGTGGATAGGATCAGTAGACTGCAGAACAGACTCGTTTGTCTCCTGATCCTGATCCTGATTACTATAAAGATAAGTTACAGCATAAGTAATATGGAATAACACTGAACAGACTCAGTGATAATTCCTCAAGCTATAACAGAAGCAAAAACCTATTCACTAAGTAAAGATTCATGATCATTATCATTTCATCAGGTCTTAGGAGAGCTGGATCAACAATCTCCCCCTAAATGATAATGATGAGACAACAGAGAAATTGTCTAAGTCTAGAAAGAAAAAAAATTTCTAAGTCTAGACAAAACAGTAGGAAATAGAACTCATAAAGGTACATGTCCCATTTACTGTTTTGAGGGATCTTTTTCAGTACTATGATGGAATAAAGTACAATGCACTGAATTGCATTTTCATTAATCTCAATCAGGTTACAAGAGTAAAGAAAATACAAGAGTACATGAATAAAGTACTGAAAGAAATGATTACAAAATATTCTAACTATCAGAGTCTTCGCTAACTACTTCAGTCTTGACTGTTATGGGAACTGGAGTGTCACTGAAGGCGAGTCTGTGATCAAGTATGGCTCTGACAGTGCGAATAATCTCTTTATTAAATTGGTTTTCTTTGTTCTTGTGAGCAGTGAAGAGGACTGAAACCAAGTGATCATATGGTGCTTTGTGTAGCTCGCTGAAACGCTGAAAGCGTAGAATCTTGGAGTTGTCGCATACACAAATACCATGAACAGGTTCTCTGATGGCTTGTCCTTCAGAGAGAGAGACTCCTGGAGGGAGGGAAAGATCAAGCATCGAGAGGTCCAAGGGCTTGACGACCACCCTGGGCATGCAGGGAGTTGGTCTTCTTGTTGAGGTGCCTGCAGATCTTCGAATAGGTTGCTGAGGTAGGACTGAAGAGTAGTGGAGCAGGTCATCAGGTATTTCCGTTGTCCTTCTGATGCGTGCAATAAGTCCTTCGATGACTTCTTCTACTTCAGCCCGATAGTTCTTGTTGGCTTTGGGAAGTAGGGATCTGATCTCGTTCCACTCTGACAAGTTGTAACGATCTAACTTGTCCAGAGTGTGTTGCACGTCTTTGACTCCAGAGCGTTTGACGGTGATCCATGTTTTTGCTCTCTTGCCGCGAGTTCGGCTGAGATGGATTCCAGAGATGGCAGCACCATGTTTTCTTAGGTGTAGACGATCTCTGCACCAGTCAAGCTCAGTGTTTACCTCTTCAGTCTGTTTCTCTGCATTTTTGTTGAAGACCTTCAGGGCAGCCTTCTGTGCAAGAATTGGATCTGCACTTATTTCAGCATCTTCATCAACAAAATCCGATGCAAGCCTTCGAGCGGCTTGTGCGGAGAGGAAGGCTTCCTTCTGCTTTTTATTGTGCTCCTCCTGAGCCTGTACAGCAGCGTTGTATTCCTCTTGTGATAGATATGCGAACTCGGAGTCACAAGAGGTACGAAGAGGAATTTTTACTCTTGTACTCTTCCTGTGAGAGATAGGCGAACTCGGAGTCACAAGAGGTACGAAGAGGAATTTTTACTCTTGTACTCTCGAGTCGCTCTATCACGGCGTTTAAACGCCCATCCCTGTTAATAGCAAAGGAAGTGTCAGGGTAATTTTCACCTTCAGATCTAGGGGAATTGGAGGGTGGAGATCTGGGAGAAGAAGCAGGAGTAGAGAAGTCATCAGAGATGAATTCATCATCTGATGAAAGGCAAATGGTTTCAGGAGGGGCTCGGGTTTCAGGGGTTCTAGAAGAGGATGCTTCAGGGTTAAAGCGGGTTGGTCTAGAAGGAATGGTTTCAGTGTTTAGGGGTGTTACTCTGAAAGTCATTCTGCTTAATTCAGCTCTTGTTTGTTCTGATGGACTATTCTCCATAAGGCGAATAATCTCACCAGTGACAGAACCAAAGTTCACATCCTGATAGTCAGAGTTGTCTTGGTTTTCAGGTTCAGAGGTTTGTTTAGGAGAAGAATGGGGTGTTGGTTCAGGGGTAGGTTGTTTTGGTGGTTGGTAGACAACCATTTGTAGGTTGTTTATTGGAGAGTCTTCAGAGGAGGTGTCGAGGGTGGTGGTTTCAGGTGTAGGTTTAGATTTAAGGAGAGTAGAGATTGGTTGGTTATCAGAGGAGGAGGGAGAGGATTGTAATAGTAACGTACCAGGTGCACCGGGGTTCTCCCCCTGAGAATGTGCAGGCCCTGGAGTGGGCGTTGAGGTTGGAACCTTCTCGACGAAGAAATCGTCGTCTTCACCATCATCATCTTCATCATCATCCTCTTCCTCGTTCGTTCCCCCCTGTTCGTTGGTTCTCCAGTTGGTGGAGGGGGAATAAACGGAATGGTCTCTCGGCTGTCTCTCCCCCTCAACAGGTGCCTGTTGTAAGGCAGCTGTTGAAATACTCCGCTGGAGGAGAGAGGCCATATCGGCGTTCAGCTTCCTGTTGATGAAGGAAGATGAGAGGAGAGACTGGAGAAGTTCCCTGTCGGCCGCGGTGAACGATGGCGGCGGAGGAGGAGCAGTGGTCAGCGAGTTCACTGCAGTGGCAAGCTCGGCCACTTTCTCCTGGAGGGCTCGAAGGCCCGACTCCTGTGCATCCAACCTCTGCACCACTATTTGTTGGAAGTTGGTGGTGGAGGTGGAGTTGTTGTCGACCGCTGAGGAGAGAGCGGGTAACGCCGTGGCCTTCAGGTCGTCAACAGACGCCTGAAGAGAGGAGGAGGAGGTAGCCACCTGAGAGACCTTGTCATGGATGGCATCCAGACAAGGGATGGTGATGGTGACACCAGTAGGAGCAGGGGCGGCAGCGGCGGCGGCAGCAGTGGCAGAGGCTGCGGCGGCTTCGGCGGCAGAGGCAGCGGCCTTGGCTGCTGCAAGCTCAAGTTCCAAGGCCTGAAGCTGGGCCTTGTGGGCGTCCTCTTGTTGCTGGAGTGCCGTGCGGACCTCCTGCAATTGCCTTTCAGCGGACTGCCGTCTTAGCTCAGTGGCACTAAGCTGTCGGTCGGCATCCGTGAAGATGAAGTCGTTGAAGGGGTCATCCTGATGGAGTTGGGACGATCCTTCAACTGCCGCTCCTAAAGAACCTGTAGACAGAGTTGCTAAGTGAGTACTAGAAGACTCATTAGCTTTCATAAAAGAAGAAACAGTAATATTTTGCTTAAAAGTATTACATGAGGCTAGGAGGGTATCAGAGCGATTACCCCCCATGTTCTCTGAGTGTTCGAGGTGAACAACCTCAGGTTCTTGTTGGACAGGAGCAGAGATGGAAGCATCTGCAGGTGAAGAAGTTTTAGATAAAGGAGATGGTTTATTAAAAAGTTGAGGCAGGGTAATGTAGTATTTCTTACCAGCTGCTGCCTTCTTTTTCTTTGACGCCTTGGATTTGGCGCGTTTGGGCTGTGGTGGAGGAGAGGAGCCAGAGGGAGGAGGGCGCTTCAGAGGCGCCGAAGAGGTTGCAGCTGGGGAAGTCAGTATTGGGTTAGCTACTGACATAGCATGCAGAGAAGAAGAAGAGGGTGGTTTGGAAGAGAAGAGAGAAAACATACCTTGAGCAGGAGCAGAGATAGGTTGTTCCTCTGCGTCTGGTTGTGGTTCAGGGACAACCAGGACTGTAGACAGAGGAATATCAACTTTACGCTTAGAGCGTAATTGTTGAAGTTTCCCTCTGTTGGGTAGTTGTCACCCATGTGCAGTGCCAGAACTGCAGTGAAGAACCGGGTGTAGGGGACGTTCACCACCCTGGTGCGGTTCTTGATCTTCTTGATCATGTCGTCCCAGATACAGCGGACATAGTCAAACTTGCGATTTTTGATCGCAGAGTAGACCATGTTCTGTATGACGGTGGGGAATTGCTCTGTGCTCCCCGTCTTCCCTGTCAGACAGAGACCAAACGTGTTCCATATGTAATAGAACGTCGCGTTTAGCCCTGTCTTGTAGACAGTGGCAGCAGTCTTCGCCAGAGGTAGGCCTTCACGCACAGGCCACTTGTAGCCGATGTCATCAAGGAACGCGATGACGTCGTCGGAGGAAGGAGCAGGAGGAAACGTCTGCTTCTTGGGAAAGTTTAGGACGTTCCTTAGAGTCCCTATGCCAAATGAGATGATGTCGTCCTTGATCTGGAACTTGATCACCTCATGCATCTTGCCCCGTGAGTTCCTCTCCTGGGCAGTGGTAGCAGTGGACCACAGTTGTAGGAGAAGGGGTTTGTTGGGCGCTGGGTTGATCGTGAACGCTGTCTTCAGGGGACACGACAGAAGGAAGTCCCTGGCAGGCTTCAGAAACGCCTTGTTGGCCGGGAGATCGAAGATCCCAATCAAGTTGTTGGGTTTGAACTGCAGGTCATGCTGGGGAATGATGATTGGAAGGTTTCCAGTAGCAGTCATCAGCGTCGTTGCCTCAGAGGAGAGCTGGGCGTCCAAGGAAGTAGATGTCGTAGCAGCCATTCTGTTAACACATAAAAACAACATATGTGGATGATTAAGAATCCAAAATATGCATTTTTCTTCACTTTTCAATGAACACAGAATATGTTCATAAAAGTGGTGAAATCCTTTATACTTGGAATGGATTAGATACCAAAATACACAAAAGGAATGTGTTTTGGTATTAAAAAGAAACTTTTTATTTTGATGAAAAGATATCAAAATAAGAGTTTATGATTGTTCTTAAAAGAAATAAGAACACCATATAAATTGTTTAAACAAAAATCTCAGAAGATTTTGGAAAGGCTAAGATCAAACGGAGTGATCTTAGAGTTTTTGGAAAAACGATTAACAAAATAAGCTGTTTAGGTGAAGAATGCCAACTTACAATGTAGAAAGAACAAGAGTAAAGAAACACTTACGATGATCTTGTTAAGGAAAAGTGGTGAGTGTTCTTGGTGTTCTTGAGAGAAAAGAGAAGTTCTTGCTTTTTCTTGCTTGATTGCTTAGAGAGAATTATGTGAGCGTAAAGAGTGTAATGGATTACGAGTGAGGTTTTTATACCTCATGGTAGGAGAGAGAAAATGGATGAGAGAGAAACGGGCGGCTAAATTCAAACGTAATGATGAATAAAGGGAGTTCTACGCGCGTTCACGCGCCTGACATACGTCGTGGGGAACAGGAAACGTCCCATTACGTGTCAGTCCAGATGAGAAGTTTGTTTTATTTGAAAGGATAAAAACCGCCTTTTCAGGGGATAATTCCATTTTGATGAAAGATTTAATTTCTTGGAATTGGAGTACTTATCAGATAAGTACTGTTTTAGGAAAAATCCTCTTATCACATTTAATGCGATAAGGTTTCAGGAGCAGAGGTACTTACCTGAGAATCATCAGTATTCGGATATTGAACAAAGATTTTGTAAGTACTGAATAGAGTCATCCTCTGATGAGAGTTAGTTCAGGAGTTGTTAAAGAAAGAGTCCTGAGAATAGTTATTCTATAGGATTTAACAACTGTTTGTCCTGATAAACTTCAATCATCAGGATTTAACATCCCAAGTTCACTGATGAGCATATTGAAACGCGTTACATCCAGTGGTTTGGTAAAGAGGTCAGCAAGCTGATATTCAGTAGGGACAAAATGGAGTTCAATATCACCATTCATCACATGATCCCTGATGAAGTGATATCTCACTTCAATGTGCTTTGTCTTAGAATGTAAGACAGGATTGTTGGCGATGGCTATTGCTGATGTATTGTCACAGTAGATAGGAATTTTAGAAAGTTGTATGTCATAGTCCTGAAGTTGATTTCTCAGCCACAGGACCTGAGCACAACAGATTCCTGCTGCAACGTATTCAGCTTCAGCAGTTGATGTGGACACAGAGTTCTGCTTTTTGCTAGTCCAACTCACCAACTTGCCACCAAGCAGGTGACACCCACCAGTGGTGCTTTTCCTGTCAATCTTACATCCTGCAAAGTCACTATCAGAATAAGCTGTTAGATCGAACCCTGAGTCCTTGGAGTACCAAAGACCCAGATTAGGAGTTCCCTTCAGATATCTGAAGATCCGCTTTACAGCGGTCAGATGGGATTCTTTGGGTTCAGCCTGATAACGAGCACATAAACATGTAGAATACATGATATCAGGGCGACTAGCTGTAAGATACAGCAGAGAGCCGATCATTCCTCTGTAGAGAGTCACATCGACAGATTTCCCTTTGGAATCCTTGTCAAGTGTCAGAGGAGGAGCCATTGGAGTCTTCATCGGTGTACAAGATGTGAGATCAAATTTCTTCAGCATCTCATGTACATATTTACCTTGATTGATAAAGATTCTCTTTTCAGATTGCTTGATCTGAAGTCCTAAAAAGAATGTTAGTTCACCCATCATAGACATTTTATATTCAGATTTCATGAGCAACTCAAACTTTTCGCAGAGTTTGGGATTTGTGGATCCAAAGATAATGTCATCGACATATATCTGGACAAGAAGGATATGCTTAGGATATTTCTTTAGAAATAAAGTGCTATCAATCTGTGAGGTCCAAACAATCAAACAACGAGATGAAATAACAAGAAATCAAAGAGATGAAGAAGAAAAATCTTGTATTTTATTAAGAGAGCTCTCAAGCACATACAAGAAAACACACACTTCACCTTAATCGACTCTCATGAGAATGATTCCACGCCCTTCCTTTCCAAACCCTAGACCTTATATATAGGTCCATTACACTAAAGCCCAAGCCCAAGCCCAATAAACTAATTAACTAATTAAAAGCTAATTAATCCCTCTCAAAGCTTCCTTAATAAAACTTTCTAATTAGGACAATTTAGTCCTAACAATCTCCCCCTAAAGTTTTATAAAGGAAGCATCTCTGATCTTCTCCCCCTAGCTTTCATGAGAAAACCTTAGTGGCGTTCGGCTACATCTTGATCTACAAGCTCCCCCTCGATTGTAGCTCTTCATCTCCAGTTTCAACTGAAAGACCAGATCCGATTTCCAATAACCGCGACTGATTGCACAAACTACAGCTCAACCTGTAAATAACTCGACACGTCTGATAACCGCAGAATGCAACAGCTTGAGCCAGAGCATGTTGATTCATCCAACTATGTTGATCTCCCACCAAGAAAAACAAAGGGATAGATGCATGTGTGAGTTACCGTGCAGATCAGCAAGAAAAATAAAGGATCTGTCTCTGGTCGCATGTTGAATAAGAGCTCCAAATCTGATAAGTTCACAACAAGGTAAACAGCGAAGCTTGGATCACCGAACCACCGTATGGAATGAGAAACTGGGAGTAGATACTGAACGAGACGCTCTGCTTTGATCTCTCTACTACTCAGAAAATAGTCGATTTCCTGAAATCTTCCAAAATGTCAAGCAATCAGATCCAGATCGAGTCTTCTTAGTCAGATGGATGACGACCGTCACTCAAAATTCTAGATCGCAATCGAACCTCCACAACGGTAAAATGGATAGGAATTAAGCACGTTACAACGGTACCATTCACCGAAGCTGGCATCCAGAGGAAAAACTCAACTCGCACTCCATCGAGGAATAATTCCATCTAATAAAAACTCTAGAATAATGGTTGCAGAGCGTCAGGCTTCTGAGTAGTCTAACCAAATGCAGAATCCGATCACCATCGTTCTGAAATCGTTACAAATCTGACATGTCTACAAAGAGTCTGGAGCAGTTGGGGAAATGAGAGAAATTCAATTTTCAAGGTTGAAAACTGAATATGGGCTATAAACGGGACTGGTGTGATCTTTGCGCATCAATTGGGAAAGAAAGGTGGCTATTTAAGCGCAGGGGTTTTGAAACACAAAAGTATTTGAATTTGGGTGGGTCTAGATCGCAGCGGAATATGATCTTGAACGTTTATCTGAAGATGATACTCGAGTCGGGACAAGCAGTTTCCCGAGTCGGAAATGGAGTTCGGAAAGTGTTGACAAAAATTGAACATAACCTTGACTCAAAGGCGAGTCGGAAAACTCGAAAACCCGAAAGGGTATTTCATGTTTCCCGAGTCGGAAAATAAGAACAGCAAGGTAGTTCAAGACTTAAACAAAATTTGAGCATACCCTCGTCTCAAGAGCGAGTCGGAAAGCCTCGAAAACCCGAAAGGGTGTTTCGTATTTTCCGAGTCGGAAAAAGAGAACAATAAGGCACTCAAATTATTTTTTTTTTTTTTTTTTTTTTTTTTTTTTTTTTTTTTTTTTTTTTTTTTTACTATTCATCCGGATCGGAAAACACTATTCCGATTCGGAAAAACACTATTCATTCGGAAAAAACACTATTCAATTTTTTTTTTTTTTTTTTTTTTTTTTTTTTTTTTTTTTTTTACTATTCCGATTCGGAAAATGTGGTTTTCCGATTCGGAAAAACACTATTCACCGGTTCGGAATTTTTTTTTTTTTTTTTTTTTTTTTTTTTTTTTTTTTTTTTTTTTTTTACTATTCCGATTCGGAAAATGTGGTTTTCCGATTCGGAAAAACACTATTCACCGGTTCGGAATTTTTTTTTTTTTTTTTTTTTTTTTTTTTTTTTTTTTTGGATTCGGAAAATATGAGTTTTCCAACTCGGAAAACTTGAATATTCAAGTTTTCCAACTCGAAAAACATGAATTTTAAGCCCAAAACTTCATTCCAGATCCAAAAATTGAAGCAACTTGAAAAATGGATCATTTCAAGCTCAAAGATGCTTCAAAACACAACCCAAACACCCATTTTTATCATCTTCATCAAGATCTAAACCCCAAAAAAAACCCAAAAACTCAAAAATGAAACTTTTCAAAAAAAAGTTTCAAAACCCAACAAAATATAAGGTCTAGGGTTTGGAAAGGAAGGGCGTGGAATCATTCTCATGAGAGTCGATTAAGGTGAAGTGTGTGTTTTCTTGTATGTGCTTGAGAGCTCTCTTAATAAAATACAAGATTTTTCTTCTTCATCTCTTTGATTTCTTGTTATTTCATCTCGTTGTTTGATTGTTTGGACCTCACAATTGGTATCAGAGCCAATCTTGTTGATTCCTTGGTGTTTGATTTGTTTTAAAAAGGTTTTTTGAAGTTTTTCAAGTTTTGAGTTTTTCAAAACTTTTGGATTTTCAATCCAAAAGGTGTTTTAAAAGGGCTTGAAATAAGTGTTAAGTGATTCCCCATAGTTTTCTAAGCATTTTCATACATTTTGGGGGTCTAAACACTGATTTTTAAGAGGTTTTTAAGTGGTTTTGAGAAATTTTTCGAGCTTTCTGTGCAGGTTTTCCGAATCGGAAAACGAGAGCTGAAATATCAGCTCAAATT
The DNA here is from genome assembly GCA_030169165.1 of Centaurea solstitialis. NCBI lineage: Eukaryota > Viridiplantae > Streptophyta > Magnoliopsida > Asterales > Asteraceae > Centaurea > Centaurea solstitialis. The sequence goes on from CM058042.1 coordinate 21,046,492, forward strand.
TTCCGAGTCGGAAATTGCTCATTCTCCGAATCGGAGAACTCTCCTTTTCCGAATCGGAAAACATTTGTTTTCCGAATCGGAAAACGAGTCTCTGACTCGGGGTCTTGCTCTTGAGAAGTCTCTCTCTTTTCCGAGTTCCCTTTTCCGCACCCACTTTTTCCGAATCGGAAAAGTTCATTTTCCGAGTCGGAAAAGTTGCTTTTCCGAATCCTGTTGTTTGAGCCAAATCCGAATCGGAAAACATCAGTTTCCAAGTCGGATTTCGCCTCTTTGAGCCGAAACTCTTGCCGTTTCGTTTCTCAAATTCGACACTAAGCTTGCTTTCAAAATCTTTTACTTCTTTCAAGCTTTCTGTGTCCCGAGGCGCTCGAAACATCAGCTTTTTCAAAACCTTTCTGTATTCAAGCCAAGTGAATCTTACAAGGAGGTCTCTTTATTTTCTCAGAAATGTCGAAGGAAATCCTGGGGATCGGTTCCGAAACTCGCCCTCCTGTACTGGTGATGGGCGAGTACCAGCAATGGAAGCGCCGGATGATACACTTCCTAGACATGCTCGACGGTAATCTCATGAAGTCAATCCGCGAAGGCCCAATCCGACCAACTGTCACGGTTGCTGCTGTTCCCAAAACAGATACATGTCCCGAACTACCTTCGTATGTAGTTGAAAAGCCAGTTGAAATGTTCAACCCTGAACAAAGAGCCCGGCACCTCGTCGACAAGCGTGCACTGACCCTTCTGATCATGGCTCTTCCCAATGATATGTACGCAAGGGTGGATAGTCTGACAAACGCACGAGACGTTTGGTTAGAAATAGAGCAGCAGATGCAAGGAGGTGACACCGCCCTCGAGAGTCAAAAGGAAAGTGCCTTAAACGCTTACGAAGGCTTCAAAGCAAGGGAAACCGAATCCCTCACCGAGTCTTATCAACGACTGAACGCCTTCGTAAATGATCTACGAAGACTCGGGATAGAAAAGTCAAAGTACGAGGTGAATGTTAAGTTCCTGAAGAACCTGACATCGGCATGGCAGAATCTGGCAATCAACTTGCAACTGAGCCGAAATCTGGGGATCATGGGTCTACACGACCTATTCAGCATGATGGTTCAGCATGAGGAATTCATCACGGGAGGCAAATTCAAAAATGCTGTTGATCCTCTGGCACTCTCGGCAGTACCATGTGGAGGATCAAGCTCAGCACCCTTCCAGCACCAACAGTACGGCAACTCATCTCCTCAGCAATTCAACCACTCACCACCTCAGCACTATCAGGAGAACTACAATCAGGAGTTCAACGGGAACTATGGTTCAAGCTACCAAGAGTTCAACTCGAATTACAGTCCAAGCTATCAACATCCAGATGATCCATTGATCATCTCAATCTCTGATGATGAGCTCTTTCATGTGAATGAGTCTCTTGCCCTCATTTCCAACAGCGTACAGAAGCTGAATTCCAAACGTGGATACAGCAGACCCAGGGGATCTGGATATCCCAGTGGAGGAAGGATGAGGCAAGGCCGAGGTGGACACTTCCAGCAAGAACGAGTTCAGTTTGGGAATCAAGGAAGAGGAGGATATCAACAAGGGGACAGATATCAGAATCAGCATCCAGGAAGATACCGTGGTGATCAAGGCCAGTATAGGGAAGCAAGGGGAAGCTACAGAGATAACACCTACCTGGACTATCAGGGAGGTCCTGGAGATCAGGGAGATTGGAGAGGACAAGTCTCTCATATCAACTATCGTCAAAACCAGAGAAACTACACTCCTGAATCAGGATACATTGATCGTCAAGGATATGGCAGCGGGTACGAAGGTGGCCAAGATGGAAGATATGGAAGATCTGAAGGCAGTCAAGGTGGCCGTGGTTATGGACAAGATCAAGAAAGGAACTATCCAGAAGGCAACCATCAGAGTGGGCCTTCCAGGCAAGCTCCGAGAGAAGGACATCATCAAGGTCCTGTTGAGATTGGTGATCAAAGATTGAATACTCCTCCAGCTCCGGTGAATAGTGGTGCTTCTACCCCAGCTCCTCAAAAGACCGCTAGTGCCACTACATCCTGCTTCAAATGTGGTAAGCTGGGTCACTACGCGAACAACTGCCCTGTCAGATACAAGGATGCTGCATACTTTGAGAAGAAGGCAGCATTGATGAGGAAGAAAGAGAAGGGAGTTGCCTTGCTAGTCGATGAGGAAAACTGGGTGTGCGAGGAAGAAAGCTCAGACGAGGAAGATCATCTTGTTGGGGGTCCGTGTTTGATGGCAGACTTCGAAGGACCTGAAGCTGTTGGCCCCAGCACATATCGAGACCTCGACGCTTCTGAGGTATCCACTATTCCTGACTTAACTGATGATGTGACAATGTTAGAATCTAGAATTTGTGAACTTGAGAGATGTCTCCAATCGGAACGATCTCTCGTCACGAAATTTAGAATCGACAGTGCCATATACAAAAGTTCTCTTGAGGACTTGACTATAGTGTACAATCGTGAGACTCTTGAGTCTAGCATCAGAGAGTCCAATTTGTCCAACAAACTCAGTTGTCTTCAGAAAACCCATGAGGAACTTAACAGTGACCATGGTGAGCTCCAACTAAAATTTCAGTTGCTTTCAGAAGAAAGAACTAGACTGTTTTCCAAAATTCAAGAGCTTGAAGATAACAACTTTAAGAGAGGACAATCTGAGCAGACCCTGAGCATTCTTACGCAGCATGCCAACAAAAATCCTTTCTATAAAGCCAGACCCGGACTTGGACTGTCTGAAAACCATGTTTTAGAAAAGGCACCTTCTAATCTGTACAATTTTGAGGACATGGCCGCCTCCAAACCCAAACCTGCCCTAGTAGGAGGACATGTGACCGAGGAATTCGTTAGGCAGACTGTCACATACACCGAAGTTATAAATGGTGAGACCATAACCACGACCGTCAGTCCAACGAACAGCACCTCTAGCAGTCCACCCACTAGCCCTGCTCCCAACAAACCTATATTTGTCCCAGCCAGTGATCCAACAAACACTAAGTCCACATGGGAAGGCATCAAGGCTAGGACCCCTAGGGTAGCTATGCCTCCCATCAACTATTCAGACCTTAACACTAGTTATGACACTAGGGAGATGGATTTTTCAGAAGAGACCTTAGTTATCCCACCAGAGGATGTTTCCGCAACTAAGAGTCCCAACCTAGTCGAACTAGAAAAGGAAATGTTTGGACTTAGACTAAAAGCCATGGATCTGGACGCATGTCAACATCAGATACTGAATCTGAAAGTGCTGATTTCTGAAAAGGACAACTTGGTTCACACTTTGAAGAAGGACTTGATCGAGGCAAATGCCGAGAGAATTAGAATGTCTTCAGAGTGTGAGACCGCAGCCTCAACCTTTACCAATTTTCAACTCAAGGTTGCGGATCTTAAGGCACGATATGTTCTCTTAAATATTCACTCAGAAATCACAAGGGAACTTGATCATGATGAAAAGATCAATTATCGTGTTGCCTTAACCAACCAACGTGTGTCAAATTCCATTTTGAAAAGAAAAGTCATGTACTTTGAAAACCTTTCAGACTCAGTTAATGATAGGACTACTCCACTCCTAGACCATCCGATAGTTGAATCCCGAACCAAATCTGTTACGGATCCAGAGGACTACTACACCTTGCTTTCAGATGATGATGAACCCTTCAACTCACACCATAGGATAACCGAACCAAAGACTATCCATGATCCTAACGTTGAATACGATCTGAAGGTGTTCTTAGATGAAGGTGATGATCCTTCAGGCTTTATCCCAAAAGGGCCAAAATCTGTTTTTGTCAAACCTGAGAAGTCTGTTGAGTCACGAGCTCATGTTTCTGAGAACAGTAACCCTACGGGTGAAAAATGTGTTGGTACTGACAAGGAGAAGTCAGTTAAGCCTCACGCACCCAAAGGACTCCAGAAAAGACATTCAAAGTCTAATGACGCTCGTAACTCAACTAAACCCATTAAAAGTCTTGACCTGAATTCAAGCAGCTTTGAAGTGGGTGAGACCTCTCGGTTAAAACCAAAGCATCCTTTCTCTTCCACAAAACCTAAATTTTCAAAAACATCTTCTGGAAAGGGTGGCAACTCTTCTCCTATTAAACCGTCATCTAACTCACACCATGCTCATGCAGATGGGAGGAAGAAGGATGGTGGACAGGAAGTGAAGCCACCAAGGAAGGATCACCAAGGAAGACCCAACTCTTTTCAAGCTTTCCCTAAGCAGCATAGTCCTAACCGTGCGGGTCTTGGCTATGCTCCACCTAGTGTAGGAATTAATTCAAACATGTCTGTAAAACGTAATCGACATTTAACTCATGCTTTTGACTCTTTGCGTAATGACATGTGCTTTATGTTTGACAATTTTCTGCGCTATGGTGTTTATAATTCTTTTAATGCTGATATGCCTAAAATCAAATCTCGAAAGAGAAGAGGGAGAAAAAGAGCAAAGGGGAAACCATCCTCGTCAATGCAGTCCCCTAAGCCTAAGGAGAAATCCGAAAAGGAGACTGCATCGACCAATTCAATTGTTTCTGACCCTAAGGAACCCATTTGGCAATGGGTCCCTAAACAAGCCTGATTGTTTTGCAGATCAGTCATGTGTGGTACTTTGACTCGGGGGCTCACACACACATGACTGGGCAGCGGTCCTTCATCTTCGATTACGTTGAGAAGTTTGAGGGATACATAAAGACTGCCGACAGAACGCCGTTGCCGATATTAGGGTCGGGAAAAATCACCAATGGAAAGTACATCATCAAGGGTGTACGTTATGTGGAGGGATTGGGGTACAACATGTTTAGCTCCAGTGTAACACCTTAGGCATATCCCATATCGGCCGTGGACAAGAGTGATGCTGGGTGTTATAAGTAATATCTTGGCCTTCCTAACAACAACGCGTTTTGGGGCCACACGGGCTGCAGGTTCTAGGAACGCTGCAGTTAAGCGTGCTTGGGTGGGAGTAGTCCCAGGATGGGTGACCTCCTGGGAAGTTTCTCACCAGGTCGCCAAAAACAAAGCCGTGAGCCGGTGGGGCAAAGCGGACAATATTGTTGTTGAGGTAGGTGGGATGTTACAGATGGTATCAGAGCCATAGGTTATAGAGAACATCGGTTTTCATAAAACCAAGTACTATAACCAACATTTTTCCAAGAATAAGTTAAAACATTTTAATCACAGATTTCGAAGTATAGGAGAATTCAAATGCTTATACGATTAGGATAGGTGCTATTCTGATATATCATAGATAAGCGGAGCCTGATCACCTACGCTTAGCCATGATATAAGTAGGATAGGACTTATGAACTAAGCGTATTGTTAGAAAATAGAAATTTGAAGCCTTCGAAAAATTTCCTGAAAAGCGAAAACTGTGTGAGTTCACATAAGCATATCATGATGTTGATATTTACTATAGCATTTACGCGTTAAGAAAGGTAACGTCACTGTTGAACACTCCTGCGTTAGCGCTAGGATGTCACTAGTATTTTGAATGCGTGTTAATGAGTCTTGCGGGCACTACAACCACTATGTCGAACACTACTACTTAGACTTCGGAGAAGGACCCGTCTAAGCATTATGATTCCGACATTAGAGTAACAGGTAAGGATATTTAAGCAATCCACCTTCGATTACCCCAACAAGTGTCCTACCTGAACCTACCCCAGTTATTCCTACGCCCAACCTAAACCTCCCAGCACCTCAAACGAGACAACTCAGAAGACAGTTACGGCAACCTTTCGGAGTGGATTGGCAATAACCCATTGGGGTAATGCAAGATCATTTCATATCCTTTCGGGGATATTGATCGCTCATAATATTAGTATGGCACAAGGAGAGACTCGAACTATGCAAACACTCGCCGGCGGACTGCAAAATAGTCGAAGCAGGGCATCAAGATAGAATCAGGCCATGATTAAGTCGACAAAATTGGTGCATCTATTGGAGGAATGTACCACCAAAGTTGTAGAAAATGCTAGGAAGACAAGAAGGACGACTAGGAAAGTTGACTTGGGCGGACAAGTTGCGGTAATACTATTGGCAAAACTGATCCTTTCGGTTGTAACTCTCGTGAATTTTGAAGGAATTTCAAAGTGTACTTTTGGTTATCCCATTTAAACCTTAGTTTGGGTGAGTAAAATATTTTAATGATGTATTAACATCAAATTTTGACCCCTTTCAGATATATATTAAGTTTCAATGAAACTAACCTTTATTTAATCACCAAGACGTTCTTACCGATTTTATTGTAAAGAAATCCTCATAAATAAAATACAAATATTTTCGAACATTTATTAAGAGACAACTTTTACTCAAACATACATTTTACAAATGATTTAAAACCGTATTTCCTAGAAGAAACACACGTAGCTAGAAAGGGAACCGTAAGAGTTAAGTGATCAACATTGCGCAACTGATAGCCCAACAAGTCCAGGAAGTCGTACCTACCTTAGTCACTCAAATTACTAACCGACCTTGTCGCAAATAGGAGAATTAAGGAAGTCATAGTACCCATCGAATGGAAAGATGGTAATAAAGGAAAGTAGGGCACCAGTCAGAGGAGACAACTCAAGTCAGTCAAATAAAAGTCAAAAGAAATTTGGAGTAAAGACCTATGAGTCAAGGCAGTATATGGACTCTCATCCAAAATGTAATAGCTACAACTGCAATCACCCAGGAGCTTGTATTAGGGGTACCAAGGACAACCTAGGCGGTTACACTACTCGTTACTATAGAAAGGAAAGGAAGGTCAGAAGGACCGGAAAGGGGGCTAAGGGTACGCAACCCTGAACCACTCTAAAGATAGGTATTTCACGCTGAATAAAGGCTTAAGCAGCACCAAGAGGATGAACAAAGCAACGTAAGCAAATCAAGGAGATTAAGGATGCAAGGCTCAAGGAAGGGCATTCGCAATTGGAACCAAAGAGGCACACCAAGATCCAGTATAGTACCCTACATGAAAATGTGAAGCCATTTGCAAAAGGATTGCGTGGTGTTTATGGCGCATGTGTAGATAAAGAGGTAAAGGAGGAGCAAATTTAGGACTTTCCAGTTGTAAGAGAGTATCCAGAAGTGTTCCCGGAGGAGTTACCCGGACTACCCCTGCATAGACAGATAGAGTTCCATGTTGATCTAGTTCAAGGAGCAACGATCTTTCCAAGATCGATCTTAGATCCGGATACCATCAGATGATAGTTCGAGAGGAAGATATTGCCAAGACAGCGTTCAGAACTCGTTATGGTCATTGCGAATTCTTGATCATGCCCTTTGGTTTGACGAACGCTCCAGCAGTTTTCATGGATTTGATGAACAGAGTATGTCGACCATACCTGGATAAGTTTGTGACTGTCTTCATAGACGACACCCAAATCCACTCGCGAAGTAAGGAGGAGCATGAGCAACATCTAAGATTGATACTGGAGTTGCTCAAAACCGAGGAGATTTACGCAAAATTCTCTAAGTGTGAATTTTGGATCCGTGAAATGCACTTTTAAGTCATGTGGTGAATAAAGAAGGAATACATGTTGATCCAGCCAAGATTGAAGCTATAAAGAAATGGGAAACTCTGAAGACGCCGACAGAAATTCGACAGTTTCTCGGTCTGGCAGGCTATTACCGACGATTCATTGCTAATTTCTCCAAGATTGCACAACCTTTGAAAATATTAACGCAGAAGGACAAGAAGTTTATTTGGGGAGAAAAACAAGAGGAAGCGTTTCAGTTACTTAAGCATAACTTGTGCAATGCACTCCTTTTGGCGTTACCTGAAGGAACAGATATCATCGTGGGGTACTGCGATGCTTCGCATTAAGGCTTAGAATGTGTGATAATGAAAAGTAAGGAGGTCATTGCTTATGCGTCGAGACAATTAAAGGTTCGTGAAAAGAATTACACCACACACTATCTTGAGCTAGGAGCTGTGGTGTTTGCACTTCAGGTCTGGAGGCATTTCCTTTATGGTACAAAGTGCACGATCTTCACAGATCACAAGAGCCTTCAGCACACCCTCGATCAGAAGATGTTGAACTCAAGGCAAAGAAGATGGTCGAGTTACTCAATGACTAAAATTGTGAGATAAAGTATCACCCAGGAAAGGAAAATGTGGTAGCTGATGCACTGAGCAGGAAAGAAAAGGGTGAAACCTTCAAGAGCACGAGTCACGGGAATGGTAGTGCAGGTGAGTTTGAAAAATCAAATGCTTGAAGCTCAAGAAGAAGCATTGAAAGTAGAAAACCTGAAGAAAGGAACTCTTCACCAGATAGAAATAGAGTTTGAGGTGAAAGCTAATGGAGTACGTTATTTTAAGGACAAGATGTGGTCACCAAAGGTCGATCAGTTAAGGTCAACGATCATGGATGAAGCTCATTTGACGAAATACTCGATACACCCAGTATCTAACAAGATGTACAAAGGACTATAAGAGCCTACTGGTGGCCTGGGATGAAAAAGGATATAGCTTAGCATGTGAGCAAATGCTTGACCTGTGCCAGGATCAAGGTAGAACACCAAAAAGCCATCCAGACTCCTGCAGCAACCGGAAATCCCAGAATGAAAATGGGAGCGGATATCAAGGGATTTCGTGACTAAGTTACCCAAGACTAAAAAGGAGCATGATTCGATTTGGGTAATCGTTGATCGACTCACGAAATCTGCGCACTTTTTGCCAATAAGGGAAACTTACAGCATTGATAGACTCGCGAAATTGTATGTCGATGAGATAGCTATGCGACATGGAATGCCAATCTTGATCATCTCCGATAGAGACAGCAGTTCTACTTCACGATTCTGGCAATCATTAAACAAAGTGATGGGCACAAGATTAGACCTAAGCACCTTATATTGTCCTCAATCGGATGGACAGACAGAGGAAACCATACAAACGCTGGAGGACATTATGTGTGCCTGCGTGATGGAATTAGGAGGAAGTTGGAACAACCATCTATCATTGACTGAAATCTCCTACAACAACTTAGTTGGTTAGAGGTTGGAGAACGACAACTAACTAGGCCCGATATCGTTCAAGAAACGACGGACAAAATTTAAATCAATGCAGCAAAGGCTGAAAAGCAGCCATGGATCGTTATAAGGGTTATGCTGATAATCGCAGGAAGCCTTTGGAATTGCAAGTTGGTGACAAGGTACTTTTGAAAGTATTTCCAGGGAAAGGATCTCTAGGGTTTGGAAAGAAAGGAAAACTGAGTCCTAGATTCATTGGACCAATTGAGACGCAAGAGCGAGCCGAACTAGCTGCATACAAATTGGAATTTCCTTAGGAACTCAGTGCCATCCATGATACCTTCCATGTTCGAATCTGAAGAAAAAGACTGTCCATGGAAACAGTGGTTCTACCACTAGAGGAAGTTCAAATCAATGAGCGGCTACGCATTTCAGGGGAACCAATTGAAACTCTTGACCAAGAAGTCAAGCAGTTAAGGCATAGTAAGATACCAATTGTCAAGGTCTGGTGGAACTCAAAGTATGGACTGGAGTTACCTGGGAACGAGAAGCTTGTATAAAGAGCAAGTACCCTCACCTGTTTACAAATGAGCCTTCCTAGTTAGGGCAAATAGTAAATTTCGGGACGAAATTTCTTTCAACAGGGGGTAAATGTGACAACCGACAAAATTCGGCTCTCCGATTAGCGGCCTGAAAATCACTCAGTAGCGTCTCCATAGGTAAAAAGGTAGTTATTTAAGTTACTAAAATAATCTAGATTAGTTTGTGCGAAAAAGTTAGGTTAAAATCCTAAAAGTTCCGAAAACTGCCCGAAAAAGCCCGAACCGGCCCGAAATCACCCGATAATCCTAAAATGCCAAAATTAAGATAATTTTTGGAAATTTAAGTTATAATGTTTAAAATATGTGTAAAGTAACCTAGATAACCTAAAACCACCTTCGAAAAGTCGGAATTTGCTAAAAAAAAACGTCAAAAACCCGGTACCGCGTCGAACAAACAGTGTAGAATGTATACTGTTTTAAATAAAAAAAAACATATAAAGAAAGAGGTGGGTGGGCCCCCTTGGCCGGCCACCTCCCTCCTCCTCCAATCATCTTTCTTTTTTTTTTTTATTTCTTTGATATAAAAACCATCATTTGTTCATTTTTCCCAACAAATCTCATTATCATTTTTCAAATCTTCATCTCTCTCTCTATTTCTCTCTACTCTCTCACTAAAACTCAGCCAAGAACACATATTGAATCCAGATTTTTAAAGGTTTTAAAACCTATTTGAGATAAAGATTGGGTGTTCATCAAAGGTAAGCAAAGTTAGGATGTTTCTACTTCGATTTTCAACTCATTTGTGAGTTTTTCTTCTTCTTTTTCAAGGGTTTTAACCCCTTTTTGATTCAAGAAAGAAACATGTGTTTGGGAAGGAGATTGAACCTTAGAAAATGTTATATAACATTCCATGAAGGTGAAAATCAATGATTTCCCCATAAGAACACAAGAAATGGATCAAAAATCGTTTAGATGATGTTTTTGACCACCAAACTTGTGCTAAACTTCATCAATAGTTCATGCATGGGGTTGGATGGTATGAGAGCATATTTTAGTTATATTACTTTTGAATAATCTGAGTTATGGGTGAAATAGCAAGAAAAACCCGAAATGGTATGATTTTATGTGTTTTGGTAGCATATTGGATGTTAAAATGTTGGACAGATTCTGTCAAAATAGTTGCATGTGCTTTACACGACCCAAAAAGGGCTTTCTTGAACTTATTTCTTCATGAAAATTTTATGGGATGATATTTAATGTGTTAGGGTTCAAACCCCACTAGAATGGTGCAAAAACACCAAGATTTGAACCCAAACCACCATAAAACATTTTTGTGTGCAACAGTGTTTTGGTCAGAAACTTTGGTCAACTTCAAACTAGCATAACTCCTTGATTATTTATCTAAAATACGATTTTCTTGATTCTAAACTCAAGTACTTTGAGTTAGCTTTCTAAAAAGTCCAAGATCATGTCATTTAGAGGAGTTTTGGGACTTCAACCAATGAGTTTAAGTTGGTGGTGTAGGCTGTCCTCTTATGGCAGATTACACATGCACCACTTGAAAAGGTCATATCTCCCTCAAAAATCATCCTTATGACATGAAACTTGTCTCAAAAGTTTGGTATATGTTTTAGCTAGAAAATCTCTTTGGAAATTCGTGATAAAGTGGTGTATAGAATTATTTATGAATAAAACAAGGACTAAAGGTATTCTGGAATTTCAGCCCTTACCACTAATTTTGTAAAAATGTTTAAAAATAGTAAAAATTCTCTAAAAATCATGAAACTTGGTGAAATTGTTCCTAACATTCCCTAAAACAAGGGGTAAAAATTTAAAGACTCAATATTTAGAGGACCTAAGTTCAAAATGACAATTTTTACAACTCAAAAATTTTGACAGATTCTGAAAATTTCTTAAAAGCCCAATTTTATAAAATTTGAACTTCTAAAATGTTTGGAAGACTTTCAATTGTGACAAAATGAATTTTTATTGGATTAGGCTATAAAATTTATATAATGGCATATTATGGATTTCGGTACGATTTTAGTTAAGGGCCGTTGGACCTAGGACTTACGTTAAAATTTCGTATTTGATAGGACTACCCTAGTTCGGAGCCGGGATTTAGGTCACGCATCAACCCTTTCAAATCCGCACTAAGCACTCAAGGTGAGTATTCACAGCCCCCATTTTACCGTTTTTACGAAGTTTTTGGGGTGAAAAGCATGCGTATGAATGAATGTGCCTATTTGTGAAAATGTTGCGAAATGAAATGAACTTTGAATTCCGAAAGGAATTGAAATGAAATGTTTAAATGAAATGAAATGTTATGTGATTATTGAAATGAAATGTTTTATTGAAATGAAATGAAATGAAATGTTTTGTGAATATTGAAATGAAATGAATTGAAATGTGTTTCGAGTATCGAAATGAAATGAATTTGAGTATTGAAACAAAATGAAATGACATGAATTGTTAGTATCGAGATAAAATAAAATGAAATGTTTTGTGAGCTAAATTTTGATATGTTACGAGGCATGATATAGTGAGTCTGAAATGAAAAAGTCCCCGGTAACTACTATTAACTCATAACAATGGGCCTAAAATACACGTGGATAGCGCTATTTGGTTTGACATACCCACCTTGACTGACGAGAATATAGGTGCACTGTATTGAATAATTCTTCACGCGTGGACAAAAGTCCCACCGTTGAAGACGCGTAGGGGCAATATGTTATAATTGGCAGGATTAGTGGTGACTCAAAGAATAAATATCATGCGATTAACAAATCACCCGGGAAAATTTACTCACAGGTTGGTAGTGAATGAACGGATTCACTATAATTGTTTACGAAAATTTAGTGAATGAACGGATTCACTATAACTGTTTACGAAAATTGGGTGAATGAACGGATTCACCATAACTGTTTACGAAAATGATGTGAATGAACGGATTCACTATAATTGGTTTACGAAAATACTGAGTGAACGAAAGGGTTCACTAAAATTTGTTGCATTTTAAACTGTTTTGTGTGTATAAAAACCTGTGAACTCACCAACTCTCGTAGTTGACGCTTGATTTTAACATGCTTTTCAGGAAATCAGAAGGTGAATGAGAAAGCTTAGTTTTGAGCACTTGTAGACATCAATCAAGACTTAGTATTTTGTTTTGTTATGTTTGTAATTTCAAACTTCCGTTGGTTGTAATACAATTTAAATTTTAAAAACTTTGGATATTTTGGAACGAATGGTTGATGTTGTTATCTCCTATCGCCTTGAAATCTTAGCTGTCGCACCTCGTGTTTCCGCTTTAGCGGGGTGTTACAGATTTGGTATCAGAGCCACTCTTGTGCCGTTCGGGATATGGGGCAAACCTCATCGAGGACGATGAGTCCCAAGGGGGGGTGTTTGTAACACCTTAGGCATATCCCATATCGGCCGTGGACAAGAGTGATGCTGGGTGTTATAAGTAATATCTTGGCCTTCCTAACAACAACGCGTTTTGGGGCCACACGGGCTGCAGGTTCTAGGAACGCTGCAGTTAAGCGTGCTTGGGTGGGAGTAGTCCCAGGATGGGTGACCTCCTGGGAAGTTTCTCACCAGGTCGCCAAAAACAAAGCCGTGAGCCGGTGGGGCAAAGCGGACAATATTGTTGTTGAGGTAGGTGGGATGTTACATCCAGCCAGTTCTGTGATAACGGATACTGGGTGAAGACCTTTCAGTACGGAAGTGACGTGAACGATGAAGATAACAACGCTATTCTCTCCGCAAGGCGAAATGGCAATCTCTACACAACCGTCTTCCGTTCAATCCCTCAAACACACCCCCAGTTTGAAGCTAACCCGAAGAATGCGATCTGTCTGCTCTCAAAAGCATCAAAAGGGGACAGTTGGTTATGGCACCGCAGACTATGTCATCAGAACTTCAAAGATATGAACAAGCTGGTTTCTAAGGGATTAGTCAGGGGACTACCTGAGCTTCGCCTTTCCAAGGACACTCTCTGTCCTGCGTGCGAACAAGGAAAGATGACCAGAAGCTCTCATCCACCGAGAATGGATACGAATTGCCAAAGTCCCCTCGACTTGATACACATGGATCTTTGTGGACCTATGAGAGTAGAAAGTCTCGCCAGAAAGAAGTATATGCTAGTTCTCGTAGATGAATTCTCTAGGTTCACTTGGATTGAATTTCTTCGAGACAAATCAGAAGCTGCTGAACGAATCATAGCCTTCATCAAACGCACTCAAGTTCTCTTGGGTCGTCGGGTGAGGAAAATACGTAGTGACAACGGTACTGAGTTCCGCAACGCAAAGCTGCATTCCTTTCTCGAAGAAGTGGGGATCACTCACAACTTCTCAGCAGTTCGCACACCTCAACAGAATGGGGTCGTTGAAAGGAAGAACCGTACGTTAGTCGAAGCAGCAAGATCCATGATGGCTCACTCTGGAGTTCCTCAACAATTTTGGGCTGAAGCCGTTTCTACAGCATGTTACACGCAAAACCGGGCTCTGATACCATTTGTGAGGTCCAAACAATCAAACAACGAGATGAAATAACAAGAAATCAAAGAGATGAAGAAGAAAAATCTTGTATTTTATTAAGAGAGCTCTCAAGCACATACAAGAAAACACACACTTCACCTTAATCGACTCTCATGAGAATGATTCCACGCCCTTCCTTTCCAAACCCTAGACCTTATATATAGGTCCATTACACTAAAGCCCAAGCCCAAGCCCAATAAACTAATTAACTAATTAAAAGCTAATTAATCCCTCTCAAAGCTTCCTTAATAAAACTTTCTAATTAGGACAATTTAGTCCTAACACAATCTTTCCACGAACAAAACCTTTAGAGAGAAGAAAGGTTGAGAGGGTATCATACCAGGCACGAGGAGCCTGTTTTAACCCATAGAGAGCCTTGTTTAACTTGTAGACGTGATCAGGGAACTTAGGATCTACAAAACCAGGAGGCTAAGCCACATAGACTTCTTCATTAAGTTTTCCATTTAGAAAGGCATTTTTAATGTCCATCTGATAAACCTTGAAGTTCATATGTGCTGCGAAGGCTAGGAAAAGTCGAATTGCTTCGAGCCTAGCCACAGGAGCAAAGGTTTCATCGTAATCAATGCCTTCTTCCTGCCTGTATCCCTGAGCCACAAGGCGAGCCTTGTTTCGAATAATCGTACCAATCTCATCAAGTTTATTTCGAAAAATCCACTTGGAACCAATGATAGTACGTTTTCGAGGCCTAGGGACGAGAAGCCAGACATTGTTTCTGATGAACTCTGCTAGCTCTTCCTGCATGGCTGAGACCCAGGCAGGATCACGCAAAGCATCATCTATTTCTTTAGGTTCATTTTCAGAGATGAAATTAACATAGAGACAGACGTTACCAGATTGGCGTCGAGTTTTAATGCCAGAGGAGAGATTACCAAGAATTTGATCAATGGGATGATCCTTGGTCCATCGAAGAGCAGGTGGCTGATACACCTGTCCTGAAGTGAAAGCTTCATTTGTTGATGGATCAGGGAGTAGATTTGTAGGAGTAGGTTCACTAATAGTGGTTTGAGAAAAGTCTTCACTGTTAGTGGGTTGATCAGGTTCAGATGGTATGATTTGGGTGATTGGAGTGGCATTTATCAGAGGTGGAGAGGATGTTTCAGTGGGTGGTATAGGAGGATCTTCTTCAAAACCATCAGGAAGGTCTTGAGGAGATGGATCAGCAATAGGAGGTTCAGGGACTTGAAAGAAAGAATCAGCCCACTGATTGATTTCAGAATTATCATTTGGGTGAGGGAAAGTAGGACCCGATTCATCAAACTTGACATGAATCGTTTCCTCTATGGCTTGTCTTCGTTTGTTGAACACACGGTAGGTTTTAGAAATGGACGAGTATCCAAGGAAAATTCCATCATCAGATTTGGAGTCAAACTTCCCAAGATTATCTTTGTTGTTTAGGATGTAGCAAACACAACCAAAGATATGGAGATGTTCGATTGATGGCTTCCTGTTACGAAAGAGTTCGTAAGGAGTTCTTCTGAAGCGTTTGACTATCAGAGATCTGTTCTGAGTATAGCAAGCAGTATTTACAGCTTCTGCCCAGAACTGAGTGGCAAGGTTGGCTTCACTCAGCATAGATCTTGCAGCTTCAATCAGCGTCCTGTTTCGTCTTTCAGCAACACCATTTTGCTGAGGAGTTCTTACAGAGGAGAAGTTTTGAGAGATACCTTTCTGTTCGAAGAAGGTTTCCAGGGTACTGTTTTTAAATTCAGTTCCATGGTCACTTCTTATTGATCGAACAATGAGGTTGTTGAGCTTTTCCATTTTCCTGACGAACAGGATGATTTCTTCAGGAGCATCACTCTTGGCACGAAGAAAGAATACCCAAGTGTATCTGGAATATTCATCAACAATTACCAGAGTGTATTTCTTTCCAGCAATGGATTGGACGTTGACTGGTCCAAAGAGATCCATGTGGAGAAGTTGTAGAGGAGAGCTGATGGAGGAAATTTGCTTGGACTTGAAACTAGCCCTGGTTTGTTTTCCTTTTTCACATGCTGAACAAAGAGACACCTTTGTGTAGCGAAAGTCAGGAAGACCAATGACCAGGTTGTTAATGCAGAGTTGATTCAGCGTCTTGAAGTTGAGATGAGATAGACGCTTGTGCCATAGCCAATTTGTATCAGTGGAAGCACGGGATACAAAACAGAAGTTGTCAGTGGAGGTGTTCATGTTGATGATGTAGATGTCTGCTCGTCTAACACCAGTGAGAATGACTTCCTTTCTTCTGTTCTTGACTTTGCACTTTTTCTTAGAGAAAGAAACTTTGTGATTCTTATCACACAGTTGACTGATGCTCAGAAGATTATGCATCAGGCCTTCAACATAAGCAACTCTTTTGAAAGTAGTTACTCCGTTGGTCAGTGTGCCATACCCTCGGGTTTGGCCTTTACCGTTTCCACCAAAGGTCACATCAGGACCTCTTTCTTCACGGTAGTTAGAGAAGGACAGATTTAGAACCAGTCATATGTCGAGAGCATCCACTGTCCAGGTACCAGATGCCCTTATCCTGTAAAATTTAGAGTTTAAGTTTTTCTTGGTACCCATAGAACTATGGATCCAGAATTATCAGTAGGACTGGTGGAGTCAGTGGCAGCCTTAACTGATTTATCAGTTCTTGAGGCTGGAGTCTTGACTGAAGGAACAGTCTTGACAACCTTCTTTCCTTTGACTGATTTCTCAGTCTTGGGAACCTTCTTTACCTTAGCTGATTTTTCAGCTTTGGTAGCATCAGGACACTTACTCGCAATATGGTCATTTAATCCACAGTGATAACATTTGCGATATTGAAAGCGTTTAGTGTGGTCCAGAAAGTTTTTGAACTTTAGGTGAGCAGGACCAGCACCAAGTATGCCTTTAGCATTGGACATTGGAGGAATTGGTTTCTTCTCCTGAGTCTTTTGCTTCAGGTCAATCTTCAGTCTGGGAGCAGGATTTTGATAGAAAGATTTTGATCCTGAGACTGAAGGACCACCACCCAGAACTTTGTTCTTGGGTTTAGGACTCTTGGTCTTTGAAGGTGTTATAGTCTTAGATTTTTCCTTGACTGTGTTCTTTTTGCTCTTAGGAGCACCTTCAGAGTGTGTGTTAGAAGAAGAAGGAATATTTTCAGAAGCATTAGGAATGGGAATAGAAGAAACAAATTTTCCAAACTTGAGCATGGAACTTTCATACTTGGTTTCTTCATTCTTATATCTATGAGTGAATCCAAGACCTCTTTTGCTTTTGTCAGACCTCCCTGAAGCTAATATTTCATCAACTTTTTCAGAGGCGTCACTCCATCCTTTGATGGTGACTTTTTCAGCATTTAATTGAGCAAGGGCTTTTTCTTTGGCAGCAAGAGCCATTTCTCTTTCAATACAGAGAGTTTTATTTACAGTGACCTGGTCCTTATAATTTCTTCCAAAATGGTAAGCTGTTTTATTTTTTCTTGACATTCTTTGAGTTGTCCTCTAAGATCAATATTCATTTTTTCAGCAGAGGTTTTACCATTAAGAGCTTTGTAAAGATCGAGAGTGACCAGGTCCAACTGAGTTAAGCTTTCAAGAGGGATGAGAGGAATAGGTACCTGACTGGAAGAATCAGTCGCAGAGGTGGAAGCTTCAGGAGTTGTGGAAGAAGAAGCTTCAGGATCCTGAGGAGGAATCTCTTCAGGAACCTCTTCTATCTTAGCCATGAGAGCTAAGGTAGGTTCCTCAATAATGGCCATCAGTGCCACTTGAGTGTCTTCCTCATCAGATGAGTCATCAGAGGAGACATCATCCCAATCGCAGTCTTCTGCGATTAAACCTTTGCCTTTACGTTGAGTTTTCATCTTTTTGTATTTTTCTTTCAGGCGCTGGTATTTGGGATTCTTGGAAGAAGACTTAGCATAGGAGGGAGCAAACTGACTTTTCCTGTACCTGCAATCATTAGCAAAGTGTCCTTTGCCCTGACAGTTGTAGCAGATAGCAGTAGCCTTATCAATAGGATCTGATTTAGACTTGTCAGTAATAGTAAGATGTTTCTTTTTGTGAAAGTTTCCCTTTTTGGCAAACTTCTTGAAAGATCTGGTTAAAAGAGCAAGAGATTCATTGAATTCAGGATCTTCTGACATGTCAGAGTCAGAAGATTCTAATTCAGTAATAGTTACTGAAGAAGAAGAAGTGGCGACAGTAGGAACTGAGTCAGAGACCAATGCAATAGAGTTGCTTTTGGTATCTTTAGAGTCTCTTATGAGATTCTTTTTCAGTTTCTTCTGTTGTTCACGGTTAAGAAGAATACCGTACAGCTCACTTAGTGTGAGTGTCTTTATGTCCTTTGACATAGTTAAGCAGGAGGTGTAAATTTCCCAATGTTCAGGAAGAGCTTCCATGAACTTGGTAACCACCTCAGAGTTAGAGTAGGTAGTACCGATAGTCTTCAGATCAATCAGAAGACAGTTGAATCTCTGATGTAGCTGGGAGAGAGTTTCATCCTTTTGATGAATAAAGCTTTCATACTGTCGAACCAAGAAGATCTTTCTTGATTCCATGAGAACAGCAGTACCTTCATATTGAACACAGAGAGTGTCCCATATCTCCTTAGCAGAGCGAAGGTGACAGACAGAGTGGAATACATCGTCAGGGAGTGACATGGCAATGAGAGACCTAGCCTTAGTGTCAATGTTGACCAGGCGTCTGTCTTCATCATTCCAGTCAGTTACAGGCTTTACCAGCTGTCTTTCAGGTACAGCGGGTTGGCCAGCAGCAGCAGGAATGGGGTGGACGGTTTGTGTAGGCACATGTGGTCCATTTTCCAGAAAGTATGGAATCTGGGGATCAGAACCAGAGAGAAAGAGTTCCATCCTGGTTTTCCAAAGAGAGAAGTTATCCTTGTTAAACCTAGGAGGCTTTCCAGCAGAGCCGGTATCAAAGTAGTTATCCTTAGCTTGAAGAGCCATGGAATAGAAAGGAGGATCACAAGATTTTTCTAAGAAGAAAATGAGAGCTTGAACCTGGCTCTGATACCACTTGTTGGTCCCAAGTAGGTGACCTTCAAGCTAGGATAGTGTTTGGGATTATAGAAGGGGGGGATGAATATAATCACACAATTTTTCACTTTTAAATTCTTGTTGTATTAACAATATGAATTTACAGATTGTTGCGGAAATAGAAAAGACAAATAGTCTAAACTAAACAATCTAAGTTCTTTCACTATGCACTAAGTGAGAAGATAAGAAAGAAATAAGATAGAGGGAAGTGAGAAAGAAAGGACTTGAGTAGAATTAGGATTATCAAGAAGTATGGAGAACATCTCTTCAAGTCCTATTTATACTCAATGCATTAAATGCATGTAGAACCACTTTTGTGTACGTGTCACAATGTAAGTGGTCCTTTGTACTATTTACTATAAACAAATACTCTTTGCATGGTGTGCAAAAGAGGAAGTGTGTAAACAGTTGCCTTGAGGTCTGATAAGTACGGAGGGAACAGTAAAGAGACTGTCCTTATGTACTTTTGTGTCAGTAAAGGCGGATAATCCTTTTGTGCATTAGACTAAGACATTATACTAATCCTTTCAGGATCAGGATACTGATCAGTGACTAGAGTCCTGAAGCTGGTGCTGTTCAGGGTCACTTGTATCCTGTTGAGTCTTCAGGATGTCATACGATATTGAGTAGCCTGCTATCACTGAGTTCCGTCTTCAGATCACGAGCATGCTGTTCCTGTCATCAGTTAAGTCTTCGACGTTGCTGATGGTTCTTTAAGTATGATCTTAATGTCATCAGGAGGTCTTCACTTCAGTGGATAGGATCAGTAGACTGCAGAACAGACTCGTTTGTCTCCTGATCCTGATCCTGATTACTATAAAGATAAGTTACAGCATAAGTAATATGGAATAACACTGAACAGACTCAGTGATAATTCCTCAAGCTATAACAGAAGCAAAAACCTATTCACTAAGTAAAGATTCAGGATCATTATCATTTCATCAGGTCTTAGGAGAGCTGGATCAACAGTTTCTTCCACTTAATTCAGATCACGACTCCTATGGAACCTTTGTGTAAAACTGAAGTAGATTGTTTGTTGAAAAGGATCAAGACTTTGTCAAGATCCAAAACAATCTTTAAGTATTTAGATACAAAGCTTTTGCTTATGCACTAAGCAAGAATTAGAAGATAGAAGATAGAAAGAAGAAAGGATAGGGGTATAGAAGATGGACCAAAGGTTCGTGTTTGAAGAACACACTATGTTCATATTTATACCCCATGCATTAAATGCATGCCATACCCAACTTTACACTTGTCATGTAAAGATTGGGTTTGGTGTACTATTGTACCATAAAATATTACCCATGCTTGGTAGGGTCATGGCCTATGGTAAATAGTTGCCTTATGGTTGACAAGTAAGGAGGGAACAGTAAAGAGACATCCCTTTTGTACTTTTGTCAGAAAGACAAATCAAATCCTTTTTGTGCATATAAGACAAGAAGACAAATCTGGTATTCTTAAAGTACATGTCACTGATCAGGCCTTAGAATTGCTGATCCTTGGGAAGGATCAGGGAGGCACTGTGACTTGTCTTTATCGAACGTCATGTATGAGTAGTCAGCTAGCTGTCACTGATTTCAACTTCAGATCATTAGCATCGCTGACTCTATCATCAGCTTACATCAATAGATGGTGCTGATGATTTTCTTAGTGACATGGCTATTTGTCTTCAGAGAATACATTAGCAGTTATCAGTTGTCGCTGTCACTGAAAGGAGTCAGTGACAAGCTATAGCTGATATCATTTATAAACCATGCTTAGCAGTATGGACCTTCAGCGAACAGACTCTCTGTAGTTCCCTAAGCATCTATATCTTGCTAAGTATTCTGGGATGAAAGATAATGGACCATTGATATTTCATAAAGTCTTAGGAAGACTGGATCAACACTATTTATAATCTAGCTAAAACATAATTAAGAAAACTAAATAAACCTAATTTTATTCTAACTACTAAATATAAATCCTAACTTGAGCATTAAGAAAACTAATAATATGGAAACTAAATACTAATAATCTTAATTAATAAAAAACAATATCAAGTAAATCAATCAAGTAATAAAATACTTAAATAAATAGATCATGGCAATCTTCTCCGGGCTAGTTTGATTTAGAAATCGACGAGCAATGGACTCGCGCGGCGAGCCATAGCTTCGCGCCGTGAAGACACATTTGCCTCGGTGTTTGATTTTTTCTTTTTTCGACCTCGCTTTCTCGGATTCCAGAAATCCATAAAATTCACTAATACAGGTCGAAACCGATCTGTATCATCCAAGGTAATCTTGCCACCTACAAGAAAAAGTTAAAAACAACTACCATATAATTAAAAATCTTTTCCATAAAAATGTTGAAAGTTATTTATTGTAACATTCTCCATTTCAAAAAAGCAAGTGCGAATGGAGAATACAAGCAAAAGGGCAAGAAGCCATGAATACACCGATGGCCGTCTTGATACAACTAATAATCTCCTTCCCAATAGAATGAAAAAGCTCTAACAAATTGTTAGTGTTAGAAGTATAATCATAAATAATATACAACTTTTAAGGCTCCTAGTCCAAAGTAACATGTGCTAATACAACTTTTAAGACCAAATCAAATTTAAAACCAGGTGAAAATTATCGATAGCCAAAATTTAAACTTATAAAGATCTCAAATGTCTATTTTTCTATATGCATGTAATACGGGTTGATATACAAATGTCATATAAATATAAAATTCTCATTTTTAGCAACTTTTGTCCATAAATTCTTATTTTTAGCACATATTCTCGTAAAGCACTTTTAGGAGTTACTCTTCCACTCTCGTATCATTGAAGACAAACCGTTCAAGAGGTACCATTGATTGAAACAGATAGATTTATGAGTTGAACATGCAACCCAATGCAGGGAATAGTGAGGTTCTAGAAATGTTGACATTACCATTCTTTCCAAGGGGCTGTTTGTTTCTAAAAGAACACCTCTTAAAATCTCATAAGTCTGAAAATTAAAAGGTTTACAAGCTTAAGACTATTTGTTTCATTTTTAAGAGAATGTCTTATGATCCTTTGAAATTTTAAAAGATACGCCATCTACCTCTTACTTTTTAGATGTGAAATCAAACTTTAGAGTTTAGAACTCTTAAAAATTAAACGACTCTTAGATGTTCATAAATACCAATAAGGCCTACTAACAAAAAACAAACCATTAATTCTACCTAAGGGTTAATTACATGGGTATGTATCGAACTTGTCACGTTTTATCACTGTATGTACTCAACTTATAAACTTACCATTGTATGTATCGAACTTTCTAAAATTGCCATTGTATGCATCCAACTTTATCAAAACCTCAAGTTCGATACACTTTCGTGACAAGTAGAACACATTCAATGATAGGTTTTGATAAAGTTGGATACATACAATGACAAGTCTAGCAAGTTCGATACATACATTGATAAGTTTATAAGCTGAGTACATACAATGATAAAACGTGACAAGTTCGATACATACCCATGTAATTAACCCTTCTACCTAATGGCACCATCCAAAAGCTCTACTGGACACGTACCAATATTTCTTTAGCATACAGTGAATACAAAAACAACCATAATTACAAGCAAAGATCGAAAGTAAAAGTAACCACTATCAATGCATTGATTGCCAAGAATCTTATCGTATAAATATTTACTCCATAAACATTTTGTAAAGAACCTCTTAATCTCACTAAGTGATAAATACTTGTGTCAAGAAGTTTTAAATGATCTAGCAATATAACAAAAAAATGACCTAAATAACCTATCATGTTGCTAAATATATCAGTCTCCTCATATATTAGTTACATTTTAACTACTTACTAATTCTGCTTTACAACAAAATAAATTACTACTAATATACAACTTGTTTGACACTTCAAACTTCAAACTTCAAAAACGGCTCAAAATTCGGGCAAGATTGAATTTGAAATGCATTTAAAATGGTATTTGGCTTCTGTGAGAATCATGGTGCAAATAACCTTTCAAATAAAACCAAAAGAGTGTTAGCCTAGTGGTAAGGCTTGGGCACTACATAGTGGTGAACCCGAGTTCGAGCCCTGGGGGACGCATTCTGGAGGTACGGGGGCTTCGACCCCGGGCTGCATGCTTTAGCAGTCGGGCTTCAGCCCAAAAATTGCCGAGGATTAGTCTGGGCCCAATGTGGTCTGGGATACCTCTTCCAAAAAAAAAAAAACCTTTCAAATAAAGTTCAATACAAATTATACAATTATACCCTTAGATTTGCAATAATAGGATGAACAAAAAGCTCAATATCTTAATATATACTCAAATGACCTTAAAAGTATAAGGTTGTAACAACGTTCTTATAAATTAAATTAAAAAGCAACTAGTGATGCTTTAACGGATAGAAGAATAATAGGAAAAAAGCCCCTAAAAAGATCAAAAACATGAAACAACCTGTTTTCAACTTTTTTGAACCTGATTCTCCCTACTAACTGGAGCCTTAATTTTACTTATTTTCTCTACAAAAACTGAAGAATAAACACAGAAAAACAACACATAAGTGAGTTCAAAAACACTTCAATTGATGGCATTAAGATGAACAAACACATCAAGCAGATTCAAATCCCTTTCTTTAGTCGATAACATTTTATAAAAACAACAAACCTACCCTAAATGTAGAACAAAAGACGAAAAAAACAGTCTAAGAAAAAAGCATCGAATGTAAAAGAGGTGAACTTTTTTAAGAGAAATTATATTTCCTCCTACTTTTTCCTCCTACTCACTTGATCAAGACAGGTGTTAAAATCAATGGATGATATGAGAAAAAAGAATTAGTGGATTACACATATCATTTGATCAAATGAGTAGGAGGAAAAAGTAGGAGGAAATAATTTTTTTAATCTAAGGAAAACCATTCGCATCAATTCAATATCACTCATCTTTCTAAAGTGTTACATTCATTTTGAAATAAACCTCTATATCAAATTATCGATACAAGATCATACTTCTTTTCTAAAGTGGTTCTCACCAACTAATTTACAATTTATATTTATGTATTTTAATAATTTATTAAATCATTGGAATACTAAGTATGATTTATTTATAATATAGATAATTGATTAATTATAATAGAAATAATATAGATAGTTATAATATAAAATTTTTATTAAATTATAAAATGTAAAAAATAAACTAAAAATTTATTTTTCGTTTTCTTTACTGTAGTCTGTGAATTAAATTTGATAAAAATATTAAAATTAATTTAATTATAAAATTAATTAAAATCCTTAATTATAAAATATATTAATGTATATAAAAAATGAGTTTTTGTATAAATAAATAAAAATTCTAAAAAAAAGGTCCACAACTCCTAGTCCTTGCAAAGAGTTGCAAGGGCTATTGTCCATGTGGCATTGTCATTTCATTTGCAAGGTTGATGTGAATGCTATTATATGTCGTATAACGTGGGGAAAGCCATACAACTCGTAATCTAATCGAAATCTTGAAGGTGGAAAAGTGTATTCGAAATCAGAAAAGGAGAAATCCAGAGATAGATGGCGATAATTTATCCATGACTTTACATGTGGATAAGTCCAACTCAAAATCCAGACATGGGTGGCGATAATCGACGATTTTGAGTAGAGTGAGATATGGAACCCATTATAGGGCCAATGTTAGCACGACCTTGGGAGCATTAATTGGCTTCACGAGTAGGGAGCACGAATCATCTCTCTTGGGAGTAAATGCATTTCTTCAAAGGCTACCTCTTAATGGAATGGTTAAGAGGTAAACAACCAGCCCCTTAATAAAAATTTCGCCAAATTTAGGAACAATTTCAAAATTTCACCGGATTATCCCGAAACATAAAAAATATTCTAAATGAGACTCTTCTAAAAATTCGTGTTCCCATCCCAAACACTTTTAAGGTGTAGTTAGGCATGAAAACATAAATTTGATGATTATTAATTAACAAACTCAACTTGTGAAATAGTTAGAAGTTGTAAGATATCAATTCACTAACAGATCCATCAAAGTTGTAAAAACAACTAATTTTGAATATTACAACGCATCTCATCAAAGTTGATATCCAATCTTCACTTATATCGATATAGAGCTCCATTTGTATTTATCAAATAGAACGAAAAAGAAAGAACGTGCACCATCTGACAATTAAGACAAATGAAATGATAACTTCATATATATCCGTTGTAAACTTGGAAAAACATAGATGTTACCCCTTCTTCATTTTTTTTTATATTACTCTAATCAAATTTCAACATACGTAATATGATACCTATACATAAATGGTTATGTAAACGTAGAAAGATTGTTGTGTAAACATAGGGTGCATATATAAATTAAATGGTAATGAAAACGAAAAAAAAAAATATTACGTGCTAACATCTTATTGAATGAATACAAAATGAATAAAAACATATATTTTTTTTTCTGTTCCTTTATCATTTTTTATAAAACATATAGGTTGTATTTAAAAGTTTGATTAGGTTGTTAACGTTTTTACCTTTTCTAATTGGTTTATTTTGTTTATTATTATACTTAAGAGTATGATGTTTCACGATAACTCAAAAAAATTTATAGCACAATTTTCTTTTATTAATATCTCAAATAAAGTACATTACAATGAAAATTTTCAAATTTAGTAAACGATCTAAATAAAATGTAATTCAAATATATTAAAAAATGGGTCCAAGTTAGGGCCAGATGAACTTTGATAAGTTGTAATTGGGCTCCATGTTCGAATTCAGGATTGTTTATGGAACAAAAGGCTTGGTGTTATTGGATCAGGCTTTAATTATATTATGGATCTCTAGCTTTGAGCATAATCTTGTTTGTAATCAAGTAAAAAACTGTTATGGTAGCATCTCTAACAGTTATGTTAAAAATAGAAAATATACAAAATTTTAGCAATTTTATACTCCAACGGCTATGCTATCTTGTATGTTAAAATAGAAAAAAGAAGAGAGATTCTAAAAATATCTAAATTTGGAGAAATCTCGAATCTTTAGAGGAAATAGAAACTATTTTGTTAGATGTAATGAATATTTTATTAATATAGTAAATGTTACGATTGCTAAAATATAGTAGCTGTTGGAGATGAATGCAAATATTTTTAGAGATTTTGAGTTTTGATGCTCTATTATAGAAAAAATATAGCATAGTTGTTGCCTGTTGGAGATGCTCGGAGTACTCATTTTTCCGAGCTAATAAATTGAATATGCAAACAGGTTTG
The DNA here is from genome assembly GCA_030169165.1 of Centaurea solstitialis. Taxonomy (NCBI): domain Eukaryota; kingdom Viridiplantae; phylum Streptophyta; class Magnoliopsida; order Asterales; family Asteraceae; genus Centaurea; species Centaurea solstitialis. The sequence goes on from CM058042.1 coordinate 21,072,792, forward strand.
ATTATGTTTTAAACTTGTTTTTGCTTCTTTCTCAAAAAATCATATCCGACATTTGAACCGAATGGTAAAATGTATATCATACGAAAACATCAATCTCTAAAGCAATCATCGTAATTTTGTTCTTAACATTCAAAAGTGGATCCTACTCATATATACTTGAAAACACAATAACATTTATAACATTAACCCTCATAGAGGTTGAAGATCGGGTACTTTTTACCCGATCTTAATTGAGATGTGACTTAATACTGTAAAACTCTTTCTTTTGTCCCTTAATACCAAAATTTGTGCTTTATGAGTGTTAGAAAACGACATAATCCAACCTATTTGTCTTTCGTTTTATTTGTGCATGCCGTGTAACACCCATGACAAAGACACACACAAAGCTATGATTTAACAATATGAAGATATACAAGAACAAATTAATCGGACGTCAAAGAATGTAATAGTACCATAGTTTGAATGTAAAACCGAATTTTAATACGAAAACAGTATATCATAGTAAGACATAACAGTACAATTAACAATATTGATGTTGATGAAAAATCATATCTCAAAGTGAGTGAATATCAATTACCAGGCCAGTTAATTAATTAAGAGTGGTATAACTACGTTTGAGGTCTATGAAGTATTGTGATTTTAGTATGAGAATTTAATATATTTGTGGATTATGATTTAGATTTTATACACGTGTTTGATAAATATATGTAAATTTATAAGGGTATAATATATGCATATATCATTTTTTGTACGTTTTAATATGCCTCTATCAGTATCTGCAAAGAAGTGATTATTAAAAGTTAAACATACAACGATTATTGTTGTTGGGTATGTAAATTATGAAACAATTTGATCATATTTGATCTGATGTTCCACAATTAATCATATTTAATATCATGTTCCCCAATTTGACACTATCCTTAATTAATATAAATTAACGAGTACGGTTTAAAATAGTGTTTGATGTATTTTTTGAGTCATTAAGGTTACAATCAACACATCAAAACATGATGTATAGTGTTCATATATCGTAATAATGATCATATTTTTTGTGATGAGATAAACAAGACCACGTTTGATTGATAATTACACATATTCTAAATTAATAAGTTACGTAACTATTTGATCAACATTACGATATGTTCAATAATTAAATTATATTTAATTATTTAGGTTGATGTTTGTAGATATCAAACATTGTCATTATCTAAATGTATTTCAGATTAGATTGTTGTTAATAGTAACATGATTGGGACATTTTAGGACTTGGACTCAAGAACAAGGATTGATGTTGGTAGATGATACAATCAAATTGGGATCAATTGCATAATAGAATAATTGGACTTTTATCAGACATTACAAGATTATTTAATGTGATTTTTCAAACCTTATACTCTATACGTAAAAAGGGGCATAGCTAAAAATTGAAGTTAGGGGTTCTTCAGACAACAATACTCAATGGACGGAATTGATTTAATTGAATCTTGTTGCCCTTTGGATTGGATCGGAAGAAAATTTGAACACGGAATGAATGAATAGATTGAATGGATCAGATCCACCTAAATGTAGCAGATTTCAACCGATGAAAGCCCCTAAGATCTACGAGCATCTTCAAATTCACAACCTCAATTATTACATGTTTAGATGGAATTTTTATTACCTTATGTTTTCCCGATCAAAGTTACGTATATTTCTAAATTTTCATAACATATCATCATTTTGTAATATACATGATTCTCAAATCATTATGATTCTTATTTCACGCCTAACTATCACCAAGATTTTTACAAGTCAAACACGTATTTTGAAATCGATTTTAAAAACAGTAACAAAATACTATTCAAATTGAATGGGACAAACAAGATTTTTCAAATCAAACCTAACAATATAAATATACAATAATGGTTAAACCATTTGATATGACTTTCTGATTTTAACAACACATGTAAAAGAAAATGGAAATCATATTTGAATTAAAGTGGTTAAACAATGGGATGGCCAATAGCAAGCATCCATATATAATAAGTTTGGTTCTTTTGGGTCTCCCATTCCATCAATTATACAATTAACAAACCACTTGATGAAGACCCCTCTCCCACCCTTTCAATGTTTTTAATTGCAAAATGCCAAATTATATGAATATGAGAAAATAGTATACTTGTTTTGAAAACATAATTTCACAAGTCACTTTAGTGGTCCATAGTTTAGAATGTTAATGTATATGAATTATAAATGGACCTCTATATGAGAGGAGAATAGATAGGGGACCCAGTATAAAGGGTATACTTTTATGTGAGTGGATCAAATGGTAAAAAGGGTCTATATAACAACATCGATTTTCAAAAGCTAAACATCGAATAATTTTGTTTGAACATTGTATCGTGATATGCATTAATGTAAAATGTTATCCAATCATTTTGTCTATGTACTATTTGTGTTATGTTTAAACGTACTAATAAGTAGAATATTGTATTCTACAATGTCCCTAACAAATACTAATCCGGGTTTAGGTTGAAGTAATATGGTACGATTAGAATACATAGAGAAACATATGGATGATATTTTGTATACACACGTACTTTTTTTTTAAAGGTTCATCTAGGCTTTGCATAGACTACATCCTTGGCAATAAAGAACAGAAATTGAAAATCCGGCCGTCTGAGACTAAGCCTGGCCACAAGATGCGCACGTACTTGGTATGAAGATGTGTCATTGAACGTTATATTATATGAGTGAGAGTCATAGAAATTTTTTGTGTTATTATTGTATATATAGTGATTTTGAGTTGAAATCATGGAGTTTGCTCTATGTGATTGAGGTATTTTAATAAGTGATTTTAACTTTTTCCAACAAAAAATGCGATACTGGTTGCAAAATTGGTTAGCTGATTCAATTCACTCACTAATAGAAATGTTTGTGGCACTGCAAAGTCACATACAAACAATATGACATGTTGTTAATTGTATGTTTTCAAAATTGATGTTTTCCAACTACGGACTATCATAAATTATGATGCCTTTTAAAAAGAAACATACATTATCTAGAACTATAAATCTTAATTATAGGTATGAAGTAAATTTTGAAAGTGAAGTAGTAATTGCGGTGAAAATTATTTTTTCCACTAATCTATTATGTTTTAATTTCTTTGTAATATATTTTGAAGGAGTAACTTATATCGGCTGTTCTTGTGGTTTATTTAAAATTTGGATTTGATAGCTAAAATAACCCATCAACAATAATGATCTATAATTTTTTAACTTCATAACACTTGAGATCCCTAGAATTAACAAGGTGAGATAGCAACATAAACTGAATAGTCAAAGACCTTCCAACCTAGTGGTAAGGCTTGGGCATGACATAGTCATGAACCCGAGTTCGAGCCTTGGGAGGAGAGTGTTGAAGACATTTAAGTGAGGCCATGTTTAGCCTCCAAAATTGTCGGGGATTAGTCGGGCTTTGGCCCGGACACCATTCTAAAAAAAACATAAACCGAATAGACCAAAAGTATAATTCACTTTCTAATTAATTATGTTGAAATCATTTTTAAAAATAAAAAAACTTTTAATAAAAGTATTTTAAGTATGGTTAACAAAAAAATCCAAAATTTCAACAAACCACAAGAACCTCAAAGATAATACACTCTATTTTTAAATGGAATAATAAGAAATAACATAAAGCATCCATGTAGTATCCTGTATCCATAAACTCTTGGAATTACCATTATTCAATAGAAGTTAGCAATATTTATATTTACTTACACCGATGGTATCTAACCTTAACGGACATCACTCCAACACTTAATTATTATCCTTTTTTTTTTATTATTAAAATAAGTTTGTCCTATTTCCCCCTAACACAAAACAACAACAAACACAAATTTCACCTACCCCAAATTTGTATATAAATTCATAAATCAAAACCCTAAGTTAAGAATAGCAAAATCATTAAAACCATAACACATTTTATTCTCTTAAAAACCCGGACGAATAAAAAGAAAAACCCTAACTATTATCTATTATATTAGCAAACATAAATTTTCATTATAATAAACATCTTTTTCCCTCTCGATGGCAACCTTGTCTTCACCAACAAAAATCTTATTACCATTAAATTTACGATGATGAAGACCTTTATTCTGACATTTATGATGATTACGAAACGTCGTTGTCGAGAGAGCTACAAGAAACCTTGGTACCCTCTTCTTTCTTCATCATTCCAACCCTATCTTCCTTCTGATTCCCTTACCGGTGCCTTAGTGAACGGATGGAGTTGGGAAGGGGAGCCTGGGAGGGGAATGAGGGGGTGTTTGAGAGAAAAAGGTGTAGGGACATAACAGTGGTGTTATTGTGGATCGGTAAGAGAGGAAATGCATAGGGAAAAAAACTATGAGGATGGTGTCGGATATAGGTGGTGGCGGGTAAGCAACAATGGGAGAGGTGATAGAAGGAGATCGATAGGGTAGAGAAGTAGAGGGGAAGATCCAATCACGGTGAAGTAGGGAAAAACAAGAAGGATTTTTTTTTGTTTATCATAAAAGTAAAAGCAGAAATACCATTCAGTTACGAATAAATTTAAGATCCGTTAAAACTTCATACCATTCAGAAAAACATCTTAAAATGACGGAGAAGATCCACATGAATAAGGTCTAGTTCCTCTTATCATCAATCTACCTCTTTTATCATGACCATAAAATTGATACAATGGGTGGCTAGAAGGTAAATGTATGTAAAATTTACTCTCAAAATTTTTGTTTGAAAAGAAGCTTAGAAATTTACGTTTATACCCCCATTTATAATGAATGGGGAAATATGCATTTGTGAAAGCAACATTTATCACGTGCAATGACAACCACCCATCATCCAATAACTATCCACATGCTAATATTCTTTTTTCCATACCCCTTTCAAGTTTACCAAAATACCCACACAAACCAAACACAACTCAACTAATTTCCCCCAACCCTATCCATAGGTTTCTTTGTTATACAAATTAAGAGCAATTTCAACCCACTCTAACATGGTGTTAGTGTTTATTTTTTCAAAAACTACTCTTATTTGATATTTATACATGATTCATTAAGATACAAGACAATTTAACTTTTTTGGAACCTAGTCATTTATTTTTATCAAACCTTGTTCTCTCGATTTTAATGTTCGTTTTAGCCTAAATGCACTCATAATTTGCAAAAAACACAAAACAAGATGATTATAAATTTGTTGTTACTTTATAAAAAATCTTGAATTGCTCAAATCAAGAATTCAACGTTTGGGATGATTAAAACTCTAGTCTTGCAAATCTATCAACATCCATTTTTTCCCGTTTTGTCATTCGATCGTCGATGCTTACTCGATTGACGTATATTTTTAGGAGGATAAAAATAGACAGTTATACATATTCAGACGTTTTATCGGTTTACAAAAACCAAGAGTCTTATTAATTCAGAATATAACCTTTAACACCTTTCTCAAACATCATCACTTATTAACAAGCAAATGTCACCTAACACTATAAAATACAACTCCTCCAAACAACACACTAAAACTCTTCTCACCATAGTTCCTTCCAATTCCTAAACACCATTTTTGCTAGCCAAGAAGCTGGGTGGATAAGGATGGCAACGGTCTGGTTTCGGATAGTCGGGGATTGGCCGGGGGGACCAATCCCCATCCCTGTTTAAAAAACCATCACCGTCCCCTCTTTGAAAACCGTGGGGAACTCAACGGGGATCCCCATCAAGTAATCGGGGAAAACCATAGGGTATCCCTGTTTAGTGTAAACGGTTAATTGCACGGGTTTCACCATAGGATAACCGTTTAACTTAAACAACTATTTCTCACCGCGGGGACCTGTCACTGTTTAAACTTTACCACGGATCCACGAGTCTCGAAAAATAATTTACTAAGTTATATAACATTCTTGAATTCATTATGCAATCATATCCAAAAGAAAATGAAAGTCCTAAAGTCGAAACGCATCCAAAATATTAAAACTAAACAATAGATTCGAGAAAATAATCGAGGGTATAATCGGGGATATTATCAGGTAATTGGTCGGGGATGGGTCCCTCGTCCTCGTTTAAAGTAAGAGGGTTTTCCCCGTCTCCATTTATCAGCCCCGAACCTTGAACCTGGCCCGACAGGCCCGTTAATATCTGAATTCGGTTTTCTACGTTGGTTTTGGATTCTTTTGCCATCCCTTCGGGTGGCAGACAAAAGCGAAGTTATATTAGCCGGTTAAGGATACCCTCCTCTTCATTCAAAAAAGCTTGTACATACACACATACACTTTCTATATATACACACTTTTTGGAACTAAGAAGGTATCGACATAAACCAACAAGTCCAAAGTAAAGTACAAACCTAAGATCGAGAAAGTACACGACACTTACATATTTGTTGATGAGATGTCAATTATTGATATAAAGTATTAATAGTATGGAATTAAGCTAAAATACAAAATAACCCCCCAACGATCACATGGTTTTACAATTTAAAAATTATTTGAACTTATAAGATTGTGAAAAAAATAGAATCTCATTCATAGGTTCATGTTAAAAAAAATCATAATAATGTAATTAACATATTTATGGGGAAAAAATTAAATAGATGAGTAGTACATTCACATCAAATAGATCTGCTTTTGAAAGGACAAAGGAACCCAAAAATATTATTTCCATAAAAATACTATATTGCTTTTCCTTTTCGAAATTAGCAAAAAAAAGGAAAGCAAAAAAGCAAAATGTCTTTTCTACCCCCCACAATTGCTTAGATTTACAGAGGCAAACATAACATTAAAACCTAAATGGGATTTCATCTTCAACACCAAGCAAAGTAGAACTATGGAGTTTTTAACTTTTTAACTAATAGGAATTTCCAGAAACAACCCCTTGATTTCCAAAACATTACAAAAAACACCCCGTAAGTTATAGAAATTTCACTTTCCACCCCCTCTATTTACCATATCCTTGTACCTGATAATGGAATCCAGCCTCTGAAGCTTCAGCTGATGCTTGAACTTGTTGATGAAATCGTCGGCTTTAGCGTCGACCTCCACGTCATCCTCCGCCGCCGCCCTCGCCGCCGACCGCCGCTCCCTCACCGTCGCCGGCCGACGAGCCTCCACGATCTTCTCCTCCTCGAAATGGTTGAACGCAGACTTCAGACTGGCCGACTTCTTCATCTTCGCCGGAAGCTTCACCGGAATCTCGCCGGAAGCCGGCAGCGTGTCGGACTTCGTCCGGTTAACATGCCCTCCGCCGCCGCCGGTTATCACGCTGTAAACCTCATCTAAACTCTGGAACTCATCATTCCCTTCTTCGTGGGTTTCCGGATCCTCCGAGTTTTCCCGACCCGGATCCGGATCCGAAACCGAACCCGAACCCACCGGGTCGGATACGAAATGGGCGGTCACCTTCTCCACGGTGTGTTTCTGTTCGAAGAAGAAATGGGTCTGGGCGTTGTTGGGAATGGATTCATCGTCGAGAGTGTCGGGTTTTAATCGGTTGTTGTCGAAGGATTGGAAACGGGTCGGGTCGAGAATTTGGGTGTTCGGGTCGGGTTGTAGATCGTGGGAGAATGGATGGTTGAAGACGTATTGTGTAGCGGCTATTTCTAAAGGTTCTTGTTCCTGCTCGTGTTGGTGGGGGGTGTTATTATCGGGTTGTTGAGATCTGTGAGGATGGAAGTTGAAGGATCTGAGACGGTGGAGGATGGATGGGGATCTCGCGAGTTTGTTGGATTGAATAAAGTCGTTTTGATTGTGAGATGATGATGTTTCTTTGTTATCTTCTTGTTTGTTGTTGTTGGTGTTGGTGTTGTTGGAGGTGAAGAGGATGGTGCCAATCATGAGGTTGAGGAAGATGAAGAGAATGGTGGGAGTGCACCAGCTGTTCATGGAGGCCCAGATGGAGGGTAGGGATTGTGCAGGGTCTTCCATTGGTGAGTGTATTTGTGAGGAGAGAGAGAGAAGAGAGAAGGGAGAAAGGGGTTTTTTTTTGCAGGGATGGTGGAGGAGGAAAAAGGGTAGTGGGTGGTTTTGAGTAGAGAGAGAAATAGTGTCTTGTGTGGAGAGAGGGAGATGATGATGGATTTTGTGTTGGGAACTTTTGTATTGATGAGGTGTGACTTGTGAGATAAAATTTTGATGACTATCATCTATCATAGTTTTTTAGTTTGTTTTAAAATAGATATTACTTTAATTTTTTACTCTTGTATTTATGGCCTTGGTAGCGCAACAACTTACAAGCTCGTAAAATCCGAGCTGTCACATAAGCAGCACATGAGTTTTACCCATAAGTCATTATCAAGCTTGAAATAGAAGTACCACTAGCCATAACCTCGAATAAATAAAAAAAGAGCAAGAGAGGGAAAGAGAGAGAATGGGCTGAGCAAGATCGGGAACTCGTTCACAGAGCCCGCACGACCTGTGACAGGCGTGGCGCAGCCCGCAGTAGCCTGCAAGCCAGCCTGATGGGGAAAACCGGTGATGGTACCCAGGGCCTTATGGATTTATCTTTTGACTAATCTATATTGTTTGGAATTATTTTTGGAGCAGAAGACTAATCCATGTTAAAGGATTTGAATACAATAAAAATATAAGGTGTCTTGGTCTTGTAATAATATATTTTTTTCTCTTTGTTTATTTTTCACATTTATATTTTCGCAGACTTGTGGAGCCTTAAATGATTGATAAAGAAAAGTCATTTTCAAGTTATTAACTCCAATAACTAAGTAAGCCTTGTTGGGTTTTTTATGAGACCTCGGACCAAACTGGTACGAGTCACGGTTCAGAAAAACAAACTGTTAATCCAAACATCAAACCAAACTGGTTTGATCAGCGGAAGCATAAACGTGTAAAAACCCGAAAGCACACAATCGTTATCGTTTATCTTGATTATACATAACTATGGAGTTAGAAAGTTACCTGAATCGCTTGAGATAGATCCACCCGTGATGAACCCTACGAACGGACCTTCTAGCCGATCTAAACTCCAAACTTCCGAAGGAACTCGCGAACGAAAACCGAACTGGTTTCGGCCTTGGTGTGAGGTCGACGCAAGAGGGAAGAGAGAGAGAGAGAATTGGCAGAGTTTCTAGGTTTCTATATGGTTGTGTGTTATATTGAATGAATTGAAAAAGAGATTAACCATAACTGAATAAACAGAATCTGTATCATATTCAGTTTCCTTTTTCAATAATTATCCATAAAATTCTTTCTTTTCCACCAAGAAAGATTTATTCCATATATATTAACTAATGGGTTTTCTTATTCCCACCCTTGAATTCTTATTTACACCACATCCACATCCTCCTATCTCACTCCCACTAGATATCCTACTAATTACAATGGAATCATTATCCTATAATTACTCCAACATTAATTACTTTATTTCTTTTTAACCTTAATTTTTTTTATTTACAACATTAATTATCCAATACACTTTTACAAAATTATTTTTAACATTAGTTATAATATTAACATTTTAATTCTTTTTAACATTAACTATTACACTTTTATTATTTTTAACAATGATTATTTGATATTTTTTTTATTATTTCTACAACTACAACTATAAATTAATCTAATATATTTATGTATGCAATAAATATATTATTTTTAAATATATCACATATAAAAATAATTTTAGCAATAAATTTTAAAGATTTATTTTAGTAATATAGTATAATTTTTTTTTCAAAAACCACGTCATGAAATTAAATATTTTTGTCATTTCAAGTATTGAAAAATTTAGAAAAGAAAAGAGAGTGATATAAAATTATTTGATGTGTGGTCAGATAGTGTAGATTAGAGAGATTAATTTATATAGATGAAATAGTGTTGTTAATAATTAATATATATATATATATATGTTATAAAAATGCAAACGATTTACTAAACGAAGTTGTTCTTTAGCAAAAGAAGAAGGCAAGGATACGAGATTTGTAAAATAACATGATTTGTATAGAAACGAGAAGTATATATAAAACCGAGATTTGTAAAGAAAAATGAGTTAGTAAAATGAAAGTTATAAAATAATAAATATTCTTCTTTATTTAACTTAACAAAAAAGAAGAAAGAAAAAATCTTGACATAAATAAACATAGATAAAGTTGGCTTTTTTAAAACTTTCATTTTCAATATCATTTACACCCTAAACAAGGGTGTACAGGATAATTACTATATATATTTATTTAACTAATATATATATATATATATATATATATATATTAATTAATTAAATCAGTTATATATTTATTTAACTAATAAATATATAATCCCTTTTAATTAATAATAGAAACCTTTCACTTTGGAGTTTCTTACAGAAAACACCCAATAGATTTATAATTGACTATTACAAATCTAATCTGTCTATACTGGAGTTATTTTACTTGTTCATTTTACAGGTCCTCACAAGTGTGACCTCAAGTGTCTTATAACATTGGATGTGTAATTTCTGGTTTGTCAACTTCTGCACATAATTACTAACAGACTCCCACTTGTGCAAGTTGGCAATACCGGCTTGACCACACGGACTTAAGGAGGCCCCTAGACAGGCACTTAGGCTAACCAGGTTATAAGAACTCTTATACCCAGGTAGGTGATGTAATCATCCCTTTAAAGATATAGCATTTATGAAACAACTGTTCATAAATTAGGTATAACTATGCTTTTCCTTTTGCAACACGATATTTCAATTTTGAGTATGAGCATGGATAGAGTCAACTCAGAATACTCAAGATTATGTTTCTTGACTATCCGACTTCTAACTGATAGGTAAACGACAAAGAACAAATCAGTTCGTTTGGGCATGACCATGCACTTCATCAGTTCTTTCAGTCAGTCAAGGGGCCCGGAAATATCTCTCTTCATAGAAGAGGTGCAAATCCCATCTTGCATATCTGCATTTGTCACCACGACTTCCGCTGAATCTAGTTACGCCCCGTATGACCACCCAGTTACGGCGTGATGTTAGGACGCACTAAGTATCCAGTAGTCCTCGCGATTCCAAACCAGATACCTCAGGTATTTAGGACAACCTATTGTGAGATTTACTTATGACAGAATCCACGAAGTAATCTCAACTAGCGGACCACATCCGATATTCACTGCTCTATCGAATATCCGTGCAGTTTTTGGTCTACATCGCTTGTAGCTGTTATTCAATACTCTGATTATAACTACCCAAAAACTCACGATGACTTTAAAACCCTATCAGGTTCCCACCTAGATAAGTTGTCACGAATAAATTTCAAATAAAACTTAGACTAGTTTTATTCCCGGATCAAAACATGCAAAATAAAAGAAAACAATGAAATTAATTTTGTATAGTCCATATTACACTCTGTTACCAATTACAAAATTAATAATACTTTCAAAGTTGCTTTTATTTGTCTATTCAATGTGTACCTTTCTGATTTAAACGAAGTATTACTTTTCCTTCATTTTAATCCCTTTGATTAGTTGCTTACCATACTAATCAAAGTAACAACCAAAAATTAACACAAGTCTAAACAGTAATTTTAACTTGGTTATACTAGTTCTGTTTTGCAAACACTTTTAACAAAACTAGACTTATCCTTACCATATTCCTTAAAACTTGGAGATACTGGAATAACTCCAAGTTTTCTTGGATATGTAAAGTTAATTCCGCAACTTCACTTAGTTGCTGTGTAGATAAAGATTTCTATCTGAAATCTAATTTCCATTTACCAAACTGGTAAATACAGGAAATTTATTCTAGTGTTCTTACAACACTCGATGGTCTAAAGATATTATAAAATCTCTATTATTACAACACATGCAATTAATGATTTTCTTAAAGTCAAAAAGTTGACTTTATATTATTTTGATCTTACTTTTATAACTTAAAAGAATAGATCACATTTCTCATGAATTCTTATCCTCTCTGGATTATGAATTCCTAGAAATACAAATCAATAATATAACTTTTATTCTTTATCAGGAGCATAGATGGAGAATAAACTGGGCTCCCACTAACCTATATGAAAACTGATTATTACTTAAATTTAATGTCTCTTTGTTGTGAAGAGTCAGAAAACCTATCTTTATTGCTTTCGTAGTTTAATTTCTTTTGATTGTAAACAGTTAACTTTTGTAGTGCCCTTGTTTAGAGGTTTGGAACCTCGGGGGCCATTTGTGACAATGTTGCTATTTGCCTCTTACCTATATAAGGAAAGAGATGTATTAGGGTTTGATGATGAATATACTAATCATTTGGTTGTTTCACCTTTTATTGCAAAATACTCAAACCACCATTGATACTTATTGAAGCTTGTATTCATCACCATTTTCATAGATTTCATTCCTTTTCTCCTCATTTCTTGTTTATTTGGGACAACAATTGGTATCAGAGCTGATCCTTGTTGATTCCTTGGCTAGTTTTTGTGTTTTAAAAAGGTTTTTCAAGTTTTATTTTTCTAAACTTTTTGGGTTTTTAATCCAAAAAGGGTTTTAAAAGGGTGTGTATAAGTGTTAAGTGATTCCTCATTGTTTTCTAACTGATTTCCTACAAATTGGGGTCTTAACACTTATTTTTTAAGTGTTTTTGAGGGATTTTGAGTGATTTTTCGGAGTTTCTGTACAGGTTTTCCGAATCGGAAAACGAGGACTGAAATATCAGTTCAAAATTTCCGAATCGGAAATTGTACTTTCTCCGAATCGGAAAATACCCCTTTTCCGAATCGGAAAACACCGTTTTCCGATTCGGAAAACGGTTTTCTGATTTAGGGTTTTGCTCCTTAAAATCTCATTTTCCGAATCCAAGTTGCCTTTTCCGAACTCAGCATTTTCCGAATCGGAAAATACCCTTTTCCGAATCGGAAAACTTGCTTTTCCGCATCCAGTATTTGTGAGCCAAATCCGATTCGGAAAACGTCAGTTTCCAGATCGGATTTCGCCTCTTCGAGCCAGGACTCTTGAAAAATTGTTCCTCGAATTCGACACTTAGCCTCTTTTCAAAATCTTTCAAATCTCGAAGCTATTTGTGTCCCGAGGCGCTCAAAATACCTGTTTTTCAAAAACCTTTCTTTAAGCCAAGTGAGTCATACAAGGAGATCCTGTTAGTGAGTGAGAGATGTCGAAAGAAATCATCGGAATTGGATCCGAATCTCGCCCTCCCGTCTTGGTGATGGGCGAGTATCAACAGTGGAGACACAGAATGATACACTTCCTCGATCTGTTGGATGAGAATCTGATGAAATCGATCCGCGAAGGGCCTATCAGACCAACGGTCACCGTGGTCGCAGTCCCCCGAACCGATAACTGCCCCGAACTACCGGCTTACGTCGTTGAGAAGCCTATTGACATGTACAACCCGGAACAGAGAGCTCATCACTTGATCGACAAGCGAGCACTCACTCTTCTGATTATGGCGCTCCCAAACGACATGTACGCGAGAGTTGATAGTCTGAACAACGCGCGAGACGTCTGGTTGGAGATTGAGCAACAAATGCAAGGAGGTGACACCGCTCTGGAGAGTCAGAAAGAAAGCGCTCTAAATGCCTACAAAGGTTTCAAGGCCAGGGAAAACGAATCCCTCACAGATTCTTATCAAAGACTGAATGCCTTCGTCAATTATCTGAGAAGGCTCGGGGTTGAGAAAACGAAATACGAAGTGAATGTGAAGTTTCTGAAGAATCTCACACCAGAATGGCAAAACCTGGCCATCAACATTTAGTTAAGTAGAAACCTTGGAGTTATGGGGCTTCACGACCTCTTCAGCATGATGGTCCAGCACGAGGAATTTATCACCGGGGGAAGAGCCAAGAAAGCAGTTGATCCTCTGGCACTAGCAGCAGTGCCCTTTGGAGGACCAAACTCTGTCCCTATCCAACCCTCGCAGTACAACCCTCCCCAATATCATCAAGAGGATTTCTACCAAGAGTTCAACCCGAACCTTGGATCGAGCGTACAACATCCCGATGATCCTTTGATCATTACCATCTCAGATGAAGAACTCTACAATGTAAATGAGTCACTTGCTCTCATTTCCCACAACGTGCAAAAGTTGAATGCAAACCGTGGATTTAATAGATCACGGGGATCTGGATTTCCATGTGGAGGAAGAATGGGGCAAGGAAGGGGAGGTCATTACCCGCTGGATAGAGCTCAGTACGGGAATCAAGGTAGAGGTAGTTATCAACAAGGGGAAAGGATGCAGTCTTACGATCAAGGAAGTTGTCGCAACAATCAAGGGAGGTACCGAGAAGATCAAGGGAGATACCGAGAAGATCATGGCAGGTACAGAGAAGAACAAGGCAGGTTCAGAGATCAACCCAGAAGAGACAACACTTATCTAGACTACCAAGGAGGCCCAGGGTATCAAGGAGATTGGAGAGGTCAGGTCTCCGACATCAACTACCGAAGAAACTTGAGGCAATACACTCCTGAGTCTGGATACATCGATCGCCAAGGGTATGAAGGTGGGTACGGAGGAAGGTATGAGAGTGGAAGAATTGATCAAGGACCAGGCTATGGGTTTGAGCAAGATAGGAATGACAGCAGGGCAGACGAGAGAATGGATCGCGGGAAAGGAAGCTTCAACGGAGGTGATTCCCGGGGAAACAGTTCCAGGCAAGCTCAGAGGGAAGATCAACAGGTTCAAGCTGACCAAGGAGGTCAAAGGTCAAATCAATCCCAGATTCCCATAACCCAAAACCCCGCTCCTCAACAAGCTGCAAGTCCCACTACCACTTGCTACAAGTGTGGTAAGTTGGGACACTACGCCAGAGATTGCTCCGTCAAGTACAAGGATGCTGCGTACTTTGAGAAGAAGGCCGCTTTGATGAGGAAGAAGAAGAAAGGGGTTGCTCTACTGGTTGATGAAGAGAACTGGGTATGTGAAGAGGAGAGCTCGGACGAGGATGATCATTTGGTGAAGGGTCTATGCTTAATGGCTGACTTCGAGGGATCTGAAGCTGTTGGTCCTAGCACTTATCAAGATATTGATCCGTCTGAGGTATCCACTATTCCTGATATAACTGATACCGCGGCAATGTTGGAATCTAAAATTTGTGAATTAGAGAGATGTCTCCAATCGGAGAGGACTCTCGTCACAAAATTTAGAATCGACAGTGCCATTTATAAAAGCTCTCTCGAGGATTTGACTATACTTTATAATCGTGAAACACTTGAGTCTAGCATTAGAGAGTCCAATTTATCAAACAAACTTGGTTGTCTTCAAAAAGCCCATGAGGAACTTAACAGTGATCATGGGGAGCTCAACATTAAATTCCAGTTACTTTCGGAAGAAAGAACTCGGTTGTTTTCTAAAATCCAAGAGCTTGAGGACAACAATTTCAAAAGAGGACAATCTGAACAGACTTTAATTATCCTCACTCAGCATGCCAAAAAGAATCCTTTTTATAAAGCCAAACCCGGCCTAGGTCTATCTGAAAACCATGTTTTAGACAAAGCACCTTCTCATCTATACAATTTTGAGGATATGGCCGCCTCCAAGCCCAAACCTGCCCTTGTAGGAGGACATGTGACCGAGGAATTCGTTAGACAGACTGTCACATACACTGAAGTAATAAACGGTGAGACCATCACAAGAACCACCAGTCCGTCGAACAGTACCTCTGGTAGTCCACCCACTAGCCCCCCTCCTAATAGACCAATCTTTGTTCCGGCTAGTGATCCGACCAACTCTGAACCTACATGGGAAGGCATTAAGGCCAGAACCCCTAGAGTAGCAATGCCCCCCATCAACTATACTGACCTGAACTTAAGCTATGATACTAGGGAAATAGAGTTTTCAGAGGAGACCTTAGTTATCCCACCCGAGGATACTTCCGCAACTAAGAGTCCCGACCTAGTCAAGCTAGAAAAGGAGGTGTTTGCTCTTAGGTTAAAAGCCATGGATTTGGATGCATGTCAACATCAGATCTTGAATCTGAAAGTAATTGTTTCGGAAAAAGATACCTTGGTTCGCACTCTGGAAAAAGACTTGCTCGAGGCCAATGCCGAGAGAATTAGACTATCTTCAGAGTGTGAGACCGCAACCTCAGCTTTTACTAATTTCCAAATCAAGGTTGTGGACCTTCAAACTCGATACGTTCTCCTAGATATCCATTTTGAACTTTTGAAAGAACTTGATCATGATGAAAGGATAATGTATCGCCAATCTTTAACCAACCAACGGGTGTCTAACTCCATTTTGAAAAGGAAAGTTATGAATCTTGAAAACCTTTACTTTTCAGACTCAGTTGATGATAAGACTGCTCCAATCCTTAACCATCCGGTAGTTAATCCCCAACCCAAACCTGTCATAGATCTTGAGAACCATTGCTCCATAGTCTCGGATGATGATGAACCCCCTAATTCACACCACAGGATAGCTGAACCCAAGATTGTTCATGATCCAAATATTGAATACGATCTGAAGGTGTTTTTAGATGAAGGTGATGATCCTTCAGGCTTTATTCCAAAGAAGCCAAAATCTGTTGTTGTCAAACCTGAGAAGCCTATTGAGTCACGAGCTCCTATTTCTGAGAAAAACAACCCTAAGGGTGAAAAATGTGTTGGTACTGACAAGGGAAAATCAGTTAAGCCTCACGCACCCAAAGGACTCCAGAAAAAGCAAAGTCTAACGATGCTCGTAACTCAGTCAAGCCAATTAAAAGTCTTGACTTTCATTCAAGTACCTTTGAAGTGGGTGAGACTTCTTAGTTACAACCCAATCAACCTTTCAATTCCACAAAACCTAAATTTTCTAAAATATCATCTGGAAAAGGTGGCAACTCCATTCCCACAAAGCCGTTCTCTAACTCACACCGTGCTTTTCATGCAGATGCGAGGAGGAAAGATGGTGGACAGAATGTAAAGCCACCGAGAAAGGATCATCATGGTAGGAACAACTTTTTTTCTGCTTTCCCTAAGAAGCATAGTCCTAGCTGTGCGGGTTTAGGCTATGCTCCACCTAGTGTAGGAATGAATTCGAACATGTCTGTTAATTGTAATCGCAACTTAAACGATGCCTTTAATACTTTTCGCAATGACATGTGCTTTATGTTTGACAATTTCCTGCGTTATGGTGTGCCTAACTCTTTCAATGCTCCTCAATCTAATGTCAAATCCCGAAAGAGAAGGGGAAGAAAAAGAGGGAAAGCTAAGTCCTCTTCGTCAGTGAAGTCCCCTCCGCCTAAGGAGATATCCGAAAAGGAGACTACACCGACTGATTTATCTGTCTCTAACCCAAAGGAACCCATTTGGCAATGGGTCCCTAAACAAGCTTAATCTGTCTTGCAGGTCAATCATGTGTGGTACTTCGATTCCAACGCTTATAGACACATGACTGGTCAGAGATCCTTCCTTTTCGACTATGTTGAAAGGTTTGAAGGATATGTGAAAACTGCCGACAAGACACCTAAGCCAATGGTGGGTTATGGGAAAATTACGGATTGGAGATACATCATCAAAGATGTAAGGTATGTCGAGGGGTTAGGGTACAACATGTTTAGCTCCAGTCAGTTCTGTGACAACGGATACTGGGTGAAGCAATTCCAATACGGAAGCGATGTGAATGATGAAGACAACAACGTCATCCTTAGTGCACGGAGGAACGTCAATCTTTACTCCACCGTCTTCCGTTCAATCCCTCAGACACACCCTCAGTTTGAAGCATTTTCTGATCCGAGGAATGCAATCTGTTTGCTCGCAAAAGCATCAAAGGAGGACAGTTGGTTGTGGCATCGAAGACTCTGCCATCAGAATTTCAAAGACATGAACAAGTTGGTTTCGAAAAACCTCGTCAAGGGACTTCCGGAGACTCGACTTTCCAAGGATACATTGTGTCCTGCTTGCGAACAAGGAAAGATGACGAGAAGCTCTCATCCACCGAGGATGGACACAAATAGCAAGAGTCCCCTTGACATGATTCACATGGATTTGTGTGGACCTACAAGAACCGAGAGCCTAGCCAGAAAGAAGTACATGTTAGTTCTCGTTGATGAGTTCTCTAGGTTCACCTGGCTTGAATTTCTACGAGCCAAGTCTGACGCTGCCGATCGAATCATTGCCTTCATCAAGCGGATTCAAGTTCTCTTGGGTCGCCGAGTGAAGAAGTTGAGAAGTGACAATGGAACCGAGTTTCGCAATGCAAAACTGCAATCCTTTCTTGAAGACATGGGAATCTCTCACAACTTCTCAGCCGTGCGCACTCCTCAACAGAATGGGGTTGTGGAAAGGAAGAACCGGACATTAGTCGAGGCGGCGAGATCCATGATGGCTCACTCTGGAGTTCCTCAATCATTTTGGGCTGAAGCAGTATCAACAGCATGCTACACGCAGAATCGGACCTTGATCGTTAAGCGGACCGGTAAAACTGCCTACGAGATGGTCGAAAAGCGTAAGCCAAACATCGATTACTTTAGAGTTTTTGGATGTAAATGCTATGTTTTAAATGACCGGGATGATTTGGGTAAGTTTGAACCTAAGTCTGATGAGTCTATCTTCATCGGATACTCACATAACTCAAAGGCTTACAGGGTTTTCAACAAACGGACCCGAACCATCTTGGAAAGCTCAAATGTTGATTTTTCCGAAACCGAAACTTATTATGTTGCAAGTCCAAGTAATGTAGATGCCTCATTTCCTGAACTGTTCACCGCACCACCGAGCACAGATTCTTCCACTAACTTTTCTGCTTTAGACTTTCTAGACCTCGCAGATTACGATCTTCCAACTCTCACGAGTCCGATTGTAGTTCCTGCTCATGCTGGTTCAACATCTACTTCCGTGACATCCGATGCATTCATCACTGAGCCTTCTTCAAGCATATCTACAAACTTAGTGACGCTAGAGTCGGCGGTCTCCCCCCCCCCCCGAAACCTCATCTGCTGCCTCATCGGAACCCGTCCGAGAACAGACCCCACACCCTGTTCTTGCACCTATCCCGGAAGAAGCTCCACTACCTTCACCTAGTTCAGCTCAAAGGACTTATGCTCAGGTAGTGCGTGAGCCCCGGTTAGAGGCAGCACCGCAGACTGATCTGGAAGCAGGGTCATCAAGTAGAAACCAGCGAGAGGTCTTTGTCGTGCAAGATGAGAACGACGCATCCAACAACCAACAAGCTTATGTCACTCTTCCACACTCTAGAAAGTGGACACGAGATCATCCCCCCTCCCAGATCATCGGGAGTCCCTCACAACCTGTCACGATGCGATCTGCAAAGAATGTCGAAAACCTGATTCTATTCGGAGGGTTCCTTAGTGATTTCGAACCTTCTGATGTTTCCCAAGCTCTCACCGATCCTGATTAGGTTTTAGCGATGCAAGAAGAGCTTGCGGAATTTGAGAGAAACAAAGTTTGGCATTTGGTAACCAGACCTTGGGGAAAGTCCATAATTGGGTTGAAATGGATTTTCCGAAACAAGAAAGACGAGAACGATCTCATCATTCGGAACAAAGCTCGATTGGTTGCCAAAGGTTATCGCCAACAAGAGGGAATTGATTACGATGAGACGTTTGCGCCCGTGGCTCGGATAGAGGCTATTCGGATCTTCCTTGCGTACGCTGCACACAAGAACATGACGGTTTATCAAATGGACGTCAAGTGTGCCTTCTTGAACGGAGTTCTTCAAGAAGAGGTGTACGTTAAACAACCGGAAGGATTCGTCGATCCCAGATATCCAGACCATGTGTACGTGTTGGACAAAGCACTTTACGGTCTCAAGCAAGCTCCTAGGGCATGGTACGAAACACTCACTGATTACTTGCTAGGAGTTGGCTACAAGAAAGGTACAATCGATCCCACTTTGTTTCTTAAGAGATCAGGTAATGACTTAATTATAGTTCAGATATACGTGGATGATATTATCTTTGCATCTACGAAGCCTGAGATGTGCCAAGAGTTTGAAAACACCATGAAATCCCAATTTAAAATGAGCATGATGGGCGAGTTGACGTTCTTTTTAGGACTTCAAGTTCGACAACGCCCTGATGGCATTTTTATAAGTCAAGCCAAATATGTTCAAGATCTTTTAAAATGCTTTGATTTCGGTGGTTCAAACTTTGCGGCAACACCAATGCCCAGAAATTTTCAACTAAATGCTGATTCCTCTGGTAAACCGGTTGACCAGAAGACTTACCGGGCAATTATTGGTTCTCTCTTGTATCTCACGGCTAGCAGACCAGACATTGTCTTCTCCACGGGTGTCTGCGCTCGTTTTCACTGTGATCCACGTGATTCACACCTGTCTGCAGTCAAAAGAATCCTTAGGTATCTGAAGGGCACACCGGATTTTGGCCTTTGGTACCCAAAGGATTCTGGTTTTGAACTAATTGCATATACAGACTCAGACCATGCAGGTTGTAAGCTCAACAGGAAAAGCACATCTGGTGCTTGTCAGTTCCTCGGAGATAAGCTGGTGAGTTGGTCATCCCGGAAGCAGAATTGCGTATCTTTGTCCACCGCGGAGGCAGAGTATGTTGCCGCCGCCTGTTGCTGCTCACAAGTTCTGTGGATGAAAACCCAACTTGCCGACTTCGGATACACTATGCAAAGGATTCCCATCTATTGCGACTCCAAAAGTGCAATTCAGATCACGGCAAATCCGGTTCAACATTCTCGGACGAAGCATATCGACATCCGATATCATTTCATAAAGGACCACGTCGAGAAAGGTAACGTTGAACTTTACTTTGTTGAGAGTGACTATCAGCTTGCTGATTTGTTCACAAAGCCGTTTGACGAGAAGCGTCACTTCTTTCTCCTAAGCAAATTAGGAATGCTAGACCTCCCTACCTGAGGTCTAGGGGAAGTCGGGAGTTCATTTTATGCATGCATGTGTGTAGGGGGAGTCTTTGCGAGTCTTTGAGAGATTGCATGTATTGAGGGGGAGTACTAAGTCTTGATTTAATTTTTGTTGTGTGAGTGCTAACGTTCTCGGATCCACAACACCTTGGATACCAGTTTACACTTTATTTTGTAGGTGTGGAAAACCACGACGACTTCTGGTTACTTCAGATCAGAACTCGCTCAAAACCCCGTTGAGACGTATCAGGTAAGTCTCTTTTCTCACAGATCAAGGGCTGAACTTGTAAATTTTGTGAACTTGAAAGTTCAGGGGGCGGTAGAGTACATGTCTTGAACTTACAAGTTCGGGGACTAACTTTGCCACTTTCTGATTCTTAAGTTCAGGGACTCGTTTTGGACCTTTGTGAAACTTGTAGTCCAGGGTCTGTTTTGAAATTTTCTAAAACTACAAGTTCAGGGACTTGTTTGTAAGTTTCTTGAAACTTCAAGTCCAGGGGTGGTTTTTGCCAATTGGTGAAAGTCGGGTTAAGAGAGCCAAACATGAGAGCCAAACAATATTTTTATCCAAACACAGTATAAACTTTGGTAAAAATATAAATACTGACTTTTAAGATTTACTATTCACAATTTCAAAAATTCATCTTTTTCTCTCCGATAACCACTTCGCGCTCGATTTCGTGTTTGCTCGTTTTTACTCCGTTCGTCGATCAGATTACGTTTTCGGATTCCTGGTAAGTTAACGATCAACCCTTACGTAGTTATAACGTTAAATCTATTCGTTTTAAGGTCTGGATCGAAGCCTAAACTTTTCAAACTTACCCGAAACCCAAACTTCTTGGAATGGGATTTTGGGGCGTTAAATCGATCCAAAAAGGCTTCTAAACTTGTTCTTAACTGATTTAGGATGCATGTTACTAGTTTAGAGCTTTAAATCGACGTATTGTGGACGGTTTTTGGATTTGGAAACCGAAGGGTCTCGGTTTTCCGAATCGGAAAACATGAACATTCATGTTTTCCGAATCGGAAAACATGAGTGTTCATGTTTTCCGCATCCAAAACCAATGAGTATTCATGTTTTCCGATTCGGAAAACCAGATAAATCCGATTCGGATTATCAGGTATTCCAAATCCAACTTGAGCCTCGTTTTTTCAAGTGTATCTTTTCCGATTCGGAAAACATGGAATTACCCTTATGGGTTTCCTAGGTTTTCCGAATCGCGTGTGAGGACAAGTTCTATTCGTTTATTTTTCTAAGTGTTTTGTTTTTCGATTGTTTTCCGAATCGGAAAACCCATCTGATGATTCATGTTCAATTTTTCTAAGTGTTAGAGTTTTTCGAATCGGAAAACAATGTTTTCCGAATCGGAAAACAATGTTTTCCGAATCGGAAAACTTGTCTTTACAAGTGTGGCTTATTTTCTAAGTGTTGAGTGTTTTCCGAATAGGAAAACCATCTTTTCCGAATCGGAAAACCTCCCCTCGTGTGTTTGCTCGTTTTCGACTCGGAAAATACGAAAAACTCATTTTTGGGTTTTCGAGGTTTCCGACTTGCGCCTAGTCGAGGGTATAATCTTTTTCACGTAGCATCTTTCTAAACACTTAACCTGTTTCATGGTTTTTGACTTGACAGAAATGGCTCGTCAACCGAATGCTCCTCCTTCCCCGATCAACAACGCCGCTGACCGAGCGCTCATCTCACCGGACGACATCCGTCCGATCCACCAGAACAACGAATACGTCGACCTGACTAACTTCGTTGTTCAAGACGAGGTGGTACTTGAGATACTGAAGGCACATCCCCTTGCATACGCGATGCAGACTACTGCTGATATTCCAGTGCTTTACCTTCAGCAGTTCTGGAGGTCGTCTCGCGTAGAGACCAGAGATGGAGTGCAAACTATCGTGGGCCGCGTAGACCACGCCGACTTGACTATCACCGTGGAGGATCTAAGGCGAATCCTTCATCTGCCGACCGCCACTCCTGAGGCCCCGTTCGAGCCACTCGTTTCCGGCCCCGAACTCTTCAGCGAGATACTCGCTCTCGGGGTCCATCTCACAGGCAATCAGAGACTGAACGGGATCTCGCAAGTTACTCAAGGGATGCTGCCTCCCATCTGGTACTCCCTCTTCAACATCCTGAACCGCACGCTATCATCGAAGACTCATGGAGTGGACAAAGCATCCACCCAATTTGGCACGTCATTCATGCTGTCGCCTACGGAAGGCGAATTGACTTTGCTCAACAGCTTTGGTCGGATATGGTCAACGACGTCAGGGCAGGGCCTGCGAGGACACGTCACACATCCATCCCTTGGATGCGATTCTTCAGCATCATCATCCGTGATCACATGGATCGCCACCCGACTGTCCGACGAAGATCAGGCCACCAGCGCTTCCAAAGCCAGCAGATAGGACGGATGAACAAGAGGACTTTGAAGCACGGTCAGGTAGAATTGCCTATTCCTGATAATGTGTTAAGTATGGCGGACCATAGGGCTGAGAGCGTTAGACTTTACCGAGCGTCCATAGGTTTAGAAGACGCGTCCACGGACTCCTCAGAACCGAGGAGCCCTACCCCGGACGCGCGACCCGTCGTTCCTAGGAGCCGTGCCACTGGCACGGCAGGCCAGAGCTCCAGTGGGGGAGCTCCTGGCTCTGGAGTGATGAGTGTGGTCGTTAGGGGAGAAGCGTGTAGAGTTGTCAGAACGTCCGCCACACCGCACATGTCGCAAGCCGAGGCTTACCAGATGATGGTCCAGAACCGAACCCGTCGTGCCCGAACGCAAACCTACATAGATGAGTCTGCCGAACAAGACGTCATGCGAGGCTACCGCGTAAAGCAATACACCGGGATTCTCCAGCAATCCCCGGTACACTCGTCATCGGATGAACGCCGATCGCCATCGCCGCCGCAACAACCCGATCAGACTGGTGAGGAAGTGGAAGCTTCCCCACAAGAACAAGCACACTTGCCTTCACCACCACATGCGGCGGCAGTTGCTCCACAAGCAGGCGAACCCTCCGGCGATGACTCCGACGGTCATGAGTCTTCAGATCACACTTCTTCTGACCGTCGTGAGGCCGATGACGAGGCCACAGATTCTGAGATGGTTGACTACGGATCGGATTCAGAGTTCCAAGAGTCAGAACCGGCGAAGGGCGGAAAGGCCCAGATGATCGATGTTGATGAAGCCACCTCCTCCTTCAACGACGACAGGATTTCCGGGGATCCCGTTCTTGCAGGGGATCTAGCTTCTGATGACCGGACAGTCGGTCGTGAGGAGGAAGATGAGGCCGAGGTTGCTACCGGCTGGGGTAGATTAGACAGTGAGGAAGAGGAAGAGAGAGAGGCTAGCAAAAGAGACCGAAGATGTAGAGGTCCAGTTAGACGAGCCGTGGGCTCAGATTCAAGAAGGAGGCGGAGAAGAAGAGCCGCATAGGTTAGAATCGGAAGTTCCCCTTACCCAGAGTCAAGCCAACACAGAGGCAACCCTCATCGAGACCGGGCACCCTACGGTGTCTGGTCAAGACGCTAGCAGCCAACTAGCGCAATTGCACACCTCTACCAGCCACTCGACCATCTCTCAACAGATGGTCGTTTCAGTCAGTCACGGGGACGTAGCACAACTTCCACCGGCCACTCATTCGGAGTCTGCCGGTGTTGAGATAAGAGAGGATCTTCCCCACCTCTCGACTTCATTCGATGCAAAAAGAGTCGTAGAGCCACTTCTCGGGACGTTTACGATCCCTTCTATCATTAGGCCACGATCTTTGGTGACACAAGCGGAGATCCCACGGGACTCCGCCGAAACGGGGAGAGTTGGTGCGTCAGGGGACGCCCTTCGAGGATCCGGCGGAAGCCCTGACACCGTCAACATCATACCAGCGGTGACATCAGGCCGAGAGAGCACCTCAGTAGGACTCTTCTCGACAACTGGAGCCCAAGCTGCACCAGGTTTAGTACTACCGGGACCGGGTCCGACAGACTCGAGCGAAGTCTCTAAAGACGCTCACGCAACACCGAGGCTTTTAGGCCTGACGGATTCGGGTGGAATCCCTAAAACCACCCCTGTACCAAAGGGACTTTCAGGTCCGACGGATTCGGACGACATCCTAAAAGTCGTCCACTCACGACTAGTTGCTATGGAGGAAGCCAACCGGGCTAGGGATGCACGGGTCGAGGCGTTGGAGCGTGCCTTGGCCGAAACCGAGAGAAAGAGACTGGCGGATCTTGAGGCGTCGAGAAAGCTTCAAGAAGACAAGGATGCGGAGCTTTATGAGCTCAAACGGAAGATCAAGGGGAAACACTCGGAGGAAGCCCCGTCAACAGAAGCTCCTATCCCCCGACAGTCCGAAGACGTTCTCAGACTTGCTCCTCCGACCTCGGGCGACCTACCATTTATTCCGGGGTACGTTACTGAGGTGGAACACACCATGATGATCACTTCCTACACCACCCAGAACGACCGCCTCTCCGCCCAGGTCAGAGAGAGAGACGCCCAGATAGAGCTCCTTCAGCAGCGCATATGGGAACTGGAGGCCATGTGTCGGTCTCAGGCTCAGCCTTCCAAGCTGAGGCATGATGACCCTGATGACTCGGCACCGGGTCCTCATGAGGGGGAGGTGCAAGCTTCTTCCAAAAGGCTTCGCACCGACCTCCATTCAGCCTTCGGTTCTGGCTCATCATCCGCTCCAGCTTCAACGGCTGCCCGCTCGAGTGCTCCATCAGAATCTGCCGCCGCCGACACTCTTTATGTAGATTCAGACACGGAGGAGATTCCTGATATTGAGAGTTGGCACTACGAGCCGATCCCTGTAGGTGAGGTAGTTCAATTTCCTCATCTAACCGAGACAGCAGTGATTGACGTCGTTCCCCGGAAGCAGCACCGACAGATCTTTCAGATATCCAGATTCCG
Source organism: Centaurea solstitialis (assembly GCA_030169165.1). Taxonomy (NCBI): domain Eukaryota; kingdom Viridiplantae; phylum Streptophyta; class Magnoliopsida; order Asterales; family Asteraceae; genus Centaurea; species Centaurea solstitialis. The sequence continues at coordinate 21,098,483 of CM058042.1, forward strand.
GAGGAAGCCCGGAAAATTCTTCGGTCGCTTGCTCAGAGCCTCAGGATCTTTCAGAAGGGGGACGACATTGTCCGGGATACAGACTACAACAACTTCCTCTCAGCGTTTGAGTTTCCCACTCCAGAAGCTCCTCAGACTATCTCCACGACGACTCCAGACTCCTCCGCTCCGACAGTCATCCAGTTAAACTGGAACCACTCGGTCATCTTCAGGCCGTTCCTTGAGGAGTCTTTCACCCGCATCTTCCAGCAGGAGAAACTACACGTATGGTCCCGAAAGGTCTTCTTCGGGATCTCACACATCAAGAAGCTACGGAGAAGAACTGCTTATGTTCACCAGAGGATGTGCAACTGGGCCACCCACGGACGCCAAAGGATACGACGTCGATTCACCAAGGTAACTGTGATGCACCCTTACAAACACGGACATCAGTTATTCCTTGAGTTCGATGTTCGCATGTATGGGACCGGCATTCCTCGAGGAGAGTTACAGAACTGGTCGTTTACCGAGGCAGATCTGGATCGGGTGTACTTAGAAGACCTCCTAGCGCTCATCAAGTACCTTCAGGGCCCAATTCTCCGACCCGAACATTACCGAGACGGCACCGAGATTCTGAAGAAGTACGTTCGTCATGCGGTCACTCTTGCACGCGTGACGGACTACCAACTTGCAATTGAGAGCCGCCAGCCTAAAGTCAACCTTCTCCATCCAAACTTGCTAGTGCCTGGTATTGATGCTTACCTTCCTTATATGCCAACCAGGATACCGGAGCATGGGGTTCTCTACGTGACCAGGAAGAAGAAAAAACGCAAGTTTATGAGCTTCAGCGAGCTTGCAAAGTTCTGTGACGGGACCCTACTCTACGTCTACAACGGGATGCAAAGTAGACTTTTGGCAGATCAGATACCTGGGCGGAAGATCATAGACGGGAAGGGAAAGCTACTGGAGGGCATGAACTTGATCGAGAGAAAGCTCAAAGAGAGGCTGATGTACCGACGTGTAGAAGCGGCTATGCAGATGAGAGCGAGGATCATTGGAGACTGGGACGAGTTCATACAGATGTCCAAGTGGGAACCGGCGCTGAAGCTTCCACCACCTTTCTGACTTCTTCACAAATGGGGAGATTGTTGGACCTCTTTGTTGTGAAGAGTCAGAAAACCTATCTTTATTGCTTTCGTAGTTTAATTTCTTTTGATTGTAAACAGTTAACTTTTGTAGTGCCCTTGTTTAGAGGTTTGAAACCTCGGGGGCCATTTGTGACAATGTTGCTATTTGCCTCTTACCTATATAAGGAAAGAGATGTATTAGGGTTTGATGATGAATATACTAATCATTTGGTTGTTTCACCTTTTATTGCAAAATACTCAAACCACCATTGATACTTATTGAAGCTTGTGTTCATCACCATTTTCGTAGATTTCATTCCTTTTCTCCTCATTTCTTGTTTATTTGGGACAACAATTTCCAAAAACATCCCAAATAAAATGTTTTAAATATAACTAAAAATTAAATGTCTTGATGATATCTAAATTTAAGCTTGTTTGATCCTTGCAATCCGGGCACTTCATTTCTCCTGACCACCTGCAATCATATATTTGCTCTAGGTGTCAGTTAACTTGTAAACTAACAAGTAGTAATGATAAACTGAAGCAGTCATAAAATATCCAAGGTGTTTATACCTGTTTCATGACGCTTCGGGCAATTTTGTCTCCAATGTCCGACCTCATGACACCTGAAGCATCGATTCTCGGTTTTTGCCTTGTTGACTTTAACCTTTTTGCCTTTGCCCTTTCAATTGTCATCAGTCTTTGGTACACTCTGGCTGGCCTGAACCTGGCCCTTACCTTTGCTGGTGCTCCTTTGCCCTTTTTTCTTCTTTACTCCACCATCCTTGACCATCAGAACATCTTTGGTCTTGGTCCCCGTACCCATACTCAGCTCAGCAGTTTTTAACATGGAGTGCAGTTCAGCTATGATCCTTTCCATGTTGTTCATGTTAAAGTTAATCACAAACTGCTTGTAATCGTCGGATAATGAGTTGAGTATAGTATCCATTGCCAACTGTAACGGAACTGGGTGACCTAACCTCTCTAGGTGGTCAAGTAGCCTCTTCATTTTCATGACGTGGGCACTGACAGAGGTCCCCTTGGCCATTTTACACGCGTTTAGAGCCCTCGTGGCATCATAATGCTCTGTGCGAGCTTGCGTTTGGAACATGTCCCTCAGCTGGCGGATCATATCATAAGCATTAGTGTTCATAAGCCCTGTTTGTAGTTCTGGGCTCATAGTCGCAAGCATCAGGCAGCCAACATCCAGCAAATCATCCGAACGCTTTTGATAAGCATTTCTAATCGCCGAACTGGCATTTGCTGGTGGGGCCTCACCTAGAGGTTCTTCCAGGACATGCCACTTTTTCTCGTGCCTGAGCACAATCTGGAGATTGCGCTCCCAGTCGAGAAAATTCGAACCGGTGAGTTTGTCCTTTTCTAGGATGGAGCGAAGTGAAAGGTTATTGGTGTTGGCAACTGTGTTTGCCATCTACACATTAAAACTTTGGTTTTAGTACCTTTTGAATAAACAATTTCCAATAAAATCAATAAACCCTTAAATGATTAATTATTGGGCTAGGATCCTTATTTCATACGTCCTGATGTACGGTTTGCTCACGCCCCACCAGGCCCGTACTATTTCGGTAGGTAAGGACTTTTACCAATCATATCTAACTGACATGACTCCTAGATCTTTTCGGGACATCGGATAAAACCGTACATGTTTTAGTCCCTCTAAGTGCTTTTTGGCCCGGTACCACCCGGTGAACTTATCAGAACCAAAACAGATCTCACCACTAGGGACAGGATGTACTCTGGCCGGTACCACCCGATTATCGCAGAGTCTTTTCACCCCCTTTGGCTTGGGGTTTGAACGTAGGTACCCAAGGTTTGCTCTCTTCGAGTCCCAACGTACCTTACGCCAAAGTTGTCCCCAAGTGGGTTGCACTACTGATCTATGATTTTCTAGGGTTTTATTACTAAGTTTTGTAAAAACTTTAAATTTCCAGTATTTTAAAATTGCTATTAAAAGTTGATTTTTAAAGGCAATTGTTGTTCTAAAACTAACTGTTTTTAAGAAACAACCGATGTTTAAAAATCTTACTGTTTAAAAACATACGCTCTGTTTTAAAAATTCACTTGCTAATAAAACTAGCTGTTTTAAAAGCATGCCTTTTATAAGAAAACAATTTTATATGGTTTTAAAATAAATAAATTTTTACCATCTAAAAATATTTATTAAAATGGTAATTTTAATTTTTTTAAAATCAACCTCGTGATGTAACTAGTTTTATAAATTAAAACCTAATTTAAAAACGTTTGATAAGACCTAGGCATGTAATATCAATAATCACGAGAAAACAGAATAATTACAACCACGCAATTTAAAGTAAACAATCAATTATAGAATTTGCCAATTATTTCCTAAAGGACCAAAAATGACCTAAAAACTATTGTGCTCCGATCTCCCCCGCGTAGCTCCGATCTCCTCGCGTAGCTTCCACTGGCCTCGGCATCTCTGACGGAACTTCAGGAAGAAAATCTATCCTAAGGATTATTTTACATATTACCAGGGTTGTAAGTGGCACGCAGGCCTCCCCAAATAGATCAAGGGTCTAAATTGACAATTTCTATAATTACTATAATATATACTAAGCAGATATATATATATATAAAAAATATTCAACCACACAATTTTATATAAAGCAATACATAAAATAAAGCATATAAACAATTCCTACATCCGTTAAGATTATTTTATCACAAACCATGATTTTAACTGATTTATAAAATCAAACTGTTTTATAAATCGAAACTGATATTTTTTAAATCGAATTGATTTTCATAAAACTTCCAGATTTATAAACTATAAATCGATTTTATAAGCCATAATCAATTTTACCAAAATATCCGCTTTTAACAAAATTAAACCAAGTATTCTGAACGAACTTGCCGGAACATTAGCCCGTGGTCTGTGTCATGATTCGATCAACCGGTCGAAAAATATCACGGGCCAATTTGACCAAAACTGATCAAATATCTTAGTTTAATAATTTTTACTAGGAAAATAAAATTCCTTAATTTAAATTAAATAAAAATAATAATAATTATCTAATTTGGGTTAAAAGTCTAAACACCCAATAAAACTAATTGGGCCAAGAACGTGGCTCAAAAGCTACATGGTTTGGGCCCGTCATCAAACTGACAACTATGGGCCTAATTTGGATTCATAGTTTTCAGAAAACGTATTGGGCTTTTGTAGAACGAGTTGGATCATTAATCGGCCCAACGCAAAGTGTGGGCTCGGCCACCGCAAATCTGGCGACGATTGGCAACACCAAACTGCCGTGATGGTGTGTGGCCGGTGATTGGAGATTCACCGCCGTCGTCATCCACCGGGGACGACAGCCGCGCACCACACTGCCACATCCCCGCGATCGACGACGGCAGAACAGCCGCTGCCATGGGTGACCGGCGACTGCAGCGGTGACAACTGATCCCCGCCATCATCGTCGCCGGTTGGCGATTAAACAAACCGAACACCACCGTTGCCATTGCTACCGCCACGGTTGACGACCGACGATCTAATGACAACAAACCGCCGTCGCCACCGCCTAGGGTTTGCCCAAGGCAGCCGACGGTTGCCGGGAACGACCACCGCGGTCCACCGCCGCCTTCTATGGCTGGTGGTGGTTGCACGCCGCTCGGCCAACCACCGTGCTGGTGGTTCACCCATGGCTTGATGGCGATCGAGCCACGGCGCAGTGGCGATCGAGCCATGGTCCGATGGCGATCAAGCCTTGGCCTTGTGGTTGATCGAGCCATGGCCTGATGGCTGGCACGATGGCTGATCCAGCCACGACCTCAGCCATGGTTCAGTGGCTGATCAAGCCACGGCCTCAGTGGCGATCAAGCCACGGTTCGGCCATAGCCCCATTGGTGGTTCGGTTGCGATTTTCGGTGGTGATAAAAATTCGATGATCGGAATAACCAACTAATAAAAAGCTTTTATTCTAAACAAGTTTTTGATAAAATTTACACAAAATCTGATAAGGATAAAATTTTTATACGAATCTGATAAAGATCGAATTTTTATCTAAACTGATAAAAATCCAATCTTTATACAAAACTGATAAAGATCTAATTTTTATCTAAACTGATAAAAAACTAATCTTTATACCAACTGATAAAAAATCGGATCTTTACACCAAGTGATAAAAATCCAATTTTTATACAACCTGATAAAAATCGAATTTTTATACCAACCGATAAAAATCCAATTTTTATACAACTAAAATAATTTTATAACGGATCTTTAAACAAAAAGGATAAACGATAAGTAAACATGTGGCTCTAATACTATTGTTGGGTTTTTTATGAGACCTCGGACCAAACTGGTACGAGTCACGGTTCATAAAAACAAACTGTTAATCCAAACATCAAACCAAACTGGTTTGATCAGCGTAAGCATAAACGTGTAAAACCCCGAAAGCACACAATCGTTATCGTTTATCTTGATTATACATAACTATGGAGTTAGAAAGTTACCTGAATCTCTTGAGATAGATCCACCCGTGATGAACCATACGAACGGACCTTCTAGCCGATCTAAACTCCAAACTTCCGAAGGAACTCGCGAACGAAAACCGAACTGGTTTCGGCCTTGGTGTGAGGTCGACGCAAGAGGGAAGAGAGAGAGAGAGAATTGGCAGAGTTTCTAGGTTTCTATATGGTTGTGTGTTATATTGAATGAATTGAAAAAGAGATTAACCATAACTGAATAAACAGAATCTGTATCATATTCAGTTTCCTTTTTCAATAATTATCCATAAAATTCTTTCTTTTCCACCAAGAAAGATTTATTCCATATATATTAAATAATATATATTAGTCAGGATAATTACTATATATATTTATTTAACTAATAAATATATATATATATATATATATTAATTAAATCAGTTATATATTTATTTAACTAATAAATATATAATCCCTTTTAATTAATAATAGAAACCTTTAACTTTGGAGTTTCTTACAGAAAACACCCAATAGATTTATAATTGAATATTACAAATCTAATCTCTCTATACTGGAGTTATTTTACTTGTTCGTTTTACAGGTCCTCACAAGTGTGACCCTCAAGTGTCTTATAACATTGGATGTGTAATCTCTGGTTTGTCAACTTCTGCACATAATTACTAACAAGCCTTTATGTTGTTTTGGGAGAGTCTGATTTCAAACAAAAAATACATTCGAATTCCGCTGAGTCATCCTAAAACTTAAAATATGCGAAACACGAATGATATTTAGTTTTAAGTTTTATTTTTATGTGTTTTAATCTCTTTGATGTTGGGTTTTTATTGGTTTGAACCCCTGGGCCCTTGCTTTCTAATCTGGTTTGGTGGTTTCTTAGACCATCCGCAACCTATCCTACTCGATGGCTTCGGCTTGCCATCGGGTTCATTGGGTTCTTTGGATACATCGTTGAGGATGATTGGGTTCCATTCCATTGGCTTCCCAAATCAATTCTTTAGACGATACCCACCCACCCCACCCTCAAACGAAGTTGCCACTACAATTAAACAACCACTAACATGTCAAATTTTAAAAAACATTTTATAGAAAATCAAAACTAAAATCAAATCAACTACAACAACTAAAGTTTTTCCCAAACCTACACAATTGTCTACATTTTCCAATGTATGTTTCCTCTTTGAATACTACACTAGAGTAAACATAGCAAGATGAATGGAACCAAAGTGTACGTTAGAAGGAGATAAACACCAACGTTGGTTGGTAGTCAAGGGAGGGTGGTGGAAATGAAGATGAAAATCCTCCAAGAGAAAGTATAATACATCCTTAAAAGAGTGGTATGTTAGAAGGAGATACACACCAACGTTGGTTTGTTTTTATTGTAGTTTCAAATTATATATGATGACACACAACAAATTAATACAATGACACTTTTCACGTCTATTATTTTTCTACAATAGTCAAGATTAACGATATTGGCACACTTTTCTAGTCTATTATTTTTCTACACTAGTCAGGATTAATGATACTGGCACGTGCCACTGTTGGTACAAAGCTAAGGGGGTGTTTGTTTTTGGGTATTCAGATCTGAAATGCTCCTTTTCTCTGAATCGGTCAGATAATGAAGATTTCAGGGCGTTTGTTTTTAAAAAAAATCAGAGCCTCTGTTGTCTAAAATACCTCTAAATTAAAAAGTGGAAACCCACCCTCTGATTCGCTTAGAGCTTCCATTGCCTCCATCCTCATGTCGACCAAAATAAAAGGGAAAGAACAAATCGATTTCAAGGCTTGCTACCTGTTGTCCTTTATTGGGATTCGGCAAAACGTATTCAATCCTAAATAGGCCGAGAGAAAAGTCTCATTTTTACCTAGATGAGCAGCACTTTAGAAATGAATGCTCAAGTCTGTCACTTAGAAGATAGGATGGTATTGACCCGGACAAGGGGGCAAGATCCGCTGGCTTAGGGCCCCTTTAGTAGGGAGCAGAATCGGTAGGTTCCTTTCCGCCCATCGATTCAATAAGATCAGTTCAATCAGTAAAGATCGAATTGAAATCTATTATTATCATAGACAAGACAGGGGAAGATGCCTCCAATAGAAGACAATTTTTTAATGTACCAAAGAATAGGCAGGTTTAGAGTTAGAGGAATATCAAGAATTGGAATATCAGTCAGAAATTGAATAAGAGAAGCAAAGACGGGTTATAGTATAGTAGAATCAGTAATCATTTCAAATCTGCAAATCCCCATTATCGTCGATTTCAGGCCATCGACTCCGTTCGGGAAACAAAATCGATTACACAATACGATTTATGTCTTCAAAATTTGTTTCGATTTCGATTTCTTATCTCACAACTAAGAAACAAAATCGACGCTTCTGTTGTTGTTCTATTGTTCTCCACCGATTGCTGCTTCCTGTTTACTGTTGCGTTTGTGAATATCCAGTTTACAGGCTTGTGGTTTGAGATTTTAAAGTTTTCTTTTGATTTTAGTCATTTGTTGATGTGTTTTCCTGCAAGTGCTGTGAAACCTTAGAAAAACACTCATTTATTTCGTCCTTATGGTTTGATTTCTGTTGACTCCAAATTTGGTTTGATTTCATCTCTTTTGAAGTTGCTTAAAGGATGATCAAGCATGCATTGATTGGATTAATGGAATTGAGAAGCTATATTTTCATAATTACTGATTTTGTCTAAAGATACATGCGCTTGTTTGTTTGCATTTGGGGAATTGCATCTGCCTTGTAGATGGTAGATGGTTTACTCCATTTCCTTTTTATGTCAAGCTATAAATTAACATATGCAGAATTCGTTTAAAGTAGTTGCATATAGCATTGGATTGAAATGGTTGGATGCAAGTTTTTATAATCCATTCTATGTTTTGTTTGGTCTTTTCTCGAAACACAAAGCGTGAATCGTTATAGCTTTCGGTGTATTAATTTTTTTTAACAGCTTTGCCTCAGCGGTAGAGGCAAATAGTTTGAACACGGTTGATCTTATCTGCGCCCCGAGTTCAAACCCACTCCTTTACACCCCTAATTAATTCGGTAGGGCTGCTTCACCTACCCAGGGATACACCATGATGAGTACTTTTTACTTGATGCATTTAGGTTGAAAAGATTACACCCGAAATTCAACAAGTAGTATTCATTGCTCCTTCCGTGCATTTGTTTTTTCTTTATGTCATATTTAATGTTGTTAAAATAAGCTTTTCAGACGTTTGACAGTTTATAAAAACAAACAGTCTAATTGATTCAGATTTCAGATTTCAGCACCACCTCTTAGAATTCAGAAGTGAAATCAGATTCAGACTTCAGCACCACTTAAAAAACAAACGCCACCTAAGTCCGCCCATGACTTGAACAACACATGGATATATAACTACTCCCAATTTTCTCCTATGTTATTGTTTAACCGATCACAACTTTATATTTATAATAGATTTGATGTAATATATTCTATAATTACACCATATATTCTTAAAAGCAATAAATTTGATGATAATATTTATAAATTTATTGTTGGACAAAATGATGAAAAGAAAATCATTGTAGTATGAATGTGGGCCAAAGACATGTCCAAGTTTTAAATAAAAATATGAAATCGGACATGGATTAAATCTTGAATTGTTATGATACCATAGAAATAAGACAACGTTTGTGCAACAAAGTTAACAACCGACATTTACGATACCAAGTGGATGAACACGAATCTAACATTTATGTTTTTTAGCTCAAGTTGTGGAAGTAGGAAACTTAATGTATGTTTAGTTGCATTGATGATAAGACAATCTGTATTTTCGATATGACCGGTTGAAGTAAATAAAGATGGTGTATGTTCATTGTATTGTTGTTTGCCCCATCACAACTAATCAAGTAGATGAGATTCTTAACGATGATAAGACAATTTTTTGACCTCAATCAGTGTCATGATATTTATTAAAAAAATTCAAAAATTTATGATGCAAGCTATTTTCGAATGACTAATTAGTTGTTTGATTTTATATTATGTTCGAATGACTAATTAGTTTCTTATGATGTGTTGATACTATTATATTTATATTCTATTTAACATATTATAAAAACTATTTAGTTATACATCTTGTTGTGTTTCATGGATTTAACGAATTCTAACTAAAAACAACAAGGTTTTATTCATTAACAAAAATACGATATACCAAAAGAGTGTTAGCCTAGTGGTAAGGCTTGGGCACTACATAGTGGTGAACCCGAGTTCGAGCCCTGGGGGACGCATTGTGGAGGTATGGGGGCTTCGACCCCGGGCTACATGCTTTAGCAGTCGGGCTTCGGTCCAAAATTGCCAAGGATTAGTCTGGGCCCAACGTGGTCTGGGATACCTCTTCCAAAAAAAATACAACATGACTGGATTAAAGAGTATACAAGATGCACTAGTAATTGGGCTGGAGAGGTACATGAGAACATGGCAATCATGATGTTTGGGCACGTATACAATCATTTACGAAAACAATCGTTCTACCTATCAATTAAGAAAAGAAAAGGTCTATATACATCTTACTTTTCTAGACACCATTTCGTGTAGGATTTACAAGGCTCTTTTGATTCATTCTGCTTAATATGCATCCCATCATAATCCCTATGCAAGACGGTTAAATTACTTGGTATTTTTATGATGATATATCATTGATTCGACAAAATAATTGACCCGTGTTTAGTGGAACATGCACATGAGTTGTACCAAGTTGGTGAACAATAATCGAAAATACAAGTTTTTAGCACCCTTATATCCGTAAGGAGAGACTAATTAAAAATTTTAGAATATATATCAAATAAATGTTGGTCTTTCAATCAGGGTCATGAAAATTAGCTTTTAATGCAATGGATTCATAAGAATAGGAGTTGATTTGTTGGTTTAAATTGAGTGATTATTCCTAGGTTGTATCTAGAAATATGCATTGGGTCGTGGGGGCACTATGGTGCGGGAACATGGAGTTGAATGTCTACCATTGACCATATGATGTAATTTCTAGTGAATGAACATATCTAGGATTATAGAGGGCCGTAATGTGAGGTATACCTCGTGGGGGTTGAACTTGATGAACAATGATCCTTAGTGCAACTCAGTAACATAGAGTTGTGGCTTATTTTTGTGTTCCGCCACATCCATTGGAATCGAGTCTCTTACGTCAAAACGTGTTTTGGATATTATGTTTTTATTGATGTTCTTGATGTCGTTTGTGCGTATGGTATTTACCCATAAGTTGATGTTTTCAATGTCATTTATTATCCATATGTTGTTGCTTTTAGATACTTGAGTTTTATCCATGTTTTACGTTATTTAAATTTCAAATTTTACTTGTGCATTACATGAGTATAGGGTTATGGTTTCAAATAAAAAACGCGCACTTGGGTTTTATGGTAAAGATGTTCATTTGGAAATGATAATTTAAATAAGCAGTCTTTCAAATTTATTATTTCTTAGTTATAATGACAACTGCTTGAACTCACAGACGTTTAGTTAAACACTTTTTCTTATCAACATGTGTATCAAAACCTTATTGTGGAATATTATTAGTGATGTGTGAAGAGGTTGAATGCTAATTATAGACACAAAAATAATTTAGCTATTTGGTGATGGTTTCAATATTTTGGAGATAACGATTGTTATTGAGAATTACCAACACCCGTTTGTAAAAGAGAAACGAATATTTTTAGTATCTAATATTAATTTAGAAATTATTGGTATTTCTTGAATTCAACATTATTTCTGGTAATAAAGATAACATACCAAAGATTTTTCTCGTACTTATCAAATGCATTTTTGTAATAGTGGCAAGGAGTCAGGGTAAATTGTATTCGGGTTCAAGATGGTGTTCAAGAACTTATCCCCGAGGCTTCCGGACGGAATCGTCAGCCACATCCAAGCGGTAGCGTTTTCTTGGCTTAAGCATATGAGCGGGAAAGGTCATTCATTGTTTTTACATAATTGGTTTTATGACCCTTTAATCTGTTTGTCGAAGTAACTTTTGGTTATTTTCGTGGCTAGCTTCTTGCTAGCTTTCTTTCTTAATAAATCTACGGTAGCTTGCCTAGGGTGATGACCTTGCCGAAGCTCTAGGCTGGATTTCCGCCTTTTGCTGTTCAAAAAAAAATTGTATTCGAGTTCAATTTACTTATTAAATGGGTTGAGAATTTCAACCCAACTCAGCCTATTGCCTAAATGGGGTTGACATCGGGTTTACCCACTTATTCTTTCAACCCAACTTGTTAAATAAATGGTTTTAATGTGGGTTGACCTATTTAATTTAAAATTTTAAACAAAACACTACCGTAAATGCAAATAACTCGTTTGGAGTTTGAATAATAAAAAAGTATTTTAAAAATAAAATAAAACTATATAATATCTTAAAGGAGTTGAAAACAGATTAAAAATGGGCTGAAAACGGGTTGGATCGGCAGGTTATGTACTTTTGCCACGTCTATGTTTTTACATTTATCCAAGACCTATAAAATATAAGCAACCGAAAGTAAAGTGAGTAAAAGTTCTCTCAAATAAATTTACTAAACACTTCCAAGTTCTAACGTTATGAAAGAGGAAACACATCATTAATTTGGCCACTGATTAGAGTATCTCCAACATATTCTTTATAATTTCTTTAAAATATAGAACCAAAAGTCAAAATTCCTAAAAAAAAATTATACTTCATTTCTATCAATTCTCTATTTTAGAGACTTCGATATTAATTATATTATTAAAATATTATATATTTTATCATTCTAATACAACTTATTTAAAAAATATCACATAAAACAATAATAGTTTGATGTTATTGGTTGATATGACATATAATAGTAATTTCTCTTATCTTCTAATCTTCTATCAAATTTTAAAAAATTCTTTAAATATAAAATTTTTCTTTATAAAAAAGTTGTTAGAACGTTACAAAGCACAAAAATTGATTTTGTTTATTTTAGAGAAAAAGGGTTGGAGATGCTATTATCTATTCAAGTTAAGGAGAGGTTACTATCAAATAGCTTTTGTTAGTGATATATATAAATATGTATAATAAAGGAATCATTCTTGTCTTTTAGTTCATACTTGTATTAGTATTATATCAATGGTGGGATGAATCTACCAAAAGACCATGGCATTATAATAATGATGTTACCATGTTAGCTTGGTTGGGTAAGACCTGAGAGGATCTTCGATCGGCCATGTCAAAATATATTTTTTTTTAGATAAGGTTCACCTGGGTTTGTCCAGACTACATCCTTGGTAATTTTTACCAAAAGCTAAAGCATGCTCTCCTGAGATTAATACTCAGTGGCCCCTGGTTGCTCACCCCCAGATTCGAACTTGGGTGGGTTTTTTCCCTAACACCAAGCCTTAACCGGTAGGCTGCCCCATTGAGGTTATCAAACTAGATGAAAAGGAGATAAGAGATGGAAGCAATTTGTAAAGTTAAATGTTGAGAAAAGAGATTACATTATTTTAATTGTTTCTATAATTCTATAAATGGAGTTGAATGTATTATAATTTTTTATAAGTCTTTCGTTGAACAAAAGTTTATTGAGATTATTAATTTGTAGAATATTTTAAAAATATAATTAACGTTGAAATTGCGAAAATTTTGTAATTGTTAGAGTCCTAGTAATGATATTTTCTAGAGATTTTGATTTTAGTTACATTATTTTAGAAAAAATTATAACATATCATTTGAAGATGGCCTAAACGAATTGTTTACATGAAGGTTGTATGAGTTGTAACATTTTACTGGGTTGCATAATAACCTTGGCCTAAGAGACTATATATAAAATTTTATAACCATGTGCAACACTTATCTAAAATATTCATTTGAATTTTCATCGATTCTTTAAACGAATGTACTTGATTTTATCATTTCTACAACAGATGTTGAGATAATGGTTCATGCGATGTATTATATATTAGATGAAATAATATTCTATAACAATGGTTACACGATTCTTTTGTGTAACTATGGGTCGTAATCGGGTTTACCCGCCCGACCAGCCAAGCCAATTGTGCCTACCACTCAAGCCTTCAACCCAACATTCCACCGAGGCCACTTTTGGTATGGCCCAGGTCCAATTTCAAGTCCATAGGTTTATTTAAGATATGGGTCCAAACTAGTGGTAGCCCAAAATCGGTCTCGAACCGGTTAAACTAAAAACAGTGCGCGACCTTAATCGGTAAGCCATAACCGGTTACGGTTAAGGGGATCCGTGGTTATAACTGGTTAAGTAAAATGGTTAGTTACGTAACTGGTTAAGGATTAGCTAAGGTTTTTTTTTTTTTTTTTCATTTAATAAACTTTATAATTATTTATATAAACTTCAAAAAAAGGATCCCTCAAGTTACTTTAAAAACACGTTTTTATTATACGTTTAAAACTTAAACTAAGTACATTAATTATATATAAAAAAATACATCATTATGCGTTCGGATTTGAGCCCTCCCATGGATTGTAGTGAAGCCATCCCATGGATTGTAGCGAAGCCATCCCATGAATTGTAGCGAGAATTGTTTACGTTTTTTTTGTGTGCATATTTTGCATTTTGTAAGTTTATATTGAACCCAAATACCACACAACTTATTTCTAAATAAGGTGTATGGGGCCGGGTAAAAATGCAAAAAAAAAAGAGTCTAAAGATCGGTTACGGTTATAACCGGTTACGTAACTGGTTCCGGGCCGGTTATAACCCGTTATGCAAAAAACTACAAAAACCTTAACCGGTGGTGATGACCGGTTTGAGGACGGGCTAGTTATAACAGGTTACTGACTGGGTCAGATATCTATTAATCAGTCGGATCGGTTATAACCGGTTAAGGATGGTCATCTCTCGACCAAACCATAATCCTCAAATTGCATCACCTAACGAGGACGTAAATTTCTATTTGCTCATTACATCCTAATATACATAAGAACAAGATCAACGTTAATTGGAGTAAATAACTCTACATGGAATAAATGTATAAAGAGACCAAGGCATTGTTTGGTAAAAATAAGCTAGCTTATTTTCTGTGTACAAGTTTGGCAAGATCAAAAGTAGCTTATAAGCTAGCTTTTTGATAAGCTACTTTGAGTAGCCTATGAGAAGGTTTTTGTGACTTTTTTTTAATTATACCCCTTATTAATAATTAACTATTATCAATTAAAATTATATATCAATTATTAATAAATAATAGTTATTAACTATTAATGAATATTATTTTTAATAATTAAAATTAGTTATTAATTCAATTCAATTCAATTATATATTATATATCGTTTATTTTTAATGTTATTAATTATATTATATATTATATAATATGTTTAATTATTAAAATATAAATATAATAATTTTAAAAATGTTATATAACTAAAACATTTAAATATTTTAATAAAAAAATTGTTATATCTAATTCTTAATTATAATTTTTTAGAATTATTAATTATTTAAGATATGTTAAGTTTCAATTTTATTTTTATTTTTATTATATTTAATAGTAATTCAAATTATAAGTTAATGTAGATTTTTTCTAGAATTTGTTTAAACAAATTCTAATTTTATAGCGTGTATATATAATAATAATTATAATCAACTCTATATTATTTCAATATAAAATTTATAAAAAAATTATTGTTTTTATTATTTAACATATTTATTTTAAATTTATTATTAAAAATTGTCTTAATTATATTATAAAATACTTGTAATTGATTATTTATTAAAGATGTCTTTTTTTGGTCATTTTGCATACTCATAAGCTAGTTTTTACCAAACATGATTTGTTTATAAGCTAGCTTATCAGCTACCAGCTAGCTTATCAGCTAGTTTACCAAACGTAGCCCAAGTCACCGGGGTGTTTGGCTGTTTGCGCTAGAGATGGCCAAATACCGGTCCCGGGCCGGTCCTAACCGGTCCTTAATCAGTCCGGTCCTAAACAGTAACACACCGGGACCGGTTAAGGAGTAACCGGTTACGGTTCGGTCCGGTCCTATGATTCGAAGGTGAGGACTGGTTAGGCTACTTCAGATAACCGGTTAACCTTAACCGGTTAGAACCGGTTAAGGGACCGGTTATGGATCAGGACCGGTTTTTTTTTACAACTATATAAACTTGCAAAAGAAAGGTCACGTTCGTTACTTTAAAAATACGTTTTATTATTCTTCGAAAATATAAGCTGAGTACATTAATTATATATAAAATAAAATACACCGTTTAACGAGAGAGAGTTGAGATAGTAGAACTTGCAAAAACGAATACGAATTATAACGAGAACTTTGCGTTTTTGGCGTTTTTCGTACGTTTGTAAGTTGGTATTCATCCCAAACCCCACATCACTTATTTATATGGCAAATGGAATCAAAATGAGCCAAAAAACGGTCATCTATGCTGAAAATCGAAGCCAACGTCATTATTAACGTCTATATTAACGGTAATATTTTTTGAATGCATCGGTTCGGTCCTTAACAGGTCCCAGTCCGGTCCTAACCGGTCCTGTGAAAAACGCCAAAAATCGTAACCGATTGTGTGGACCGGTTGAAGGACCGGTCCTTAATCGGTCCGGTCCTAACCGATTACGGCTCGGTCAAGTCCTCGGTTAACCGGCCGGTCCGGTTCGGTCCGGTCCTTTTTGGCCATCTCTAGTTTGCGCTGAGGTTTAAGCAGACCCAGTTTGATTCATTTAGGCCTTTTAGGCCTATTGTGGGCTTTAAATAAAAGATATATAAAAGTTGTCTCCAAATAAAATTTATACCAACATAATATCATTAATTTATACTATACCACATTATAAAAGAAACATCTTAAATTTAAAAAAACCATTGAGCAAAATAGAAAAAAGTTAACTAAATTCACCAACAACTCTTTTAGTTTTGCACAACCAATGTGATTTAAAATTTTGGATTTTGATATTTCTTCAATTTAGGGATCACGGACTATTGAAAGTAAAAATTAAAAACTTGTTGTCCTAGATATAACTTTTTTGTTTGCCATGATGTTTGGGCATATAATATGGTAAGTAAATATAATTAATAATGTGTATTTTGGTAGTCTTTTCATACCGAACTAATACAAATAAGTTCAAACCATAAACTAAATTGGACCAAATGGTTTAACTGTTTCTCGTTTCAGACTAGACAGCTAGACCGCCAAAAACAGTTTAACGTGCCTTGTTTTAACCAGTATGAACAAATTCAACGGTTTCTTTAAACTCCTCAAAAGAAACTTGATAAAGGATTTGCATGGTGAACATTCTACGGACATGGAATGATAGAAAGACAATTGAGATGACCATGGTAAATAGGGGCGGGACACGGTCATTCTAGGCATGGGGCCGAAATATATATTTTGATGTAAGTAGTTTTTTTATATGATATAATATTAAATTTCAAAAGAAAAAAAAATGGTTAACGTAATACTAAAAGTAAGGACAATTAAATTACTACCCCCAATTGCCCTTATAGGGATCCGCCCTGAATTGGTAAACATACCAACTCTCCAAAGTTGACAAAGAGGTTAATGCACTAGCTACAAGAAAATTTCTTTTAAAGTAGAACTTATTTTGGTATATCCAAAGGTCTGAAAATGATAGTAACACTTTTTATATTCTCTGGTAACATTTTGCGGAGTTTTATGAGACTCAATCTCTACTAATGATTTATTTCATTATTCGACTCTTTAATATGCTATGAAACTTTTCTAGACATTGTCCAATTTTCTAAAATTCAAGAGTAACTAAAGGCAGATAATTCCAATTTTCGAACCGAACGAACACGAACCGGCCTGTTCATGTTTGTTTGTTTAAGTTTAAACGAACTCGAACACGAACTCGAACACTTAACTGAACGAAAATCTTGTTCGTGTTCGTGCATTTAGCACATAAGGATGTTCGTGTTCGTTCCTTAAACTCTTCAACAAACAAAAACGAATGAACATTAGCAAACAGACATGAAAGCTATTATAATTTAAATTACTTCATAAACAATAATTATAATTTATAAATCAAGTAATCAATTAACCCATTATATATATATATATATTATATACTAATATACATAAACAAACAAACAATTCACTAACATAAACGAACAGTTCACAAACGTAAACGAACGAACAGTTCACGAACATAATTTAACGAACGAGGACCTTGTTTATGTTCGTTCGTTTAATTAAACGAACATAAAATCTTGTTCGCGTTCGTTCATTTATTAAACAAACGAACATAAACGAACTTCCCGCCGAACAAATTCACGAACGGGTCATGAAGATTCTGTTCGTTTACAGGCCTACACATAATTAATAAAAGTTTTTTAGTATTAATTTGTTATAACCAAATAAAGCGGTATAGAAGGTGTCCTTTGGCTACGTTTTTTGTCGCATTGACAAATGTTACACTTAATTGCTTTTCAAAACCTAATGTATGTATATCACGTTTTGTACAATATATTAGTGATTTTAATGAATCATTACCATTTGAGAAGCATACCTAAATGTTAGTAACCTTTTTATCTTCCTATCAAAATGTTGATTTTAGTTACCACTTTAGCTTAAAATACGAATTTCAACCCTCCTTCACCAATTTTATAGTGTGTAACACAGATATACCCTGTATCCCTCTATTGCAGGGATTAGTTGATCACCAATTTTATGTCCTTTTGATTGTCAAAAAGGTTGGTAAAAATAATATGGCATATAAGTATAATTTGCAAATATTCTCAATTCAATGCGAGTCCCTCATGAAAGAGAGAGCGTATGTCCGAGCATATGCTATATACACAATATTGAACGTGCATATAGTTCTTTTTGGCCTATAAAATGATTTTAAACAGACAAATATTTACCCATCAACTGTCTTTGAAGGTTGTTTGAGTGTATGGATGAATTACTGGGTATTACTCCTTTGGATGTTACTAAGTCATGTGCTAGAAATAACTGCCAAGGGAGATTTACCCTATAATTCATCAGTTTTACATAGTTTTTCTATAAGAGTACTAAATGACATACCGTAATGACCATTATCTTATGTATTTGCCCTATGGTTGAAGTTGTATCTTGACTTGTAGACCAATTTATCAAGTTTGATCAAGAGTGCATGCATGTTCGAATCACACAATGTTTTTCAAAGGGTAACATTAATTTTATATTACATTTCTTCGAAACTATTCTTTGTTCACGATGTTTATGATCTCTTCACCTGCGCTACAACTACTACTATGACTCTTCTGTAAACATTCAAGACTTTTTTTCCATATAAGAATATCTTCAAGACATGCGAGCTATTTTATGGATGCATCTTTGTTTTTTTTTTTGTTGTCTTTTATCTTGAAAACAATCAAAATATAAAATAAATAGGTGGATATTTAACGATACTTAGAAAAAAATGTTAGTGTTTTAGTAAAACCATTCATTTGTAGAGAAAATAAGTAAATTGAAGATGTTCCAATCTTCAACATTAGGATAAAAATCAACCTTCTTGGTAATTCAGTATTCTCACTAACTAAGGTGTCGTTTGTTTTTTAAGAGGTCTAAAGTTTGAAGTCTAATTTTACATTCTAAAAATAAGAGGTGGATGATGCACTTCTTAAAATTTTAGAGGACGATACGAGGCTTTCAAACATTTTCTTACATATAAAACAAACGGTCTTAAGTCTACAAATTTCTTAATTTTCAGATTTAAGAGGTTTTAAGAGACATCCTTAGGAATTAAATTACTTGATATATAGTTTTTTTTTTGATAAGGTTCACTTGGGTTTGCCCAGACTACATCCTTGGTAAATTCTACCGAGAGCTAAAGCATGCTCCCCTGGGATTAATACTCAGTGGCCCCTAGTTACGCACCCCCGGATTCGAACTTGGGTGGATTTTTTTTCCAACACCAAGCCTTAACCGGTAGGCTGCCCCATTAAGGTTACTTGATATATAGTTGATTCACTCTATGACTTGTACTATCGACTCTTTTACACGTTAATGGTGAACGCATCCATATCTATTGCATATATGATTCACCACTCTCTTAAAATCTCTTTGTTTTTGAATGGAGAACCGTATCTCCAACAAATACAATGTTTATTTATCATGCAAATGGTTTACAACTAATTAATAATGATCATGGTTCAACTGCCTCGACTACGATAAAAACTAGGTTTATAGAAATTAATGTCATTAGTTTCTAAGTGATTTGATAGACTGTTTTATAAAACTTAGTTTATAGGACAAAAAAATAAAGGCATTGCAATATATATATATATATATATATAGATATATATAGGGGAAGGTTCAAACGAGAAACATGTCAATTTAAGAAAAAGTGAGGAGCAATCTCAGCCACTCATCTCGCCGTTACGGTGGACTTGATCACGGAAGATTTACGCGATTCATGGTAAGGTAGAGATTATTAAAGGGGGACATGTCAAAGCCGCATTTGTTGACCGAGATGAGTGGTTGAGATTGCTCCTCGCGTTTTCTTAAAAAAGTTATATTTTTTGTAAGAACCTCTCTCTATATACATATACATATAGAGTCAACATATTTTACAAACTCATTAATTTGTGCAAACTTTGCAAACCATGTTTTCACCAATCAGAATCCATTGGTTGGTTATATTTTTGGATAAGATCATGTGCATGTAACCTAATTTCCTAATTTTCAGCAATTAATCTTGTCCATTTTTTTTGTACGGCAATAAACTCACACACGCACCCGCAATATCCGGGCATCCAATTGGGCAGCACCGACTAATCCGCGACAACCCGGTCCAGTCCACATAGACTGGACCCGCCCAGGCACGACTAAGTCCGACCTATGGCCGAGCCCGCATGCCCATAGACTGGCATGCCCGTTACCTGGACCCAAACCAACACAAAGGCCAGCCCAAAGTCTGGGTATCGCCGAAGTGCTACTCCCATGATTTGAACCTGAGACCAATGGATACCATCCACTAGCCCCAAGCCTTTTTGCCACTTGAGCTACACCTAATATTTTCATTGAACGGTTTAGATGAGTTTGCAAAGTTTGCACAGATTAATGAGTTTGTAAAATAAGGCGACTTTACATACATATATATATATATATATATATTTATAGGGGTGGGTTCAAATGTGAACCACTTTTTGGTTGTGAACGTGAGGACAACCGAGAGCGCGACATGTGGCGGATGACTAGACGCCATGTCAGGTCCACGGCGGATGACTAGGCACGATTCATGGGAGGGCATTTAATTAAAAGGGAGGATCACACTCAAAGCCGCCACGTGTCGCGCTCTCAGCTGTCCTCACGTACGTTCACAACCAAAGAGTGGTTTACATTTGAACTTTCCTCTCTCTCTAATATATATATATATATATATATATATATATATATATATGTAAGACGTTCTTGTGTTTCTTAATAAGGTTCTTAGAACACTTTAAATACAAAACGCCAAATTAAGTATAAAATAGGACACTTTTGAAATTCTGTCTTATAATCCAATCATTTTATAAGTTATTTGTTTTTATAAGACACCTTTTCAAATTGTATTAAAAAAAATAGCTAATATAATTTTATTTTTAAGTTGTAAAAAATTTGTTATAAGGTAGCTTTTTGAAAAACTACTTTGAGTAGCGTTTTGGTGACTTATTGTAATTATGAGACCTTTATTTTATTTATTCCAAATATATCCTTTTTAAATTACTAACTTTAAACATGTCTTTTTTTTTTTTGTCATTTTACAGTCATAACCTTATCAGCTAGTTTTTTCCCAAACGCATCTTATTTATCAGCTAGCTTATCAGTCATCAACTACCTTATCAGCTAGTTTGCCAAACAAAGCCTAACTACCCTAGTTTTTTTATGTTATAAACTACGATGATTACAAAATGTTTTTTATACACAAAAAGAATTGTACATGGAAGGTTAAAGGAAAGCTGAGAATGCAAGAACAACTTATGGACAAGATACACTTAGGCCCTTTTATCAAATTCTTACTAGGTAATTAAGATGTAAGCACTACCGGTAAAAGATTTATCTTTGACTATGTACCTTATCCTTATCCTGTAACATTCTTGGCCTTGAAAAAGGAATATTTGTATGCATTTTAAACTCGGTAAGCACTTATTCGGTAAAAGTTATTTCCTGCACTTATCGGGTAAGAGTTTTGGTCCTTGGCACCTTGCCTTGGATAAGCTTCTTGATCATTGCCATTATTATGAATCAATAAGGTAAATGATTTACTAAGCGCTTAGTGTGGTAAGCGTTTAGTAAACAATGTCTTAGATATATAAAAACGGATGATGAAGACTTTGAGAGTAAAACAATCTACAGACCTATAAATACGTACCCTTAGTCTCAAATCATCAATACTATTGATTTTAATTTCTCATATTTTCTATTTTTGGTAGTGATCATACTGTTTTCCTTACTTAATTAGATATCAAGTGATAGAATTATCTAAGTCGCGCGTTTTTCCACATCATATATGTCTCATTCTCAATTTTGGGTGGCACAAATGTCATTGCAACAAAATTAATTTAGATGAGGCTTAGATTGTCTAAGCATCTTAATAAAGTACTTTATAAAATTTTAGTTTATTGGACCAAATATAAAACATTTTACCTAAAAGCATATAGTAGGTTTATAAATAGTTTTAGGTTATGCTATTAGCTATTTTATAGAGATATGTCCTATAAACCCATATTTTTATTGGATACTTATGTTTATAGGAAAATTTTTCAGAATGGCATATAACATAGTTAATACGACACTTTGTTTAAAATCATCCCCAAGAAACATGTTAAACAGCTAAAAAACATTCTATAATTATTGAAACAATTTTAGACATGACCTTTTTGGTTTAGTCCTATAAACCAAGGTCCTATAAAATATCTTTTTAGGACTCTTCTACATTTTTCTAGTAGCGAATAAAGCAAACCAATTATTGTCACTATGTTTTGTTACACGTTTTGAGCTACATACTAACTACTAAGAAACCAATTAGATACTTTGTAATTTTGAAATAATATCAATTACACTATTTTGAATATTTTCATTAAGATTATCCAACATAAACGGTTAATTTAGAATGAACACATGGAAACAAGAAGAATTTAATGCGTATTGATATATATACAAAAATGTTTTAATGCGTATTGTCTAACACATTGAATTGACATTTATGAAAAAAAAAAGCTATTCCTAGATGTTAATGACCTAAGAATATAGTATAACTTTCCAATCTTGAGCAAGAAACTTTTTACAATTACTCTCTTAATATTTATACCACCTTTTGTCTTGTCCTATACATCAAGAATATAGTCAAGAATATTATCTGATCTTTGATATCTAATACACATATTCATCTATTAAATTATATGCATCAATTGGTCGCCATGTTAGTGTCTCTTAGGTACATATAGGGTTGGTAAAAGTAAATTGGCATAAAAGTATTATTCACAAACATTCTATATTCGATGTTGCGGGGATGGGGAGAATAGGGCATGTGCCAAGTATATGCTAACATGTATATATTTCTTTTTGGTCTATAAAATGGTTTCGAAAGGATAACGGTTTTCATCAACCAAATGTCGTAAAGATTGTTTAAATGTATGGATGTATTACTGGGTAATTACTCCTTTAGCAGTTAGTAATACACTAACTGCCAAGGGAGATTTGCCCTGCAATTCGTCAAATATACATATCGTGTCTCATTTCGGTTGCTCTATCATTAGAATTGCATACTTTTCAATATCATACTCTCTCTCTATCCTTATTGAATGACCTTCCAAATGATGGAACCACATTGACATTATTTTTAACATTATCTATCAACAATGTTATCTTTGCAATATATGTAGGCGGATACGCTGGCACGGGCCATGGCTTTATGGTTTCATCATAGCTAGTGGAAAAGATATCATGCTTCATGGCTTCATGGTTTCATCTTCTTGCGTCGGGGTTTCTCATCTGCATCCTCCACGACGACAGACAGAGTACGTCCATGCTCGCCAAGTCAGCGCTCTCAGTGACAAGAGGAAGAAGAGACGCTTCGTCAATATCACCGATATCATATCCGGAGCTCACTTCCATCACCCCTTCTCTGAATTCTCCGTGCATACACAGATTCAGAAGAAGTCCTTCACATTCTAGGAAGCTGATCTGGAGAAGACATTCTCACTATGATTCGTTATCTTCATACGTCGTCCACGGGCCTATATCAACAGTCTTGAAGCACTAAAGAGGTATAGCTGTCATGCCATCAACTATGCACATGTCACAGCTTATCAGATGGCGATAGAGAATAGGGTCGTAAAGTAAATCTGATGCAACCTGACCCCAGTCTCACAGACATTGATCAATACCCTCTCTACTTTCCGATTACCCCACCCTAGTTAGGGGTTATCTATCTGAACCGGAAAGCAAGAGACGGTTCATGTGCTTCAGTCCGCTTGCGAGTTTCTGTGATGGCGTATTGCTGTTTGTTCGAAATGCTTTACGTCATCGATCGGAGACAGACAACTTTCTGAATGGCAACAAGTGGGGACTTGATGAGAGGAAGATCAAGAACGCAATTGAGTAGCTTGAAGAAAGCTTGAAGAGCAGATGATCTACAGAAGAGTTGAGATGGCTCTGAAGCTGCGAAAGAGGACAATCACTACTTGGGAAGAGTATCTACATCTGTCGCAGAGCCAACCTGAGTTGAGCATACTGCCTCCCTTCTAACTTCTATCCAAAGGGGATATTGTTGGACCCTATTTTTATTTTTGTATATAAGTAGAAGGGCTGTTTATGTTACTTTCTTTATTTCCATTATATCCTTGTAATAGTTTAGTGCTGTTTTGTTACTTTTCCTAAACCCTGAGGGGTGTTTATGTAAGTTTGCTATCAAACCAAATATAGAATATTCACTGCTTGGTTTCATCATCTTCTTCATTTTTATTCTTATTGATACATCATCGTTAATGGAGTAGATTACATCATCTTCACATCACTGATTTTGGGATTCGAACTAGACATGATTTGTAATTACTTTTAATTTGTATTGTAATTAATTTGAGTTTGTCCTCGAAACGATTATTAGCATTAAAATCGAATGCATAATATTGAGTTTAGCATTAACTTAAAATTGTCGGCTATAGTTCTTATAATTTTTTAAATTTACAGGAAAAATATTTGAAAACATTTGAAACCTCAGTCTCATTTGCCGTAGATGACTATTTTAGTGCTAAACCTTTTTACCTTCAATAAGGCCATCCGCTATCCAACCGGTATGAGACCGGTACCGCTACCGGTACCGGCGGCAACACCGCCGCAGGTGACCGGTAGGGTAACCGGTACCGGTGCCAACGGTACGCCCACGCCGGTCTCTTGAGCCCCTTTAATTTTCGTTTGTTTGGCAAAAATACCCCCCCCAACGGTTATATAGCCGTTGGGGTTTTTAAATATATATTTTTTATTTTTTTTATTTTTAACCTTCTATATATATATATTTTAGGGAGAATTGCATCTATATCCTTACAAACTTAAATAATTACGCATATATCCTTATAAACTTTTAAACTACACCTATATCCTTGCAAAACTTAAATAATTACATCTATATCCTTATACCCATTTTATTTAATTTTAAACTATTTTAAAATCATTAAAAAAATATCTTTAATATAATCTAAAAGTTAAATGTCAAATCTACCCCTAATTCTATCTCCTTCAATTCTTTTTCCTAAAAAGCAAACAAAATATCATCAAAACCAAGAAGATGTACCTGCAAATTTTACCCCATTTCTTATTCTTACCCAAAAATCAATAACCAAAAGCAAAAGATTATCATCATCCCCCCAATTTCATCTAATTTCACCTCTAAAATCACCAAACTTTCATCAAAACACATAGAAATTCTTGCGTAATGAGAATTGATTTTCCGGCGAATTCTCCGGCTGCCGGAGACGGCAAGGACGAGTTGCTGGTATCATCTAGATCTCTAACTCTCACATATCTAAGCCTCTTCTTATTCCCCCACCTTAAGAACAAATCTGTTATTGTACTCTCTTGTTGTTTACACACTCCTCTCTTCTCTATTTTCTCCATAATGAATCGATTAAGAATTCAACCAAATACTTAGAACACGAGCTTTAGGTTACAGATTCATCAACAAAATCGAAGATCTGGTGGGATAAGCCTGCAAAATTGTAACATAAGCCTGTAAAATCAACACAAAATTTCTGTCTAAATACTCAATATCGAAGAACATGAAAAGTAGAATTAGATCTGATTGTTACAAACGGATTTGAATCATTTGATTCATGGTTGTGGGATAAGGAAAACTTATGAAAACAAAAACTTAGGAAAGAATTTCTATGTGTTTTGATGAAAATTTGGTGATTTTAGAGATGGAATTAGATGAAATTTTGGGGATGATGATAATCTTTTGCTTTTGGTTATTGTTTTTTGGGTAAGAATAAGAAATGGGGTAAAAGAAAATTTGCAGGTTCGTCTTCTTCTTTTTGCTTGTGGTTTTGATGATATTTTGTTGGCTGTTTAGGAGAAAGAATTGAAGGAGATGGAATTAGGGGTAGATTTGACATTTAACTTTTAAATTATATTAAAAATATTTTTTAATGATTTTAAAATAGTTTAAAATTAAATAAAATAGGTATAAGGATATAGATGTAATTATTTAAGTTTTGTAAGGATATAGGTGTAGTTTAAAAGTTTATAAGGATATGTGTTTAATTTATTTAAGTTTGTAAGGATATAGATGCAATTCTCCCTATATTTTACCTCTCTCTCTCTCTATAATTCTCCATTCTCATTCTCCTATCTTCTTCTTCTATCTTCTTCTCCACATTATCTTCTCCACATATTCTTCTCCACACCTAAAAAATGTCGGATTCTGATAACGATGATATAGATCTCGTCGTAAATCAGATTATTATGAACAACGTTAAAGTGACAGAGTTGATTAAGGAATTGTTCGATAACAACCTTCTCCAAGACAAGGTTGGAGAAACGTCGAACAAAAGACCGAGAGGGCCGCGTAAAGATAGAGGTCGTGAAGAGGGACACAATAAACTTGTCGCCGCCTACTTTGCCGAACACCCGGTGTACAACGACGTCGACTTTGACCGCCGGTTTCGTATGAGTCGACGACTATTTTTACGGATAGTTAACGATCTAGACAGAGAGAGGTTGATTTTTTCAAGCAACATTGGGATGCAAGAGGCGTGAAGGGGTTTTCTCCGCTTCAAAAGTGTGCGTCCGCTATTCGTCAATTGGCGTACGGGTCTGCTTCAGATGCTTTCGACGAATATTTGAGGATGAGCGAAACGACGTCAAGGGATTGCCTTGACCATTTTTGCAAAGGTATTATTTACCTCTATATGCGCCAATATTTACGAAAGCCAACTGCTACCGATGTTCAGGCTATTTACGCATTGCATGAACAAACCCACGGTTACCCGGCATGCTTGGTAGCATTGACTGTATGCATTGGTACTTGAAGAATTGTCCCATGGCATGGAGGGGTCAATTCCATAGAGGTGATCATCCTGGACCGTCGGTAATTCTAGAAGCGGTCGCCTCGCAAGATCAATGGATCTGACACGCATTCTTCGGGGTACCGGGTGCCACGAACGACATAATCGTTGTGAATCAATCACCGATTGTCAACTATTTATTCGAAAATAAAGCACCCGATAGTTCTTTTGTAGTGAATAACACACACTACAATGACGGGTATTATCTTGTCGACGGGATATATCCCGAGTGGACGACTTTCGTGAAAGCATTGAGGTACCCAGTTGAAGAGCCACGGGTCCATTTCAAGACACGTCAAGAATCGGCTAGAAAAGACATCGAACGGACATTCGCCACGCTTAAAGATAAATGTCACGTTGTAAAATACCCAGCGCGAGTATGGACACAAAGGAAATTAACACAAATCATGTACACGTGTATAATTTTACACAACATGATTCGTGAAGATGAAGGCTTCTCACATTATCCTTTTGATCCGACAGAGGTTTTACCGGGAGAGATTGAAACAACTATCTCCGAAGAAGACCGAGCAATAAACGTCAACCTAGTGAAAAACCGAGAGAGGCACGCCAACCTTCGCCACGATTTATCTATACACGTGTGGAACTCCACGCCAATAACTAATTTTATTGTAATTTTTTTAGTTTTAATTTTAACGTAATTTTAATTTTAATTTTAATGTAATTTTAATTTTAATGTTAGTTATTTAATATAATTTTAAATTTTAATGTTAGTTATTTTAATCCTAATATTTATTTAAAAAAATAAATTATAGTGGATGAATTAAAAAAAATTAAAATGAAGGGTATGAAATGTAAATTAAAAAATAAAATGAAAGGTATGAGGGGTATGAATCATGATAGTGGATGAAAGGTATAAAATTGATAGGTATTGGTAAAGATAGTGGAAAGCTGATGTGGCAGCTGATGTGGCAACAGTACCATAGTGGATGGCCTAAGAAGACAGTGAAACAAGTTTGATCGGCATAAAGAATGCAAATAATTAAACATTATGTTTTAAATAAAAATCTTGCCTACTTTTCTATCAAGATCAAGTCATAGCTTTATGGTTTCTAGAAAACAAAGAGTTTTGTTTGAAAATATAAAGTGAATATAATTATTAAAAATGTAATATGTTTTTGAAGAATTAACGCGTATAGCATTTCTTATATTAACTATCCTAGTTATTTAAATCATAAACTACGATGATTACAAAATGTTTGTTATACACAAAAGACATGAACATTATATGAAAGGTCAAAGAAAAGGTTAGAGACTCAGAGTGCAAGAAAGGCTAATGGAAACATATACTTAGAGGACGTTTGATTTGCTGGAATCCTTGAGAATACGAAAAAATTGGAATCTATTTTCCAGGGATTTCCATGTTTGGTTGGTTCTAAGGTTGGAATTAAAATTCAGAGGAGGGAATAAACTCCATTAGACGAGGAATTTAGAATTCACCAACAAATGGAAGAAGTTCAAATTCTATAGGATTAGAAATTTGAAAGATTACTTTTTTACCTCTCAAATTATTTTTAACATTTCTAAGCACTAATATATATATATAATTATATATATTATATATATATGTATATTATTATATGTTTATATTTCTATATGTTATATGTAACATATTATTATACATATATTTTATATATAATATATTATTATATATTATATATAAATAATATATATATATATAGATATATAATATTTATATATATTATAATAAAATACATATATATTATGTATATAATATATAATATATATTGTATATATACATTATATATATTTTATATTAAATATATATTTATTTATAATATATAAATATATTATAATATATATATATAGTCATCTTATTTTGCAAACTCATTAATTTGTGTAAAGTTTAGAAACCATGTTTTCCACCAATCATAATCCATTTTCTTGTTTATTTTTGGTAATTTTATTTATTTTATTTTTGTGATGCTTAATTATAGGAGTTGGTGGTTATAATTTTGGATTTTGCAATTAATCTTGTCCATTGATCCTTCTAATCAATGATTTATATGAGTTTCCAAAGTTTGCACAAATTAATGAGTTTGCAAAATAAGGTGACTCTATATATATATATTATGTTTATATAGTACCGGAGAGTTTGTACAAACTATACAAACCAATTTTGAATATACATGTAGATGATCAATGATGTGGATTAATTCAGTTCCAAAATTTTCTCTCAACACATTTGAAAACCAACTAAAACTTAGGAGATAAACAAAATCAATGGTTAAGAAACAAAATCAATGGTTAAGATTAAGTTTGTAGGATTTGTACAAATTACTTAGTTTGTATTTGATACTTCCCTATATTATATACAAAATAATATATAAAAATATATATTATAAAACAAAAAGGATAATTCTGTCATTCTGTATCACTGAAATTAAATTCATGTTTGCGAATCAAATAGAGTATGAAGTTGGATTCTGTAACATCCCGCCTACCTCAACACACAATATTGTCCGCTTTGCCCCACCGGCTCACGGCTTTGTTTTTGGCGACCTGGTGAGGACTTCTCAAGAGGTCACCCATCCTGGTACTACTCCCACCCTAGCACGCTTAACTGCAGCGTTCCTAGAACCTGCCATGCATTAGGCCCAAAACGCGTTGTTGTTAGGAAGGCCAAGATATTACTTATAACACCCAGCATCACTCCTGTCCACTACCGATATGGGATATGCCTAAGGTGTTACAGATTCCAATTCCAATTTCTACCACCCAAACAGAATATGGAATTAGATTCCATTTTTTGACAGATTCCAATTCTATCAGAGATTCTAATTCCTACAGTAACATTCTGCGAACCAAATGCCATCTCAGGGACCATTTATCAAATTCTTATCACGTAAGTCGTAAGCACTTATCGGTAAGAGACTCACCTTCGACTATCCTATCCTGTGACATCCTTGGCCTTGTAGCAAAAAAAAAAAATGTTAGTGAACATTTTAACCTTGATAAGCGCATATTCGGTAACAGTTATTTCTCGTAGTTATCGGTGTAAGAGTTCGGTCCTTGGCATCTAGCCTTGAATAAGCTTTCGGTCATTGACATTATTATGAATCAATAAGGTAAATGATATTACCAAACGCTTATCACGATAAGCGTTTAGTGAACAACCCTTTAGATAGAAACTGAAGAGAAAAACTTTGAGGGAAAAACAATCTATAGACCCATACGTACGTACCCTTCGTCTCAAAACATCAATACTACTGATTTTAATTTCTCATATTTTTTATTTTTGGTGTGATTAAAGTGTTTTCCTAACTCAATTAGATATCAAGTGATAAAGTTAATTAGACATCAACTGATAAAATTATCTATCTCAGTAGTTTTTACAAATTATTAAGATGTCTCATTCTCAATATGAAAATTTTGTGTGGCATAAATGCCACTGCAACAAAATTGGATTAATGAGGCTTAGATTGTCTAAGCGTTTAAATAAAGTACTTTATAGAATTTAAGTTTATTGGACCAAATATAAAACGTTCTATCTAAAAGGTACAATAGGTTTATAGAACACTTTTATGTTACGCTATTAGTTATTTTATAGAGAATACTTTGTAAACCCATATTTTTATTGGATGCTTGTGTTTATAGGAAACTTTTTCATAGTGTCATATTAAATAGTTAATACGACACTTTGTTTAAAACCATTCTCAAAAAACTTGTTAAAACTGCTAAAAAAATATTCTATAAGCTTATTGTATACCAATTTTAGACATGACGCTTTTTGATTTGTTACTATATATAAACCAAGGCCCTATAAATTATCTTTTTAGGACTCTTCTACATTTCTTGTGTCCTATAGAATCAATTTCATTGTTGTATGTAACTTGGTTTACTATCTAGTAGCAAATAAAGCGAAACAAAGTTTTTTGAACGACAGATAAACTCACACACATTCCCATGGTATCCGGGATCCATTCGGGCACCCGACTAATCCACATCTCTCTTAAACCGACCCTAAGGCTGGCCTGGAACCTAGATAACTCCAGTCGTTGCCACGGAGTTTCGAACCTGAATAGCTAGGGATACCATCCACTGACCCCCTAGGATGTTACCTCTACCACCACTAGGCTAAACAAGTTTTGTTCAAATTAAGCAAAACAACTATTGTGACTAGGTTTTGTTACACGTTTTAATTTGATAATAATAGCAATTGCACTATTTTGAAGATTTTCATTCAAATTATACAACATAAACGGTGAATTTAGAATGAACACATGGGAAAAAAGAAGAATTTCATTGAGAGTTAACTAAAGGAATTATTGAAACATATACAATAATGTTTTGATGAATATTGTCTAACACATTGAATTGACATTTTTGAAAGAAAAAAAGCATCTATTTCTAGATGTTAATGACCTAAGAATATAGTATAACTTTGCAATGTTGACCAAAACACTTTTTACAATTACTCTCTCGATATTGATGTACCACCTTTTGTAATGTCGCCTATGCATCAAGAATAATATAGTCGAGAATATTTTCTGATCTTTGATATCTAATACACATATTCATCTATCATATTATATGTATCAATTGGTCGCCACGTTAGCGTCCCTTGGGTACATATTGGGTTGGTAAAAGTAAACTGGCATAAGAGTATTATTCACAAACATTCTATATTCGATGTTGCGGGGATGGGGAGAATAGGGTATGTGCCAAGTATATGCTAACATGTATATATTTCTTTTTGGTCTATAAAATGATTTCGAAATGATAATGGTTTTCATCAACCAAATGCCTTAAAGATTGTTTAAATGTATGGATGTATTACTGGGTAATTACTCCTTTAGCAGTTAGTAATACACTAACTGCCAAGGGAGATTTGCCCTGCAATTCGTCAAATATACATATCGTGTGTCATTTCGGCTGCTCTATCATTAGAGTTGCATACTTTTCAATATCGTACTCTCTTTCTCTCTCTCTCTCTCTCTCTCTCTCTATATATATATATATATATATATATATATATATATCCTTATTGAATGTCCAAATGATGGAACCATAGTGACATGATTTTTGGCATTATGCCATTATCTATCAACAATGTTACCTTTGCAACCTATCTAGGAGGATACGTTGACACAAGTGATTGGCTTTATGGTTTCGTTATAGTGGAAATGATATGACGCTTTATGGCATCATGGTTTCATCTTCTTTTTTTTTGGACAACAAGCAAAAAGGGAATTTATTAACTAGCGAGAAGCTAGAGAAATACAAGAAGCCACGGCATTAACCGGGTTACAAATCCAATTCTCCCAGTCAAGAAGATTACATTCTTTCGAACGACACCTAACCCAGTTGAACGCCATAAATTGGATATCATGGTTTCATCTTCTTGGGTGCCCTTATGTTTTTGGAAAATAAACTGATGGCACATGTCTTTACTGATGGAGTTTGGTACGACATGCATGGCTAGTATTTTCTATTTATTTATTTAAGTAAAAATATCATAATTAATCTCTTATAGTTGCATGCATTAGTTTACACAATCAAACAAGAATGGTATCTTGTAAAATAGCACGAGAACCAATAAAATCATAGATGATTTTGCATCAACGATGAAAAAAGCCACACACGCAACTTTTCCTGCGACTTGCAAAGTCGCACGAATCATATATGATTTTGTTGAATCTCGTATTCTTTAAAATAGATATTGTTCTCGTCTGAACTCACCCTGTATATATATGTGTGTGTGTGTGTAGAGAGAGAGAGAGAAAAATGTTCAAATGAGAAATATATCAATCTAAGAGAACATGAGAAGCAATCTCAGCCACTTATCCGATCAATAAATGCGGCTTTGACACCCCCCCATTAATAATCTCTACCCTCCCATGAATCACGTCAATCCTCCGTGATCACGTCCACCGTAACCGAAGATGAGTGGCTGAGATTGCTCCTCACGTGCTCTTAAATTAATATGCTTCTCGCATGAACCTTCCCCTCTCTCTCTCTCTCTATATATATATATATATATATATATTTCCATGATTAGTTTTAACCATTAATTTTGAATTATACGATTAGGATATGGTTCACAATTTCACATCTAAAAAATGGTTCGGTTGGAAGTTTTTCCATTCCACAATAATATCAAAATTAAACCACTTATACATGCCGTGTTTGAAATCCACTCCATTATTTTACTTTGCAATATTGATTATTACTCGATATCAATGATTTACATTTTTACAGGTGTATACAAACTATATGTAATAACCATAATTTCCGAATTACTTAAAATTAAGTATTTGGTAACATAGAATTCTGTCTCATTTAATCTCAAAGGCTTAGAATATTGGAGCTACGCTTTTAGGACCCAAGTATATAAATGTGAATTAGGGCTCCTAATTCCCCATTTTCTATAGAAAGGGAAAATGTGTAGTGTATGTGGGTGAAGAGCTTTAAAGAAGGTAAAATTGAAGGAAGGAAAGCCTAAGGAGAAATCATCTAATTGGGTGCTTAGATCAAGAGGGTAGCATCTTCTTCCTAAGGTATGATTCTAACCCTTGTGTTCAAAGTCTTCATTAATGGATTTCTTCGCTAGCTTTCTTAAGATTTAGTCATTTAAGCTCTTTTGATAATTGGGTTTTGTTGGATAATGATTAGAATGAAATCACAGTTTTATTACATCTTTTTTCTATTGTTAATTTAGTTGGGTTTGATGCAATTAATTTGGGATAT
Source organism: Centaurea solstitialis (assembly GCA_030169165.1). Classification (NCBI taxonomy): domain Eukaryota; kingdom Viridiplantae; phylum Streptophyta; class Magnoliopsida; order Asterales; family Asteraceae; genus Centaurea; species Centaurea solstitialis. The sequence continues at coordinate 21,132,291 of CM058042.1, forward strand.
GGGTTGTGTATGGATGGTTTGGTGAAAAACCCCATTATGGGTGATTTTGGATAAAATGCATTGTAGAATTAGTGTTTAATTCATAAGTTTTATTGGGTTTTAATTTCATAATGATAGGATATGATTTGGGATTTTGGGTTTCTTTTAGTTGTTGTCTAGATCTTGTAAAAATCGTAATAAATTGCTCGTACATCGGTTTAAGGCACGTAATATGTCCCTGGAACCGTATCGACGTCCTCTACAAAATGCATGTTTTGAGGAAGAGCTGATTCAGACCCTAAGAAGGTCAAAAATTGAGTTTAGTAGCACAACTCAATTCTACGAGGGGATTTATTAATAAGTTTTCAAAAATTTGTATAAAATTGTGTTTAAATCCGTTTTGGATGATTCTTAGTGGGATGGAAAAGTTAAAGGGTTGTTTAAATATTTTGTTTAGAGTTATTTAATCGATTTAGTGGTTACAAATGATTTATCTAGTGTGAGAATATGTGGAACCCAGGATTAATCTCCAAAAGAGCTCTTGAGGAGAGAAGGGGGGTTCCAACATATATAGTGAAGATTTGGTCCAAGTCTAGTCGATGTGGGACTCTAACACGCCCCCTCCAACGAGGTTAGATGGAGGGTCAAGATGGGCCACGAGAGGGCCAGGAACGGCTAGGAGAGGGCCGAGAGATTGCCGGCGTGTCAGTCCCTAGAGTGGTAGACCTTGGCTCTGATACCATGTGAGAATATGTGGAACCCCAGGATTAATCTCCAAAAGAGCTCTTGAGGAGAGAAAGGGGGGGGGGGGTTTCCAACATATATAGTGAAGATTTGGTCCAAGTCTAGCCGATGTGGGACTCTAACATCTAGGTAATAAGGAAACTGTGCAAATCGGATGAAAAATAGGTTTAACTTAACCTAACGAGGTGAGTTCCCTTGCGCTTTTACTCAAACTATAAAATGTTTATAAATGTTTTTAATGCGCTGAAGATGGTTTAATGCTTTCGCTTGATGTTTGAACTCGGACGAGATGCATGGACTTGGTCCCTTAGTTAAATCATATGAGATGTATGAACTAGGTCCTTACATGATCTTTCGGCTAAATCATATGGGATGCATGGACTTGGTCCCTACATGATCTTTCGGGCGTGTCTTAAATCCGTTTCATACACGTGGATAATTGCCATATGGGGAGTCTGCTTGGGCCCCGACATGTTTAGGCCTCTATGCTCCCTCTCGGTCCTTGTTGTTTTGGTGTGTTATTGGGCCCGTACGGGTGGATTTGAATTACTTGATGATTTCATTGAAATGTAGGGAATTCACTAGACCTTACGGTCTAACCTACATTCTTTTTCAAATGTTTGAAAACCATTTTCAGGAAAGTGTTTTATAGCCCGGTCTTCAAAAGGGGGAAAGAGAGGACTTGAGGTGCGATTCGGATTGACGAATAGAGAGTCGAGTTACTAGTCTAGTTGTTATACTTTTATTAGAACTCTTAGTTATTAGTTGCACTTTATGTTTACGTTAACATATTTGGATGTACCCACTTGACATTGTGGTGACTGTTTTGGTCGAATTTTTTATCTTTAATAAGAATTGAAGAATTTATTGAAATGTGAGTTGTTATACCATATGTTCTGACTAGCCTTTTAATAAATTTCAGTTTTCAAAAAATACAAATAAAAACCATGTTGACATGTAAAATATTCGCATAATAACATTAAAATTTTGAGGAAATATATTACAATTAAAACTATTTTTGTGATTTGATGAGACAAGTGCTATATTTGTTTCTCATTACCTTTCTTTAATTCACTTCTGATACAAGGAATATGGATAAAATTAAGACTGAACACGTTGATTTTATGAATATTCGTGTCAGTCTCTTTTAAGGCTTGTTAATTTGACAAACAACAAATTTTAGGTTTCAAAATTCGAATTTTCTCGAGAACTTAAAAGTTGGAAGAGGAATTGAAAGTTCTTGTATTCAATAATCTGGCCATCCACATGACTCAATTGAAACATAAATAGGGCTAAAACGAAATGGGTCTGTCAAAAGCCATGGGCCAAACACAAAAGCCCAAAACAAAAACCCAAAAATGATAAAATGAAAACACGAAACTATCCAAGAAGTGGTTCAAACAGCGTTTTTAGGGGTCGAAAAGTCCGTTAGGCCCCTATGGGCATAACCACAACATGCTCCCTGTCTCAAGCTTCGATTTGACAGGACAGGTAGACCGTCCAAAACGGACATCCGGAGCGAAAATTATGCCCTTTTGAAGCTGGACCTGTTTGTTCCTCGATCACATGCCTCTAAAAACTTCAAGGCTCTCTCCTCCACATCTTGGCCCGCATCAACTTTCTAGTTGCACGTGCATTATCTCTTAATCAAGCCAAATTAAAATGTTTCAAGTCTCTAGCTACCTTCATAACTTGTAACCATGTTTAAAAGATGAACTTTTTCTTATTCACATGCATGTATCCGTACCTCCTTTAGTTTGTAAAAGAGTATGCATTGAAAACTCGTTATTTATATTTATAGAAAAATGTTCATGCGAGAAAAATAACTTTTAAAAAAAAGGTAAGGACAAATCTCAGTCACTCATCCGGTCAATAAATGGGGCTTTGACCAGGTCTCCTCCTTTAATAAGCTCCACCCTCCCATGAATTGCGACAATCCTCCATGATCGCGTCCACTATAACCGAAGATGTGTGGCTGAGATTCGTCCTCATGTTTTCTTAAATTGACATGGTTTTCGTATGAAACCCATCTATATATATATATATATATATATGTACAAAAATACTGTTCACTATTGTACAAATGTGGCCAACTTAATTATTTGTCTCTGATCATAGATCGAAGTGCTTCATATAGGCTCCTTGTTAGTATTAAATCAATGTGTGATGAAATTTATTCTTTTTTAACCACAAGGCTGTGGCGTACTGGTTAAGGCTTGTGGGGGAAGTGGCTAGTTAACCCTTCTACCCCAGGATCGAATCCAGGCGTTTCCAGATTGTGGCCACTGGGGATTAACTCAGGACAGCATGCTTTAGCTGTTGGTGAACCTTGTCGGGATTAGTCGGGGCAAAGCCTCGGATACCCTTCCAAAAAAAAAAATTATTCTTTTTTACAATTCCATCTAACGTTGTTACAATTCATCTGTGAGCAACATTTCTTCAATCGTAATACAGAATTTTGGTCCCTATTTTCGTTCGTAGTGAAATACAACATTCTCCTCCCTCATTTTGTACTTTATATTTCGTTTGATAGAGTAGAACCGTATAATTCTTGATATCTTTTGTTGTCTTTTCATTTAATGCTTGCATTTCATGTTCTTTTATTAAAGGCAAACGCATCAAGGCGTCTGTGTTAACCGTTTGGTCATACCATGTACCACGACTTTTATTCTGACAGACTTTCACTGACAAGACAGGGTTTTATTGATGAATTTTTGCGTGATAAATTGTCCTTTATTTTGTAACGATGACAACATATGATGACACCTTTTGTGTTTAATGAATGTTTTTTTGGCGTAATAGTGACACAAAAGCAAATTTACCAATTGATGTAACATGTGAGAAAGACCAGCATCGATCTATGTTATATGCTTTAATTAGGTCAAGAATTCATTTGATGATCATTGTTGATTCTTTTCCATGTAGGCTCGATGTAGAATGAAATAGACATGTACCTAAAGTCCTTGTTGTTAGTAATTAAGGCCACTATCTAATGTCTTTATTGTAGTTTATGTATAAATCTATAAATCCTATACAATAAGAAACTAGGAAATTTGTTGGTAAAAAGATGAACACATTTGCTAAGAATAAATCATCGAGTTATCTAATACATAATAAATGTTAACAATAAATCATCGAGTTATCTAATACATAATAAATGTGATATGGATTAAGTTTCCTACTCCCTTTTAAGATTATTAACGTGAATAACCACGTCCCTTCAAAATTGAACTTCTGGTCTTCCAATGTTGTGGCGGATTGGTTAACACTCAGGGGGTTCATAGCGTCCTAACCGAGTTCAAGCCTACCCGTGTGCATGCCTGAGGACATTTAAGTGGGGTCATGTTTAGCCCCCAAAATTGCCGGCCCACTACAAAAAAAGTATGTCTTATACACGCTTCTTAGGCCATATGTACACGGTTTCAATTGTGTATAATCAAAAAGTCCACGCTTTATTGTTGCGTGGAGAAAATGGCCGTGACAAAATTCTGCACTATGTTTACATATACAAGCGTGGACAATTTGCTTAAATGTTCACAACTACAAGCGTGGACAATTTGCTTAATTGTTCACAACTACAAGCGTGGACAATTTGCTCAATTGTTCACAACTACAAGCGTGGACAATTTGCTTAATTGTTCACAACTACAAGCGTGTATATTATAAGAAAAATGTCACATGTACAAATGTGGACTAGTAGCTTAATGTTTACAACTCCAAGCGTGAACATTATGATAAATGTCACATGTACAAGTGTGGAAAACATAGATAAGAATATTAAAAAAAAATTCACAAATTTTTTTCTAAAAAATATCGGAACAAATTCAAATTTATTATCCACTACTAATTTCCCAATTACAACCAAAATAGTAGCCATCACATATAACGGTAAAATATAGTAGCTAAAATGACAAAAAAACATATCAGGAGCCTTGTTTGCCTCTTTGCCTTTTCACCTGAAATCATTACAACAACAGTCAATTTTAGCCACATACAAGCATGCACACCTCTTCAACTATGTTATGCCATAGTTGCTGTTGCAATTGCTGCTGCTGCTATTAATGAGGTTAAGGCTATGTTTGGCAAACTAGTTCACCATGAGAAAGTTTAAATATAGCATCAACAAATAATTTATGTCGCCTAATGCTTATGCATTCGAAATTGGAAGGGACGTCAATGTATAACTTTAGGCATGCTAAGAAAGTTAAATTGCTTCAAAGAAGGGTTGCAACTAAATATTACCTTACTTAAAAGAAAGCTGAATTGGTCTATTTTCTAGTTCCACTGCAATACTGCTACAGCCAACCTAAAAAAACTCTGTCCATTGTCCAGCAACAGTTCCTAAGGAACCAAACATAGAGAGAAAGAAAGTATGAATATAATAATAAAGAAATTGTCAATAAAGCTAACAAATTAAGCTACCTGTTTGTAGTTTGGTTCAAGAAAGTCAACAAAAGCTAACTAATTAAGCTACCTGGTTGTAATTTGGTTCAAGAAAGTATGAATATAATAATAAAGAACTTGTCAATAAAGCTAATAAATTAAGCTACCTTATGCAGAATACTTATATGTAACCATTTATGTGCCTTTTCTTCTCAATAAATCTAACAATTTAATGTCTATGCTACCTTTGTGGAATTATCCATTTCCATTTCCATTATGTTGTAGGATCTTATAGAGTTGGTAATCATGGAAATATGGTAATTCATTCATAGTTTAATTTATACAAAACATAATCCAACTATCAAGAACTTGAAAGCTTATCAAGAGCCCAATGCAAACTTTTATACAAAACAGAGTCCAACTATACAAATTATCCATTTCCAACAAATATTTATTACATAAGATAAGAAAGGCAGGTTATCAACAATTAGATGGATGGATTTCTTCACCAGTAGATGGAATCGAATCAGAAACAGAAAAACCCTCTTTTAAATTTATCATCAAATAAAAAACATCTACTCTAAATACATCGTAATACTTCCACTGGACAAAATTACGCCTTTTCCTAACAGATTGAGATTATCTAAAATGAAAACATAGGAGAAACTAATAATAATTCATTCCTAAAGTGTATGGTATTTGTTATTAGCAATGAAATGTAAAAGAAACTAATACCCTTAATGCATTTGAGAATCAAAATAATGTACCTTCTTGGTCTCAAGAACTCTGTAAAGAACAACATGTATCTCGCTCAACCACAAACCAGGAAATAGCGTATTAGCATCTGCAACAATATCAATAGAAATACAACCTAATTATTAAGGGAAAAACAATTGTAATCACCAAATATTTTGAGGTTTATATAATTCAGAAAACTTGCCAGATTTTCCAAGCTTTTCAGCAACCAAATGGACCCCAAATCAACCATATAATACAATGGAAGCTCGAATTGTAGGCATGAGTTATTAATTTTGAAAGGGAACTTGTGTTCTCTCTTGAAATTCTAACGAAATCTTCAAATTCAGAAAGATCTGCCATGAATCAAGAGAATGCATCATCACTCTCAAACTTTTTATGTAAACAATAATGACTTAAACCAGTCAGACTATGGATTGATAGTCGGATAGACCTTATTCAAGGGTGTTCGACTTATCAAGCTTATCAATCATCATCCACTGTGAACTACTTTACACATTATATACTCTTTAATCTTTTATGTTGTGACCCTAGTGTTTAGACTTGTAACAGAGCACCTGCAACCAATTAACCAACATGATTTACCTTGAACTGCAGTATCCAACTATCCATTAAACATATTTCTACTTTGAGGTGCAAATGGATAAATGAATTATTTTCTTATAGTTCTTCGCAATGCATAAAGCCATAATAGCCTAATTGAATGACATTATTAATATATATGTCAAAAATGTAATATAGGTGTATCATACGAGTATGAGAACCATCAATCAAATTCTAAAAACAACTATAATTGAAGAAGCACTAAACAGACATCAATAATAATTGAAGAAGCCCTAATAACTGAAGAAGCACTAAACAGAATTCAATAACAAAGGAATGAAAAGGACTTCCAACCAAAATCTGAAAACATAACGTCACAGATCCATTCCAACCTAAATAATATCAAGTTATCAACTGATATTCACCAACCTTTTTACATCTAATTCAGTCAGACCTGCATCCTTTCAACATTTTTACATCTGATTCAACGATATTGTTCTTCAAACCTAATCACAAACAAAATAGTATAAAATCAAAATCAAATCACAACTTGCTATGATTCAGTAATTTAATCAAGCATATTGAACTTTAAATGCCATATAAGTATCAAGCATGGAGAGAGAACAAGCAAACCGGAACTTAAAATCGAAGGCATATTTGGATTTAGGCGCCATGATTAACAGAGATTGAGAGTTTTCAGCGAGGTTTCCGGCGACTGAAGGCAATCTCATTCACCGGAGGATGATGGTGCTCCATGGTCGTCATGGTCGTCAACAGCGTTCAGTCTAGGGTTTGTAAGTAAAGTTACAAGTGATCCGGTTGAGAAAATAAGGCAGATCCTGGTTTATATATTCGGGTCATTGGGTTGGATTAAAACCCATATGGAGGATCCGCGTGTGTTCCAAAAAGTCCACGCTTCTTTCTGTTACAAATCTATATATATATATATATATATAAAACCGAAACATGACACTGCCACGTGGCATCCTCTCAAATTTTCTATTTTTTTCAATTTTTTATTTTTTATTTTTTATTTTTACATTCAATTTTAATTTTAATTGGTTCATAATGTCATTATTTATTTCATTTATTAAGGTCATTATTTAGAACATAAATGTATTAAACCTTTCATTTTACTCATTCATTCTCTTAATACCCATTATTATTATATTTGTTAATTTATGTTTTTGTTGCTTCAAATCTTTCACCTCCTTCTATATTAATTCAAGAAACATAACTCCAAACCATCCATCTTCTTCAAGTATTAATCTCTTTTATATTAAAACTATATAACTCCAAACCTTCCTATTTCAAGGTTGTTGACAACAATCTTATGTGAAAGAAAACCATCTTGAAAATCATGGATGCTACCAACAAGGTAAAAGTGAATCACACCTTTTTTTTCAAGGTTAAGCATTGAAACGCTTTCATTTAATCCTCAATACATTGCTTTCTCAAGAGTTGTCTATTACTAAATTTTCTCTTCTATATCTTATCATTTTATGTATGCTGCATTCCATATCGATTTCCAGGTTTATGTGCAAGAATACCATATCTTCACTTTATGTGTTCAATATGGTTTTTCTTCAGGTTTATTTAGAGAAGACTAATTTAGGTATGTATTATGTTTTTTGTTTTGAGATTTTTTCATTTTTTTACCTTATATCTTATATACTTTTTTTTACATATTCCTATTGAAAATGTGGGTTTGTTATTTGCAATAATTTTAGAGTTTTGATGCATCAGGGTTCGATGATGGGATCTTAATAGTATTACAATCGATATATAATTTCAACTAACTTCAACACGTTTTCCATGGTTATTTTTATCTTTTTCAAGTATTATTCGAGAAGACTAATCCGGATATGTATTCATTTTGACTTTTGTTGAGATTTTAATATTTTGTCTTTTATATTTTCCTCAAAAAAATTAGTGATGGAATAAAGGTTTGTTTTTTTGCAGGACTAAGGTTCAATGATAAAATCGTGAAAATATTACGGCATATGATGTAACATTTCAATAAACTTGAACATGTGATTGTCAATGGTTATTTTTATATTTTTCAAGTATCTTAGTCAAGCTTTGAGCGTAAAAATCAATACAACTATATGTTGGCTTATGGTTTTTCAACTTTTATCTTCTATATTTCAGCTTTTTACGCTTTTATGTTCGTCTTCTAGAGGATGACGGGATTGTAGTAGCCATCATCGAACAACCTACGCTTGAGAGGTAAAAATCTACATAATCTACATTTTTTTATACAAAGCGATTGTTTGGTTGGTTTATTTAGTTTCGTTTCTTTCCATTTTGTTTTTTCGTCTGATATGTTTTAAATTACTTTTACAGGTTGGTCGCAAACTATTAAAGTGATAAACAATCGATGGTTATTGGAATGAAGATAAACGTGTACAAAATTGGTTTTGAGGCATTGTTTATCTCAATCTGCATTCTAAAGAATTGTTAGTATATAGAGCGTTATTGTTATGTAGATTATATGGATCTTTTTTTTATGGTTTTTATAGGTTTTAGTGTTTGTTTTATCTCGAACATTAATACATAAAACTACAAACTTCTAAAATACCTCTCAGTTCAATATATCGCATTTTGAAATTCATATTGTATATGTGTGTTGTTACTATCTCAAAATATAACTATTAACTAGAAAACCCCATTTTTATAATCTTTCTATTTGATATTCATAGATGTAAGTAAATACATCTCATTTAAGGACTTGACATTTTTTCATAATAAAACGTCAAAATGTTTTTTGTAGAAAAAAAACTCCATAGCTCTGGTTTGTAATGAGTTGAGAGAAAAATTACTTATACGTTTTAATTTCTCTTATTTTTCATTTATTTATAATTTTTTAAGAATAGTAGTTATATTTAAAAAAAAAAAAGATGATAGTCCATTTGCAAAGGGTGTTCGAAATTATTAGTATTTTCATCAATGTATTTGTAGCTTATTTTGTTAGTTTAACCATCAATATAGTTCAAAATTTTAGCTTTATTTACTATTAATTTTTATTTGCACACCGAATGATACAACATTATTAGTTTTTAGTTTTTTAAGTCTATATATCCCATTAATTGATTAAATATATTTCATTATTATTTTAATTATTATAAACAATATATATCTTATCAACTAACATAATCTTTCATATTCTTAAGTTTAACTACTATTAATTGGTATATACATATATGAAACAATTATGATATTTTAATGTATGTAATATATGCGATAACAAAATTAATGAGAAACTTAAATTGTTAATACTATATTTTGAGACAATTTAAATATTATATACTATTTTCTTCAAAAATAATTTCAAAATAACATCTCATTTAGTGTATGTATCATTTATTTTCTAAATTTAACACATTAACTACTAAATATATATTTTATTTTTTATTTACATATGAATAAGTTTATATTATTTTTTTCACATTTAATGTTCATTCACTATTAATTTTTATTTACAAAATAATTTGTATACTTAAAAATTATTTTTATTTACCTTTAGTTTTTATTTATTTCAAATGAGTCTATTTATTTACAGTATATTAGTTAGTTTAACAAGTAATATAATTAGAATTTTAGTTTTATTTTCTATTCATTTTCATTCACACATCAATCGATACATCATTATTATCAAAATACTATTGTAAAAATGGATAAAAGGGGTTGGCATTTTGAGAACGATTGGTTGATTGTTTTATTATTTATCCATTATTTAGTATTTCAATAATATATATTTCATAAAACTATTAAATATTAATTTCATTATTATTTGCAATTATTTAAATTAATATATATCATTAATTAAGTTAACCTTTCATATTCTTCTTTATTATCATCATTCAATATACACAAATGAAACATTTGTGACAATTTAATACATTATATGTACATGATAAAAAATTTAATAAGTATATTAATCATATTTATATATATTTGTTTCTTTTACTTTGATTTATGTTAAATATAAAGTCAAACACATTAATTTCTAATTATTGTTTTCTTTGTTAGAATAAATAATTGAAATTTTCATACTAAAGGTTTTGATTAATAGCAATTGAATATATAGTGTCTCAAAACTTTAATATTTGTTCTTTAGTTTAAAATTTAATTTTGTGATAATTGATCTTTTGAGTTAATGCTTGAGGTATGTTTGGAAGTATGTTAACAATTTAATGCAAGTAGTGCGTTTGTTCTCGAAAAAATTTGTTGATAAAAAGCAATGTTAAGCTCAATTGATGATATATAAGTCGGCTAATAAAATTTATGATTTTACATGTAAATGACTGAATTTAAAAGTAAAGTGGTATATGTTTAAAAAATTGTTCAGTTAAACTATGTTTTTGAAATACATGTATTTCACTTGAGGGTGCTTATTTTTATTTTGAAGTTCTCTTTATTTATTTGAAAAAATATTTCATGCAATTTTTAAACATTTTATTTTTTTCGTTATATATATATAAACCAATATTATATGAAAGCATCTCGATTTTGTAACAATGGTTTTGGATAAATGTAACGAACGACAATAACAATTTACATATTACTACACAGTTACTTGCACTACCGCGCAACGCGCGGTGCTGACACTAGTATATAATATATTTTTATATACAAAAATTTCTCCACACCTTCATCCGTTGATTTTTTTTATATAATATATTTTAAATATAAAAATTTCTCCACACCTTTATTTGTTGAATTTTTTCTTCTCTCAAGATTATATACCCTAATTTAGTTTACACGCTTTTATATGTTTACATTATGGAAGAAAATTATCCACGCTTTCGTATGTGTAAAATTTTGAATTATTTTACACATTCTTAGATGTAGATTTTTTATACACATTTTTACATGTTAATTTTTTTCTTATTGTTGATGCAATGAAATTGTACACGGTTATAAGTGTGAATAATTTTTACACATTTATTGGTGTGAAAAAGATAAGCAAAAATTGTCACGCTTCACCAACCGTGGAAAAAAATATGTGGACAATTTAACATTTTGTTGTAGTGCGGGGATTAGTCGGGATTTGCCCCGGACGCCCTTCCAATTTTTTATTTTTTTTTGAACTTCTGCCTACCTGTTATGGAAACTAAATGGCAACTATTCAAGCTACAAATAATAAAAACAAAACTCTAGAAGTTCAGAACTTCAGTTTATCATAGACAAGTTGAAACCGTACGTATGAGGAAAATAATGCTACGATTGCCATTGAAGTAGAATAAAGCGCTAGCAAAAAAACTAAAAAGTTGATCTCAAAGTTGTAAAACAATAAATATCAGATCAAAACTTTTTTTTTTTTGGAAAGGAGGCGGTACTCCTGGCAATATATTGAAAAAGGAAAAAACAAAGATACACCTAAATGGCGAGGGACTCCCTCCCAAAGAAGAAAACCCTCCCAAAAGGACAAGCCCTAGAGGAAGAGGTTAACTTCACTAGAGAAGAACCAAACATAACAAACCATAAAATGATCATCCAAAACATACAAAGGGAAATAACTAATAAATAAAAACTAGACAAAACAAATAAACCCAAAACCGCAAAACTCGGATCAAAGCAAGGAGCCGAAAGCATCTCCATCAACTCAACAACTGGATAGTGGAAGATTCCCCCGCGTGAACTCCCGTCCCATGAATCCCTATACCACATCTGAGGTCACAAAAACTTTTTAACTCAGTTACAAGCTGCATTGGATTTCTTCGTCTATTCTCAAACAGCCGCCTGTTTCTTTCTTGCCAAATAAAATAAACAATTCCCACAAAGAGCATCTTCTTATTCCATTCTCCCGGGCGCCAGTGCCTATGCGTGAGATCATGCAAAATGATGTGCCAAAACACCATCCAAAGAACAACCAATATCTGTTCGAATCAGGCTTCAGACTGCATTAGAGTAGTCACATTGAAAGAATAAGTGATCACGGGAATCACTAACTTGAGAACACAATGGACACCGTAAAGAGTCACCGTTAGGAAGCCATCTAACCATTCGGACCTGTGTCGGTAGTTTATCCAAAATAGCTAGCCAAAAACAGAATGAATGTTTTGGAACATAATTTTTAAACCAACATAGTGTTGGGAATCGTAGGCACTAACGGTGCGCAGCGGATAACAAAAACGATTCCCAAAAGAGGACCCAACTTAAACCTTATCAGATACAATTAAAGCGGGTTTGATAGATTACCTTTATACAATTAGTCTTCCGGAAAGCAAGCGGGGGGTACACTGCTACTGACACCACGCGAGAAGGTTGCTAGACCACCGAGACTGATCAAAAATTCGATCCTTGTGTGTGAGAGAGAGAAAGTCGACGGCTTTGAGAGAGGGAGAGAGAGTGGGATTTTCGTAGGATTAATCAACTGATTATCAAGCCTTTAACCCTTTATTTATAGGTTAAAATAAGGCAGTGTTTCAATCTGATTACAATTCCTTTTATAATTATCCTTTAATTAATTCCTTAATTAATTAATTAATTAATTAATTTACTGATTAATTAAAACTAGTAAATAATTATTAACTAATAACTATTTATTTCTCTCTTCTCATTTATCTCTTACACACAAATTCTCAATTAGGTGTGCAGCGGTGTGACCTACTAGTGTCTTATAACATTGGACACGGTAACCCTGTTACTGTCTCGCACACAATCCTAACAGACTCCCACTTGTGCTAGACATGTAACTATGTTGTTACCATTAGCCTAAGGAGGTCCCTAGCCAGACACTTAGGTTAACCAGGTTATAAGATCTCTTATATCCAGAGATACAATTCACGCTTGAATTTGTACACAGGTTCATTCCTTTTGCACGCGATATTTCTAAAGTGAATTGAGACATGGAGTGGAGGATTCATTTCTCAAATTCAAGTATTTCTTGACTCTGATTTAGATTGCCTGCAGTAACGGATATTACTAAATAACAACTGTTATTCTATCCGAGCGTGACCACGCGTTTCTGCAAATCTTAATCGTCAAGGGGCCCGGAAATATCTCTCTTTTGAAAGAGGTGCAAATCCCTTCTTGACTATCTGCATTTGGATCCACGGCTTCCGCTGCATCTAGTCACGTTCCGTATGGCCGCCCTGTTACGGTGCAGCGTTAGAACGCGCTAAGAGTACAGTAGTCCTCGTGTTCCCAAACCAAATATCTCAGGTCTAAGGACAACCTATCGTCAAGTCGATGCTTATGACTGGGGCTCCATGAAGCAGACTTGAAACTGGTCACTTCCAATACTCAAACACTCTGATGAGTATCTATAAATACTTGGTCACATCACTTGTAATTTTATTCTCTACTTTGAATAAATCATCAAGTATTTATAATAGCGTTAAACTCCCTATTGAAATTCCCATTTCAATAAGTGGCTACAGAAATTTAGATTTCATACAAAACTTTGTAAAATCATGGATATGTTAAATATGCTAAAACATTTTAACTTTTGAAACAACCATGAATTAAAACCTCCATTATTTCTATCACGCTGTGAAATAAGACTTTACATGATCTAGCGTCTCAAAATTAAACTACTGTAATAATGATAAACTAAAACTAGCTACTGATGTCCAGGTACTGCATTCCAATGGAACTTGCATGAGCCTCATGCTTCACCCTTGCTAGCGGCTTTGTCAGCGGATCTACGACATTGTCTTCCGTCGGAATCTTGCATATCCTTACATCTCCTCTTCCAATGATCTCTCGGATGAGGTGATACTTTCTGAGCACGTCTCTGGACTTGTGATGCTCTCTGGGTTCCTTTGCTTGCGCCACGGCTCCCGAGTTATCACAGAATATATCGACCGGTCTAGAGACTGGAAACGACTCTTAGATCCAATAGAAAATTCCTCAGCCAGACAGCTTCCTTTGCCGCATCAGATGCTGCAATGTACTCTGCTTCTGTAGTTGAATCTGCAATCGTATCCTGCTTCGAGCTCTTCCATGAGACCGCGCCTCTGTTTAGGGTAAAGACGTACCCTGACTGTGATCTGAAATCATCTCTGTCGGTCTGGAAACTAGCGTCAGAATAGCCGTTGACACTAATTTCATCCTCAGAGCCTCCAAAGACCAAGAACATGTCTTTCGTTCTTCTCAGGTACTTGAGAATGTTCTTGACAGCCACCTAATGAGGTTCTCCTGGATTCTGTTGATATCTGCTCGTAACACTTACTGAGTAAGCAACATCGGGCCTAGTACATAACATAGCATACATAATCGATCCAATTGCTGATGCATATGGGACCGATTTCATTTTGTCCTGATCTTGACTAGAAGCAGGACACTGTGTTTTGCTTAACACTATGCCATGTTGCATCGGGATAAATCCTTTCTTGGATTCATCCATCCTGAATTTCTTCAAGATTTTGTCAATATACGTACTTTGGCTAAGTCCGATAAGCCGCCTAGACCTATTTCTGTAGATCTTTATGCCAAGTATATAAGCGGCTTCTCCAAGGTCTTTCATCTGGAAACATTTGCTTAACCAACTCTTTACACTCTGTAAAGTTGGTACATCGTTTCCTATGAGTAGAATGTCATCTACGTACAAGACCAAGAAGGTTACTATGCTCCTACTGAACTTAGTGTAGACACACGGCTCGAACTCACTTTTGGCGAAACCAAATTCTTTGATTCTCTCGTCAAAATGTAAGTTCCAGCTTCGAGATGCTTGCTTTAATCCATAAATGGATTTTAGCAGTTTACACACCTTATTAGGATTCTTAGGATCTTTAAACCCCTCTGGTTGTTCCATATAGACATCTTCTGTCAACTTTCCGTTCAGAAAGGCTGTCTTGACGTCCATTTGCCAGATCTCGTAGTTAAAGTACGCTGAAATGGCCATTAGAATCCTAATTTACTTTAGCATGGCTACTGGTGAAAGGGTTTCATCATAGTCGATACCATGAGTTTGCGTGAATCCTTTTGCGACCAGTCTGGCCTTGAAAGTGTGTACATTCCCATCCATGTCGGTTTTCTACTTGAAAACCCATTTGCGTCCAACAGCTCTACAGTGTTGTGGCAAATCAGTCAACTCCCAAACTTGGTTGTCGTACATGGATTGCATCTAGGCCTTCATGGCTTCCTGCCATTGTTCAGACTCATTGCCTGACACAGCTTCTCCATAGGATGTTGGTTCATTCAAGTCTCCACTGTCCTGAGAAACTAGAAACCCAAGATACCTATCTGGTTCTTGTCTTACCCTACTGGATCTGCGAAGCACCTGTGTTTGCACTTCCTCAATCGGTTCTGATTGAGGTTCAACATTCTCATGTTGAATTTCTGGCTCAACAATTGGTGTGGTGTTTTCTTTGTCTACTACCTGTAGATCTACATCCTTTCTGGTGTTCCCAGAACTGAGAAACTTTTCTTCCAAAAATTTTCCATTTCGAGCAACAAAAACTTTGTTCTCTTCAGGGTTGTAGAAATAATATCCCACGGTGGTCCTGGGATATCCAACGAAGAAACACTTGTCGGATTTGGGCTTGAGTTTTTCTGAGGTGGGTCGTTTGACGTAAACCTCACAACCCCAAATTCTTAGAAAAGATATATTGGGTTTCTTACCCTTCCATAATTCGTATGGAGTCTTTTCTACCGACTTTGTTGGCGCTCTGTTCAGTATATGTGCTGCTGTTTCGAGCGCATGTCCCCAGAATGACATTGGCAGCGTAGAGTGACACATCATCGATTGTACCATGTCAAGCAAAGTACGATTTCTCCTTTCTGACACACCATTCATCTGAGGTGTATACGGAGGTGTGAGTTGGGATACAATCCCACACTCCATCAGATGATTGTCAAACTCATCACTAAGATATTCGCCTCCGCGATCCGACCGTAAAAACTTGATCTTTCTGCCAAGTTGATTCTGTACTTCATTCTGAAATTCTCTGAATCTTTCAAAGCTTTCAGATTTATGTCTCATAAGATAGACATAACCATACCTACTGAAATCTTCAGTAAAGGTAATGAAGTACCGGTATCCTCCTCTTGCCACATGACTAAATGGTCCACACACATCTGTGTGAATTATTTCTAACAACTCAGTAGCCCTTTCATTTTCTTTGTTGAAAGGTTGCTTTGTCATTTTGCCAGATAAACAAGACTCGCAATTATCAAAATGTTTATAATCGAAAGTTCCAAGAAAACCTCCTTTTAGGAGTAGTTCAACGCGTTTCTTGTTTATGTGGCCTAAACGACAATGCCAGAGGTAAGTCTGATCCTCAATATCTTTGGATCGTTTACTTATATGATAGATTTCGCTATTATTGTCTTGTAGATTTACTGTATATAGACATTTCACAGGTGTAGCCTTAATATAGAAAATATTATTTTTAAAGACAGAAAGCATTTTATAATCGTATTTATAATAAAATCCTTGGTCTACCAATAAATCAAAAGACAAAACATTCTTAATCATCTTTGGAACATAATAACAATTTTCTAGTTCCAAAACTAGACCCAAGGGTAAACTAAGACTATAAGATCCTACGGCTTCAGCTATCAGCGGAGTGCCTTCGCCAACTCGTAGGTTCGAACGGTCCTTCCTCAGAGTCTCTCTTCTAGTGAATCCCTGTAAATGATTACAAATGTGGTTACCACTGCCTGTATCAATTACCCATGATTCATAAGAAGTGATTAAGCAATCTATCATAAAGATACCTGGAGCATCGGGTAAACCGATCTCTATCTGGTCGATATTCATCGAGTGCTCGCAAATATCCTGGCTACCACATTCTGGGCAACTCAGATCTCCCAGCTCATCAATCCAATCTGTGTTCATGAGTTCAGCTGCTGCTGCAGGTTTCGGCTCCAAACTGGCCAAAATATCCTCATGAAGCTTTGCCACGTCTCTCTTTGGTTCTCCAATGTATGCACTAACTGTGGTACGTATCTCGTCCGTGAGGGAGAACCACATGAGATGTACTAGCTCTTCCTGAACCATTTTATATCCCATGCGTGACAAACTTTTAAAGAGTTTCCTCATTTCCAGAAGATGCTCTTTAATAGATTGACCTTTTTCCAGTTTCAGAGAATAGATCTCTTTCATGATCAGATACTTCCCACATTTCTTATAGAAACCTACCTGGTTTTCTATATTCTTCACGACCTCATGGCAGTACTTAGCTCGTAAATCAACCGTGAACTCGGGTGAGGTAGAGAAGGACAGAATTGACATCACATCAGATTCGTCTGCCATGTATTTGAAGTATTCAGCAAAATCCTTTTCAGGAGAATTGCATTCGGGTCGTGAAATGGGTTTTTCTATCACGTACCGCTTACCCTGTGCATCCAAGACATTGTCAAGGTGCATTTTCCAAACTGGAAAATTTTGTCCTGTAAGCTTCCATTTACTGTTGATGAGGCGGAGCGATTCCTCAGGTGTATAAAACGGGATTACAGATTTAGACATCTACATATAAAGAATAAAATTCCAAGCTTAGTTTATAATTATAAAAACTCTAATAAATTATTACCCTTAAAATAAATTTATTAGACTAGAATCCATATTTCACATGTGTCGGGAAGCATGTGATCATGTCAAACCGACTCATGCGATTTATGGTAGGTAAAACTATACCAATCGCATTTTAATTCGAAAATACGATTTCTAGATCGTCGGGACATCGGATATATAGTTTGTGCATATTTAGTCCCTCTAGTGCATTTTGGCCTGGTACCACCCAGTGAATAAATAATTACCAAAATAGACTGCACCACCCGGGACCTGGACAAACTCTGGCCGGTACCACCTGGAGATAATTCGCAGAGTTTTATCAGCCTCCAGTTTCGGTTTGAACACGGGCGTTCATAGTGTGTGCACTTACAACGCCCTATGTACCTTACACCGGAGGTGCCCCTAAAGTGGGTTGCACTTACTAATCTATGATTTTAATAAGGGTTATAAATGCCAGTTTTCCAAAAACTTGGATCCAAATACAAACTGTTTTTGTATCCAATTTATTTGTTTTAAAAAACGTTTATATTTAAAAGGAAATTACGTAACTATTACAACCACGCAATTTATATAACTCTTAAATATAAACATCCACGCAATAAAACATGTCATAGTCAAAAACCCTTAACTATTGTCGTTTCGTGAGCCAACACAAAACGACGGTATTTATTCCTAAGGGACAAATCTTCTCGGCGCTCCCACTGGCTCCAAGCTCGATGGTTATCTCCTTGGCTCCGTCTTCGGGTCTCGATGTTATTTACAGAAGTATTACAATTTAACAACGGGTTGTAAATGGCACGCAGGCCTCCCGAAATAGAATAAAATAAACATTCAAAAAATTAAAAGCACAACCACGGGTCAAAGTGTTTGATTATGACAACTAAAACAAAATTTAACTAAATTTTATTTTAATTAATTAAACTAAATTAATTTTATGAAATAATCTCTAGGGTTTTATGCCCATCTGGCTTAATCCCTTAACCAACGCAACCTGACTAAACTGATTGCGAATAGAAACAACTTTTACCACCAGTCGCTTTCCGGCGTCCACGCTGCCATCATCAAGCCACCGGCGATAGCAGCGGTTTAGCACTGCCGCCACCGCCGTGCACAACAACATGGCCGCCACCACCTTCACGACAACAGCGGCGATAGCCACTTCCGTCGATCGGTGGTGTGAGATCCCTTCGACGGCCATCACCGCGATCGACGATGGTAGCAATCGGCCACCACCGCCGAGCGGTGGTTCAACGGTAGCAATAAAAACGCCGCCACCACCATCGCTGAAATCAACCGTCGTGATCATCCATCGGCGATAGCAGCAGCTCGGCGCCACCACCATCGTCGTGGTCGGCGAACAACATAACTAACGCCATCGCCGTCACCACCGTGGCGGTTGTTCGCGATCAAGCCGACGCAACCACCACCGCCTGTGGTGGTGCTGTCGACCGGATTTAGGCCGTGCGCCATCACCACGGTTCTGTGGTGTGGCGGCCGAAAGCCCTACACGCCACCACCACCGCGACAACAGCAGCTTGACGCCACCATTACCGCCGTGATGCGCGGCCCAATTGAAAACCGCAGCCACCACCCATCGCCGTTGAGAACGGCTTGGTGGTGTGGTCCTCGGTGGTTGATTCGATTAACAACAACAATCGCCGCCACCACCGTACGGTGGTGCGGTTTGTGTTTGCGGAGGACAAACAACCACCGCCACCGCCTTGGCTCGGCCTTAGGGCAGCCGGCGGTTGGACCGGTGGTTTGTGGTTTAGCCGATGACAACGGCCAAAGCCGCTGCCACCACCACCATCCTCGGTGGTTTTGGCGAAGAACGGCCGCCGGTCACCACTACCTGTGGTGCCGCCGGTGGTGGTATCACGGTGGTCTGGTGGTTTGGTCGGCTAACTGCCGCCATTCCACCACCGATTAGGTTTATACAAAAATTCTATTTTTAACGATAACAGTATTAAAATTTTATCAAACCTAAATAAACCTGATCTGTAGGTTCAAGAAGTGGCTCTGATACCACTGTTGGGAATCGTAGGCACTAACGGTGCGCAGCGGATAACAAAAACGATTCCCAAAAGAGGACCCAACTTAAACCTTATCAGATACAATTAAAGCGGGTTTGGTAGATTACCTTTATACGATTAGTCTTCCGGAAAGCAAGCGGGGGGTACACCACTACTGACACCATGCGAGAAGGTTGCTAGACCACCGAGACTGATCAAAAATTCGATCCTTGTGTGTGAGAGAGAGAAAGTCGACGGCTTTGAGAGAGGGAAAGAGAGTGGGATTTTCGTAGGATTAATCAACTGATTATCAAGCCTTTAACCCTTTATTTATAGGTTAAAATAAGGCATTGTTTCAATCTGATTACAATTCCTTTTATAATTATCCTTTAGTTAATTAATTAATTAATTTACTGATTAATTAAAACTAGTAAATAATTATTAACTAATAATTATTTATTTATCTCTTCTCATTTATCTCTTACACACAAATTCTCAATTAGGTGTGCAGCGGTGTGACCTACTAGTGTCTTATAACATTGGACACGGTAACCCTGTTACTGTCTCGCACACAATCCTAACACATAGATCATACCAAAATACAGTTTCTTGGTTTCCCAAGAAAACTTCCCAAACTTCTTTAACCATGAATGGTCGAACCTGTTGGTTTAAATTCAACCATGAAACTCTATCCAAAATATCATTTTGCAACGGTGGAATGGTAACATTTGACAAATTGGGACAACGTATCGTCCACGATTGCGGCCAGTTGCTACCAATTCGCCGAACAACATCTTCCACCTTAGAACTTTTATCAAAGCCCTCTCCATGAAAAAATCGATAAGGAATCAAAGAGGACAACCTACCCAAAAGAATCCATTTATCCTCCCAAGCGTTGACAGTCTTACCATCGCCTATGTAGGATAGAAAGAAGGGTCGAACCTGTTCTCTTAACTCCAAAAGTTTACGCCAAATCCAAGATGAGTTGCTTATAATAGGAGCATTCCAGAAGTGAACGTTATGGAGGCGATGGATATAAATCCATGAGACCCAAAGCGATTTCTTCCTTCTCAAAACATCATAAACATGCGTGGTTAACAAGGCTCTATTCCACAACCCCATTCTTTTGATTCCCAAGCCACCTGATTTCTTAGGTCTACAAACCACGTCCCAAGCAACTCGATTCTTACCTTTAGAAACATCTGATTGGGCCCAAAGAAAGCTTCGGAATAAAGCTTCTATTGATTGGATCACAGACGAAGGCAAGGTAAACACTGACATCCAATACAGTTGTAGAGACTCCAGAACAGCTTTTATTAATTGCAAACGCCCTCCAAACGAAAGAGATTTCGATTTCCAATTTAAAATACGTGAACGTATTTTTGCAATCAAAATCGCAAAATCGGAAACAACTAACCTTTTAGCAGAAAGAGGTACTCCCAAATAGCGAAACGGAAGATTACCCGGTTGAAATGGAAGAATATGCAAGATCTCCCGGACCGTATCAGGATGTACGTTTGCAAAATAAACTGAACTTTTTCCTATATTCGGTTTTAGACCTGACAGAACAGCAAAGTCCGAAAGCACCTCTTTAAGAACCTTAACCGAATCAACATTACCCTTGGAAAAAACCATGAGATCGTCCGCAAAGCAAAGATGGGATATTGCGAGAGATTCACAACCTTTATGAAAAGAAAATCTGTTATCCTGAGCAATACGGCTTTTAAAAAGGGAAGAGAAGGCCTCCATGACAAGAGTAAAAAGATAAGGAGAAAGCGGGCAGCCTTGTCTTAACCCCCTACCACCTTTGAAGAAACCATGCGAATCCCCATTGACCATTACCGAAAAAGAAGTGGTACAGACAATCTCCATAATCCAGTGTCTCATGATTGGATGAAACCCCATACGATCAAGAATCATACACAAAAACCTCCAATCGACTGAGTCATAGGCTTTTTGTATATCGATTTTAAAGGAACACCTTGGCGCACCAACTTGTCTACCATATCCCTCCATAAGTTCATGCGCCAAGAGAATGTTGTCAGATATTCTTCTGCAAGGGATAAAAGCCGACTGGTTTGGGCTAACAAGAAAGTCAAGGCTATCTTTAATACGCCAAGATATGATTTTCGCAATGCACTTGTACAGTACCGTGTAGAGCGAAATAGGTCGAAAATCCGTGACTTTAGAAGCATGCGCATGTTTAGGAATCAAACAGATAGCCGTATGATTTAGCTGACGAGCTAACCTTCCTCGGTAGAATCCTGCACCGCTAACTCCACATCTTGCCCAACCACCTGCCACGCTGATTTAAAGAACCGAGAAGTATAACCATCCGATCCCGGAGCACGATGATCACCAATATCAAACATAACACGTTTTACTTCTTGTTTTGTAATCGGCCGGATCATAAAATTTGCCTCCTCCACCGAGAGCCGATTAGTAAAGAAATCCTCCGGAATATCAGATCAAAACTTTGTGAATGCAAATTTGACATTTGGAGTAAAAATATAATAATATTTACACCGAGTGATCAATAAGGTAAAAATAGCATCATGCATGAAATGAGTATATATTTACCCGGCCAGTTCAATTAGATATATGTAGAAATACCATGTCATAAAGATAGCAAGAAAACTTTATATACCATTGGGCGATCACGTATGTTGCTGAATAATTCTAAATGACTCGAGACGTTGAGTTGTAAAGCTGATGAATTACAGGGCAAATCTCCTTTGGCAGTTAGAGATAACAAGTTTCTTACTAACTGCTGAAAGAGTAATTGCCCAGTAATGCATCCATACACATAGAAAGATCTTTGAAGACACCATCCATACATAGAAAGATTTGAAGACACCGTATGATAATGAATGTTATCCTTCAAAATCCAATTTATAGGTCTGCAAAAGTTCAATTGTATTATGCATATATAGCATATCCTAGGAACATCCTCTTAAGATTTTCGAGTATCATGTCAGCATATTATGTCACTATGGGTTAAAGTTTGTGTCTTGCAAAGGATGCGTTATATTGGTTTATTCTGTTCGACCTTTTGTGCTTCCAAGAGACATGAAAATGAGATACAAATTAAATGATCTTACACATAAAGAGAAGACGGCAAAGGCGATTCATTTATTAGCCAACAGATGTGGATAATATATGTAAAAGTCATTGTAAACTATTCTTTCTCTTAGATACGGAAAGTACTACAAATTGTTATTATAGGACCAATATATTCAATGCAGCTTTGCATATATGTAAGTACTCTCTAGCATCAATAAAACATGAAATTAAGATACGAAGTGACTATGGTACAACCACCTATTTGTTCATATAGTATAAAGGTGAAAAAGTATACGTTTTTGCTATACCTTGGAAAGATACACGAGACCAACATATTGACCATAAACATGCGTACGATGTATGCATATGTGTTACGTCATCTAGCTTTAACAACTCGCAACAATTTTAACTCTCCCAATTGGCTAGCCTTAAAATTAATCGCAATTAATTGGAGTACTAAAACAATGATCCCATATATCAAATATATATATATATATAGGTGAAAGTTCAATTGCAAACCACCTTTTCATTGTGAACGTGAGGACAAACGAGAGCGCGACACGTGGCAATTTGAAAAAATTTCGACTTAGTTATTCAGACTGAATAAAGCGTTATTCAGACTGAATAACACTAACATGCACTCTGATGCAATTGGACGCGGGCGGGTCAGCCGCGGGTCATCCGCGGGTCAAGCGTTATTCAGTATGAATAACACTAACATGCAGTTTTATTCAGACTGAATATATATGACTTGACCCGCCGTTTCAGATTGCCACGTGTCGCGCTCTGGGCTGTCCTCACGTTCACAACGAAAGGGTGGTTTGTATTTGAACCCACCCCTATATATATATACTTATCAAAGAGTTAGTAGCCTAGTGGTCGCTAACATCCTTAATTGATAATGACAGTGGATGGCATCCGTGTCTACCCGGGTCGGCTTTCGGGCAAATCCATGCATGGTCGTTGAGGAGTAGTCGGGTCCCCGTATGGATCCTGATACTTCGTCGACTTCATGTCAGGACGTGTGTGTGAGTTATCTGCCTATCAATTATATATATATATAGGAAAGTTCAAATGTGAACTCATTTTTCATTGTGAACCTGAGGACCACTAAAATCGCACAACATGACAATCTAAATCGCGACCTAAGCTTTATTGAGAATACATATCATGCACTCTGAATTGCACGCCTAAGCTTTATTCAGACCGAATAAAGCTTTTATTCAATCTGAATAATACATGAATATTCAAACTGAATACTGCCACGTGATGCGATACTTGTGGTCCTCACCTTCATAATGGATGAGTTCACATTTGAAGCTGACCTTATATATATATATATATATATATATATATATATAGAGAGAGAGAGAGAGGGAGGGAATTTCTTTTGTGAACCATAATTTGTGTGAACTTGTGAACTTCGCCAAAAAAACGATTACATGATGAAATTGGTTCATGAAATTGTTTAACACGATGAAATTATATTATATGATACATTTTTTGATGAAGTTGTTTCATATATATATATATATATATATATATAGGAAAGTTCAAATGTGAACCACTTTTTAGTTGTGAACGTGAGGACAGCCGAGAGCGCGACACGTAGCGGCTTTGAGTGTGGTCCCCCCTTTAATTCAATGCCCTCCCATGAATCGCGCCTAGTCATACGCCGTGGATCTAACATGGCACCTAGTCATCCACCACGTGTCGCGCTCTCGGCTGTCCTCACGTTCACAACCAAAAAGTGGTTCACATTTGAACCCACCCATATATATATATACAAAGAAAGAGAGAGAGAGAGAGAGAGAGAGGAAAGAGAAAGAGAGTTACCTTAGGTCATCCTTAACTGTACCCCTCATACCACTCATACTTGCTGCCACCTCAGCGCCATATCAGCTTTACCACCACCTTACCAACACCTACCATACCATCCTTAACCATACCAATTTAATTAATTGATTAAAAAAATAAAAGAAAAAGAAAAAAGAGAGAGAAAGAAGAGAGAGATAGAGAGAAAGGTGGGGTGGGGGGTAGCAGAGAGACCGGCACCCGGGTACTGGGTATGGGCTCTACCACCCACCTACCGACTCACCTTGGCGGTGTTACCGCCAGTACCTGTGGTGGTACCAGCTCCCTCCGGGCCCCATTGCAGATGGCCTTAGATATATATATATGTGTGTGTGTGTGTGTGTGTGTGTGTGTGTGTGTGTGTGTGTGTGTGTGTGAGAGAGAGAGAGAGAGAGAAGCATATCAATTTAATATAAGGTGAGGAGCAATCTCAGCCACTCATCTTCGGTTACGGTGGACGTGATCACAGAGGATTGACGCGATTCATGGGAAGATAGAGATTATAGGGGGGACTGGTTAAAGCCGCATTTATTGACCGAATGAGTGGCTGAGATTGCTTCTCACGTTTTTTTTAAAAAGTTGTGTTTCTCATTTGAACCTTTCTCTCTCTCTCTCTCTCTCTCTCTCTCTCTCCCCCTATATATAAACCGAGTAGTTTGTACAAACCCTACAAACCTAATTTTAACCATTGATTTTGTTTCTCTTTTAATTTTTAGGTGGTTTCCAAATATGAGGACGAATCTCGGCCACTCATCCGGTCAATAAAGACGGTTTTGACCGGGCCTCCTCTTTTAATAACCTCCACGTACCCTCCAATGAATCGCGCGCGTCAATCCTCAGTGATCGCGTCCACCGTAACCAAAGATGTGTGACTGAGATTCGTCCTCACTTTACAACCAAAATTGAGATCACATTTGACCTGCCCCTATATATTTATGTCAATATATTTGAAATGAAAAATGAAGAATATATTCAACATATATGTTGAACAAAAGTTGATATATGGTCCTATAAGCAAGAATATAATTTCCAATTCCTTCATCTTTTCCAGGCACACATCCAAGGTCAAAGTCGCATAAATTCTTTGTTAGAAGGGACATGTTTTACGCGACGCATAGAGCATGCACAAAGAATACAAGTATACTTTTTGCATATATGTAAAAGTATGTACATTTTGCAAATAAGTATATATATGTCACTTTTAATTGTCATTATACTTGAAATATATTTTTCTTTGACTTCAATTTCGAAAAGGAACAATTATATTTGTAATAAATTAACACCTCAAATCCGTCCATGAATATTCTTTTGAAATAATTTATTTGTTAAAAACAATAACTTAGACTTAATTTCTTAAAATACGAAACTCCTTTAGTTTTATTATTACGTTTATTTATCTAGCAAATAATACTTATATTGAGGTTTAGAGGAAAGCTAACTAGTGACAAATATGTTGATGGCATAAGAATACTATGTTGTATGTTTGCAATCTTGTGGACCTCCTTGCCACCTTCTACATTGGCCAAATTAACTAATGGAATCAATATTGTCCGTACTTTTTTTATCCTACGGCACGTAAAATACATATTCTTAATTTGTCATTTCCATATATCAATTTGTCACTGCTTATGTCTTTTAAGAACGTAAAAAGTTAGGGAAAAAAAACAATAGCACAAAAGCGTTATTTGCAATATTCTCAATTTCGATAATGGGGGACAGGGGGAAGGGGTGGGTGGATATGCCAAGCATATGCTATATATATTCGTAGTTGTAAATATATCTACTTGTTGATCTATACAATGGTTTTAACGGCATAATTGTGTTTTATCGATCAAGTTCCGACCTTCTAAGATTGTTTAAATGTATGGATTAGTTCCTTTACCAAAAAAAATGTATAGACTAGTTACTGGATGATTATTAATTCCGCGGTTAGTAATTTGCTTCTTAGTGTCGTTAAAACTAAATTTTGATATTATAGTCTACAACTATTGTAAGCATGCATTTATATAAAAGCATTAAACGGTTTAATTTTTATGTTTTTTATCCAATAAATTATGTGCTACTTAATTTTGTGGTATCCTTATAGTTCAACATTATCACCATATTTTTTCTACATCATGTAACCACAAATAACATAGATTTAATGATTACATGTAATGTAAGTACTTGTAGGTAGGTCTATATTATTAATAATCATAAGTAAATAATAGAGAAATTTATGAGACAATAATAAAATTCCTTTTGTAAGATGCCTAAATTATTTAAGTGTCTTAATCAAATACTTTTTTTTTGTTTGAACATCATTTATTAAACGGCCCGACCTAGCAAGATGCTAGGCGTCGGGGACCAAAAAAGACTACACGGCGGTCAAGGAACAACATCAATCTACCCAGATAACCGATTTACCAAACTTAACATATATTTATAGATGCAAACTATAAATGATCCTTTCTAGAAGCACTATAAGAAGTGATAACACCAAAATTATACATGTTTTGGTTGAGCGTAATTGTATGACTTTACCCCATTTCTCACCCGTTTATGATCATTTCATGCACTAAATGAGCTTATTATTTCTTTTGTAGGATTTGGAGGCCGTGGAACGTAAAAGTACGAAAAAAGGCGAGAAAACGTGAAAAATGCACAAAGTCAACACAGTAGGCACTTGGCGTTCGCGAGATTCCCAATCTGGCGCCGCCAGATTCGACTGAATTGAAAATTAGGGTTGACTTGAGTGTCTAGCGTCGCCAAACCTACAGTCTGGCGATCGCCAGATGGCCCCTGGACGTTTTCCTTTAAATACCAGCCTCCTCCTTCAGTTCTAAACATGCAATTTGAGTCGGGTTACACGAGATACGATACGGAGAGTCCGAGTGGTGCCGGTACGCTACGGGTGTCGATCTTCGATCATCCGTCGTTGTATTGTCGGTATCATGTCGATGTCTACTTTTGTTTTCGTTTTAGTTATGCTTAGTGAGTAGTTCATAATAGTAGTACTTGTCATGGTTGATGAACCATTGTGGATGATGATTTGATACTTAATGTTTATTGGTTTGTTTTTGATTGATTGAATGTGTGTTATGGTTCCGTTCTGATTATTATTGTTTGGTTATTTGAACTCCTTTGGTTGGGTGTATCTGGTTGACCAAATTAGATAGACTCCAATAGGATAATCAACCTACCTTAACCTACCCTTGACCGAGAGAGTTGTGTTAAGTGGTTACTTGGACCGAGAGTGACCTGGAGGCAGAAAACCATACAATAGAGTTAGGATTGGATTTCCGGTGCTAGGTTGCTTGACAAACGACCTAAGTATTGGACTAGGAGGACCAAGACTTAGTTAAAAACCATAATCACTACATGTTAGGGTGTCCTAGACTTAAATTCCTACAATAATCAAAACAACCAAACCTTTGGCCTGTTTAAATCATCCACTTGGGGATTCACTATACCACGATAAGTGCTGCTGTTTTCTTTCATATAAGTTCTTAATTAATCTCTTTAATCGTTTTCTTAGTTATTAGTTAATTTAGTAGTCTTTTTACTATTAAAACCTTTTTCATAAAAACCCCCCAAAAGCTTTAGGTTAATTAGACTGATCTAGACTTTAATCTACGATAACTTGACCGTTCCCAGTGGTAGATACGATACCTGGACTTTCCTACACTATATTACTCACGATCAGGTACGCCTGCCTGTATATGTGGTAAGACGGTGGCTAGGCATTAAAGGTTAAAACTTGTTACGCTTTTTATATACAATAATTACCGCATCAAGAAGTTTACATGACGCTTTTACGCATTATAACAATTTCTTTTAGGACATTTCTAAAATAAATATTCTTATTAGTTGTTTTAGAAGTGTCGTATAAAATAGTTAATGTACACTTTATTTTAGAGGGATCCTAAAAAACTTGTTAAAATGCCTAAAATTGTCCTATAAACATATTGCAACGTAACACTTTCGGACGACATAATGCTTTTTGGTTAGGTTCTATAAATTTAAGTCCAACAAAGTATTATTTTAGGACGTTTATACATTTTAGGCATATAAAACCATTTTTGTTGCAGTATGTCGCCGAGAAAAGAAAAGTCACTGCTCAACGATATGAACTATATTCAACGTGATAAAATTTGTAGTGGAGTAGCTAGGCTTAACAAGTTATTAAGGGGAAATATATACGGTTTAAACCTTGGCATAAATAGGTCACTTCGATTATTGTTTTAATTGTTAATCTAGTTTTACTTGCTCATCAATTAGCTAGCTTGATCTGTTTACTTGGCATTGTTTATTCTTATTTTAGTTATATTTGGCAATGTAGCTCAAGTGATTAGTTGTATTTGATTTCTAGCAAAAATCCAACCTTTGGTAATTGATCACTCCAATCTAGCTAATTTCATGAGTAAACCTGTATTTAGTCTCGTACGTGTCTCTTCATGTTCGACCTGTATCCTACGACACCGTACATGGCGGTTACAAATGATTTTATACACTTTTGGATACCAATGATTATAAAACTTAATCAATTACAATTAGTTATTGCAAAATTTGATGATCTTTTTTGCATGTTTTATAGTTGGATTCCCAATATAACATTGGGTCATGCTAATGCATTATCCTTTGAATTGGTCTCCATCTCTTGAATTGGTACCATAAATGGTTAATATGATGTAGAGTTCATCAACAATTTGAAATATATTAATTTTAATCATCATAGCTATAATTGATCATTTATGTGTATGGTTGAAGATATAGTGAAAATTATGAAATCAATGTAATTATACAACTATAATTTTGTTATATATAGATATGTTTTGGTATGTAATTAAGCATGTGATTATGAATAAAAGATTGAAGTAGAGTTTTTGTATGTAATTAAGCATATTGACTAACAACTATTTTCAGAATCTTTTTGTATCTTCGTATCATTGTGTGCATGTGATTTCTGAAAGAATTTCTTGATTTCTAGCACGTAACGCATATACACGTCTTTTTATTAATTGCTTATATGTGTTGATCACCAATTTAACGTCCCTTTGAATATCAAAAGGTTGGTAAAAATAACATGGCATAAAAGTATTATTTGCAAATATTCTCAATTCAATGCGAGTACCTCATGAAAAAGATAGAATATGTATGAGTATATGCTAAATACATAATATAGACCATGCATATAATTCTTTTTGGCCTATAAAATGATTTTAAAGGAACAATATTCACCAACCATCTCTTGAAAGTTGTTTGAGTGTATGAATGAATTACTGGGTATTACTCCTTTGGCAGTTATTAAGTCGTGTACTTTAACTAACTGCCAAGGGAGATTTGCCCCGCAATTCATTAGTTTACACAACTTGCCATATGAGACTACCACGTACATTAGAAACACTAATGACAACTATCTTATGTCTTTTCCCACATTTTGAAGCCATCTTGACTTGTAGGCCACTTGATCAACTTTGATCGAGAGTGCATCACACATTGTTTTTTAAGTGGTAACTTTTTATACTGCATTTCTCCAAAATTATTTTTTATTCATGATGTTAATGATCTCTTCATCCATGATGTAATAAAAATAAACAATAAAGAACTTTATCCATATAGGAATATCTTCAAGATATGCCAGCTATTTTTTGTAACCTTGTATTTTAATCAAAGTAAGCCTTTTACTGTGAAAAACTTGGTCTTGAACAAAATTGGTATCTTAATAAAATTAATCACTCATATATCTTAGCATGCCATTCGTGCACTTTTGGCATGGAAATGTGGGGGTATTATGTATTTTATGGTGATTGTGAATACATCATGCATCTTCAGTTTTGAAAAACTAATCAATTAAAATATTTTAAAGATATAATTAATAAAATATGTTGTAAGTGATATATGTTGTATATGTAAATTCTAGATGTGAAATTATATGGACTCCTTGTCTCCTTATATAATAGTATGATATATATGTTAACTAAAACAAACAACACGATAATGTTTTTAAATAATATAATATGTTAATAAAAGATTTTTATTTAATTATTACATGTTATAAACTTTAGATTTGTTAGAACAAATGTTTAGAAAGATCTACAATAGTTTATGATTTTAAATAACCATTATATAATAATTTGTATAACATAAATTAGTCAATCTCTAACGTAGCAGGGGATATCCGGAAGGATCGACGAACGTCTAAAACCCTTTGGGGTTGAGAATTACAAATAGTAAAACTAAAAGAAAGGCTAGAGAAGAATCTTTAAAACTCTTGAAGAGAGGAATTTGCATTGATGAAAAAAAAAACTGATTACAAACGAAAACCATATAACCTATTTTATAAGCTAAATTTTAAATGATAATTGTGAAAGAATGATATAATTCTAATATAACTAAAAGAAATACATAACTAAATCCTAAACGAATTGAAAAACATAATTTAAATAAAGAATAAAAGACAATAAAAGATAATAACCAAAATTAAATAATAACCAAAGTGATATGGAATAAAATAGGAACGCATCTACACCAAATCACCGTCAAAATAGATACTTCGGTCAACAAGGGAGTCTTTTTTAGTTACCCGTTTCTTCAAAACGGTTGAATTCTGAATTTGGTGCACCATGTTCACAAAAGTTGACTGATCTTCAAATCTTGAAGGATGTCATTGCGATTGCTTTCACACAAGCGATACCCTATCAAACTCAAAAGGTTAAGAGATCAAAGAAGCTTTATCGGGAATTGTTTTGATTTGATCCGAGGTAGTGGGTGGTGGAACAATGGAAACAACTTCTTTAAAATCACCTTCATTGATTTGTTGTGATAACGGTCTCGACACCTTAAGAATGTCCTCAACTACCTCACGTGTCTTCCTTGGCTGCTAACTTGAAATCTGTTGTTGAGTCTTTCGAATCGGTATAAATCTGTTGTTGAGTGTCTTTCGGATCACGACTTCATTTTAAGTCTTGTCCGACAAGACCTCATTCTTTTCAAGTGGCTTTTCTGGAGGGGTTGTGGATGGTATCCGAGTGTATATGGGTTCGAATCGAAGGGGAGTCAATTTGAGGGCATGAGGAGTACCCAGTCCTTGTGCTGGTTCATTCATAGACTGGCCGCCCCCAAGCCAAGTCAAAGACTATTGATTTCGAACCTATCATTATTTTTTTTTGCCTTATTGATTTCTTAATACATAATATTGAGTGTATGAATCTTAAAAACAATGTTATTCTGAATAGTCAATATTGTGACCCAAAATAATGTCACGTTATATAGTAAAGGTATATCAAAGAATGTTTAATGTTTTGACGATGTCATGTAAAAATTGATATGGTTTTTAATATTAATTTAAAAATAATTTTTAATTGATTTTGCGTCTAAGAATACTTCGAAAAATGGTTGTACATGAATTGTTAGTATATTTTCAATTCAACGCTATTTCTTATGAGAAAATGATATATTAATGATCTTTTTCGTTTACATATCGCTCACAGCTCAAAAATGTCAGGAACAGGCATGGGTTTATGTTTACCCTATAAAACCCAATATCTCAATACATGTTCCTATCACTTTTATTCCGACTACCTTTTACCAACGCATTACCCCTTTTACTGACCAATCTCCTGATAATGGTCTTTTGTTTTTTATGTACCACGGTTTTATCCGACAGACTTTCGACAAGACCAGGTTTTACTGACGAATTTTTCCATCCATAATTGGCCTTTATTTTGTAATGATGAAGATATATGGTGACACCATTTTCATTTGACGACTGTTTTTGGCATAATAGTGACACGAAAGCAAATTTACTAATTGATGCAACATGCGAGAAAGATAGACTCAGACTGGTGACAGTGAGGTTATAAGTAGGGGTGTGCAAAACCCGAAAGGCCCGAAATCCGAACCCGAATCCGAGCCGAAAATTACATTTTTGTGCCAAATCCGAATGCCCCGAAATCCGAAAATCCGAAACCCGATTTGTAAGGGGATATTCGGGTTTGGGTTGGGTTTAGTTTTCTTCCACCCGAACCGCCCGAAAATCCGAAATATATATACATATATATTTTTTAATATTACACAAATACATATATGTATCAAATTATCTCTTGAAAATCCTAAATTATTACCGCTTGTACAATTTTCTAATTCCTAAATTATTACCGCTTGTACAATTTTCTAATTCCAAAACTATCACCGATTTCATCAATTCTTACAATTGATTGTATTCATCATCAACATTGATTGAATACATACAATTTTTTCATTACGGATATACCCGAACCCGCCCGATCTTAACCCGAAACCCGACTACCCGAACCCGAAACAATCCGAAATCCGAAACCAAAAGTTTGGGGCCTTATTTTCAAATCCGAAATCCGATCGGGTTTTTGATTTGTTCACCCGAACCCGCCCGACCCGCCCGATGCACACCCCTAGTTATAAGCCCCGAGCAGTCGGCGTTTGTTCACGGGAAAAACATTTCGGACGGACCTCTGATGGTCAACGAAGTAATAGGTTGGGCTAAGAAAGCGAATAAAAGAATCTTTCTCCTCAAAGCCGATTTCGAAAAAGCCTTCGACAACCTAAATTGGTGCTTTCTGATAGAGATAATGAGGCAAATGGGTTTTTGGCAGACTTGGATCTCTTGGATCCACGGGATCATCTCTTCGGCTAGGGTCTCGGTGCTCGTGAACGGCTCGCCCACCAACCAGTTCCGCTTGGAAAAAGGAGTTCGACAAGGGGACCCACTCTCACCGTTCCTCTTCATTGTGGTTATGGAGGGTCTGATTGCGGTGGTAAAGGAGGCGGTGGCGAAGGATATCTTTCATGGTATTTCTCTTCCTAACAACGGCCTAAGTTAGCTAACCTGCATTACGCGGACGATGCCATCTTCCTCGGCAAGTGGGAGGAGTTAAACCTCAAGAACCTCATGGTCATTCTTAGATGGTTTCACCCATAGTCACAGGGATCGCTCACAACCCCCACGTACCGCGTTCCGATCGTTCCGTTTCCAATCGCTGCCAGGATGGCTATCTGGTACGCTTAGTCGGCGTTCCTAAATTAATCTTCTATTTGTACCAAATACGTGATAATTACGATTGCAATTCTCAATTTGGCAACAATTTGCTTCTTTAGCTAATCGATTTCTTAAATCCCACCTTCAATTCAATTTTGGAAATCCAATCGACGAAAACCAATTGATTCCAATTGATTTCAAGATTGGTCGGTCAAATCAATGATCGATTTCCCAAATTGGTTTCCCAAATCAATCGATTGCTTCCAAATAGGTTTTCGATTTCTAATATTTTACTGATTTCTAAAATCTGCACATTGGGTTTCTCAATTTAATCCTATTCCATTAATATATAAGGCCATCCGCAGCCAACGGTTTGGGGGCCGGTACCGCTGCCTTGCAGGCGGTAACACCGCCGAGGCCAAGCGGTACGGGACCTGTACCAAGGCCAAGCCGTATGCCGATGCAGCTTCAAAAAAACAACCCAACTTCCTTTTTCTCTCTATCTCTCTCCTCTTTCTCTCTCTACTTTTCTTTTTCTTTTATTTAATTAATTAATTATTTAGAGTGGTATGGGTAAGGATGGAATGGTATGGTAGTGGTAAGGTGGTGGTAAAGCTGATGTGGCGCTGAGGTGGCAACCTGTACAGGTAGTATGACCTGTACGGCTGTGGATGCCGTACAATATTGGGTTTATGATATTACTCATACAAAATTCAATTCCTATAATCTAAATATACAGTATTGGGTATTTGGGTTTCTACATTATAATTATATTTGGGTTCCTAACGAACCGCGTTCCCGTTCCTCGTTCCCGTAACAAAGCGATCCACGATCCATGTGACTATGGTTTCACTTTCACCTAGCTTCGGGTCTAAAGATCAACTGGGGTAAAAGCACCTTTACAAAAATCAAGGTTCCTCCGGCTGAAATCTTTCGTGTGGCGTTGAATTTGGGATGCAAAGTTGGTAAAGTACCGTTCCTTTAATTATCTTTGTCTCCCTATAGCTAATGACATTCAAGCTACTGTGTTTTTTTGGGTTCGGCATAGACAACCATATGAGGAAAACAATGCTACAAATAGATTGCCTTAGAAGTAGAATAAAGTACTCTATATACAAAAAAAAAAAAAAAAAAAAAAATCGATCTCAAAGTTGCAAAACAATAAATAAGATCAAAACTTTGTGAATGCAAATTTGACACTTAGAGTAAAAATAACATCATCAAATGAGTATAATAATATTTATAGACATGCATTGCTCGAGTGATCAAAAAGGTAAAAATAGCATCATAAAATAAGTACATACCCGGCCAATTCAAATTTGTAGAAATACCATATGATAAAGATAGCTAAAAAACTTATAATCATTGAGGG
The DNA here is from genome assembly GCA_030169165.1 of Centaurea solstitialis. NCBI lineage: Eukaryota > Viridiplantae > Streptophyta > Magnoliopsida > Asterales > Asteraceae > Centaurea > Centaurea solstitialis. The sequence goes on from CM058042.1 coordinate 21,167,459, forward strand.
ATCCGGCCCATATTTTTCTGAATGATTCTAAATGACTTGAGTCATCGGGTTGTAAAGCTGATGAATTACAGGGCAAATCTCCTTTGGCAGTTAGAGATAACATGTTTCTTACTAACTGCTGAAAGAGTAATTGCCCAGTAATGCATCCTTACACATATAAAGATGTTTGAAGACACCGTATGATAATGAATGTTATCCCTTCAAAATCCAATTTATAGCAAAGGTTCAATTCTATTATGCATATATAGCATATCCTAGGAACATGCTCTCTCCATCTCTCTAAGATTTTCGAGCATCATGTCAACATATTATGTCCACTATGGGTTAAAGTTTGTGTCTTGCAAAGGATGCGTTTATGCTGGTTTATTTTGACCGGCTTTTTGTGCTTCCAAGAGACATGAAAAGGAGATACAAAGTGATCTTACAGGTAAACAGAAGACAACAAACGACGATTCATTTGTTAGCCGACAGATGTAGATAACATATGTAAAAGTCATTGTAAACTTTTCTTTCTTTGAGATACGAAAAGTACAACATTAGCATATATAGACTTGTAGAACTTTAATCAAATAATGAAACAAGAGAAAATAATATACTTTCAACCTTATACATACTTTAAGCTAAAGGAGTTTCATTAATGCAAAAATAATACAATTCTAACAAAAAACTATTGCAGTTTCTATTTCAGGAAGGAGATTGTTTTACCTTTTTATGTTGACAAATTTTTTAGTTATAAATGAAATGGAAAAAAGAAATTAAATTATTTAACTCTAGATGAAATATCATATTATGCAATTGTCGTTATTGTTGATGATATCCACTATAAACATATCCTAAGAACACCCTCCTCTACCACCTATTACTTTTTCAAGAATCATGTCAGCATATTAATTATGTCGTCTACCATAGTTCACAAATATAATTGTTCGTTTCTGAAATTGCAATTAGTTACTGAATGCAGGATTAGAAAATGGAATGGGAATGATAATGAAAACAATTGCTTAGTCTAATATTATATAATAGAATCATTCTCATTTCACCTATTGCAGTTTCCGTTATATATATATATATATATATATATATATATATATATATATAGAGGGGCCTTCAATTAAAAACCATTTTTTTTTAAAACTTTAGGACTAATCTAGGCCTTTGATCTAAAAAGGGCATGATCGTCATTTTAGATTATTCCTAAAGTTTTTACAAAAGAAGGGGTTTTTACAAAATATATATATATATATATATATTCACTTTTTTGTAAAAACTTGAGGAATAATCTAAGCCCTTGATCTGAAAATCGCAGTTTATTCATTATATGAATATTCACTATCATATTCACCATATGAATATTACTATCATATTCATCATATATTCACCATATGAATATTCATATTCATCTTATGAATATTCATATTCACCAGATATTATATAAATTCACTATCATATTCACCATATGAATATTCATATTCACCATATCATATTCATCGTATATTCACCATATGAATATTCATATTCACCGGATAAAAAATTATATAAATTCACCATCATATTCACCGTATGAATATTCATATTCACCGTATGAATATTTCGTAAAAATTACATAAATTACATAAATTACAATATATTACATAAATTACAAAATATTTCGTCCTCCAACACCTCGCATTTTGTCGAACACTTGTTGTGCAAAATCAAAATCAAAATCAAAATCATCATCCACATCTAAACCTAAATGTAAATCTGAAAAATCAAACCAAAATCAACAACTAGCTTTCAATCAGAATCCCTAGCAATTTAAACACTTGTGCATTATCAAGTGTACAAATGACCTAATACATGCATACAGAAACCACAAAAACCAAAGATTGTTACAAATTTAAAATCCTCAAACAAATTCCTTTTAAGTAAAAGAGCAACACAATCAGACCTGGAGATAAAGAGCTTTAATGGCGGAGATTAACAATCATCGTCTTTGAGATGAAAGAATTAGGTCAGAAACATAGTCCAATCGCGTGCTATAAAGAGAGGAATTCATAGAAATTATTTTGAAAAGTGAAAAATGGGTGTTTTTCATAGAAGAAAGAAATAAAACTTTGAGGTGAAAAATCAAAATCAAAATCATCATCCACGGCGGCGGAGTGAGGTGAAGCAGAAATCGTGTTTTTCAGATCTGGAACTCAACATGGTGGTGGTTATGGTGGAGGTGAACGGTGGTGCAGTCGGAGGTGAACGACGGTGCAAATGAAGGTAAATGGCGGTGGTAGGTGTGGAGGCTAGGGTTTGAATTTTCGTACCGGAGGGAGACGTCGGTTGGGGAGAAGATGGTGGTGGTGATGGCGGAGGAGGCGGCGGCGCCGGCGAGGGCAACGGTGGGAGGCAGGCGGCGTGTAGACTATGTGGAGGTCGTTTTGTATTTCCGACGGTGGACGGGATCGACGGTGTCGTTGCCGGCGGTGGACGATGGTGGACGGCGGTGGACGGTCTCGTTGCCGGCGGCGGCCATGGTGGCCGGAAAATGTGGTTGATGGCAGGTGGGTGTGGGTCATGAAGATGAGGGTTTCAATTGTACTGGATAAACTTTCCTTTTAATGGCTTCATTCTCAAGCAAAATATCAAATATGATAAAATGTCCAAAATGCCCTTTTGAGCTTAAAATCAGGTATGGACATATGTGGTTACAATAAAATTACAAAAAAACTAAATAATATTATTAACCATTGATTAAAATAGATAGATGGTTGAGATTGGTCCTATAGTTTTTACAAAAAAAGTGGTTTGTATTTGATTTTTCCTCTATATATATATATATATATATAGGTGAAGGTTAATTTGCAACCCATGTAAATCTTACAATCCATGCAACCCACATCTTAACCGTTGGATTAATGAAAAAACGGTTATTTTGTTTTAATTTTTTTGTTTTTTTAAATTGAAAATTTTAAGGTCACTCCATTGTAACCGTCGATCAAGAATTCAACGGTTAAGATGTGGGTTGCATAGGTTGTTAGATTTACATGGGTTGCAAATATAAAGAGAATAACTCATAAAGTTGGTTATTTTGTTCAACAAAACCGAATTTACACATTTACACATAATATCCTTGTAATTAATCATTTAGTTTACTTTTACCCCCTTATTTTTTTTATTTTTCATTTAACACCCTTATTATATTAACATAAATAATGTAAATTACGTAAAATATATTAAAATTTTTATTTTTATTTTTAACAAAATATATCATTATAATCGTCTCGAAAATATCTTCAAAATGAGTCTAATATCGAATACTTTTAGATTTTAATCATATTATTAAATATTAAAAATACATATGAATTAATTTGTTCATATATTTTTATATTAAAAGTTAAATTGTTTATAAATTTAGAAGTTACAGTTAATACCCTTATGATTAGTCGTTTAATTTACTATTAATCCTCTATTTTTTTCATGTTTCTTTTTAAATCTTTATCATATTAAGATAAATAATCACATATGAACAAAAATATGTTAAGAAAAATCTTAAATGTTATTTTTCGCATGGATGAAAAGACGATGATCAAGTATCCTCTTCATTATTGAATTTTAAATGTTTCGTGCAGCATCGCGCACGGGCAATTTCTAGTATATATATATATATATAAAGTGTTAATAAAATAAAAACCATTTTATTTGTAAAAACCCGCGAAAAACAACTAAAAATAATTTTTTTTTTACGATTTTTTATATCAAATACTATGATATTAACTATTGCTACACATATATTTTTTTTCATAATGTAAGTATCATTTATGAAAAAATAAAATTTTTATTCATATTATGAATCGAAAATATACAGTTTTTTTATTCGTATTATGAAACAAATTCATGGATGATATTTACCTAATGAAAAAAATATATGTGAAACAATATATCAATTCTAACATTTGATGGAAAAAAATCATAAAAAAATTAATTTTTTAGTCGGTTTTCACGGGTTTTACAAAAAAAGTAGTTTTTACATGAAGACTCCTCGATATATATATATATATATATATATATTTGGAAGGTTCAAACGAGAAGCATGTCAATTTAAGAGAACGTGAGAAGCAATCTCAGCTACTCATCTTGCGGTTACGGTGGACGTGATGACGGAGGATTGACGCGATTCATGGGAGGGTAGAGATTATTAAAGGTGGGACCGGTCAAAGCCGTTTTTGTTGACCATGAGTGGCTGAGATTGTTTCTCACGTTCTCTTAAATTGATATGTTTCTCGTTTGAACCTCGCTCTCTCTATCTATATATATATATGTATATGTTGACTATAAACATCCGTACGATATGAACTCATGACATCTAGGCATCTAGCTTTAACAATTGTCAACAATTTAAACCACCCCAATTGGCCAGCCTTTGAATTAATTGCAATTGCAGTACTAAAAGAATGATCTCATATATCAATATTTTTGAAATGAAAAATGAAGAATATATTCATCATATATGTTGAACAAAAGTCATTGGTCCTATCCTATGACCAAGAATATGACTTCCAATTCCTTCATTTTTTCTAGGCACATCCAAGGTCAAAGTCGCACAAATTCTGTCTAAATGGACATGTTTTGCGCGACGCATAGAGCATGCACAAAGAATATGCGTGTTGTTTTTTGCATATACGCAAAAGTATGTACATTTTGCAAAGAATTGAAGTATATATGTAACTATTTTTTTTGAACGGCGAATTTATTAAAACAACGGGGAGCAGGGGCGGATGTATAGTCAAAAAGGAGGGGGCACGGGACCCCAGTCAAAGACTCAAATTTTCTTTTATCTAGGTTAAAAAAAATAAAAATTAGAAAGACTCATCTTCAATCCCCCCAGTAAAAAATTTAGAGGACCCCAGCCCAGTAGCCGGTGTTTCCTTATCGCCTTCTTCAGTTTGTCGATCCATAAAAGGCATCGATTTCTGAGTTATAGCATCTTCGATCTCTTCTTTTAGGGTTTCAATTTTTTCTTCTGGACTGCAAGTTACTGATTATAAGAACTAAAAAGGTTTTCTTCTTACCTTGTCTGTTCTCTGTCTTCTTGATATGTATCATATCTCATTTATAATTTATTGCTTCATTCCTCACGGTGCCTCTCTTCGATTTCTCCCCTGCTTTACCCTTTATGGTTTTCAAATTAAAAAGTGGGGAGTGAATCACCTAGTGGCCGCCGAATAGAATCATAGAAACAATTAACAAGAGTAGCTTAAAATTGTTGTTTCAATTTTATGGATTTTGCTTTATCCAAAATTAGGTTTTGGAGTTTTTCTTTGGGTCATTTGGCTCGTAGTTGTAAAAATTGGGTCTTAATATTTGGCTTTTGGTTGTGTAGGTAGTAAGTACTCAACTTTAACTTGGTAAGTAAAATTTTGGGTTTTTGAGATCTCTACAAATTCAAGAGTGGGTTAAAATTGGGAATTTGGTTCATAGTCGTAGACAGTAATTTTGCTAAGGGGCCGTTTACTTGAGCACTTATCCGTGAAATTGAACACTATCATCTACCATATCGGACAATATTTTAGTCTCATAAAATGGAATCGTATGCAAATACTTTAGTCTCAATCTTAGCGTGTAAGATTCTAGTTCCTGTCACATTCATTTCATATGGTAAATTCACCTGGTAAGCACTTACTGGATAAGCGTTAAGTAAATGGCTCTTAAGCAAAAAAGATAAAAATTGTGGCTTTGACCCTAATTAATGTTTTATAGTGATGTATATTTCGATTTTATGTCGATTGTTTGAATGCATATGTAATTTGTGTGGTAGAAAAAATACTTGCTAAGGTTACAAATTAGGATGTAACGGCTTGTTTTTTGACGATGAAAACCAATGGAATTTAACTTATATCATTAGCTAATATTAATTATCATTATGGTAAAGTTGGTACTTTTGTTACTTTAAGTGCCCCCAGTCTATATATTTTCTGGATCCGCCACTGACTGGGAGACTAGCAAGACACTAGCCCAAACAACCACCGAATTACAACAATTAAAGTAGAAAGAGAATTACAACGTCAGGTTAACCAGTATAAATCTCTACCTCTATCACTTCTCGAGGAGCACCAAAGAAGTATATATATGTAACTATTAATTGTCACTATATTTGAAATTTATTTTTCTTTGACTTCAATTTCGGAAAGGAACAATTCTATTTGTAATAACTTAAAAATTCTATATTGACTACTGAGATAAGATATCTGATTTTACAAATCTTCATAGTATGACTATTTGAAAATCGATTCTACATGTATGTCTATTCACTCGAGTTATTTATTTTATATTTTTACAAGTTTAAGAAAACGACATGCATGCATGAAGGTCTTTATAGATTATCCTTATCCAAGAATTAATTGATTAGTTCCAAGTCTTTTCGCCATACATCTTACATCCAAATAAAAATTGTGATACAATAATATTAAGGGTAGGCATGCGTCTAAAATAAGGGCCTCCCGAGGATGTTCGCGATGAACAAAATTGGTCCTGATGATGACCACTATCGTTCCACGGATCCAGCATCAACATTTTCTAGAAATACCACGACTTTGTTGCATATGTGTTGGGGAATGACCTAATTGAAACTACTAAAACTAACCAAACTAGTTGATCCATCTGGCTCGTAAAACTAGTTGATGTATGAAAACCAAGGAAAAGACTTAGAAAATTCCAAAATTTCATATTAACTAACCAAACTAGTTGATCCATCTGTATGAAATTTTGGAATTTTAGTTAATCTGAACATTCTTTTTAAATAATAAATTGACCATTACTTAATCGCTTAAAATATAATAATTTATTGGTTTTCCTTTCCAAACTTTTTCCTACTTCATTAAAGGCGATTTTTCCGACCGTAGTCGGTTACTTGTTATTTTTGGGGCCCAATTTTTTTTTTTAATTCTCTCCATGACTACAATAATGTATTTGTTAAAAACAATACCTCGACTTAATTTCTTAAAATGACTACAATAATGTATTTGTTAAAAACAATACCTCGACTTAATTTCTTAAAATATGAAAGTCGCTTGGTTTTATCATACTTTTATTTTTATAACAAATAATACCTTATATTGAGATTTGAAGGAAAGCCAGTGACAAACATGTTGATGATATAAGAATAATATGTTGTATGTTTGCAATCTTGACCAATAACTATGTATAATCATCTTGTGGAACTCCTTTCTATCTTCTACATTGGCCCAAACTAATCGAATCAATACTGTCCCTTTCAAAAGTGTGTTATGGTGGAGACACTCTAACCCCGGATCCCATTGGACCGACACCACTGTACCTTCATGAGCGCATCCCTGGCAACCCTGTGTACTAATTCTTTGTCATTTCCATATATCAATTTGTCACTATTTATGTCTCTTAAGAACGTAAAAAGTTGGAAAAAAGACACTAGTTCAAAAGCATTATTTGCAATATTCTCAATTCGATAATGGGGGAGAGGGGGAAGGGGGGTGGAAGGATATGCCAAGCATATGCTATAAAATGGTTTTCAAGGCATAATGTGTTTTATCCATCAAGTTCCTTATAAGATTGTTTAAATGTATGGATTAGTTACCAGAGTAATTGTTAATTCCTTTAGCTGTTAGTAGTTATTAAGTCATTTGCTTCTTATCATTTCAGGATTGCAGTGTCATTAAAACTGATTTTCGATATTGTAGTCTACAACTATATATCTGTAAGCATACATGTATAAAAACATTAGACGGTTTAACTTTTTATCCAATAAACATGTGCTACTTAATTTTGTGGTGTCATTACTGTTCAACATTATCACCATATTTTTTCTACATCATGTAACCACAATAACATAGATTTAATGATAACATGTAAGTGCTTGTAGCTAGGTCTACATTATTATTTTTCGAAACAGCAAGCAGAAAAACCTTTATTACCACCGCAAGAGAAACACCAAAGCAACCAAAGGCGTCATATAAAATCAATTTTGTTGTAGTATGTCGCTGAGAAAAGAAAAGCCACTACTCAACGATATGAACTATATTCAATGTGATAACATTTGCAGTGGAGTAGTTAGGCTTAGCAAGTATTACGGGGAAATATTATGGTTTAAACCTTGGCATAAATAGGTCAATTCGATTATTGTTTGAATTATGGACATTAAATATACTTTAGTTATATTTGGCACTGTAGCTCGTGATTAGATGTATTTGATTTCTAGCATAAATCCAACCTTTGGTAATTGATCACTCCAAACTAGCTAATATCGTAAGTAAACCTGTATTTAGTCCCGTATGTGTCTCTCCATGTTAAACCCGTGTCCTACAACACCGTATATGATTAAAAAAACTCAAACAATTACAGTTAATTATTGCAAAATTGGATGATCTTTTTGGATATTTTATAGTTGGATTCTCAATATAATATTGGGACTTGCTAATGCATTACCCCTTGAATTGATCACCATAAATGGTGAGGGGTTGCTATTACCACCCCCTCTTAGTCACATAAAAATATTGGATCCTACCTCTGGGTCCCACATATGTACTCACACCACCAACTCCCAGTAAGGGTGGGGATAGAATTCACTAAATGGTTAATATGATCTATAGTTCATCAGCAATTTGATAGATTTGAATTTTAATCATCATAACTATAAATGATCATTTATGTGTAAGGTTGAAGATATAGAGAAAATTATGAAATCAACGTAATTATACAACTATAATTTTGTGATTGATGTCTTTTGGTATGTAATTAGCATGTGATTATGAGAAAAAAGATTATTGAAGTATATATAGTTTTTCTATGTAATTAACAACAATTTTCACAGTATCTTCTTATATCTTCATATATATCATTGTATGCATGTGATTTCTAAAGAATTTCTTGATTTCTAGCGCGTAACACAGATACACACGTCTTTATTAATTGCATGTATGTGTTGATCACCAATTTTAATGTCCCTTTGAATATCAAAAGGTTGGTAAAAATAACATAGCATAAAAGTATTATTTGCAGATATTCTCAATTCAATGTCGGTACCTCATGAAAGATATAAAATATGTCCGAGTATATGCTAAATACATAATATAGAACATGCATATAATTCTTTTTGGCCTATAAAATGATTTTGAAGGAACAATATTTACAAACCATCTCTTGAAAGTTATTTGAGTGTATGGGTGAATAACTGGGTATTACTCCTTTGGCAGTTATTAAGTCATGTACTTGAACTAACTGCCAAGGGAGATTTGCCCCGTAATTCATCAGTTTTACACAGCTTGCCATATGGGAGTACCACATACATTACAAACGCTAATGACAATTATCTTATGTATTTTCCCGCATTTTGAAGTTGTCTTGACTTGTAGACCACTTGACCAAGCAGTTTGATCGAGAGTACATCTTCTAATCATACAATGTTTTTCAAGTGGTAACGTTTTATACTACATTTCTCCAAAACTATTTTTTATTCATGATGTTCATGATCTCTTCATCCATGATGTACTAAAGGCAAAAATAAATCCTCTATAAACATTAAAAAACTTTATCCATATGACTTCAGAATATCTTCAAGACATGCAAGCTATTTTTGGTAAACTCGTATTTTATCAAAGTGAGCCTTTCCTTGAACAAAATTGGTATATATCTCAATAAAGTTAATCACTCAGTATTCCATTCGGTACACTTTTGGCATGGAAGTGTGGGGTAATTACGTATTTTATGGTGATTATGAATACACCATGCATATATCTTTCCTTTTGAAATGTTAGTCAATTAAAACATTTCAATATATAATTAAATAAACCCTCATATAATAGAATATAATATGTTAATTAAAACAAAAAAGATGATAATTTTTTTAAATAATATCATATACGCTAATTAAAAGATTTTTAATTAATTATTGTATATGATAAACTTGATTGTTGATTCACAATAGACTAGTAGGATTGAGTCTTTTGTATATTGGCATATATGCATCCATATATCGATCTTTTTATTGATATATCGACTCGACACTGATATAACACCTCTAAATGGTATCACCCTAAAGATCTTCCCACCTATCTCTCCTATTTTTTTTTTCGAAAATCTCCAAATTCCCTTGCCGCCTCTTCTTCTTCTTCGTCAACCACCACCTTCGAACCTTCCTTTTCAATGGCCGATCACAAGTTGCACCCTGCTGTCACAGTTTCCAATATCCGAACCTTCGTCCCTATCACCTTAGACAATGAAGCCGCCGATTATAACTGATAACACCAAAATTATACATGTTTTGGTTAAGCTTAATTGTATGACTTTATCCCATTTCTTACCCGTTTATGATCATTTCACTCACCAAATGAGCTTATTATTGCTTTTATAGGATTTGGAGGCCGTAGAACGGAAAAGTACGAAAAAAGGCGAGAAAACGTGAAAAATGCACAACATCAATCCAGTAGCCATCTGGCGATCGCGAGTTTTCATGTTTGGCGCCGCCAGGTTCGATAACGAGGAAATCCAGAGTTTGACCTAAGTGGCTCGCGCCGCGAGACCGCCGTCTAGCGAACGCGAAATTGACCCCTGGACGCTTTCTTTTAAATACCAGCCTCCTCCTTCAGTTCAGAACACGAAGCAGAGACGAGGGGAACGATAGAGTAGAGAGTGAAAGTTAGAGTGGTGCCGATACGCTGCGGGGTTTGATCTTCGATCATCCGTCGTTGTACTGTCGGTATCATGGCTGTGTCTACTATCGTTTTTTCTGTTTTCATTATGATTAGTGAGTAGTCTTTTAATAGTGGTACTTGTCATGGTCGATGAACCATTGTGGATGATGATTTCGTAATTTAATGTTTATTGGTTTGTTTTTGGTTGATTGAATGTGTGTTATGGTTCCGATTTGATTACTATTGTTTGGCTATTTGAAATCATTGATTGGGTGTATCTGTTTTGACCTAAATAGATAGACTCCGTTAGGATAATCAATCTCCCTTGACCTACCCTTCATCCCGGAGAGTTGTGTTAAGTGGTTACTCAGACCGAGAGCGACCAAATACTAGAATACCATGCAATAGAGATAGGACTGGGTTACCGGTGCTAGATTGTCTGACAAATAATCTATGTATTGGGACTAGGAGGATCAAGACCTAGTTAATAGCCATAGTCATCATATGTTAGGGTGTCCTAAACTTAAATTCCTACAATAACCAAAACAACCAAACCTTTGGCCTATTTAAATCATCCACTTGGGGATTCACTATACCATGATAAGTGTTACTGTTTTCCTTCATATAGTTCTTAATCAATCTTTTAATCGCTTTCTTAGTTCATAGTTAATTTAGTTGTCTTTTTAGTATTAAAACCTTTTTCATAAACCCCCCAAAAGCTTTAGGCTAATTAAACTGATTTAGATTAATAATCTACGATAACTTGACCGTTCCCAGTGGTAGATACGATACCTGGACTTTCCTACACTATATTACTCACGATCAGGTACGCTTGCCTGTATATGTGGTAAGACAGTGGCTAGGCATTAGAGGTTAAAACTTGTTCCGCTTTTTATATATAATAATTACCGCATCAAGTTTTTGGCGCCATTGCCGGGGAACGGTAGTTGTTAGATTTTAGTCTTTATTAGTTTTGTTAATCGATCCTTGTGAGGGATTCTTTCCCTTGCAAGTTTTTCGCTTTCTAGTTTTAATTAGTTATTTATATTTTTAATTTATCTCTTTGTTTCCCGCAAGTTGCCCGTAACCGTTTGTTGTGGTTTCAGTCACGACAGACTTGTTAGAGCCATTTGAGGAGCCGGAGAGAGAATTCAGCAAAAGAAATAAAAAGAAGTCGAAAGCCAACAAAGTTCGCCCGAGAGCTTTGCTTATTCTTCACGAGCTACATTGGATTCATCTGCCGGAGGTGTCTTTATGTACAAAACGCCCACGGAAGGATACAAACTCCTCGAAGACATGCTCATACACAACATAGACTGGAGGACGGACAAACGCTTGCAAATCCCGAGGATGGCCGGAAAGATCTCAACCGATTTCGATCCATCCGATGAACTAGCCGTAATGAAAAACCAACAGGTAAAGTTTGAACGAAAAATCGAAGAACTAATTAAATCTGTTCACGCTTTGCAGGTTGGATGCGAGGAGTGCAATGGACCACACTTGACTAAGGATTGCCCGAATCGACCAATGATGACACCCGAGGAGGTGAACTATATCAACCGAGGCGATTACCAAGGTAGGTGGAACAACAATCGTAATTTCATCCCAAGACCTCCCGGTTTCTTTGCACCAAATCAACAAAACCAGAGACAGGATGGAGAGCCACGTGTTTCTATCAAGGACCGAATACTCCAATTCATGGATGCACAAAAGAAGCTAAACGATGAGGTAGGTTCGTACTTACGTAACCACCAAAGTACTATCCCGAATTTGGAATTGCAGGTTGGACGTGTTTCGCAAATGCTAAGTGAAAGGACTCAAGGGGAGTTACCGACGCAAACCCAAGTCAACCCGAAGATAGAAAATGTGAAGCCTATGCTCATGATGACCGGAGAACCATCCAAGAAGAAGTGGACGGACATCTACACGAAGAAGTACGTGGAGAGCGATAGTGGTAGTGAGCCCGATTATGCTACAGATTATGACTCGGAGGGGTTCACCATTTTGTTCGAGCATCTAGGACTTAAAGGACCCGTTGCTTCAAGTGATGGTGAGGAGGAAGATGGAAAGCAAGGCGGATACGCGGAGTTCGTGATACCGAAGAAAGAGGATAAAGGCAAAGAGAAAGAGAAGGAGAAGGCGACGGAAGATGAGCTCACCTACATTGCACCCATCAAACATGATCCGGGAAGTTATAGTTTACCAATTTCTTGTCATAAATTTAAGGGTCTTGCTTTGGTAGATACAGGTGCCGCACTTAACATGATGCCTGTTTGTTATTGCAGGAAAATGGGAGTCAAGAAGATTCTGCCAACGGACTATCAATACCGAGGAGTGAACGGCTACATGACCAAACCGTTGGGGATAGCGGAAGGAGTCCCGATTCGCATAGGCAAATTTGTCTACTTTACGGACTTCGTTATAGCTAACCTTCCACAGAACACGGAGATCCCGATCATTCTTGGAAGAGCTTTTCTCCACACCGCCCAAGTGAATACCGATATGCGGAATCAAGTGACAAGCTTAGGGTATGGAGAAAATCGGATTTACTTTGATCCTAACGGAGAGCCGGTCACACATCTCGATGAACCGTATGAAGATCCTTCTCTGGCCTACAAGAAGAGCACGAACCGCCCGCTACTCCCTCATGAACACGGAAAGAGGACGGAGGATTATCCGAACCCGATACATCAAAAGGATCAAACACCTAATGGGTCGGGAACCTCCAAGAAGGAATATAGAAAAAAGAAGGGCTCGTCAGCCCGACGTGCCAAGAAATGAACTGAAAAAGGGGTCGAGCTCTAGACCCATTAAAAAACGAAGCGCTTCTCGGGAGGCAACCCGAGCATTTTCTTTTACTTTTCGTTTTTATGATTTTTGTGTGTGTTTTTGTTAATCTTTTTGTTTGATATTGCTTAGGTAACCATACGGAGGAGATAGATGCAAAACTCGAGCAAATCCGACGTGCGATAGAGTTTTCGAAATGTTGGAAACAGAAGGCAACTCGCGATCGACACTTGTTAAGTTTGGCGATGCGAGGTTGGTAAGTCTTGGTATCAGGTAAAATTTTCGAATCTCGCGACGCGAGGGGGACGTTTCGCGACGCGAAGCCTGTAAAAATTAGGGTAAAATTTCAGAAAACCGCCCGCTTCGCGATGCGAAACCATAGGTTTGGCGACGCGAAGTCGGTGCAGACGGGTTTTTAACCCTCTTTTCTCACTTTTTCAAAAGAGTACAACCCTAATTCTCTCTAGGCGCCGCGACCCCTTCTCACGTTCTTGCGAAATTCGAACTTTTCAAGCTTCAATTTCATCATTCACCATGACTAAGGTATGTTTCCCAACTTTAATTTCATGAGATTAGCTTGATTTGGAGGGTTTGGATCTTGTTTTGGCCATCCATGGTGTGTTTATGCTTGTATGGAGTTGACATTGTTCTTGAAACACCATTGATTGTTTAGTGCTCATGAGTTTATGCATGCTATATGTTTTGATTGAAATTTCACTCTAGCATGTTATATATTCGTTTAATCTAGTGAATATGCTTTATGATAAGTGTGGGGATTTTGATAACATCAAAATCCCCCATTCTTGTTTGGATTGCTAGATTATTTTACAATTGAGGTTGGACTAAAAGTTCAAGTGTGGGGATGTTCCACATCCCCTTTGATTTTGGTTTTTCGTATATGCATTTGATACTTGAACCTGTTAGTCGTGGAAGTTTTGTCTCGTTGAATTTTTTGAATGCACCTTGTCTTGTGTTTATGGATTAAATCTCTTAAGACAATGGTATTTGAATTTTGTAGAGACAAAGAACCCGCTCGTCAACTTCCACTGCTCCCACTTTCCGTGCACCGGATGGGAGCCACGTTTTCACCTATTTCATGGACGACCCAACTTTGAACGATCCAAAACGGGAAGAATACCGGGATACTGTTAACCGGCTTCTCACCCGTCAAGTGCTAATACCGAGGAGAGTCGACTGAAACCTTCTTCGATCGATGAGTGTCGAAAACAACATCAAGGTGATACTCGAAAAGCATGCCTACGACGAAGATAGCATCGAGTATTACATTTGCCGTGCATGGGAACGAGTCTTTGACATTCTGAGACCCTCTATCGCGAGCTTGTTGTTGAGTTTGTGGCCACATTCCATTTCGACGCGATCAAGGCCCTTGAGGAGTTCCATCAGTCATGCATGACATTCCGACTTGGTGGAGTGTGGCGATCGCTATCTTTGGTCGACTTTGCTGTTGCTTTGGGGATATATACCCAAGAGGAGGTTGATGCTCCCGGATTCGTGGAGTACATGTGGGCGACTTCAAAAAGGGCGGATGGTTTTGATCCTCGGTTAGCTTGGGCGATTCTAGGTGAAGGTGACTATGGTAATAATTTCAAGGTGAAAGGATTTCTTACTTCTTCGGATCGACTTTTGCACCGTATGCTCATTCATGCGGTAAATGCTCGTGCTTCAAGTAAGGAGAAAGTTTCGGTTTATGATCTATGGCTTCTTGAGCAACTCACTACGGATGACAAATATCCGAATGCTCCGTACATCATTGCGGTCCAACTTGCCAAATGAGGTGGTTATCGAGAGGGAAGTCGCTTGGTTGGAGGCCAATACGTTATGCTTCTCGACAAACACTTCGGTATCCTTATCCAGGGTGACATTGCCTCGATGACGAACCTTGGGGAGATGGGATTGATCGACATGGACCAACTCCGTGGCATGGGTTATAGCAAGGGTGGAGCATATGACCGGAAGGGATTATAACGCATGGATCCACAATCCTCAAGCTTATCGGACGAGGAGTCAACCGAGGGATCAAGCAAGAAGCACACATGAGACCGGTGGAACAAGTGGGACGAATGCGGGAGAGCAACCGGCGGAATGGACGGCGTATTCGGGTTACCAAGACTTGAGTAACCGACTCTCGGAGATGTCGTTATCTTATGGCCGTCATCATCAACATGTGGAGTACAACACCGTGGAGGCTCTTCACCAAGCCAATTGGCAAAGTGGAGTGATGAACCAAATGGCCTCTCATTTCGGTATTCAACCGAATACCGTGTATGCTCCATCACCTTTTTGGCCATACTCCGAGGATGCACCGCCCGGTTACCCGACTTTTGAGGATTGGCAAAACGAACCTCGTGGCCCTTATTGATCTCTCTCTTTTATCTCTCTCATTCGATATGGTCGTTTAAGACAATTTTATTTTTTTGTTTGTGGTTGTGTTTGGTTGAACAATTTTTATTTTGCTTGGTTTGTTTAGGATCTTAAGTGCTCTTTAATTGGTTTAGTTTGGTTTAATTTTCTTTAGTTCGTTTTTACGTTTTTACTTTTTCTTTTTGGTAATAGATACAGCGACCTATGATCTTGAATCGAGCACGATTTTGGAACACTCTCTCAGATCAGAACAGATTTCGTCACATAACCCGGGAAGTTTCTCTTTTTCCCAACTACTCCTTAATTGTTTTGATTGTTGCATTGAGGACACTGCAAATTTTAAGTGTGGGGAGAGGGTTATGTAGACTTATCTGTTTAAATGGGTTCACTTTTTGCTTTGTGGATTGTCGTTTTTCAAATTTTTGAAAGTTTTGAGATTTGACCCCAATTTTTTCGAAATCTGAGATTGTTTTTGAGACTAAGTTGCTTGCATAGGAGAACACTGAATAGGATTAGTTGAGTAAAAGGATGCCTTGGAATACTGATTAGCGTGAGTGCCTCACCTAATTCCTTTGAGAGATTGAGCCTTAATTGTTATTTATTTCGTGAGGAATACCGACTTTGACCCAAGGTAGAACTTGTCATTTGAATGCTTGTCAAGACCACATAAGAGAAGTATTTATCACCATTGCACTGATAGAGGCCTTCGTTTCTAACCCTTTTAGCCTTCGTCAGATAACCTCACCATAAGGTTATTTGATTTGCCTAGCCTTTGATTGACAGTACTCATTCTAAGTACTTCATCCCTTGTAACCATTTTGAGCCTTAGCCTTTTCATTTCTTTACCCACTATACACTTTATCCTTTAGCCTATTCATTTTTATCTATCTTTTGGCTGTAGCTCAAAGTTGGAAGCTTTTCGTGTTTTTGATCCGTTTTAGGAATCTGACAAATAGAGAAAGGGATTATGAAAAAGAAAGAGAGCAAAACAGTAAAAAGCAACATAGTTGCTACTCAAAAGAAAAAAAATAGAGAGCTTGAAAAGAAAAGAAAAGGAAAAGTAAAAAAAAATAGAAAACGACTCATTTAAAAAGAAACACCAAAAGAGTCGATGTGCTTAAAAGAAAATAAAAATATCGAAGCCACAAATAAGCAATATGCTTAGGCCGATATAAAAGTGATAGTGATAGAAATCCCGAGCTCTAAAAATCTCAAAAGTCAGATGATTAATTTGGGTCTTGAACTGATTGGTTTTCAGGTTTTTGCTGCAACCCTTAGTCACTTATACATCCTTTATCCTACCCTTAACCCTTAGCCTAACGTTACAACCCTAAAGTCCTCTTGACGGTTGACAACTTCTCAGTGGTGGAGATTAGATTTGGTGACAAGCTTATGCATGCGGGAATTGGTCGAGTATTAGTGTGATCACTTATCATATATACACTTTTACCCCCGAGAGATACACTTTACATGATTATTCATACTATGTGAGGGTGAAAGGTTGATCTTGGTATCCAATTGCTTGATGTGTCTTGTTTGTGTGTTCGATTGTGTGAGTATCCTTTGTTCTCTTGAATGATCTTGGGTGGAGATAATTTTGGAGTTATCTTTCTTATCTTTCAGTCTTTTGATTGAGGACAATCAAAGCTTAAGTGTGGGGATTTTGATAACACCAAAATTATACATGTTTTTGTTAAGCTTAATTGTATGACTTTACCCCATTTCTTACCCGTTTATGATCATTTCACTCACCAAATGAGCTTATTATTGCTTTTATAGGATTTGGAGGCCGTAGAACGGAAAAGTACGAAAAAAGGCGAGAAAACGTGAAAAATGCACAACATCAATCCAGTAGCCATCTGGCGATCGCGAATTTTCAAGTTTGGCGCCGCCAGGTTCGATAATGAGGAAATCCAAAGTTTGACCTAAGTGGCTCACGCCGCGAGACCGCCGTCCGACGAACGCGAAATGACCCCTGGACGCCTTCTTTTAAATACCAGTCTCCTCCTTCAGTTCAGAACACGAAGCAGAGACGAGGGGAACGATAGAGTAGAGAGTGAAAGTCAGAGTGGTGCCGATACGCTGCGGGGTTCGATCTTCGATCATCCGTCGTTGTACTGTCGGTATCATGTCTGTGTCTACTATCGTTTTTTCTGTTTTCATTATGATTAGTGAGTAGTCTTTTAATAGTGGTACTTGTCATGGTCGATGAACCATTGTGGATGATGATTTCGTAATTTAATGTTTATTGGTTTGTTTTTGGTTGATTGAATGTGTGTTATGGTTCTGATTTGATTCCTATTGTTTGGCTATTTGAAATCGTTGATTGGGTGTATCTGTTTTGACCTAAATAGATAGACTCCGTTACGATAATCAATCTCCCTTGACCTACCCTTCATCCCGGAGAGTTGTGTTAAGTGGTTACTCAGACCGAGAGCGACCAGATAGTAGAATACCATGCAATAGAGATAGGACTGGGTTACCGGTGCTAGATTGTCTGACAAATAATCTATGTATTGGGACTAGGAGGATCAAGACCTAGTTAATAGCCATAGTCATCATATGTTAGGGTGTCCTAAACTTAAATTCCTACAATAACCAAAACAACCAAACCTTTGGCCTATTTAAATCATCCACTTGGGGATTCACTATACCATGATAAGTGCTACTGTTTTCCTTCATATAGTTCTTAATCAATCTTTTAATCGCTTTCTTAGTTCATAGTTAATTTAGTTGTCTTTTTAGTATTAAAACCTTTTTCATAAACCCCCCCCCCAAAGCTTTAGGTTAATTAAACTGATTTAGATTAATAATCTACGATAACTTGACCGTTCCCAGTGGTAGATACGATACCTGGACTTTCCTACACTATATTACTCACGATCAGGGACGCTTGCCTGTATATGTGGTAAGACAGTGGCTAGGCATTAGAGGTTAAAACTTGTTCCGCTTTTTATATATAATAATTACCGCATCAATAAGACATGGCCGGAACTATTTCGAAACCATTGTACGGCGTTTCTTGTGGCTGACCACCTTGAGCCTCGTCGTCCTTCACCCACTGCTACCCCGTCTACCGATAAGGAAAAGCAATCGGCTTCCCCTCATGCCGACTCATGGGAACGTCTTGATGCCATAGTTCTCCAATGGATCTATGGCACAATCTCCATCGGCCTTCTAAAAACTGTAATAAAAAAGAGCACCACTGCATATGATGCTTGGAAAGCCATCGAGAATCTCTTCCAAGACAATAAAGCCACCCGAGCCCTCTTTCTCAAACAAAAATTCGCAAACACTTGTCTTGAAAATTTTTCTTCTATGCATGCTTACTGTCAAGAGATTAAGGTTTTGGCCGATCAATTGAATAATGTTGATGCCCCGGTTGACGAACAAGATCTCGTTTTGCAAACCATAGCCGGTCTCACCGAACAATACGAAACCATAGGCACCATACTCCAAAACACCAAACCTTTGCCCTCGTTCTTTAAGGTCCGTTCCCAGTTATGCATGAATGAAACTACCAAAGCTAACCAAGCCCTCCACTCTTCCCAACAAGCCGCAACCGCTCTACACGTCCAAAGCCAAATCCGCTCTTTTTCGGCCAATCCTAACACCACCGCTTCTCAAACCACATCCGACACTACCCAAGGCCGAGGCCGTTCCCGTGGACGCAGCAGAGGCCGTTCTTCTCAGCCGACCCGTTCCAGGGGCAGCCCAATTATCCGACCCAATCCCAACACCCCTACATAATATTTCCTAATAATTGGGCCACTACCCAATGGGCCTCTCTTCTCAACAATACCTACAGCCCACAATCCAACCAAACACCACCATGCCCTTACCCATCAACCCCTCGACCGAATGGTTCACAGGGCATTCTGGGTCCAAAGCCTGCACAGGCCCACATGGCTACTTACAGCCCGACACCGACCGACATTGCACAGGCGCTCTATACTCTCTCTATGATTCAGCCTTCTGACCCAGTTGGTTACATGGACACCGGTGCCTCTGGCCACATGGAGCAACCAGGTATGACTTCCCCGTCTATTTTTAATACTTGCACTAATAAGCAAATAATTGTTGGCAACAGCACTACCATTCCCGTAATTGGACAAGGCAACAAAACATTACCACCGCCTTTTCCGCCCTTAAAACTAAACAATATCCTTTATGCTCCTAACCTCATCAAAAACCTCATCTCTGTTCGTCGCCTAACGACCGACAATTTACTTTCCATTGAATTTGACCCGTTTGGTTTTCTTGTAAAGGATCTCAAGACCAAGGAACCGATCCTACGATGCAATAGCTCGGGAGACCTCTACCCTCTGACCACCAACTGCATCAAGCCTCCCTCTAAACCTATTGCTTTAGCTGCTATTACTCAAGACCGTTGGCATCCACGCCTTGGGCACCCGGGTAAATCTTTATTGCATTCGTTAAAGTCTAGTTCTTTTATTGATTTTAGTAAACCGAACATGTTGGGAATTGCAGACAAAAACTAAATATGCACAGCGGAATAAAACAGAATTCCCAAACCAGAAGATCCATCC
The DNA here is from genome assembly GCA_030169165.1 of Centaurea solstitialis. Taxonomy (NCBI): domain Eukaryota; kingdom Viridiplantae; phylum Streptophyta; class Magnoliopsida; order Asterales; family Asteraceae; genus Centaurea; species Centaurea solstitialis. Next base: position 21,187,812 of record CM058042.1, read on the forward strand.
CAAACAAGTTTAGATACAATTATAAGGGGGTTTAGAATAATACCTTATAGGATTCAAAAACGGTTTCCGGAAAGCTAACGGGGAATACACCGCTACTGCACCACCACGAGAACCGCTGCTAGACCGCCTTAGGATTACCCAAAAACTCAAAACCCGAAAACCCGGTTGAGTGTGTGTGTATCGATTTTGGGAGAGAGAGAGAAGAAGGGTTTTTGGCTTTTTCTTTTTCTCTAAGTTACCAATGAGATTGCAATGAGAAAACCTATTAGGTTTACCATATATTTATATTAGTAAATATGGTAATGTCCTAATAAAAAGCCCGTTTAATTATCAAGCCCGATAGGCTTTAATTAAACCATACCATATATAAATATTAACTATTAATATTTATCCAATAAATAATAAATAAACTATCTATTATTTATTTCTCTCATAATTAATTAATTATACTAATTAATTAATTCCACACAACTGGTAAATCCAATTGATCTCTATTCGGGTGTGTAGCAGTGTGACCCACTAGTGCCTTATAACATTGGACACGGTAAACCTGTTACTGTCTTGCACATAATCCTTTCAGACTCCCACTTGTGCCAGACAAGTAACTCTACTGTTACCATTAGCCTAAGGAGGTCCCTAGCCAGACACTTAGGTTAACCAGGTTATAAGATCTCTTATATCCAGAGAAACAATTCTCGCTAGAATTGTACACAGGTTCATTCCTTTTACACGCGATATCTCTAAAGTGAGTTTTAGACATGGAGCGGAGGACTTCAATCTTAAACTCAAGTTTTCTTGACTCTGATCTTGATTGCCTGCAGTAACGGAATTTTCCAAATAACAACTGTTATTTTATCCGAGCGTGGCCACGCATTTCTGCCAATCTCAACCGTCAAGGGGCCCGGAAATATCTCTCCTTTTACAGAGGTGTAAATCCCTTCTTGACTATCTGCATCTGGTTACATGGCTTCCGCTGCATCTAGTCACGCCCCGTATGGCCACCCTGTTACGGCGTAGCGTTAGAACGTGCTAAGAGTACAACAGTCCTCATGTTTCCAGACCAAATATCTCAGGTCTAAGGACAACCTATCATCAAGTCAATGCTCATTGTTGGTCCCAAGTAGGTGACCTTCAAGTAAGGATAGTGTTTGGGATTATAGAAGGGGGGGGGGTTGAATATAATCACACAAATTTCTCACTTTTAAATTCTTGTTTTATAAACAATATGAATTTACAGATTGTTGCGGAAATAGAAAAGACAATTAGTCTAAACTAAACAATCTAAGTTCTTTCACTATGCACTAAGTGAGAAGAGAATAAAGAAAGAAGATAGAGGGAATAAGAGAGAAAGGACTTGAGTATTTTAGGATGAAGAAGAAGTATGGAGAACATCTCTTCACGTCCTATTTATACTCCATGCATTAAATGCATGCAGACCTACTATTGTGACGTGTCACAATGTGAGTGGTCTGTTGTACTATTTACTATAAACAAATACTCTTTGCATGGTGTACAAAAGAGGATGTTTGTAAACAGTTGCCTTATGGTCTGATAAGTACGGAGGGAACAGTAAAGTAACTGCCCTTATGTACTATTGTGTCAGAAAAGGCGGATAATCCTTTTGTGCATTAGACTAAGACATTATTCTAATCCTTCAGGATCAGGATACTGATCAGTGACTAGAGTCCTGAAACTGAGGAAGTTCAGGGTCACGTGTATCCTGATGAATCTTCAGGATGTCATACGATAGTGAACAGACTGCTATCACTGAGTTCCGTCTTCAGATCACGAGCATGCTGTTCCTGTCATCAGCTATTTCTTCGACGTCGCTGATGGTTCTTGGTGTATGATCTTAATGTCTTCAGAAGGAGGTCGTCACTTCAGTGGACAGGATCAGTAGACTGCAGAACAGACTCGTTAGTCTCCTGATCCTGATCCTGAAATCTATAAAGTTAAGTTACAGCATAAGTAACATGGAATAACACTGAACAGACTCAGTGATAATTCCTCAAGCTATAACAGAAGTAAAAACCTATTCACTAAGTAAAGATTCAGGATCATTATCATTTCATCAGGTCTTAGGAGAGCTGGATCAACAATCTCCCCCTAAATGATAATGATAAGACAACAGAGTAATTGTCTTAAACTAGAAAAGTTAGAAATAAATCTAAGTCTAGAACTAAACAGTAGGAAATAGAACTCATAAAGGTACATGTCCCATTTACTGTTTTGAGGGATCTTTTTCAGTACTATGATGGAATGAAGTACAATGCACTGAATTGCATTCTCATTAATCTCATTTGAATATTACAAGAGTAAGGAAAATACAATAGTACATGACAGGAGTACTGAAAGAAAAATTACAAAATATCTAACTGTCAGATTCTTCGCTAATGTATTCAGTCTTGACGCAAACAGGAACAGGAGTGTCGCTGAAGGCAAGTCTGTGATCAAGTATAGCTCTGACAGTGCGGATGATCTCTTTGTTGTCTGGATTTTTCTTATCTTGTTGTGCAGTGAAGAGAACTGTCAAAAGATGTTCATAGGGCGCTATGTGTAGCTCACTGAAGCGTTGAAAGCGTAGGATTGAGTTATTGCTAACACAAATGCCATGAACAGGTTCTCTGATTACTTGTCCTTCAGATAGAGAGATTCCAGGAGGGAATGAAAGATCAAGCATCGAGAGGTCCAGAGGTTTAACAACCATTCTGGGAAGACAGGGAGTTGGTCTTCTTGTAGAGGTGCCTGCAGATCTTCGAACAGGTTGCTGAGTTGGGAGTGGAGAGTAATGGAGCAGGTCATCAGGTATTTCAGTTGTCCTTCTGATGCGAGCAATAAGTCCTTCAATGACTTCTTCTACTTCAGCCCGATAGTTCTTGTTGGCTTTGGGAAGCAGGGATCTGATTTCGTTCCACTCTGACAAGTTGTAGCGATCTAACTTGTCCAGAGTGTGCTCTACGTCCTTTACTCCAGAGCGTTTGACTGTGATCCAGGTTTTGCCAGGATTACCTTTCTTGCCTCTAGATCGGCGAAGATGGATTCCTGAGATGGCAGCACCATGCTTTCGGAGGTGTAACCGATCTCTGCACCAGTCAAGCTCAGCATTTACTTCTCCAGTCTGTATCTCTGCATTTTTGTTGAAGACCTTCAGAACAGCCTTCTGTGCAAGGATAGGATCTGCACTTATTTCAGCATCTTGATCTACAAAATCCGATGCAAGCCTTCGAGCGGCTTGGGCAGAGAGGAAAGCTTCCTTCTGCTTCTTATTATGCTCTAGTTGAGCCTGTACAGCCTCGTTGTACTCCTCCTGCGAGAGATAGGCGAACTCAGAGTCACAAGAGGTACGAAGAGGGATTTTTACTCTTGTACTCTCGAGTCGCTCTATCACGGCGTCTAAGCGCCCATCCCTGTCAATGGCAAAGGAATTGTCAGGGTAATTTTCACCTTCAGATCTAGGAGAATTTGAGGGAGGAGATCTGGGTGAAGAAGCAGGAGTAGAGAAGTCATCAGAGATGAATTCATCATCTGATGAAAGGCATATTGTTTCAGGGGTGGCTCGGATTTCAGGGGTTCTGGATGAAGAGGCTTCTTGGTTGAAACGGGTTGTAGGACGGGTAGTAAAGGTTTCTTGGTTGAGGGGTGTGACTCTGAAGGTCATAGAAGCTAATTCAGCCCTGGTCTGTTCATTTGGACTATTCTCCATTAGGCGAATGATGTCACAAGTGACAGAACCATAGTTAATATCTTCAGGATTGGCTAGGGTATTGGGTTCAGGTTCAGGTTCAGGGTGAGAGGTGATTTCAGGAGATGGTTCAGGAGAGGGTAGTTTAGGAGGTTGGTAGATAACCATTTGAAGGTTATTAGGAGGGGAGTCTTCAGATGAGGAGTCTAAGGTGATGGTTTCAGGGGTAGGTTTGGTTTTAAGAAGAACAGAGATAGGTTGGTTATCAGAGGTAGAGGGAGAGGATGGTAGTAGAGACTTACCAGAGGCATCAGGGTTCTCCCCCTGAGGTTGTGCGAGCCCTGGAATGGGCGCAGAAGCAGGAACCTTCTCGACGAAGATGTCATCGTCTATATCATCATCATCATCTTCATCATCATCATCCTCTTCTTCATTATTCCCCCCGGCTTCAGTGGTTCTCCAGTTGGTGGAGGGGGAATATGCTGAATGGTCTCGGGGCTGTCTCTCCCCTCAACAGGTGCCTGTACTAAGGCAGCTGTTGATACACTCCTTTGGAGGAGAGAGGCCATGTCGCTGAGGACTTTGCGCTGGATGAATGACGATGAGATCAGGGACTGCAACACCTCCCTGTCCGCCGTGGTGAAGGATGGAGGCGGGGCAGGAGCAGAGGTGAGGGCGTTGACAGCAGAGGAGAGCCCTTGCACCTGCTCCTGGATGGCGCGAAGAGCGGCTTCCTGAGCATCCAATCTCTGAACCACCGTTGATTGGAAGGTGGTGAGAGAGTTGGTGCTGTTGATGATTTCGCTGGAGAGCGCAGGGAGAGCCGTGGCCTTCAGGTCATCAATAGATGCCTGAAGGTTGGTGGAGGAGGAGGCTACTTGCGAAACCTTGTCATGGATATTATCCAGACAAGGGATGGAGAGTGTGACGGCCGTGGGCGGTGGAGTCGCGGCGACGGCGGCGGCAGTGGCACTAGCGGCGGCGGCTTCAGCAGCGGCTGCAGCAGCTTTGGCAGCAACAAGCTCCTGTTGTAAGGTCTGGAGTTGTGCTGAGTGCTCGGCCTCCTTCTGCTGGAAGGCTGTGCGGGCCTCCTGCAGGTTCCGTTCAGCGGACTGCCTGCGAAGCTCAGCTGTGTTCAGCTGATGCTCGGCATCCGTCAGAACGAAATCATTGAAGGGGTCATCTTGATGCCCTTCAGAACCTGCTCCTAAAGAACCTGTATATATAGTAGCTAAGTGAGTACTAGAAGACTCATTAGCTTTCATAGAAGAAGAAACAGTAATAGATTGCTTAAAAATATTACCTGAGGCTTGGAGGGTATCAGAACGATTACCCCTCTCATTCTCTGAGGGTTCGAGATGAACCACCTCAGGTTCTTGTGGAACAGGAGCAGAGACAGGAGTATCTGCAGTGGAAGAATGTTTAGACAAAGGGGATGGTTTATTAAAGTACTGGGGCAGGGTAATGTAATATTTCTTACCAGCCGCCTGTTTCTTTTTCTTTTGCGCCCTAGCCTTGGCGCGTTTTGGAGGAGGTGGAGGAGTAGCAGAAGATGGTTGGGGGCGCTTCTGGAGCGCAGAAGTTGTGGTTGCAGCTGGGGAAGTCAGTATGGGGTTAGCTACTGACATAGCATGCATAGAAGTAGAAGAATGTGGTTTGGAAGAGATGAGAGAAAACGTACCAGCGGTTGGAGAGGTGGATGGTTCAGCATCCTGATCCTGAAGAGATTCAGGAACGACCAGGACGTCGGAGAGAGGGACGTCGTCAGGATGATGAGCGACTTGTTCCAGGAACCTGGGTCCCAGAGTGTAGTTGTTGGAGTTTCCAACCTTGGGGTAGTTTTCCCCCATATGTAGCTCCAGGACGGCCGAGAAGAATCTGGTGAAGGCAACGTTGACGACCCGGTTCTTTTGTCGGACCTTCTTCACCATGTCGTCCCAAATGGAGCGAGCATAGTCAAACTCGCGATTCTTGATCGCAGAGAAGACCATCTGCTGAATGACCATCGGGAACTGCTCCGTGCTCCCTGTTTTGCCTGATAAGCACAGGCCAAACGTGTTCCATATATAATAGAACACGGCGTTGAGTCCTGACTTATGGATAGTGGCACCCGTCTTGGGCAGCAGGACGCCTTCCTTGTTCACAGGCCATCTGTAGCCTATGGCGTCCAGGAACTCTACTATTTCGTCAGCGGTGGGGACAGGAGGGAAGCGCTTCTTCTTGGGGAAGTTGAGCACGTTCCTGAGGGTTCCGAAACCAAAGGAGATGATGTTTTCCTTGATTTGGAATTTGATGACCTCACGCAGGACACCTTTTGCGTTCTTCTCCTTGGCAACAGTGGCTGTTGACCAAAGTTGTTGTAGCATTGGCTTGTTTGGCTTGGGATCAAGGGTGAACGCCGTCTTCAGAGGGCTGTTCAGCATGAATTCCTTTGCAGGCAGCAGGTAATCCTTGTCTTCTGGGATGTCGAACAGTCCTACGACGTTGTTCTGTTTGAAATGGACGTCGTGTTGTGGAATGACTATCGGCAAGCTCTCAGTAGCTTGCAGAGGTGTGGCCTCTGATGAGAGTTGGGCGTCCAGGGATGTAGATGTAGTAGCAGCCATCCTGTTAAAAACATAAAAATAACATATATGGATGATTAAGAGTCCAAAATATGCATTTTTCTTCATTTTTCAATGAACACAAAATATGTTCATAAAAATGGTGAAATCCTTTTTACTTAGAATAGATTAGATACCAAAATACACAAAAGGAATGTGTTTTGGTATTAAAAAGAACTTCTATTTTGATGAATAGATATCAAAATAGGAGTTTTATGACTGTTCTTAAAAGAAATAAGAAAAATCATTCTAAATAGTTTTAACAAAAATCTTAGAAGATTTTGGGAAAACTAAGATCAAACGAAGTGATCTTAGGGTTTTTGGAAAAACGTTTATCAAAATAAGTTGTTTTTAGAGAAGAAAGCCAACTTAAATTGTGGAAAGAACAAAGAACATAAGGAAACTTACGTTGATCTTGTTAAAGAAGTGGTAAGTGTGTGTTCTTGGTGTTCTTGAGAATGCAGATTCTTGCTTTTTCTTGCTTGAATGCTTAGAGAGAATTATGTGAGCGTAAAGAGTGAAAAGGATTACGAATGAGGTTTTTATACCTCGTGGTAGGAGAGAGAAAAAGGATGAGAGAGAAAAGAGCGGCTAAATTCAAACGTAATGATGAAAAAGAAGCTCTACGCGCGTTCACGCGCCTGACACACGTAGTGGGGAACAGGAAACGTCCCATTACGTGTCAGTGCAGATGAAAAGTTTGTTTTATTTGAAAAGATAAAAACCACCTTTTCAGGGGATGATTCCATTCTGGTGAAAGATATGTTTTATGGGAATCAGAGTACTTATCAGATAAGTAGTGTTTTGGGAAAATCCTCTTATCACATTTAATGCGATAAGGTTTCAGTAGCAGAGGGAAGAAATACTTACCTGAGAATCATCAGTATTCGGATTTTGAATCAAGATTTTGTAAGTACTGAATAGAGTTATCCTCTGAAGAAGAGTTATTCAGGAGTTGTTAAGAAAAGAGGTCCTGAGAGAATATCTTCATAAGGACTTTAACAACTGTTTGTCCTGAGAACTTCTATTCTTCAGGATTTAACATCCCAAGTTCACTGAGGAGCATATTAAAACGCGTCACATCCAGTGGTTTGGTAAAGAGGTCAGCAAGCTGATATTCAGTAGGGACAAAATGGAGTTCAATATCACCATTCATCACATGATCCCTGATGAAGTGATATCTCACTTCAATGTGCTTTGTCTTAGAGTGTAAGACAGGATTGTTAGCGATGGCTATTGCTGAAGTGTTGTCACAGTAGATAGGAATTTTGGAGAGTTGTATGTCATAGTCCTGAAGTTGATTTCTCAGCCACAGGACCTGAGCACAACATATTCCTGCTGCAACATATTCAGCTTCAGCAGTTGATGTGGACACAGAGTTCTGCTTCTTGCTAGTCCAACTCACCAACTTGCCACCTAAAAGGTGACAACCACCAGTAGTGCTTTTCCTGTCAATCTTACATCCTGCAAAGTCACTATCAGAATAAGCTGTTAGATCGAACCCTGAGTCCTTGGAGTACCAAAGACCCATGTTAGGAGTTCCCTTCAGGTATCTGAAGATCCGCTTTACAGCGGTCAGATGGGATTCTTTGGGTTCAGCCTGATAACGAGCACAGAGACATGTAGAATACATGATATCAGGACGACTCGCTGTAAGATACAGCAGTGAGCCAATCATTCCTCTGTAGAGAGTCACATCAACAGGTTTCCCTTTGGAATCCTTGTCAAGAGACAGAGGAGGAGCCATTGGAGTCTTCATCGGTGTACAGGATGTGAGATCAAATTTCTTCAGCATCTCATGTACATATTTACCTTGATTGATGAAAATTCCCTTTTCAGATTGCTTGATCTGAAGTCCTAAAAAGAATGTTAGTTCGCCCATCATAGACATTTTATATTCAGATTTCATGAGCAACTCAAACTTTTCGCAGAGTTTGGGATTGGTGGATCCAAAGATAATGTCATCGACATATATCTGGACAAGAAGGATATGCTTAGGATATTTCTTTAGAAATAAGGTGCTATCAATCTTTCCACGAACAAAACCTTTAGAGAGAAGAAAGGTTGAGAGGGTGTCATACCAGGCACGAGGAGCCTGTTTTAACCCATAGAGAGCCTTGTTTAACTTGTAGACGTGATCAGGGAACTTAGGATCTACAAAGCCAGGAGGCTGAGCCACATAGACTTCTTCATTAAGTTTTCCATTCAGAAAGGCATTTTTAATGTCCATCTGATAAACCTTGAAGTTCATATGTGCTGCAAAAGCTAGGAAGAGTCGAATTGCTTCGAGCCTAGCAACAGGAGCAAAAGTTTCATCGTAATCAATGCCCTCTTCCTGCCTGTATCCCTGAGCCACAAGGCGAGCCTTGTTTCGAATGATTGTACCAATCTCATCAAGTTTATTTCGAAAAATCCACTTGGAACCAATGATTGTACGTTTTCGAGGCCTAGGGACGAGAAGCCAGACATTGTTTCTGATGAACTCTGCTAGCTCTTCCTGCATGGCTGAGACCCAGGCAGGATCACGCAAGGCATCATCTATTTCTTTAGGTTCATTTTCAGAGATAAAATTTACATAAAGACAGACGTTACCAGCCTGACGTCTGGTTTTCACACCAGAAGAAGGGTTTCCAAGAACTTGATCAATGGGATGATCTTTGGTCCATCAGAGAGCAGGTGGTTGATACACCTGTCCTGAAGTAGATGCTTCATTGGATGATGGATCCGGAAGAAGATTGGTAGGAGAGGGTTCACTAACAGTGGTTTGAGAGAAGTCTTCACTGTTAGTGGGTTGATCAGGTTCAGGTGGTGTGATTTGAGTGATAGGGGTGGCATTTATGAGAGGTGGAGTGGTTATATCAGAGGGTGGTATTGGATTTTCTTCAAAACCATCAGGAAGGTCTTGAGGAGAAGGATCAGCAATAGGAGGTTCAGGGACTTGAAAGAAAGAGTCAGCCCACTGATTGATTTCAGTATTATCAATTGGGTGAGGAAAGGTAGGACCCGATTCATCAAACTTGACATGAATCGTTTCCTCAACGGCTTGTCTTCGTTTGTTGAACACACGGTAAGTTTTAGAAATGGATGAGTATCCGAGGAAAATTCCATCATCAGATTTGGAATCAAACTTTCCAAGATTATCTTTGTTGTTCAGGATGTAGCAGACACAACCAAAGATATGGAGATGTTCGATTGATGGTTTCCTGTTACGAAAGAGTTCGTAAGCAGTTCTTCTGAAACGCTTGACAATCAGAGATCTGTTCTGAGTGTAGCAAGCAGTATTTACGGCTTCAGCCCAGAACTGAGTGGCAAGGTTGGCTTCACTCAGCATAGATCTCGCAGCTTCAATCAGCGTCCTGTTCCGTCTTTCAGCAACACCATTTTGCTGAGGAGTTCTCACAGAGGAGAAGTTTTGAGAGATACCTTTCTGTTCAAAGAAAGATTCCAGGGTACTGTTTTTGAACTCAGTCCCATGGTCACTTCTTATTGATCGAACAGCAAGGTTGTTGAGTCTTTCCATCTTCCTGACGAACAGGATGATTTCTTCAGGAGCATCACTCTTGGCACGTAAGAAGAAAACCCAAGTATATCTGGAATATTCATCTACGATTACCAGAGTATATTTCTTTCCACCAATGGATTGGACATTAACGGGTCCAAAGAGATCCATGTGGAGAAGTTGTAGAGGAGAGCTGATGGAGGAAATCTGCTTGGACTTGAAACTAGCCCTGGTCTGTTTTCCTTTCTCACATGCTGAACAAAGAGATTCCTTTGTGTAGCGATAGTCAGGAAGACCAATAACCAGGTTGTTGATGTAGAGTTGATTCAGCGTCTTGAAGTTGAGATGAGAGAGACGCTTGTGCCAGAGCCAATTCATATCAGTGGAAGCACGTGATACGAAACAGAAGTTATCAGTGGAAGTATTCATGTTGATGATGTAGATATCAGCATGTCTTACACCAGTGAGAATGACCTCCTTTCTTCTGTTCTTGACTTTGCACTTTTTCTTAGAGAAAGAAACTTTGTGATTCTTATCACACAGTTGACTGATGCTCAGAAGATTATGCATCAGGCCTTCAACATAAGCAACTCTTTTAAAAGTAGTTACTCCGTTGGTCAGAGTGCCATACCCTCGGGTTTGGCCTCTACCGTTTCCGCCAAAGGTCACAGCAGGACCTCTTTCTTCACGGTAGTTAGTGAGGACAGATTTAGAACCAGTCATATGTCGAGAGCATCCACTGTCCAAGTACCAGATGCCCTTATCCTGTAAAATATAGAGTTTAAGTTTTCTTTGGTACCCATAGAACTATGGATCCAGGATTATCAGTAGGACTGGTTGAGTCAGTGTCAGCCTTTACTGAAGTATCAGTACAGGAGGCTGAAGTCTTGACTGAAGGAACAGTCTTGACAACCTTCTTTCCTTTGACTGATTTCACAGTCTTGGGAATTTTCTTTACCTTAGCTGATTTTTCAGCTTTGGTAGCATCAGAACACTTACTCGCAATATGGTCATTTAATCCACAGTGATAACATTTGCGATATTGAAAGCGTTTAGTGTGGTCCAGAAAGTTTTTGAACTTTAGGTGAGCAGGACCTGCACCAAGTATGCCTTTAGCATTTGACATAGGAGGAATTGGAGTCTTCTCCTTAGTTGTTTGCTTCAGGTCAATCTTCAGTCTGGGAGCAGGACTCTGAGAAAGAGACTTAGTTCCAGAGACTGAAGGACCACCACCCAGAACTTTGTTCTTGGGTTTAGGACCCTTGGTCTTTGAAGGTGTTTCAGTTTTGGATTTATCCTTAACTGTATTCTTTTTGCTCTTAGGAGCACCTTCAGGGTGAGTGTTAGAAGAAGAAGAAGAAGAAGAAGGGGAGTTTTCAGAAGCCTTAGGAAGAGGAATAGAGGAAACAAATTTTCCAAATTTGAGCATGGAACTATCAGACTTAGTTTCTTCTTTCTTGTATCCACGAGTGAATCCAAGACCTCTTTTGCTTTTGTCAGGCCTCCCTGAAGCTAATATTTCATCAACTTTTTCAGAGGCGTCACTCCATCCTTTGATGGTGACTTTTTCAGCATTTAATTGAGCAAGGGCCTTTTCTTTGGCAGCAAGAGCCAATTCTCTTTCAATACAAAGAGTTTTGTTTACAGTGACCTGGTCCTTATAGTTTTCTTCCAAAATGGTAAGCTGTTTTAATTTTTCTTGACATTCTTTGAGTTGTCCTCTAAGATCAATATTCATTTTTTCAGCAGAGGTTTTACCATTAAGGGCTTTGTAAAGATCGAGAGTGACCAGGTCCAACTGAGTCAAGCTTTCAAGAGGGATGAGAGGAATAGGTACCTGACTGGAAGAATCAGTCGCAGAGGTGGAAGCTTCAGGAGTTGTGGAAGAAGAAGCTTCAGGATCCTGAGGAGGAATCTCTTCAGGAACCTCTTCTATCTTAGCCATGAGAGCTAACATAGGTTCTTCAATAATGGCCATGAGTGCCACTTGAGTATCTTCCTCATCAGATGAGTCATCAGAGGAGACATCATCCCAATCGCAGTTTTCTGCGATTAGACCTTTGCCTTTACGCTGAGTTTTCATCTTCTTGTATTTTTCCTTCAGGCGCTGGTACTTGGGGTTCTTGGAAGAAGATTTTGCAGAGGAGGGAGCAAACTGACTTTTTCTGTACCTGCAATCATTAGCAAAGTGTCCTTTGCCCTGACAGTTGTAGCAGATAGCAGTAGCCTTGTCAGTAGAATCTGACTTTGGCTTGTCAGTAATAGAAAGATGTTTCTTTTTATGGAAGTTTCCCTTTTTGGCAAACTTTTTGAAGGATCTAGTTAAAAGAGCAAGAGATTCATTGAATTCAGGATCTTCTGACATGTCAGAGTCAGAGGATTCTAATTCAGTAATAGTTACTGAAGAAGAAGAAGCAGCAACAGGAGGAACTGAATCAGAAACCAATGCAACAGATGTGCTTTTGGGTTCTTTAGAATCTCTTATGAGATTCTTTTTCAGTTTCTTCTGTTGTTCACGGTTCAGAAGAATACCGTACAGCTCACTTAGAGTGAGTGTCTTTATGTCCTTTGACATAGTTAAGCAGGAGGTGTAGATTTCCCAATGTTCAGGAAGAGCTTCCATGAACTTGGTAACCACCTCAGAGTTAGAGTAGGTAGTACCGATGGTCTTCAGATCAATCAGAAGACAGTTGAATCTCTGATGTAGCTGGGAGAGAGTTTCATCCTTCTGATGAATAAAGCTTTCGTACTGTCGAACCAAGAAAATCTTTCTTGATTCCATGAGTACGGCGGTACCTTCATATTGAACACAGAGAGTGTCCCATATCTCCTTAGCAGAGCGAAGGTGACAGACAGAATGGAATACATCGTCAGGGAGTGACATGGCGATGAGAGACCTAGCCTTGGTGTCAATGTTGACCAGGCGTCTATCTTCATCATTCCAGTCAGTTACGGGCTTTACCAGCTCCCTTTCAGGAACAGCAGGTTGGCCACCAGCAGCAGGAATGGGGTGGACGGTTTGTGTAGGCACATGTGGTCCATTTTCCAGAAAATAAGGAATCTGGGGATCAGAACCAGAGAGGAAAAGTTCCATCCTGGTTTTCCAAAGAGAGAAGTTGTCTTTGTTAAACCGAGGAGGCTTTCCAGCAGAGCCGGTATCAAAGTAGTTATCCTTAGCTTGAAGAGCCATAGAATAAGAAGAGAGAGGATCACAAGATTTTTCTAAAGAAGAAAATGAGAGCTTGTATCTGCTCTGATACCACTTGTTGGTCCCAAGTAGGTGACCTTCAAGTAAGGATAGTGTATGGGATTATAGAAGGGGGGGTTGAATATAATCACACAAATTTCTCACTTTTAAATTCTTGTTTTATAAACAATATGAATTTACAGATTGTTGCGGAAAATAGAAAAGACAATTAGTCTAAACTAAACAATCTAAGTTCTTTCACTATGCACTAAGTGAGAAGAGAATAAAGAAAGAAGATAGAGGGAAAAAGAGAGAAAGGACTTGAGTAGAATTAGGATGAAGAAGAAGTATGGAGAACATCTCTTCACGTCCTATTTATACTCCATGCATTAAATGCATGCAGACCTACTATTGTGACGTGTCACAATGTGAGTGGTCTGTTGTACCATTTACTATAAACAAATACTCTTTGCATGGTGTGCAAAAGAGGATGTTTGTAAACAGTTGCCTTATGGTCTGATAAGTACGGAGGGAACAGTAAAGTAACTGCCCTTATGTACTATTGTGTCAGAAAAGGCGTGTAATCCTTTTGTGCATTAGACTAAGACATTATTCTGATCCTTCAGGATCAGGATACTGATCAGTGACTAGAGTCCTGAAACTGGGATGTTCAGGGTCACGTGTATCCTGATGAGTCTTCAGGATGTCATACGATGGTGAACAGATTGCTATCACTGAGTTCCGTCTTCAGATCACGAGCATGCTGTTCCTGTCATCAGCTATTTCTTCGACGTCGCTGATGGTTCTTTGTGTATGATCTTAATGTCTTCAGGAGGAGGTCTTCACTTCAGTGGACAGGATCAGTAGACTGCAGAACAGACTCGTTAGTCTCCTGATCCTGATCCTGAAATCTATAAAGTTAAGTTACAGCATAAGTAACATGGAATAACACTGAACAGACTCAGTGATAATTCCTCAAGCTATAACAGAAGTAAAAACCTATTCACTAAGTAAAGATTCAGGATCATTATCATTTCATCAGGTCTTAGGAGAGCTGGATCAACAGGTTCATTCCTTTTACACGCGATATCTCTAAAGTGAGTTTTAGACATGGAGCGGAGGACTTCAATCTGAAACTCAAGTTTTCTTGACTCTGATCTCGATTGCCTGCAGTAACGGAACTTTCCAAATAACAACTGTTATTCTATCCGAGCGTGGCCACGCATTTCTGCCAATCTCAACCGTCAAGGGGCCCGGAAATATCTCTCCTTTTACAGAGTGTAAATCCCTTCTTGACTATCTGCATCTGGTCATATGGCTTCCGCTGCATCTAGTCACGCCCCGTATAGCCACCCTGTTACGGCGTAGCGTTAGAACGTGCTAAGAGTACAACAGTCCTCATGTTTCCAGACCAAATATCTCAGGTCTAAGGACAACCTATCATCAAGTCAATGCTCATGACATAGGCTCCATGGAGCAGACTTGAAACTGGTCACTTCCAATACTCAAACACTCTGATGAGTATCTATGAATGTTTGGCCACATCACTTGTGCTTTTATTCGTTACGTTGAATAAATCACCAAACACCCATAATAGCGTTACAGTCCTGCTAAGGTTCCCACCTTAACAAGTAGCTACGGAACTTTTAGATTTTACTTACAAGACTCGTATATAAAATCAGGGATAACTAAATATGCTAAAACTGGTTAATTTGAGACAATCATGAATAAAATCCTCCTTATTTCCATCACACAGTGAAAATAATAAAACTTACACGATATTTAGTCTCAAAAATTAATCCACGGTAATAATCAAAAACTAAAACTAGCTACTAGTATCCAGGTACTGCATCCCAACGGAATTAGCATGTGTCTCATGCTTTACTCTAGCTAGCGGCTTTGTTAGTGGATCCGCTACATTCTCGTCCGTCGGAATCTTGCATATTCTTACGTCTCCTCTTCCGATAATCTCTCGGATGAGGTGAAATTTCCGAAGTACATGTCTCGACTTGTGATGCTCTCTAGGCTCCTTAGCTTGCGCCACAGCCCCAGAGTTATCACAATAAATATCCACTGGTCTAGAGATACTGGCTACAACTCTAAGATCCGTGATAAAGTTCCTGAGCCAGACTGCTTCCTTTGCTGCGTCTGAAGCTGCAATGTACTCGGCTTCGGTGGTAGAGTCTGCTATCGTGTCTTGCTTCGAGCTCTTCCACGAGATCGCACCTCCGTTTAGGGTAAAAACGTACCCTGACTGTTATCTGTAATCATCTCTGTCGGTCTGGAAACTAGCGTCTGAATAACCAGTGACACTAATCTCATCCTCAGAACCTCCAAAGACCAAGAACATTTCCTTTGTACGCCTCAGGTATTTCAGAATGTTCTTGACAGCCACCCAATGGGCTTCACCTGGGTTTTGCTGGTATCTGCTCGTAACACTTACTGAGTAAGCAACATCGGGCCTGGTACATAACATGGCATACATGATCGACCCAATTGCTGAAGCATATGGTATCGATTTCATTTTGTCCTTATCTTGACTTGATTCTGGACACTGTGCTTTACTTAGCACTATGCCATGCTGCATTGGGATAAATCCTTTCTTGGATTCATCCATCCTGAATCATTTCAGGACTTTATCAATGTATGTACCCTGACTAAGCCCGATAAGCCGCCTAGATCTATTTCTGTAGATCTTTATACCAAGTATATATGCGGCTTCTCCAAGGTCTTTCATTTGGAAACATTTGCTCAACCAAGCTTTAACACTCTGTAAAGTTGGTACGCCATTTCCAATGAGTAGAATATCATCTACATATAAGACCAAGAAGGTTACTATGCTCCCACTGAACTTTGTGTAAACACATGGCTCAAACTCACTTTTGGCAAATCCAAATTCCTTGATTCGCTCATCGAAATGTAAGTTCCAGCTCCTGGATGCTTGCTTTAATCCATATATGGATTTTAGCAACTTGCACACTTTATTAGGATTCTTTGGATCTACAAAACCTTCCGGTTGTTGCATGTAGACATCCTCTGTTAACTTCCCATTCAGGAAGGCTGTCTTAACATCCATCTGCCAAATCTCATAGTTGAAAATATGCTGAGATGGCCATCAGAATCCTAATGGACTTTAACATAGCTACCGGCGAGAAAGTTTCCTCATAGTCGATACCATGAGTCTGCGTGAAACCTTTCGCGACCAGTCTAGCCTTAAAAGTGTGCACATTTCCGTCCATGTCTTTTTCTTCTTGAAAACCCATTTACGCCCAACAGCCTTACAGTGCTGGGGTAGATCTGTCAACTCCCAAACTTGGTTGTCGTACATGGACTGCATCTCTGCCTTCATGGCTTCCTGCCATTGTTCAGACTCTTGCCTGATACAGCTTCTCCATAGGATGTAGGCTCATTCAGGTCTCCACCATCCTGGGAGACTAGAAATCCAAGATACCTATCTGGTTCTTGCCTTATCCTAGTGGATCTGCGAAGGTCCTGTGTTTGCACTTCCTCAACCGTTTCCGGTTGAGTCTCAACATTATCTTGTTGAGTGACTGGCTCAACAATCGGTTCAGGTGTTTCTTCCTCTACTATCTGTAGGTCTATATCATTTCTGATATTCTCTTGATTGAGAAACTTCTGTTCCAAAACTCTCCATTGCGAGCCACAAATACTTTGTTCTCGCTAGAATTATAGAAGTAGTATCCCAGTGTGTTCTTGGGATAACCTACGAAGAAACACTTATCTGATTTGGGTTTGAGTTTCTCCGAGGTTGTACGCTTAACGTATACCTCGCAACCCCAAATCTTCAGAAAAGACAAATTAGGCTTCTTGCCTGTCCATAGTTCGTATGGAGTCTTTTCTACCGATTTAGTTGCACTTTGTTCAGTATGTTTGCTGCTGTTTCGAGCGCGTGTCCCCAGAATGATACTGGTAACGTGGAACGACACATCATTGATCGTACCATGTCAAGCAGGGTACGATTCCTCCTTTCTGACACACCATTCATCTGTGGTGTATAAGGAGGGTGAGTTGTGAAATAATTCCACACTCTCTCAAATGACTGTCAAATTCCAGGCTAAGATATTCTCCACCACGGTCTGACCTCAAGAACTTGATCTTCCTGTCAAGTTGATTCTGTACTTCACTCTGAAACTCTTTGAATTTCTCGAAAGCTTCAGACTTATGTCGTATCAGGTAGACATACCCATACCTACTGAAATCGTCAGTAAAGGTAATGAAGTACCGGTATCCTCCTCTCGCCTCATGACTGAAGGTCCACACACATCAGTGTGTATGATGTCCAACAAGTCATTGGCCCTTTCATTGTCTTTGTTGAAAGGATGCTTTGTCATTTTGCCCGATAAACAGGATTCGCAATTACTAAAGGGCTTAAAATCGAAAGTCCCTAGAAGTCCTCCTTTCTGGAGTAGTTCTACGCGTTTCTTGTTTATATGTCCGAGCCGACAATGCCAGAGGTAAGTTTGATCCTCGATGTCTTTGGATCTTTTACTTATATGATAGATTTCGTTATTACTTTCTTGGAGATTCAATATGTATAGACCATTCGAAGGAGTTGCTTTGAAATAAAACATGTCATTTTTAAAGCAAGAAATCATTTTATAATCATATTTATAATAAAATCCTTGGTCTATCAACAAATCAAAAGAAAGAACATTTTTGATCATCGTAGGAACATAATAACAATTATCGAGTTCCAAAACTAGACCCGAGGGCAAACTAAGACTGTAGATCCTACGTCTTCAGCTACAAGCATCGTGCCTTCACCGACTCGTAGGTTCGAATGATCCTTCCTCAAGGTCTCCCTTCTAGTGAATCCCTGTAAATGATTACAAATGTGGTTACCACTTCCTGTATCAAGTACCCATGATTCATAAGAAGTGATCAAACAATCTATCATAAAGATACCTGGCGCATCGGATAGACCGATGTCCATCTGGTCAACGTTGAATGAGTGGACACAATATCTTGGCTACCATATTCTGGGCAACTAGATCTCCCAGCTCATCAATCCAATCAGTAGTGTCCATGAGATCAGCACTTGCTTCCTTTGGCTCCAAACTGTCCAAAATATCCTCATGAACCTTTGCCACGTCCATCCTGGGCTCTCCATGTATCCACTAGCTGTGACACGAATCTCCTTCGGGAGTGAGAACCACATCAGATACACAAGCTCCTCCTGAGTCATCTTGTATCCAAGTCGTGACAAACACTTAAAGAGTCTCCTTATCTCCAGGAGATGATCTTTAACTGATTGGCCTCTTTTCATCTTCAGTGAAAAGATTTCTTTCATGATCAAATACTTGCCACAATTCTTATAGAAGCCAATCTGGTTTTCTATACCCTTCACGACCTCATGGCAGAACTTAACTCTGAGATCGACCGTGAACTCGGGCGAAGCAGAGAAAGACAGAATAGACATCACGTCAGATTCATCAGCCATAAATCTAAAATACTCAGCAAATTCCTCTTCAGGGGCATTGCTCTTAGGTCGTGACAGTGGTTTATTGATCACATAAAGCTTATCCTGGCCTCGCAAGACATTATCGAAATGCAACTTCCAAACCGGATAGTTTTGGCCCGTAAGCTTCCACTTGCCCATAATTAGGCGAAGTGATTCCTCAGGTGAATAAAACGGAACGGTAGTACAAGACATCTACATAAAGAATAAATTTCGATTTAGTTTATTGATTATAAAACTTCTAATAAATTTATTTACCCTTAGAAAAATAAGTTTATTAGACTAGAACCCATATTTCACATGTGTCGGGAAGCGGCTTGATCACACAAACCGACCCATGTTATTTCTGGTAGGTAACCACTTATACCAATCGCATTTTAAACGAAAATACGACTTCTAAAACGTCGGGACATCGAATATTACATTCGTGCATATTTAGTCCCTCTAGTGCGCTTTGGCCCGATACGACACGGTAAATTGTTACAAAAACCAAAATAGATCGCACCACTTGAGACTGGGTGTACTTGTCACACCCCTTTCAACTTGGGGTTTGAACGCGGATGCCCAAGGCTTGTTCACTTCCAACACCCGCGTACCTTACGCCAAAAGGGTCTCAAAGTGGGTCGCACCGTGATCTAAGATTTTTAAACCTAAGGGATTTTTAGCCAGTTTTTCAAAAACCTTAATTTTAAAACTGATTCGAAAAACACTCTGTAATCGAACCTCTAGGTTTTTATAAAACAATCTCATTAGATTTTAGAAACTATGTTTTATCACAACCACGCAATTAAATCAAACCACGCAATTATATAAAAACGTAAAACATTGTGTCATAGCTTTTGCCCCTAAACTATTGTCAGTTAAGTGAGCCAACACTAAACTGACGGTCTTTAACCTGAGTGACAAACAACGCACAAGGCATGAAGGTAGAACGCTCCCACTGGCTCCGACATCCTCGGTTGTGTCTCCAAAATCCGTCTCTATGGTCTTCTCCGTCTTTGGTGTAATTTAAAAAAAAAATTACAATAAAAGGGTTGTAAATGGCACGCAGGCCTCCCTTACCAAAGCAAAATAAAATAAAAAGAAAACAACCACAGGTCTGGGGCTTGGCTATGACACTTGCAACTTATAGTTCAAATAAAACAAATTTGAAATAAAACAGTTACGATAAACATGATATAACCAAATTACAAAACTCAACTGGTTTTATAATTATCTAAAATTAATTTAAAAACGTAAAATTAATCTTATCCGAAGTTTTAGCCTATCTGGTTAAAACAACCCTATCCACACGAAAACCTATCCGTTTCCTCCGCCGATAGCAACCATAGCAACGAACGGTCGCTTATCGTTACTACCGGTAATCGATGACAACGAAACCTGAGCCACCGTCGCCATCGATCGTCGGCGATCTACCCGAAACCACCACCGGCGACGACAGCGCCAACCAAGGTCACCACCGCCGCCGCCGCTGCTATGCCGATCGACGACAACAGCAGCGACGGCTGCCATCGCCGCCTTGGCTGGCGGTATCGTCAACAACAACAAACGCCGCCACCACCGTATGGTGGTGCGGCTTGCGATCGCGGAAACAATCAACCACCACCCCGCCTTGGCTCGGCCTTAGGGCAGCCAGCGGGTGGCCTGGTGGTTTACGGCTGGTCCGGCGACGACGGCCATAGCCGCCGCCACCCTCTCCCCTCGGTCGCCGCCATTAAGCAACAGCAACGCCACCACCACCATACTCGGTGGTGCGGCGATAAACAAAAACAACCACCGCCACCGCCCGGCGAGGCCACAAGGCAGCCGGCGGTTGGTGGTGCGCGGTTCGTCTGGCGACGACGGCGACAGCCGCCGCTACCACCGCCTACAGCCCAGCGAACGGCTACGATGGCTAGCGCCACCGCAACCGCCGCCCGCTCTCGATCGGTCCAACGCCGCTGCCACCGTTCGTGGTGGCCGGCGTTCGGATGGTGGTTTCAATCGGCAAACGGCCGCGATTCCACCATCGACGATCGTGGTTTTGTGTGAATAACGATAAAAATCCAATTTTGAAACAAACAGATAAAAATCGAATTTTTAACAAAGCATAATCCAAATAACGATAAACAGTTTATCACAAGTAAATAATCCTGATCTAAACGTTTAGGAAGTGGCTCTGATACCACTGTTGGGAATTGCAGACAAAAACTAAATATGCACAGCGGAATAAAACAGAATTCCCAAACCAGAAGATCCATCCCAAACAAGTTTAGATACAATTATAAGGGGGTTTAGAATAATACCTTATAGGATTCAAAAACGGTTTCCGGAAAGCTAACGGGGAATACACCGCTACTGCACCACCACGAGAACCGCTGCTAGACCGCCTTAGGATTACCCAAAAACTCAAAACCCGAAAACCCGGTTGAGTGTGTGTGTATCGATTTTGGGAGAGAGAGAGAAGAAGGGTTTTTGGCTTTTTCTTTTTCTATAAGTTACTAATGAGATTGCAATGAGAAAACCTATTAGGTTTACCATATATTTATATTAGTAAATATGGTAATGTCCTAATAAAAAGCCCGTTTAATTATCAAGCCCGATAGGCTTTAATTAAACCATACCATATATAAATATTAACTATTAATATTTATCCAATAAATAATAAATAAACTATCTATTATTTATTTCTCTCATAATTAATTAATTATACTAATTAATTAATTCCACACAACTGGTAAATCCAATTGATCTCTATTCGGGTGTGTAGCAGTGTGACCCACTAGTGCCTTATAACATTGGACACGGTAAACCTGTTACTGTCTTGCACATAATCCTTTCAGAACAATACGCTTTATCAATCATGTGTTTTTGGCAAAAGTGTTAAACTTCCGTTTTATGATTCTATGAATAAAACTCATTTACCTTTTGACATCATTCACAGTGATTTGTAGACCTCCCCGGTTTTAAGCACTGGCGGTCATCGCTATTATATATTGTTTCTTGATGATTTAACGGATTTTCTATGGACTTATCCCCTAACCAATAAATCTCAAGTTTACAATACCTTTACCAACTTCCATAACCATATTCATACACAATTTGAACGAAAGATTAAGCAATTCCAATGTGATAATGCCACCGAATACACCAACAATAATTTTAAACAGTTTTGTCACATCAATGGAATGCATTTTCGTTTTCTCCTGTCCCCACACCTCCTCCCAGAATGGCAAAGCCAAGAGAAAAATACGAGCCATCAATAACATGATTTGTACCCTTTTATCTCAAGCCTCTTTACCTCCCTCCTTTTGGCATCATGCCCTTGAAACCGCCACCTACCTCCTAAACATTCTCCCTAAGAAAACCCACAAATTCTTATCCCCCTCTACCCTTCTATACAATGTCCTCCCAACCTACACACATCTTCGCGTGTTTGGTTGCCTATGCTATCCCACCACCCCCTCCACCACCATAAATAAACTCAACAACCGCTCCAAACCTTGTGTCTTTCTTGGTTACCCTTCCAACCATCGCGGATATAAATGTTTTGACATCTCTAATAATCAAATCTGTATATCTCATCATGTCCAGTTTGAGGAATCCATTTATCCCTTCTCCATACAACACTCCAATATCACCCTAGACTACACCTTTCTTTCCCCTCCATTTAACCCTCTGTTGTGGGATAATGTCCGCTCATCACAACCCACTGCCCCACCCAACGCCCCACATCTCACTTCCCTCGGCCCAACTCCATCCGGCCCAACCGCATCACACCAATCTTCACCATCTCCTCACCAACCATCAGGCATACGTATAGCTTCCCTCGGCCCAACTCCCACCCCTTTAGGCCAAACCCTTTCTCCACCTTCTGCCCACCCTTCGGACCCAACACCGAACACTCATACTCCACCTCAACCGTCACCTCAACCCACCCCTCCTCACTCGGTTCCACAACAACCGCCCCGTACCATGCCCACTAGAGCAATGGATGGTATCACCAAACCCAAACAACTATTCAACCTTAACACTACTTCCATTGTTCCAATCCCGAAAACTCCCCACCTTGCCTTGTCCACACCAGAATGGTACGATGCCATGCAACACGAATTTAGTGCGCTTATGTTGGACCTCTCTGTTGTGAAGAGTCAGAAAATACTATCTTTACTGCTTTCTAGTTAAACTTTCAGTTAATTGTGAACAATCTACTTTGTTGTTGCCCTTGTTTAGAGGTTTGTAACCTCAGGGGCCTTTTGTGACTATCTTTGTTTTTGCCTCTCTCCTATATAAGGAAAGAGATGATTAGGGTTAAGATGATGAATACTATTATCTTGGAATTTACTCAAGTTGAGTTTTTCTAAACTTTTTGGGTTTTTAAAAGTTGAGTTTTTTTAAACTTTTTGGGTTTTTAATCCAAAAAGGGTTTCAAAAGGTGTGTGTATAAGTGTTAAGTGATTCCCCACTGTTTTCTATCTGATTTCCTACAAATTGGGGGTCTTAACACTTATTTTTAAGTGTTTTTGAGGGATTTTGAGTGATTTTTCGGAGTTTCTGTGCAGGTTTTCCGAATCGGAAAACGAGGACTGAATTTTCAGTTCAAATTTTCCGAATCGGAAATTGTACTTTCTCCGAATCGGAAAATACCCCTTTTCCGAATCGGAAAACATTGTTTTCCAAATCGGAAAACGGGCTTCTGATTTGGGGTTTTGCTCCTTGAAATACCATTTTTCCGAATCCTAGTTGCCTTTTTCCGAACTCAGCATTTTCCGAATCGAAAAATACCATTTTCCGAATCGGAAAACGTGCTTTTTCCGCATCCAGTATTTTTGAGCCAAATCCAATTCGGAAAACGTCAGTTTCCAGATCGGATTTCGCCTCTTCGGGCCGGAACTCTTGACAATTTGTTCCCCGAATTCGACACCTAGCTACTTTTCAAAACCTTTTAAATCTCGAAGCTATTTGTGTCCCGAGGCGCTCAAAATACCTGTTTTTCCAAAACCTTTCTTTTAAGCCAAGTGAGTCATACGAGGAGATCCTGTCAGTGAGTGAGAGATGTCGAAGGAAATCATCGGTATTGGATCCGAATCTCGCCCTCCCGTCTTGGTGATGGGCGAGTATCAACAGTGGAAACGCAGAATGATACACTTCCTCGATCTGTTGGATGAGAATCTGATGAAGTCCATCCGAGAAGGGCCTATCAGACCGACCGTCATTGTTGCCGCAGTCCCTAGAACCGATACATGTCCCGAACTACCGGCATACGTGGTCGAGAAGCCTGTCGACATGTACAACCCAGAACAGAGAGCCCGACACCTCATCGACAAGCGTGCACTTACCCTTTTGATCATGGCTCTCCCAAATGACATGTACGCGAGAGTTGACAGTCTAACCAACGCACGAGACGTCTGCTTGGAAATTGAGCAACAAATGCAAGGAGGTGATATTGCTTTGGAGAGTCAGAAAGAAAGCGCGCTTAATGCCTACGAAGGCTTCAAGGCTAGGGAAAACGAATCCCTCACAGAGTCTTATCAAAGACTGAATGCCTTCGTCAATGATCTGAGACGGCTCGGGGTTGAGAAAACGAAGTACGAAGTGAATGTTAAGTTTCTGAAGAATCTCACGCCAGAATGGCAAAATATGGCAATCAACATTCAGTTAAGCCGGAATCTGGGAGCCATGGGTCTGCACGATTTATTCACCATGATGGTTCAACATGAAGAATTCATCACCGGTGGACGAACCAAGAAAGCAGTCGATCCTCTGGCACTGTCCGCCGTGCCCTTCGGATGACCAAACTCAGCACCTATCCAACCAATGCCATACAACAATATTTCTCACCAGTATCATCAAGAGGAATACAATCAAGAGTTCAACTCGAACTATGGCCCAAGCATCCAACATCCTGATGAACCTGTGATTATTTCCATTTCAGATGACGAACTCTTCCACGTGAATGAGTCCCTTGCCCTTATCTCACACAGTGTACAACGACTGAATGCAAACCGTGGATACAACCGATCACGGGGATCAGGATTTCCTGGAGGAGGCCGAATGGGGCAAGGGAGGGGAGAACATCTCCAGCAAGATAGAGCTCAGTACGGAAATCCAGGAAGAAGAAGCTATCAACAAGGGGGGATCCAGGCATACGATCAGGGAAGTTTCCGCAACAATCAAGGGAGGTACCGAGAAGATCAAGGAAGGTACAGGGAAGATCAAGGCAAGATTCAGAGATCAACCCAGAAGAGACAACACATACCTAGACTATCAAGGAGGTCCAGGGAATCAAGAAGATTGGAGAGGTCAGGTCTCAGACATCAACTACCGAAGAAGCTTGAGGCAATATACTCCCGAGTCTGGGTATATCGATCGTCAGGGGTATGAGAGCGGGTATGGAGGAAGACATGAGAGTGGAAGGCTAGATCAAGGACCAGGCTATGGGTATGAGCAGAATAGAGGTGATCGATGGTCAGATGAGAGAATGGATCACGGGAAAAGTAACTACAACGGAGGTGATTCCAGGGGAAACAGTTCCAGGCAAGTTCAGAGGGAAGATCATCAGATTCAAGCTGACCAAGGAATTCAACGGTCAAATCATCCCCAGGTTCCCATAACCCAGAATCCCGCTCCTCAACAAGCCGCTAGTCCCACTACCACTTGCTACAAGTGCGGTAAGTTGGGACACTACGCCAGAGATTGCTCCGTCAAGTACAAGGATGCCGCGTACTTTGAGAGGAAGGCGTCGTTGATGAGGAAGAAGAAAAAAGGGGTTGCTTTGTTGGTTGATGAAGAGAACTGGGTTTGTGAAGAGGAGAGCTCAGACGAGGATGATCATTTGGTGAAGGGTCTATGCTTGATGGCTGACTTCAAGGGATCAGAAGCCGTTGGACCAAGCACTTATCAAGACATTGATTCGTCTGAGGTATCCTCTATTCTAGATATAACTGATACTGTGGCAATGTTGGAATCTAAAATTTGTGAATTAGAGAGATGTCTCCAATCGGAGAGGACTCTCATCACGAAATTTAGAATCGACAGTGCAATTTACAAAAGCTCTCTTGAGGATTTGACCATAGTTTATAATCGTGAAACACTTGAGTCTGGTATTAGAGAGTCCGATTTAGCAAACATACTTGGTTGTCTTCAAAAAGCCCATGAGGAACTTAACAGTGACCATGGGGAGCTCAACATTAAATTCCAGTTACTTTCGGAAGAAAGAACTCGGTTGTTTTCAAAAATCCAAGAGCTTGAGGACAACAATTTCAAAAGAGGACAATCTGAACAGACTTTAAGTATCCTCACTCAGCATGCCAAAAAGAATCCTTTTTATAAAGCCAAACCTGGCCTAGGTCTATCTGAAAACCATGTTTTAGATAAAACACCTTCTCATCTATACAATTTTGAGGATATGGCAGCCTCCAAGCCCAAACCTGCCCTAGTAGGCGGACATGTGACCGATGAATTCGTTAGGCAGACTGTCACGTACACCGAAGTTATAAATGGTGAGACCATAACTAGAACCACCAGTCCAACGAACAGTACCTCTAGCAGTCCACCCACTAGCCCACCTCCTAATAGACCAATCTTTGTTCCGGCTAGTGATCCGACCAACTCTGAACCCACATGGGAAGGCATTAAGGCTAGAACCCCTAGAGTAGCAATGCCCCCCATCAACTATACAGACCTGAACTCAAGCTATGATACTAGGGAAATGGAGTTTTCAGAGGAGACCTTAGTTATCCCACCCGAGGATACTTCCGCAACTAAGAGTCCCGACCTAGTCAAGCTAGAAAAGGAAGTGTTTGCTTTTAGGATAAAGCCATGGATTTGGATGCATGTCAACATCAGATCTTGAATCTGAAAGTGATTCTTTCGGAGAAAGACACCTTGGTTCGCACTCTGGAAAAAGACTTGCTCAAGGCCAATACCGAGAGAATTAGGCTTTCTTCAGAGTGTGAGACCGCAACCTCGGCTTTTATTGATTTCCAAATCAAGGTTGCGGATCTTCAAACTCGATACGTTCTCCTAGATATCCACTTTGAGCTTTTAAAAGAACTTGATCATGATGAAAGGATAATGTATCGACGATCGTTAAACAACCAACTTGTGTCTAACTCCATTCTGAAAAGAAAAGTTATGAACCTTGAAAATCTTTACTGTTCAGACTCAATTGATGATAAGACTGCTCCAATCCTTAACCATCCCGTAGCCAATCCAAAACCCAAACCTGTCTTAGATCTTGAGAACCATTGCACCATTGTCTCGGATGATGATGAACCCCCTAATTCACACCACATGATAGCAGAACCCAAGACTGTCCATGATCCAAATATTGAATATGATATGAAGGTGTTTTTAGATGAAGGTGATGATCCTTCAGGCTTTATTCCAAAGAAGCCAAAGTCTGTTGTTGTCAAATCTGAGATGCCTACTAAGTCACGAGCTCCTATTTCTGAGAAAAGTAATCCTAAGGGTGAAAAATGTGTTGGTACTGACAAGGGTAAGTCAGTTAAGCCTCACGCACCCAAAGGACTCCAGAAAAAGCATTCAAAGTCTAACGATGCTCGTAACTCAGTCAAGCCCATTAAAAGTCTTGACTTTCATTCAAGTACCTTTGAAGTGGGTGAGACTTCTCAGTTACAACCCAATCAACCTTTCAATTCCACAAAACCTAAGTTTCTAAAATGTCATCTGGAAACGGTGGCAACTCCATTCCCACAAAGCCGTCCTCTAACTCACACCGTGCTTTTTATGCAGATGCGAGGAGGAAAGATGGTGGACAGAATGTGAAGCCACCAAGAAAGGATCATCATGGAAGGAACAACTCTTTTTCTACTTTCCCTAAGAAGCATAGTCCTAGCCGTGCGGGTTTAGGCTATGCTCCACCTAGTGTAGGAATGAATTCGAACATGTCTGTTAATTGTAATCGCAACTTAAACGATGCCTTTAATACTTTTCGCAATGACATGTGCTTTATGTTTGATAATTTCCTGCGTTATGGTGTGTCTAACTCTTTCTATGCTCCTCAATCTAATGTCAAATCCCGAAAGAAAAGGGGAAGAAAAAGAGGGAAAGCTAAGTCCTCTTCGTCAGTGAAGTCCCCTCCGCCTAAGGAGAAATCCGAAAAGGGAACTACACCGACTGATTTATCTGTCTCTAACCCAAAGGAACCCATTTGGCAATGGGTCCCTAAACAAGCTTAGTCTGTTTTGCAGGTCAGTCATGTGTGGTACATCGATTCCGGCGCATATAGACACATGACTGGTCAGAGATCCTTCCTTTTCGACTATGTTGAAAGGTTTGAGGGATATGTTAAAACAGCCGACAAGACACCTAAGCCAATGGTGGGTTATGGGAAAATTACGGATGGGAGATGCATCATCAAAGATGTAAGTATGTCGAGGAGTTAGGATACAACATGTTTAGCTCCAGTTAGTTCTGTGACAACGGATACTGGGTGAAGCAATTTCAATATGGAAGCGACGTGAATGATGAAGACAACAACGTCATCCTTAGTGCACGGAGGAACGACAATCTTTATTCCACCTTCTTCCGTTCAATCCCTCAGACACACCCTCAGTTTGAAGCACTTTCCAATCCGAGGAATGCAATCTGTTTGCTCGCGAAGGCATCAAAGGAAGACAGTTGGTTGTGGCATCGAAGACTTTGCCATCAGAATTTCAAAGACATGAACAAGCTGGTTTCGAAGAATCTTGTCATGGGACTTCCGGAGACTCGACTTTCCAAGGATACATTGTGTCCTGCTTACGAACAAGGAAAGATGACGAGAAGCTCTCATCCACCGAGGATGGACACGAATAGCAAGAGTCCACTTGACATGATTCACATGGATCTATGTGGACCTACTAGAACCGAGAGCCTTGCCAGAAAGAAATACATGTTAGTTCTCGCTGATGAGTTCTCTAGGTTCACCTGGCTTGAGTTTCTACGAGCCAAGTCTGACGCTGCCGATCAAATCATTGCCTTCATCAAGCGGATTCAAGTTCTCTTGGGTCGCCGAGTGAAGAAGTTGAGAAGTGACAACGGAACCGAGTTTCGCAATGCAAAGTTGCAATCCTTTCTTGAAGACGTGGGAATCTCTCACGACTTCTCAGCCGTGCGCACTCCTCAACAAAATGGGGTAGTGGAAAGGAAGAACCGGACGTTAGTCGAAGTGGCGAGATCCATGATGGCGCATTCCGGCGTCCCACAATCATTTTGGGCTGAAGCAGTATCAACAGCGTGCTACACGCAGAATCGGACCTTGATCGTTAAGCGGACCGGTAAAACCGCCTACGAGATGGTCGAACAGCGTAAGCCTAACATCGATTACTTTAGAGTTTTTTGGATGTAAATGCTATGTTTTCCTGAACTGTTCACCGCACCACCGAGCACAGATTCTTCCACTAACTTTTCTGCTTTAGACTTCTTAGACCTCGCAGATTATGATCTACCCACACTCACGGGTCCGATTGTAGTTCCTGCTCATGCTGGTTTAACCTCTAATTCAGTGACATCCGATGCTCTTGTCACTGAGCCTTCTTCAAGCACTTCTACAAACTCAGTGACACCAGAATCGGCAGTCTCTCCGCCTGAAACCTCATCCACTGCCTCATCGGAACCCGTCCGAGAACAGACTCCACACCCTGTTCTTGCACCTATCCCGGAAGAAGCTCCGCTACCCTCACCCAGTTCAACTCAGAGAACTTATGCTCAGTAGTGCGTAAGCCCCGGTTGGAGGCATCACCGCAGAATAATCTGGAAGCCGGGTCATCGAGTAGAAACCAGCGAGAGGTCTTTACCGTGCAAGATGAGAACGACTCCACCAACAACCAACAAGCTTATGTCACTCTTCCGCACACTCGAAAGTGGACACGAGATCATCCCCCCTCCTAGATCATCGGGAGTCCATCACAACCTGTGCAGACGAGATCTTCCAAGAATGTAGAAAACCTGATTCTATTCGGAGGATTCCTAAGTGATTTCGAGCCTTCGGATGTTTCCCAAGCTCTCACCGATCCTGATTGGGTTTTAGCGATGCAAAAAGAGCTTGCGGAATTCGAGAGAAACAAAGTATGGCGTTTGGTAACCAGACCGTGGGGAAAATCTATAATCGGGTTGAAGTGGATTTTCCGGAATAAGAAAGACGAGAACGACCTCATCATCCGGAACAAAGCCCGATTGGTTGCCAAAGGTTATCGCCAGCAAGAGGGTATCGATTACGATGAGACGTTTGCGCCCGTAGCAAGAGGGTATCGATTACGAACGACCTCATCATCCGGAACAAAGCCCGATTGGCCGCACACAAGAACATGACGGTATATCAAATGGACGTCAAGTGTGCCTTCTTGAACGGAGTTCTTCAAGAAGAGGTGTACGTCGAACAACCGGAAGGATTCGTCGATTCCATATTTCCAGACCATGTGTAAGTGTTGGACAAGGCGCTTTACGGTCTCAAGCAAGCTCCTAGGGCATGGTACGAAACTCTCACTGATTACTTGCTAGGAGTTGGCTACAAGAAAGGTACAATCGATCCCACTTTGTTTCTTAGGAGATCAAGTAAAGACTAAATAATAGTCCAGATATACGTGGATGATAAAATCTTTGCATCTACGAAGCCTGAGATGTGCCAAGAGTTTGAGAACACCATGAAATTCCAATTTAAAATGAGCATGATGGGCGAGTTGACGTTCTTTTTAGGACTTCAAGTTCGACAACGCCCTGATGGCATTTTCATATGTCAAGCCAAATATGTTCAAGATCTTTTAAAACGCTTTGATTTCGGTGGTTCAAACTCTGGCGCAACACCAATGCCCAGAAATTTCCAACTAAACATTGATTCTTCTGGTAAACCGGTTGACCAGAAGACTTATCGGGCAATCATTGGTTCTCTTTTGTATCTCACGGCTAGTAGACCAGACATTGTCTTCTCCACGGGTGTGTGCGCTCGTTTTTTAGTGTGATCCACATGATTCACACCTGTCTGCAGTCAAAAGAATCCTTAGGTATCTGAAGGGCACACCGGATTTTGGCCTTTGGTACCCAAAGGATTCTGGTTTTGAAGTAATTGCATATACAGACTCAGACCATGCAGGTTGTAAGCTCAACAGGAAAAGTACATCTGGTGCTTGCCAGTTTCTCGGAGACAAGCTGGTGAGTTGGTCATCCCGGAAGCAGAATTGCGTATCCCTATCCACCACGGAGGCAGAATATGTTGCCGCCGCCTGCTGCTGCTCGCAAGTTCTGTGGATGAAAACCCAACTTGCCGACTTCGGATACACCATGCAACGGATTCCCATCTATTGCGACTCCAAGAGTGCGATTCAGATTACGGCAAACCCGGTTCAACATTCTCGGACGAAGCATATCGACATACGATATCATTTCATCAAAGACCACGTCGAGAAAGGTAATGTTGAACTTTACTTTGTTGAGAGTGACTATCAGCTTGCTGATCTGTTCACAAAGCCGTTTGACGAAAAACGTCACTTCTTTCTCCTAAGTAAGTTAGGAATGTTGGACCTCCCTGCCTGAGGTCTAGGGGAGTCGGGAGTTCATTTTATATATACATGTGTGTAGGGGGAGTCTTTGAGAGATTACATGTATTGAGGGGGAGTACTAAGTCTTGATTTAATTGTTGTTATGTGAGTGCTAACGTTCTCGGATCCAAAACACCCTGGATACCAGTTTTTCCGTTACTTTGTAGGTGTGGAAAACCACAACGACTTCTCGTTACTTCAGATCAGAAATCGCACAAAACCCAGTTGAGACATCCCAGGTAAGTCTCTTTTCTCGGGAGTCGAGCGCTGAACTTGTAAATTTTTGTGAACTTGAAAGTTCAGGGGGCGGTACGGTACATTTCTTGAACTTACAAGTTCGGGGACTAACTTTGCCAATTTCTGATTCTTAAAGTTCAGGGACTCGTTTTGCACTTTTGTGAAACTTGTAGTCCAAGGTCTGTTTTGAAACTTTCTAAAACTACAAGTTTAGGGACTTGTTTGTAAGTTTCTTGAAACTTCAAGTCCAGGGGTGGTTTTTGCCAATAGGTGAAAGTCGGGTTAAGAGAGCCAAAGAGGAGAGCCAAACAGTATTTTTCAAGCCAAACACAGTGTAAACTTGGTAAAAATATAAATACCGACTCTTAAGAATTACTGTTCACAATTTCAAACTTTTCACTTTTTCTCTCTGAAATCTCACCCGATAACCACTTCGCGCTCGTCTTCGAAATCTGCTCGTTTTTGCTCCGATCGTCAAACCGTTTACGTTTTCGGATTCCTGGTAAGTAATCGATCAACCCTTACGTAATTATAACGTTTAAATCTTTCGTTTAAAGGTCTGGATCGAAGCCTAAACTTTTCAAAACTTACCCAAAACCCAAACTTCTTGGAATGGGATTTCGGGACGTTAAATCGATCCAAAAAGGCTTCTAAACTTGTTCTTAACTGATTTAGGGTGCATGTTACTAGTTTAGAGCTTTAAATCGACGTTTGGTGAGCGGATTTTGATGTGGAACTCGAACAGTCTCGGTTTTCCGAATCGGAAAACATGAACATTCATGTTTTCCGAATCGGAAAACATGAATGTTCATGTTTTCCGCATCCGTACACGATGAGTATGCTTAAGTGTTTTCCGATTCGGAAAACCAGATAAATCCGATTCGGATTATCAGGTTTTCCGAATCCAACTTGTGCCTCGTTTTTCAAGCTTATCTTTTCCGATTCGGAAAACTTGGAATTACCCTTATGGGTTTCCGAGGTTTTCCGAATCGCGTGTGAGGCCAAGTTCTGCTTGTTTATTTTTCTAAGTGTTTTGTTTTCCGAATCGGAAAACAATGTTTTCCGAATCGGAAAACCTATCTGTTATACATGATTAAATTTTTCTAAGTGTTGAAGTTCTCCGATTCGGAAAACCACCTTTTCCGAATCGGAAAACTTATCTTTAAATATGGCTTAATTTTTCTAAGTGTTGTGTGTTCTCCGATTCGGAAAACCATCTTTTCCGAATCGGAAAACCCCCCTCGTGTGTTTGCTCATTTTTCGACTCGGAAAATACGAAATACTCATTTTTGGGTTTTCGAGGTTTTCCGACTCGCGCCTAGTCGAGGGTATAGTCTTTTTCATGTAGCATCTTTCAAAACACTTAACTTGTTTTATGATTGTGACTTGACAGAAATGGCTCGTCAACCGAATGCTCCTGCTCCTCCTTCCCCGGTCAACAACACTGTCGACCGAGCCCTCATTGCTCCAAGTGACATCTGTCCGATCCACCAGAACAATGAATATGTCGACCTGACTAACTTCACTGTTCAAGACGAGGTGGTACTAGAGATCCTCAGGGCGCATCCACTGGCGTATGCGATGCAGTCCACTGCCAACATTCCTGTGCTTTACCTTCAGCAGTTCTGGAGGACCTCTCATGTGGAGACTAGAGATGGCGTGCAGACCATCGTGGGTCGTGTTGACCACACCGACCTGACTATCACTGTGGAGGACCTAAGGCGAATCCTCCATCTGCCTGCCGCCACTCCCGAGGCCCCGTTCGAGCCACTAGTTTTCGGGCCCGAGCTCTTCAGCGAGATACTCGCGCTTGGGGTCCACTTCACAAGGAATCATAGACCGAACGGGATCTCTCAAATCACTCAGGGGATGCTGCCTCCGATTTGGTTCTCCTTCTTCAACATCCTTAACCGCACGCTGTCATCAAAGACTCACGGAGTGGACCGTGCTTCCACCAAATTCTGGCACGTCATTCATGCGGTCGCCTACAGAAGGCGAATCGACTTTGCTCAACAACTTTGGGCGGACATGGTCACCGACGTCAGGGAAGGACCTGCAAGGACTCGTCACACATCCATCCCTTGGATGCGGTTCTTCAGCTTGATCATCCGTGATCACATGGATCACCATCCGGCCGTCAGACGTAGATCCGGCCACCAGCGCTTCGACAGCCAACAGATCGGCAGGATGAACAGAAGAAATCTGCGACCCGGTCAGGTAGAAATGCCTATCCCTGACAATGTGCTTAGTATGGCGGACCGTAGGGTGGAGAGCGTTAGATTGTACCGAGCGTCCATAGGATTAGAAAACGCGTCCACGGACTCCTCAGAACCGAGGAGCCCTACCCCGGACGCGCGACCCGTCCTTCCTAGGAGCCGTGCCACTGGCACGGCAGGCCAGAGCTCCAGTGGGGGAGCTCCATGCTCGGGAGTGATGAGTGTGGTCGTAAGGGGCGAAGCGGGTAGAGTTGTTGGAACATCCGCCACACCGCACATGTCGCAAGCCGAGGCCTACCAGATGATGGTCCGGAACCGAGTCCGTCGAGCACGAACACAAACCTACGTCAACGAGTCTGCCGAACAAGACGTCATGAGAGGCTACCGTGTAAAGCAGTACACCGGGATTCTCCAGCAATCCCCGGTACACTCGTCTTCGGAAGAGCGCCAATCGCCATCACCGCCGCAACAACCTGAACAGACTGGTGAGGAAGTGGAAGCTTCCCCACAAGAACAAGCACACTTGCCTTCACCACCACATGCAGCGGCCGTTGCTACACTAGCAGGCGAACCCTTCGGCGATCCCTCCGGCGATGACTCTGACGGTCATGAAACCTCCGAGCATACTCCTTCGGACCGTCGTGAGGCCGATGACGAGGCGACAGATTCAGAGATGGTAGATTATGGATCTGATTCAGAGTTCCAAGAGACGGAACCAGCGAAAGGCGGAAAGGCCCAGTTGATTGATGTTGATGAAGCCACCTCTTCCTTCAACGACGACCGGATTTCCGGGGATCCCGTTCTAGCAGGGGATCTAGCTTCAGATAACCGGACCGTCGGTCGTGAGGAAGAAGGTGAGGCCGAGGTTGCTACCGGCTGGGGAAGAGAAGATAGTGAGGAAGAAGAGAGAGAGATGAGAGAACAAGAGACCGAAGATGTAGAGGTCCAGTTAGACGAGCCTTGGGCTCAGATTCAGGAGGGAGGCGGAGAAGAAGAGCCGCATAGGATAGAAACGGAAGTTCCCCTTACCTTGAGTCAATCCAACACAGAGGCTACCCAAACCGAGACCGGGCACCTTATGGTGTCTGGTCAAGACGCTAGCAGCCAACTAGCGCATCTGCACACCTCTACCAGCCACTCGACCATCTCTCAACAGATGGTCGTTTCAGTCAGTCACGGGGACGTAGCACAACTTCCACCGGCCACTCACTCGGAGTCTGCCGGTGTTGAGATAAGAGAGGATCTGCCCCACCTCTCGACTTCATTTGATGCACGTAGAGTCATAGAGCCACTTCTCGGGACGTTTAAGATCCCTTCCATCATTAGGCCACGATCTATGGTACCACAAGCGGAGATCCCACGGGACTCCGCCGGAACGGGGAGAGTTGGTGCGTCAGGTGACGACCTTCGAGGATCCGCCGGAAGCCCTGACACCGTCAACATCATACCAGCGGTGACGTCAGGCCGAGAGAGCACCTCAATAGGACTCTTCTCGACAACTGGAGCCCAAGTGGCACCGGGTTTAGTACTACTGGGACCGGGTCCGACAGACTCGAGCGAAGTCTCTAAAGACGCTCACGCAACACCGGGGCTTTTAGGCCTGACGGATTCGGGTGGAATCCGTAAAACCACCCCAGTACCAACGGGACTTTCAGGTCCGACGGATTCGGACGACATCCTAAAAGTCGTCCACTCACGACTACTTGCGATGGAGGAAGCCAACCGGGCTAGAGATGCATGGGTCGAGGCATTGGAGCGAGCCTTGGCCGAAACCGAGCGAAAGAGATTGGCAGATCTTGAGGCGTCAAGAAAGCTTCAAGAAGACAGGGATGCAGAGCTTTATGAGCTCAAACGGCGAATGAAGGGCAAACACTCGGAGGAAGCCCCGTCAACCGAAGCACCGATTCCTCGTCAACCTGAAGACGTCCTCCGACTTGCTCCTCCGACCTCAGGCGATCTACCATTCATTCCGGGGTACGTTACTGAGGTGGAACACTCGATGATGATCACTTCCTACACCACCCAGAACGGCCGCCTCTCCGCCCAGATCAGAGACAGAGATGCCCAGATCGAGCTTCTACAACAGCGCATCCGGGAACTGGAGGCCATGTGTCGGTCTCAGGCTCAGCCTTCCAAACGGAGGCATGATGACCCTGATGACTCGGCACCAGGTCCTCATGAGGGGGAGGTGCAAGCTTCATCCAAAAGGCTTCGCACCGACCTCCATTCTGCCTCCGGTTCCGGCTCCACATCCGCTCTACCGTCAACGGCCGCCCGCTCGAGTGCTACATCAGAATCTGCCGCAACCGACACTCTCTATGTTGATTCAGACACGGAGGAGATTCTTGACATGGGGAGTTGGCACTACGAGCCGATCCCGGAAGGTGAGGTAGTACAGTTTCCTCACCTAACCGATACAGCACAGATTGACGCTGTTCCCCCGGAAGCAGCATCGACAGATCTTTCAGATGTCCAGATTCCGGAGGAAGCCCGGAAAATCCTTCGGTCGCTTGCTCAGAGCCTTAGGATCTTTCAGAAGGGGGACGACATTGTCCGGGATTCAGACTACAACAGCTTCCTCTCAGCGTTCGAGTTTCCAACTCCAGAAGCTCCTCAGACCATCCATACGACGACTCCAGATTCCTCCGCTCCAACAGTCATCCAGCTAAACTGGAACCACTCGGTCATCTTCAGGCCGTTCCTTGAGGAGTCTTTCAACCGCATCTTCCAGCAGGAGAAATTGCACGTATGGTCCCGAAAGGTCTACTTCGGGATCTCTCACATCAAGACGAAGAGGAGAAGGACTGCTTATGTGCACCAGAGGATGTGCAACTGGGCCACCCACGAACGCCAAAGAATCCGACGTCGTTTCATCAAGGTAACTGCGATGCGCCCTTACAAACATGGACATCAGTTATTCCTTGAGTACGACGTCCGCATGTACGGGACTGGCATTCCTCGAGGAGAGTTGTAGAACTGGACATTCACAGAAGCAGATCTGGACCGGGTGCACTTAGAAGATCTCCTCACGCTCATCAAGTACCTCCAGGGCCCAATTCTCCGACCCGAACACTACCGAGACGGCACCGAGATTCTGAAGAAGTACGTTCGTCATGCGATCACTCTTGCGCGTGTGACGGACTACTAACTAGCGATCGAGAGCCGCCAGCCGAAGGTCAACCTGCTCAGACCGAACCTGTTGGTACCTGGTATTGATGCTTACCTTCCGTATATGCCAACCAGGATACCGGAGCATGGGGTCCTCTATGTGACTAGGAAGAAGAAGGAACGCAGGTTTATGCGTTTTGGCGAGCTTGCTAAGTTCTGCGACGGGACCCTTCTCTATGTCTACAATGGGATGCAGAGTAGACTTTTGGCTGATCAGATACCCGGGTGGAAGATCATAGACGGGAAGGGAAAGATACTGGAGGGCATGAACTTGATCGAGAGGAAGCTCAAAGAGAGGCTGATGTACAGACGTGTTGAAGCGGCGATGCAGATGAGAGCGAGGATCATCGGAGACTGGGAGGAATTCTTACAGATGTCAAAGTGGGAGCCGTCGCTGAAGCTTCCACCACCTTTCTGACTTCTTCACAAAGGGGGAGATTGTTGGACCTCTCTGTTGTGAAGAGTCAGAAAATACTATCTTTACTGCTTTCTAGTTAAACTTTCAGTTAATTGTGAACAATCTACTTTGTTGTTGCCCTTGTTTAGAGGTTTGTAACCTCGGCGGCCTTTTGTGACTATCTTTGTTTTTGCCTCTCTCCTATATAAGGAAAGAGATGATTAGGGTTAAGATGATGAATACTATTATCTTGGAATTTACTCAAAATAGATCTACCACCATTGTTGCATTTCAAGCTTTTGTGTTCATCAAATTTATGTTGATTTCAATCCATTTCTCCTCATATTCTTGATTTTGGGACAACAGCTTATTAAAAATGAGACTTGGGAACTAGTACCACGTTGCTCGAACATGAATATTATTCGTAGTATGTGACTCTTTAAGCACAAATTTCGTTCGATGGTTCTTTAGAACGTTACAAAGCAAGGTTGGTTCGTGATGGTCGTAGTCAACAGGTGGGGGTTGACTAGGGTGACACTTTCAGTCCGGTGGTAAAACCAACCACTATATGGACGGTTCTCACTCTGGCTCTCTCTAAATCATGGCCCATACACCAATTAGATGTTACAAATGCATTTTTACACGGCCACTTGCAGGAAACCGTTTACATGTACCAACCAATGGGATTTTGCCATCGGGACTACCCTGATCACGTTTGCCGCCTCAAGAAGTCTCTTTACGGCCTCAAACAGGCACCAAGGGCCTGGTATCAACGGTTCACTGATTTTGTTCTTCAGCATGGATTTACTCAGTGCAAAACGAAAATTCCTTATTTATTTATCACTATGGTCATGATGTCGCCTATCTTCTAATCTATGTGGACGACATCATACTCACCACCTCCTCTGACCAACTCCGTCAACAGCTCATGACTATTCTTGCAGGTGAATTTGCTATGAAGGATTTGGGACCCTTATCCTATTTTTTGGGCATCTAGGTCACTAGAACAGGTGAAACGCTTTTCCTGTCACAACATGCATATGCCAAAGACATCATTCATCGCGCAGGTATGGACTCATGCAAACCAGCAGCGACCCCGGTAGACACTAGAGTAAATTGGCCAGTGAACCGGATTCATTATTTGATGATCCTACCACCTATAGAAGCCTTGCAGGTGCATTACAATACCTAAACTTCACAAGACCCGACATAGCATACGCCTTTCAGCAAATATGTATGCACATGCACTCTCCTTGCATGGCTCACTGGAACGCTCTGAAGCGTATCATCAGGTACTTACAAGGCACTACTGAATATGGACTTCATCTCCGCTATTCTTCGGTACTCTCCATTCGTGCCTACACAGATGCTGATTGGGCACGTTGCCCTGATACTCGTCGCTCTACATCCGGATACTGTGTCTATCTCGACGACAACCTGATTTCATGGTCCTCTAAGAGACACTCCACCATTTCCCGTTCTAGTGCAGAGGCCGAATACCGTGGAGTTGCCAATGTAGTTGTAGAAATATGTTGGCTGCAAAATCTTCTACTTGAGCTACATCGTCCTTTGACCAAAGCTTCCTTAGTCTACTGTGACAATGTCAGTGCCATTTACTTATCGGGCAACCTAGTCCAGCATCAACGAACCAAGCACATCGAGCTCGACATTCACTTCGTCAGGGAGCACGTTCAAAAAGGCTTGGTCCGTATCCTTCACATGCCTTCCCGCTTTCAGATTGCCGACATCTTCACTAAGGGTCTTCCTCGGGTTCTCTTCGATGATTTTTGATCC
The DNA here is from genome assembly GCA_030169165.1 of Centaurea solstitialis. Classification (NCBI taxonomy): domain Eukaryota; kingdom Viridiplantae; phylum Streptophyta; class Magnoliopsida; order Asterales; family Asteraceae; genus Centaurea; species Centaurea solstitialis. The sequence continues at coordinate 21,226,592 of CM058042.1, forward strand.
AGTCTAAGCATACGTTTGCCTCCCGCTTCGACTGCGGGGGTGTAATAGACACCACTAATTATGCCACCAAATTTGCTAATTATGCCACTAATTATGCTTGTATTTATAGGATTGTAATTAGTGTTTATTGTATCAATTATCTCCAAAAATATATATCTCTTTGTATCATTATATATTGATTGTTGTGAATGAAAGAAGGCAAGAGATTATCACAATTCTACAGGTGGGTTGACGATATGTTGGTTTAATGGGTTAGGTTTGTTTATGTAAAAAATTACACAACTCGATGTCGTAAGAAACTTGTGTGAGGCTTAACCGTCGAGAGAAAGAAATTGCAATCGATGATAAGTACGAGAAAAGTAAAATAAGACAAACAATTTGATGACGCAGGAAAAACCTCACGACGGAGGAAAAAACCTGCGGTCGACCTAAAAGATAAGTCGACAGAGCACTATAATCACCAATCAGGGGTGATATCCTTCAAGTATACAGCCTTGGTCGTACGATTACAACGGAAACAAATATGAAATCGAATGTAAATTACAGATGATTCTCAAGAATAATCGCTATGGAATTTGTGAGCTTCGGATAGACTTCGTGTCCTCGAATGTTGACTTGATCCTTCTTTTATAGTGTCTTTGAAGTAACCATCTAATGAGATTATGGTTCATTAATATCCAAATCGTAACTGTCCAACGGTATTCTTGACTATTAATGCTTGGTTTATAACGATCGAACGGTACTGCTGAGAGTTAATGTCCAGATTGTAACCGCTGCTAGAATCTTGCTTGTAACGGTCGATCTTGATGTTGTCGAACGATATATAACTTACGACTTGTTCGTTGTAGTGATGAACTCCAACAAGCATCGCATAGTACTCAATCTCGGACTTTCTCAAAGGTGGGCAATTGTTAGAAATGATAATCATCTTGCCTGCATCAAAGACATCAGCTTCGTGTGTTTATTCGTTAGTACTGTCGTATGACATTGTAATTATCGTTCGACTTATTCGATGTATATGTTCGATGCTTAGTGATTTTTGTTCGATAGTTCTTTTAGGTTTTATCTCAGGACCTTATCTTAATACAGGACTACTGTCCTAACGTTTGTCTTACGATTATAGTCGGTTGTCCTGCGATTGTGGATTTTTACCCTAACAATTTGCCCCCAAGATTTAGAAAATAATTCTAATTTTATCTAAATCTTTAATTTACTGGACAAAGAGTAAAAATACGTTAATTAACGGTCAAATTATCGTTAGAAATATAGCCGTTATATAGCCGTTTGTTTCTGGACGCGTGTCTTTCAACGGCTAATTTGCGACGCGTGGCATGATTATCTCTAATGACTCACGAATGATTTAGTTGCTATAAATAGGGTGTTTGTTAATAAGAAAAGATTTTACAAATCTTCTTAATTTTCGAACTGATTTTGCGAGATCGTAATCCGACCCTATTTTCGGCAAATATTTCATGCGACTAGGCTTTATAAGGTACCTCCTTCTTCCCTGTTTCATGCGTTTGAAGTCAATAGCGAAGAAAAGTAATAGAGATTTAGATAATCTTAGGTTTACACGTTTGAGAAACAGTTTAAACCGTTTAGAATTTACTATGTCGTCGGAGGTTAGGAGTTCGATTACTGAGAGTCTAGAGGTAGTAGAGTTGAGGGAGTTAGTAGGACTTCCTGAGAATGCCCTGGTGAGGGTGGCTGGAGAAATCCGTCCGGCGGATGCTCCGACGGGCTTTTTTGCTCTGTTTGAGTATCCGTTCAAGGTCGGATTTCGATGGCCCTACTCTCCTTTGGCTAGAGCCTTCATGACTCGTTTCGATTTATCTCCGGGACAATTGATGCCTCAGTTCTGGCGTGTCGTTCACGTAATCGAACGAGTGACCAAAAACTGGGATCGTCCTCCGTTCTCGGTCGATGATCTCCTTTCGGCGTACAACGTGATCCGCTCTCCCTACAATCGTTTTGGGTTATTTCCAAGGGGGAGAAGCGATGCCATGTTGGTTCACGGTACCCAAGTGAACGATCGTGGATGGAAGGCGAGATACGTCTTTGTCCAAACATCCTCGGTCGTGGACGAGGAGTCGTGGGTTGTTCTTGAATGGAACAAAGGCGGTAATAGAACTTTTCTTACTTTCTTTAATTTATTTAAATTGCTTTCTTTAATTAATCCTTTGTTTCTCTTTTTGCAGCGATCGACTTCTCATTCGAGGAGACTACTGAAGCTACAGTGTGACAGACCGTAGGTATCGAACGTCAAAAGGAGGTGACGAGAGCGACGTCGAACCTGAGGTGCAAGTGATCGAAGAGAAGGATATGGAAGGTAATCATTTTGTGTTGATAACTCTTTTTATTAGTAGTCGTACGTTTTTAATTCTTTCTTCTCTTCGTAGGTTCAGCTTCTAAGAGGGCGTCGACGATGGAGGCGGCTGCTCGTGCTGCCAAGAGGAAAACTGCGGCCCAAGAGGGTTTAGTGGCTAAACGTACGAGGTCGTCGTACGTTTCTCTAGATTCTCCACCTAAGGATGCTGCACGCAAGGCTGAAGGTGGAATAGAGGCGATTCCTCTTAGCTTCGCTCCTCCCGGGAAGGAGAAGGGTGCCTCGAGTCAACCTGCATCAAAGGTTGACAAAGGTAAGGAGAAGGAGGGGTCTGGTCTTACGACCATGACCATTCAGATGCCCTCTGACTTCATGGTGGACGACGTCATCAGGACGAAGTCCACCTTCCCGGTCCTGGAGCAGTTTCACGTCCCTTCTCAAAAGGCGCGTATGGAGGAGGCCGACATCGAAGACCTGGATGCCTCCATCGCGGGCATTTCTTTTCTGGTAAGTTTTTCTTCATCGTACGTCTTTGGTTCTTTTGGTTTATCTTTCTGATTTTCTTTCTTCTTTATTTGCAGGATCTCCAAACAAGTCTTAGCCTTCATACTCGAATGGCTAAGATTAAGGAGGAGATGGCGTTGAGTCAGAACGACGCCAAGGTGGCTAGGAAGGAGGCCGACAAAGCCAAGAAGAAGCTGGCCTAACTGGCCGATGAGGTTAACACCAAGTCGGTTCAGATTGGAGACCTTGAATCGAAGCTGGAGATCAGCGATCGTTTTTAGGTCGAGCAGCGGGAAAGGCTGAGGCTGGCTTTGGATCGTACGACGGAGCTAGAGAAGGAGCTGCTATCCGTTCGTCGGGAGAAGGCTGAGAGGGAAAAGGCCTTGTCGTCCAGGATTCAAGAACTTGAGGACGACGCTGCCTTGGTCCGAGTGGTCGCACGTACTGCGGTGATGCGACGTGTAGCTGCTGGGACCATCACCTCTCAGATGGCGAGCGAAGAGGTGGCCTCTTTTGTGCAAGTGATGGGTTCTGAAGATCTGCTCGACGAAGAGGATCTAAAGGACTTGGACGAAGAAGCGGCAAAAGAGAAAAAACTTGCTGAGGTCAAGGATGTAGGTATCGAGGAGGAGGTTCCTGAAACCTCTGGATCCGTTCCTGTGCATCCTCAAGAAACCGAAGAGGCTCCTGTCGTGAATCCATCTTCCACCGGTGTTCCTTTAGAATAGTTTTTGTTTTGTAATCGTACAATTTTTTAATTTTCCTTGTATTCTGCCTTTTTTAGGCAAAAATATTGATGAAAGAACTTTTTGTTTGAATATCATGCGTTTCAGCTTTTTATTGTCGCGTCGTTATAACTTGTGTCGTGCGTTTTAGCTTGTATCATGCATTTTAGCCTTTGTTTTTGCATGCATGTGTTTTAAAGTCCTTAGACTTAATTTAGAAACGTTTCTTTTGTACTCATAAGAGTATTCGTGCGACTGGCGAATTGACTTGCGCTCTTGCGAGATAATCGTGCGTCTGAGGCAATTTAATCGTGCGATATTTGCAATAATCGTGCGATACTTGCGACAATTGTGCGATACATGCGATAGTCGTGCGATACCTGCGAACAAACATAGTTGCTAGGGGGTGGCCGTTGGTTTGACCAACGGCGCTCCGACGCTCAAGTCAGTAATCAGTCCAAGAAAATAAATCGTATGTAAATAGGTTTAGAAATAGTACCTTTTAAGATGATGGGCGTTCCAGCTTCGTGGGATTTCCATACCTTCCATTGTCGTAAGTTTGTATGCTCCATTTCCAATGACTTTGGAAATTATGTACGGTCCTTCCCATTTGATGGAAAGTTTTCCGGCGTTTGGCTCTTGTGTGTTTTGAAACACATGTCGTAAGACATAATCTCCAACTTGAAAAATTTTGGCCTTTACCTTTTTGTTGAAGTATCTTTCGACAATTCCTTTTTGTGCAGCCATCGTTCGTAGTGCTTTCTCTCGGAGTTCTTCTAAAGCATCCAAGTCGTAAGATAAATTTATTGCATTTTGATCATACGTACGACTTCTGGCAATTGGTACTTGGGCTTCGATTGGTAGGACTGCTTCGCATCCATATACCAGAGAATATGGAGTTTGTCCAGTTGATGCTATTGGTGTCGTACGATTCGCCCATAGGACAGATGGCAATTCTTCCACCCATTTTCCTTTTGCTCCTTTCAACCTTTTTCGGATTGAATTGATGATGACTTTGTTGCTTGATTCTGCTAATCCATTAGATTGTGGATATCTTGGAGTAGAAGTGATTAACTTGATTCCTCGTTTTCACAGAACGTACGAGTCTTATCACTTATAAATTGTGAGCCGTTGTCGCACATAATTTCAGCTGGTACTCCGAATCTATAAATGATGTTCTTCTGAATGAAAGATATGACTTCTTTATCTCGGACTTGTGAGAAAGCACCAGCTTCTATCCACTTTGAGAAGTAATCGGTGAGCACAGGTAGATAAACTTTTTGTCCAGGAGCTGGGGGTAGTTTTCCCACAATATCCATTCCCCATCGCATGAAGGGCCATGGAACTAGAACAGAATGCAAAGGTTCAGATGGTCGATGGATCATACCCGAATGTTTTTGGCATGCATCGCACCGTTGGACGTACGTTATTGCATCCTCTCGTAAAGTAGGCCAATAGTAGCCTTGTCGTGAGATTCGATTAGCAAGACTTCTGCCCCCTGCGTGATTCCCACATTCTCCGTCGTGCATTTCTTGGAGAATTTGATTGATTTGTACCTTACTTGTGACACATCGTAGGAGAAGTCCAGTCGTGGATCTTCGATAAAGTTGGTCTTCCAGAATTGTATATCTTGAAGCTTTGGACCTTGTCTTTCGAGCTTCCATTTTATCTTCAGGAAGTTGATCGTGCTTGAGGTAGTTCCATATGTCGAGCGACCAATTGTAAATTTCTTCGTTCATCTGTACTTCATCGTTTGCCGCAATTGTTGGTGTCGTAAGATGAAGTATTGGGATATTTTCCATGAACGGATCGTGAAATGCAGATCCCAAATTGGCCAGTGCGTCAGCTTGCATATTTAGATCTCTTGGTATTTGCTCGATCAGGAATTGTTCAAATCGTGTGATTCGATCTTTAACGGCTTTGAGGTAACTCATCATTTTTGAATCTTTTGCTTGAAAATCTCCATTTACTTGGTTTACCACCAATAAAGAATCGCTTCGAACGTGTAATTGTTTTGCCCCCAGTCTAAGAGCAATATCCAATCCTGCGATCAAAGCTTCATACTCTGCTTCGTTGTTTGTGGCCTTGAATTCACATCGTATGGAGTATACTATATTTCCCCCTTGTGATGATTTTAAGACAATACCTAATCCACATCCTCGTACGTTCAAAGAACCATCAACGTAGAGTATCCAAGGTTTGTTGTCTGAAATCGTCACAATTTCGTCGCACGTCGTGGGTTCCAGTCCTGGAGAGAATTCTGCCACAAAATCTACCAATACTTGCGATTTGATTGCCGTCTTGGGTTTGAACTCAATGTTGAACCCACTGAGATAGATGCTCCACTTGGCTAGACGTCCTGTTAATTCTGGCTTTCGAAGCACCGTCTTGAGTGGATAATTGGTCACAACAACGATATGATGCGACTCGAAGTAATGCCTTAGCTTTTTTGTTGTTGTCATAAGACCCAGTAGTAATTTCTCCATTGATGTGTACCTGGTTTATGCGTCGAGGAAAGATTTGCTTACATAATAAATTGGTCGTTGTTGTTGTTCTTCCTCTCGTACGAGTACTGCACTTGTCGCATTTTTGCTTACTGCCATATACAACTGTAGACTTTCACCTTCGACTGGTTTTGTCAGCAGAGGAGGTGATGCCATGTATTGCTTCAATTCCTACAAAGCTTTCTCATGTTCGTCCGTCCACAAGAAGCCTTGATTCTTTCGTAGGACATTATAGAATAAATGGCATTTGTCCGATGATCGTGAGATAAATTGGGTTAAAGCTGCCACTCGTCCTGTTAACTTCTGGACTTCTTTGATATTTCTTGGAGATTATATCTCGGTGATAGTTTTAACTTGTTCCGGACTTGCTTCGATTCCACGTTGTGTTACCAAGTATCCCAAGAATTTTCCTGCTCGTACCCCAAAGGAACATTTTGTTGGATTGAGCTTCATCTGGTACTGTCGTAGGATGTCGAACGATTGCTTTAAATGTGTAACATGATCAATCGAACGTTCTGACTTCACGAGCATGTCATCGATATAGACTTCCATCGTTCGACCAAGATGTTCCTTGAACATCATGTTGACTAATCTTTGATACGTTGAACCTGCATTCTTGAGACCAAATGGCATGACTTTGTAACAGTATATGCCTTTGTCTGTCATGAATGCGGTTTTTTCTTGGTCTTCCGTGTGCATCAATATTTGGTTGTATCCTGAATATGCGTCCATGAATGTCAATAATTCATGTCCTGCTGTCGCGTCGACCATGGCGTCGATATGAGGTAAAGGGAAAGGATCTTTTGGACAAGCTTTGTTTAGATCCGTGAAATCGATGCAGACTCGCCATTTTCCGTTCTTCTTTTGTACGACGACTACATTAGCCAACCATTCTGGATATTTGACTTCTCGGATCTTCCCTGTCTTCAGCAGATTGTCGACTTCATCATTGATTACTTTATTTCGTTCGGGTGCAAACTTACGACGTTTCTGCTTAATTGGTTTGAAAGTAGGATCCACGTTCAACTTATGTGATATAATGTTTGGATCTATTCCAACCATATCTTCGTGCGACCATGCAAAACAGTCTGAATGTTCCTGCAAAAAAGATATAATCGTATTTTTTATGTCAAGGGGGAGCGAGGCTCCTACGAAGACCTTTCGATCAGGATGTTCAGGATCAATTACGACTTCTTCTAGTCGAAGATCATCGTTCGATTTCTTCCCATCCTGGCTCTGTAATTGCTAGATGTCCTGCGACTTTGTCTTCATCGTAATCTTGTAGCATTCTCGTGCGACCTTGTTTTCACTAGCAATTTCTTGAATTCCCCATGGAGAAGGAAATTTGATCTTCTGATGGTATGTCGAAGGGATTGCTTTCATCTCGTGGATCCATGGTCTTCCAAGAATAACATTGTAGGCCGACTGGCAGTCCACAACGTTAAATTTCGTTTGTTTGTTGATGCCTTTGGCCAAGACAGGCAAGATGATTTCTCCGAGAGTGTTCATCGGGTCTCCATTGAATCCAATCAGAGTAGTACTTCGTCGTACGATCTCTGATCGTTCGATTCCCATGACTTTAAGAGTATCTGCAAAAATAACGTTAGCCGAACTACCTCCATCAATCAATATTCTCTTAGTCGAACAGTTTCCGATTGTTAACTGTATGACTAGAGCGTCATGATGTTTATGATGAACCCCCTGTGTATCCTCTTGATCGAACGTAATTGTCATTGCATCGAGCTATCTTTCCGTCTTTGATTTGACTTCTCCGGGGATAGGATGTTCGTCTGGACCATCTCGTGCATGTCGCTTGGCAGCTGAATACGTAAGTCCGCACACTTCTGATCCTCCAGTGATGCAGTTTACGACTTTTGTATGAACCGGTGACGCTGGTCGTCCTTGTTCTTCTGGGATGACGCCTTTCAGATGTCCTTTTGATTTCAAATATGAAATCTCCTTTTTGAGACTGATACATTCATCCGTCATATGGCCGTAGTCTTCATGGAAGTCGCACCATTTATTTTGATCCTTGTCCTTGCTTGGTTTGTCAGATTTCTTTGGCCATCGTACGTTTGCATCAATCTTTCGTAGCGAATCTACCAACTCTTTCGGGTACCTGCAAAATTGTAAGTAGATAATTCTGGATATCGTATTTTAACAGTACCTTTGTTTGATCGAGCTTTTGATTCATGTCGAGGATTTCCAATCTTGTTTACTCTTTTATGCTTAAAATCATGTTTTTGAGCACCAAGAGGTTTCTTTTCAACAGAGTGCTCTCGTCGAAAAAGAGCATCGTCTTCTATTCTCATGAAAGCTAATGTTCTGGCTCGTACGTCGTCGAAGTTTTCTGGAGGGTACTTAGTCAATTCTAAATACAGTCCAGAGGAATCTTCTAGCCCACGTTTGTACGCCTCGATTGCGGTCTTCACATCGCAATTCTTTATTTCAATCATTGCCGCATTGAACCTGTTGAAGTAGTCGCGGATCGTTTCTCCAGATTTCTGTACGATGTAGTATAGGTCGCTGGTCTGCTTCTCCATCTTACGACTGCTAGCAAACTGTCGAGTGAATTGGTTTACCAATTCTGCGAAGGACCCAATGCTTTTTGGCTTTAAGTTGATAAGCCATTGTAATGCTGCTCCTGTTAGAGTTGATCCAAAACTCTTGCACATGCAAACTTCTTGATATTGCGCCGGTATAGGAACTGTCCACATAAGTTGTTTATACTGTGCTATATGTTCGACTGGATCTGTAATTCCAGAATATTTTGTTGCGAAAGCTGGAATGGTATATTTCTTGGGTACGTCGACAAGAGCTAATTCATCGACGAACGGCGAGGCCTGAAATCCAGTTTTAGGTTCAACTTCGACAGGTACTGCTACTTCGGGTAGCTTTGTGAGTAACGCGAACAGCTTTTGATTCTGTTCTTCCAGGGATTTCAATCGTACGCTTAAAGGATCTTCAATGGCTATTGGAATTGTTGGGATAAAACCAGAAGAGATTCCGGTACTGGGTGATATTGTCGTATGAATGGTAGAACTAGCAGCTGTGGGTATATGACCAGGAATAGGAATCTGTTGGGATACGTTGTTAAAAGGTTCGAACGTGAACATGGGTGTTCCTTGAGGCATAGGAGGTGGACCCCGAGGCATAGGTGGCGGGCCATGAGGTATTGGTGGTGGAACTTGTGGTAAAGACGGTCGTACGTTGTTGTACTGTTGGTTTACAGTCGATAGTGGTACCGAGGCATTGAACTGTGGTCGAAGTGGTGGTCTTAGATGCTGAGGTGGATAAGGAGGAGGAATAGACATCGATGGTCCTTGTGAAGCACGAAGACGCTGGAGTTCGTCATTAGCTTGTTGCAATTGTTGTTGTAAAGATGCTATGAGTCCGTTATCCATTATCCTGCACAAATAGCTCAAAGAGAACTCAAAGAAAAGGTTAGTACTAAGGCGCACTTTTCACCGAATGGAATTTTTCTCAAAACGGAGCCCGACGGTGGGCGCCAAACTGTTTATGTAAAAAATTACACAACTCGATGTCGTAAGAAACTTGTGTGAGGCTTAACCGTCGAGAGAAAAAAATTGCAATCGATGATAAGTACGAGAAAAGTAAAATAAGACAAACAATTTGATGACGCAGGAAAAACCTCACGACGGAGGAAAAAACCTGCGGTCGACCTAAAAGATAAGTCGACATAGCACTATAATCACCAATCAGGGGTGATATCCTTCAAGTATACAGCCTTGGTCGTACAATTACAACTGAAACAAATATGAATTCGAATGTAAATTACAGATGATTCTCAAGAATAATCGCTATGGAATTTGTGAGCTTCGGATAGACTTCGTGTCCTCGAATGTTGACTTGATCCTTCTTTTATAGTGTCTTTGAAGTAACCGTCCAACGAGATTATGGTTCATTAATATCCAAATCGTAACTGTCCAACGGTATTCTTGACTATTAATGCTTGGTTTATAACGGTCGAACGGTACTGCTGAGAGTTAATGTCCAGATTGTAACCGCTGCTAGAATCTTGCTTGTAACGGTCGATCTTGATGTTGTCGAACGATACATAACTTACGACTTGTTCGTTGTAGTGATGAACTCCAACAAGCATGGCATAGTACTCAATCTCGGACTTTCTCAAAGGTGGGCAATTGTTAGAAATGATAATCATCTTGCCTGCATCAAAGACATAAGCTTCGTGTGTTTATTCGTTAGTACTGTCGTATGACATTGTAATTATCGTTCGACTTATTCGATGTATATGTTCGATGCTTAGTGATTTTTGTTCGATAGTTCTTTTAGGTTTTATCTCAGGACCTTATCTTAATACAGGACTACTGTCCTAACGTTTGTCTTACGATTATAGTCGGTTGTCGTGCGATTGTGGATTTTTACCCTAACAGGGTTGGACGGATTGAGCGATTTTACAGTTTTTCTACAACCCTACTATTAGCTATTTTATTAGGAGACGTAGACTTGTGCTATAAACCTATGTTGTTATAAGACACTTTTTAAAATAGTGTCGTATAGAATAGTTAGTACAACACTTTATTAAAAAGTATCATTTTTATATGGTAAAACATTTAAAAGTGTCATATAAACTTATTGCAACATTTTAGATACGACGTTGTTTTGTTGGTTCCATACATTAGTTTTTTTAGGATGCTTCTAGATTTTAGGTGTCCTACTTAATTGATTTTGTTGTAGTTGGTACTTTGGTTTATTTTCTAGCTACTAGCAAATAAGCAAAACCAGTGTTGTGACTATTCTATTGTTACACTTTTTGAGTTACATACTAAGAAACCAATTAGATACTTGTAATTTTAAAAAAATAGTAATTTTATTATTTTGAGAAATTTCGCTTAAATTATCCAACATAAATTAACTGTGAATTTAGTATGAACACATGGCAAAAAGAACAATTTCATTTGAGTACTCAACTATATAAAAAAGATGTTTTGATGTATATGGTCTAACTTAACACATTGAATTGACATTTATGAAAAAACTATTCCTAGATGTTAGTGATATAATGATTTAGTATAAATTTGCAATCTTGACCAATTTTTCTTTCTTTAGAATTACATTTTCACATTCATATCACCTTTTGTTTATCTATGAAGGATAGAATCAATAACTTTTGTGATCTTTGATATCTAATACACATATTTATGTATTATATATATTGTATGTATCAATTGGTCGCTAACATAGCGTCTCTTGGGCAGCATAAATGGTTAGTAAATGTAAATTGACACAAAAGTATATCTCACAACTATTCTATATATTCGATGTTATGTGTACGGCGAAAATAGGGCATGTGCCAAGTATATGCTAAGTTGCTAGCACGCATATATTTTATGTTGGTCTATAAATGGTTTCGGAAGGATAATGGTTCTTCATCAATCAAATGCCTTAGAAGATTATTTGAATGTATGGATGCATTACTGGGTAGCTACTCCTTTAGCAGCTAGTAAACTACTATCTGCCAAGGGAGATTTGCCCTGCAATTCATCAAGTCTACATATTTGTTTGCCATTTTTATTGCTCATTCATCGAAGTTCCAAAATTTTCATTATTATACTTTGTTGCTATTATTATTAGTCGACCTTCCAACTCAGGAACCGCATTGACAAATACACGATCTTTTGTATATATCCTACCATTTCTACGACCAATGTTATTTTTGTAACTTAACTTTGTTGATGAATATTGTACTTCGTTATCAAAACAGTATATCATATACTTGCAAGGTTGAACCAACACACGAGCAAACCTTGGCATATAGCATTGCTTCATTGTTCCTTCGTATTGAAAAAAATTAAGTTTTTGTAGGTACCACATACTATTTTCTTTGGTGTCCTTATGTTTTTTGAAAATGAACTTTTGGCACACGTTTTTAATGGCAAAGTTGGTAAAAGTTGTTGTCTTTGTACAAAAGGCCCAAGTTTGAGTCCTATATATTTTGTGTTAGAAAAATAAATCGTTTAATATAGTGAAAAAAATCTTTGGATATAAGTCCTCTTGTATTAGAAAAATAAATCATATACATTACTCGACAATGAGTTTCTTTTCTCTATGGACCCTTATCCACACAACAAACATATTTTTTTTAACGACACACAACAAAGATATATTGATATTGCTAAAGGATTATAGATTTTTTTTTTAAATTCAAATTAATTGTGCCAATAATTTAAAAAAAAAATCAGGGTATCCTCATTATACTTGCCATATTCATAGACGCCTTGTTTGACATGCACCCCATCTATCGAATTTGGATATAATTGATTGTCAACTTTTGCTACTCAAAATCAATGATTTGGTAATATATATATATAGAGGAATAATCAAATAAAAATCACATATTTTGTAAAAACTAGAGGAACAATCTAAACCATCAATTAATTTACATCAATGGTTAATAATATAGATAACATTTTTTTGTAACTTTCCTAGAACCCCATGTTCCACACCTGATTATAACCCAAAAGGGCAATTTAGGTATTTTAACAACTATCTATATCTTCTCCTACAAGCCAAACCCTAACCCCATTTCTCCCTCATTCTCCCCCATTTCTCCACCTCCTGCGGCCACCACCTGCTGCCACCACCGTACCACCGTCGCACCACCACGCGGACCAGCACCACCACCACGTCGCACCACCAGATCTGAGTCGCACCACCTGCCGCCATCGTCGCACCACCACGCGGAGGACCAGCACCACGTCGCACCACCACCACGTCGCACCACCAGATCTGACAACCGCCGTCTCGTCGCACCACCACCAACACGTCGCACCACCACCACATCCACTACCAGATCTGAGAACCGTCGCCTCGTCGCACCATCACCACATCCACCACCAGACCTGCTGCTGTCCTTCGTCTCCCCTTCTCCACCACCGCTGGCCACCGTGCCACCGCCTCCTTCTCCACCTCCCTAGCGTCGAAGCCGACCGCCGGATCTCTTCCACCACGGCCAACCTTTCGTCGGATAGGTCAATCACCGGCACCGTCAATCGCGGCCAGTTGTTAGGTTTTGGCCCCGGGAGACTCTCCGGCGGCTGGTGGAAGATCTTAGGGATGGTTGTTAAGCCGGAATCTAACAGTCCTTATACTCCGACATTAGATTCGTCGAATTGTTTGACTTCTTGGAGACGATCGTAGGTGTGTGGTTCGTTAGTGGCTAAAGCCATGGCGGACGGTGGTGATTCGGCGGTGGTTGTTGGTGGTTTGTTGGTCGGGGAAGATGGCGGTGAAATGAAGATATTTGGGTTTTTTTAATCGTGATCTCGTTAACGAACTTATTTTAGTGGATAGAATTATTGTATTTATGTAATTTTTATCTGGTGAATATGAACATTCATATGGTGAATATATGATGAATATGATATGGTGAATATGAATATTCATATGGTGAATATGATGGTGAATTTATTTAATTTTCTATCTGATGAATATTCATATGGTGAATATGATAGTGAATATTCATATAATGAATAAACTGCGATTTTTTTTATTACCAAAATGATGATCATGCCCTTTTCAGATCAAGGGTTTAGATTATTCCTCAAGTTTTTACAAAAAAGTGAATATATATATATATATAGAGAAATTATCAAATAAAAACCTCTTCTTTTGTAAAAACTTGAGGAATAATCTTAAACCCTTTCCAAAATGACGATCATGCCCTTTTTAGATCAAAGACTTAGATTATTCCTCAAGTTTTTACAAAGAAAGTGGTTTTTTCTTGAAGGACCCTCTATATATATATATATATAGGGAAGTTAATTTGTAAACCACAAAAAACGTGTAAACTCATGGTTGCGTAGATTAAATCGGTGAAATTGATTCATGGAGTTGTTTAATATGATGAAAATGTTTCATAAACATCAAATTTTGATGTAATTGTTTCATATTTTGGTGTTTTTTATTCATATGAAACTTTTTTCTCGTTTCTGTGAAACTTTTTCAATTCTACGTAAATAAACACCTTCATATGAAACAATTTCATCAAAAAATTTAGTATATGAAACATTTTCATCATATAAAACAACCCTACAAAAGATTTTTCATTGATTTACGTACGCAACCATGAGTTTACACGGTTTACACGTTTTTGTGGTTTGCAAGTGAACTTCCCTCTCTCTCTCTCTCTCTATATATATATATATATATATATAGAGAGAGAGAGAGGGAGGTTCAAATGTAAACTCTATATTTCGTGTAAACTTTGTGAACTCATCGTGACCCTTGATCAAAAAAATCAAAGGAGGATATTGATTCATAGAAAATATGGAAATGTGAAATATATGGTAAGTCAATGATTATGGAAATATGAAAATGTGAAATATGGAAACGTTTTTGAAAATCAATGGTGTGGATTGGTTTACATAGTTTACACGAAATATAGAGTTTACATTTGAACCTCCCTCTCTATATATATATAGTTAGGTTTGAATGTGAACTCAATTTTGGTTGTGAGCGTGAGTACCACCAAAATCGCATCGCGTGGCAATATTCACTTTGAATATCATGCATTATTCAGAATGAATAAAAGCGCCTATGTTTTATTCATTCTGAATATTACATGATATTAAAAATGAGTATTATCATGTGGCACGATTTTAGTAGTTCTCATGTTCACAACCAAAATTGAGTTCATATTTGAACCTAACCATCTATATATATATATGGACGGAGCTAAGACAACTTTCAAACGGTAGCACCATATAATTAAGTTTTTGTTGATTTCGAGAGGGTTTTTAACGATTGATTTTGATTGACTTTTTTGATTTTTTTTGTTAAATCGAAAGATTTTCTGGGTTGTTTGAGTGACTGCGAGAGAATTTTTCGGTCTTTTAGTTAATTTTGAGAGAACTTTTAGATTTTTTTAGTTGATTTCAAGATAAATTTTGGTTTTTTTGGTTGATTTCAAGTGAACTTTTTTGGTTTTTTGGTTGATTCAGATAAAAGTTTTTGGTTTTTAGGTGCATAACTTGAAGTTTCGCAAACGATATGGTGACACCCTCCAAAATAATACGGTTGCACGTTTATAAAATTTCACACTTCGTCGCACAAATTATACAGTGATCCGTGCCACCGTGGGCTCCAAAAGAGGTCCATCCCTCTATATATATGTATAGTGTGCTAGGTAGGTTAAAATGTGAAGTGTTATATAAAAAATATAAATTTGGAGATGCTATAAGCTATTTGGGTCCTCCTATTTTCACAACATATATTATTTTCTTTATTGAAGTTTAACATAATTGTAAACCCTATGCAATAAGCAACTAGGAAATTTATTTGCAAAAGGATGAGCACAGTTGCTAATAATTAAAAAGTTATGAAGAAGTCTAATACACAATAAAAGTTATATGGATGATGGCTCTGTTTTCGTACTTTTTTTAACGGTAAAAGAAAGGACTAGGGAGCGAGCTTCAAGAAGACCATCACCCATCCTAGTCAACCCACTTTAGAAATTATGGAAATTACTCATATTGACATATAACCAAGATTGTTACCGTCAAGATATTCCATAAAAATTGAACTTCTACCCATCTCTTATGGAACCTGATTGACAAACATTTAACCTGTAAATCTATTTATTTATTTTATTTTTTGTGACAGCAAGAACCAAAGATTTATTACGAAATAATAAAAACAAACATCAAAAGTTGATGAAGAACTTCCATTTTATCGTAGACAAGTTGTAACTATCTGGTAAAATGATAATGATGCTACAAGTAGATTTTCTTTAAAATAGAATAAGTACGTACTATAAATAAAAACAAATTGATCTCAAAGTTGTAAAACATTAAAAATCAGATCATTAGGTAAAGATAGCCACAACAATTTATATACCATAGGGAATCCCATTTTTTGCGGAGTAATTCTAAATGACTTGAGTAGTAAAGTTGATGAATTACAAGGCAAATCTCCTTTTAGAGTTAGAGAGATAACATGTTTTCTATTAACGGCTGAAAGAGTAATTGTCCAATAATGCATCCATACATTTAAAATGATCTTTGAAAATACCATATTATGATAAATATTATCCCTTGCCATATGATAGCATATAGCATATCCTAGGAACATCCCCTCTCAATCTCTCTAAAGTTTTTGAGTATCATGTCAACATATTATGTCCACTATTGGATACAACTCGTGTCATGCAAATGATGTGTTTTTGCTGGTTTAGTTTGATCGGCCTTTTGCACTTCCAAGAGACATGAAAATGAGATAGAATGTGATCTTACACGTAAAAGAAAAAGATGGCAAGCGATGATTCATTTGTTAGACGACAGATATGGATAACGTATGTAAAAGTCATTATAAAATGTTCTTTGTCGGAGATAGGAAAAGTACAACAAATCGTTATTATACGACCAACATATTCGATGTAGCTTTGCATATGTGTACGTAGTCTAACATCCGTACAACTTAGGCACATATATATAGGGGTGTGTTCAAATGAAATCGCTAACTATTTACGAGAACGCGAGAATTGTCGCCAATCTACAAAATCGCATATGATTAACGTATAAAAATCATATCTAATTCACTTACAAAAATCACATACAAAATCATATTTGATTCACGTACAAAATCATATATGATTATGTAAAATCTTATGCAATTCAAGTACAAAAATCATGTAGAAAATCATACATGATTCGTGTATAAACTCACACACACACACACACACACACACACACACACACACACACACACACACACACACACATATATATATATACAAGGGAGAATTTAGGTTATAGCTAGGCAGGTCCGGAGACCTACCTAATTTTTTTATTTTTGTTAGAAGTTATATAGAATTTTTTTTGGGACATACCTAATTTTTTTCGATGAACTACCTTAAATTATTTTTAAACAACATTAGCTAAACTAAACCTATTATGTTGTGGTGGACAACACCCCATGCTATGTATAAAAGGTCTCGGGTTTGATTCACTCAATATGCTAGATGGTAATATTTTTTTAACTTTGTTAGGCCCAACATATTTAAGTCCGGGCCACATACCCAAAAGAAAAACACACAGGCCGAATAACAATTAATACATCATTTTTCAATTCACAATTCCCAATCCGATTTTCAATTATTTTAGAAGGTATTAGTAGTAATGATACGATTATGCAAATATTTCAAAATATAAGATCTCGTCGAATACAATTATAAGAACTTTAAACTATCACTACCGCGTATATGTTTGATTTTTAATTTTAATGACCCGACTCAATAAAAGTATAGTTGACACCTTCATTTTTCCAGCTAAACTTAGTAGGGAACCACGTGGTTTTCAGTTTTAGATTCGCCAGTTATTATGTTATATGATATAGGGTTCCAAATATGAGAACCACCTATTCATTTAACTTGTTAGCGCACAAGGGTGGAAATATCTAAATAAAAGATGTTTTTTTGGAGGAGGTGTCCCGGACCACATTGGGCCAGCCTAATCCTCGGCAATTTTGGGCCAAAGCCCGATTGCTAAAGCATGCAGCCCGGAGTTGAAGCCCCCGTACCTCCAGAATGCGTCCCCCCGGGCTCGAACTCAGGTTCACCACTATTAGTGCCCAAGCCTTACCACTACGTTAACACTCCTTTGATTAAATAAAAGATGTTGTAAAACGTTATTCCTCTAATCTCGGAAAGGTACAAAAAATAAACCAACATATTGACTATATATAAACATCTGAAAAATATACTTTAACAACTCTCAACGATTTAATTGCCCCAATTGGTCTACCATTTTAATCAATAGCAACACTTTTGAAATGATCTCATGTACTATATATGGGAATATTTGAATAAAAAAAAGTTAAAGAATATATTCATGATGTTGAATTGGACAAAAGTTGACGGTCCTTTGAGCAAGAATATGAATTTCGTAGTTGCATAAGTTCTATGCGACGCATAGGGCATGTTTTATCAAAAAAGAATTTGTAACTACTTGTATAGTTCACTATATTAAGGGAGGTTCATACGAAAAATATAACTTTTTAAGAAAACGTGTGTTAGGAGTAATATCAACCACTCATCTCGGTCAACAAATGCGGCTTTGACCGGTCCCCCCTCCCCTATAATAATCTCTACCCTCCCATGAATCGCGTCAATCCTCCGTGACCACATCCACCGTAATAGTGAGATGAGTGACTGAGATTGCTTCTCACTTTTTTTTTTAAATTGACATGGTTCTCGTTTAAACCTATCTCTCACTATATTTGAAATTTATTTTCCTTTGACTTCAATTAATTTCAAAAAGAAAAAAAAAATCATATTTTGTAATAATCTAACACTCCATTTCCATCCATAGTGTACCTTAAAATTTTATCTCAAAGTAACTTTGAGATAAGTATTAACCAAGTTACATTACACCAAAGGAGTGTTAGCCTAGTGGTAAGGTTTGAGCACTACATAGTGGTGAACCCAAGTTCGAGCCCTGGGGGACGCATTCTGGAGGTACGGGGGCTTCGACCCCGGGCTGCATGCTTTAGCAGTCGGGCTTCGGCCCAAAAATTGCCGAGGATTAGTCTGGGCCCAATGTGGTCTGGGATACCTCTTCCAAAAAAAAGTTACATTACCTTAATTGATAAATATGGCAAGGACGAGAAAGAATCTTATCCGGTAAGAGTGAAACAATGATCAAAAGTCTTACCTGGTAAGTGAGGGTGACAACTTTTATCAGGTAAGTGTTTACCGAATGAATTATTTGTTTTAATAGACTAAAATATTACTTGATAAGGCAAATGCTAGTGCTAAATTTTATAGATAAATACTTACCGGATAAGTGTTGAGGGGACGACCAAACTACTATAAAGGAGACCATATGGATTTCATCACTCAAAATACATAAGCCTGTTAGGTTTTTTTTTATACTTTTATCTACTAAGAAATTTTTTCAATGGGATAATTTTGTTCTATATCAATAAGTGTAGTAATGTAGTTTCAAAAAGAATGCCCTCAGATTCAATATGCCCTCAGTAATGTTGGTGACTACATGATGATGACATAAGAATAATATGTTTTATGTTTGCAATCTTGACTGATAATTTTGTGTAATGATTTTTGGGCCTTCATGCCCCATTCTACATTGGCCTAACAAACGAATCAATATATTCACTACTTTTAATCTCTTGACCTACAATATGTAAGATGGATATTCTTTATCATTACCATACATATACTAATATGTCACTATTTATGTCTTTTCAGAACGTAAAAGGTCGGTAAAAGAAACAAGTGTAAAAATATTACTTACAATGTAGATAAATATATTATATATATTCTCAATTCGATGTCGTTAGAATGGGCAGAGGGGGGATATGCGAAGCATATGTTATATACATAGTTGTGCATGCATATGCTTTTTGTTACCTATAAAAATGTTTTGATGGCACGAAAGTGTTTCATAGCTAGATCAAGTTCTTTTGATGATTTTTTAAATATTGGGGGATGTATTATCGGGTAATTACTCCTTTAGCAGTTAGTAAGTAATTGCTAGCACTCACTGCCAAGGGAGATTTGCCCTACAATTCATCAATTCCATAAATACATAAGCATACACACACATATATAAGTATAGCACTCATTGAAAAGGGGAATTGCTTTGTTATTCATCAATTCCATAAATACATAAGCATACATAGATACATACATATATATATATATATAGACACGGGTGGGTTCAAATGTGAACCACTTTTTGGTTGTGAACGTGAGGACAAACGAGAGCGCGACACATGGCGGATGACTAGGCGCCACGTCAGATTCACGACGGATGACTAGGCGCCACGTCAGATTCACGACGGATGACTAGGCGCGATTCATGGGAAGGCATTGAATTAAATAGGGGGACCACACTCAAAGTCGCCACGTGTCGCGCTCTCGGTTGTCCTCACGTTCACAACCAAAAAGTGGTTCACATTTGAACTTTCCTATATATATATATATATATAAATATAAATAAAGTCATTTCAATATTCTATTGCCAATAAAATTAATTTTCGATATTGTAGTCTACAAGACTATAACTATCTCTAACCAAGTTTCGTAGCATACAATCTATATAAATACTTTAGATGCTTTGATTTCTATGATTTTTATCCAACAAAACGTGTAACTTATTTTTGTGGTTTCCTTATTGTTTATATGTTCACTATAGTTTTACTATACGTAACCATAAACATAGCGAATAACATAGACAACAAGATCAAATTTAAGTCCTTTTAGATCTACGTCATTAATAATCATAAATATTAGTGAACTTTATGCTATGGAGGGAAGCAATTTTACTTTTCAATGATATTAACTATATCCAACTTGTTTAAATTTGTAATGGAATAGGCTTAGCAAGCAATTAAGGGGGAAGATGATATATCGTTTATACCGTGGCAAAAATAGGTTTGATTGTAATCCCTATAAATTTACTCAAAATAATGACTTCCAAAATTTTGAATAATTTCACAACATATGAGATGCTTAAAACCGTAAACAGGCCATAAGTATAGAAATCACGTACAAAAACTAATATGATCAAACTTAAAAACTTGCTAATATTGAACTATATTACAACCGGTTGTTACTAAATTCCCAAAAGTCCGGCTTGTCTTTCAAGATGAAGCGAAAAATGAGTTTCTCCCGGTAGCTCTAAATTGCACCAATGTCAAGAAACAACTCTTATATGCATGTCTTCAAGGAAACTATTCTCGCTTTCTTCTAGTGAGTTCAAACATACATAAAGATATATTATACTCTCCTACATGGTCAAACCTAAATATTTGAACATACAACATCTTTCGATGACGGGCGATACCTAAGTAGTGAAAGTTAAAAAAATATTTCAAAACAGATAGATTCAATGTTGTTAGGACAAAAATAGTCCTAAGTAGTGAAGTTTTATAAGTTCAGGTTGTACTTAAATTTAACATTTGTACATTGTATTGTGAGGCATTGGGCATGGGCTTTCATGTAATGACACCTATTATAGAACGGTGTCTTGGTTCTTAGAGATCATTAATGAGAGTCGTTTAATATGATTAGTGTGTGTAGTTTCTAGTAAGCTAAACACCTTTCTATATTGTGTGTGATTGATCAATCACTAGTACAAATATGTTCTTTTGCCACGGTTTTAAAATTCATATTAGTCACGGTTAGGTCTAAAACCGTGACTAAAAGTCATAAATAAAATTAGAATAATGTTTTAGCCACGATGTAACTCAATAACCATGACAATTAAAAAACATGTTTAAACATAATGTCATGGTTTAAACAAAACCGTGACTAAATTGTTCGTATGGCCACAATTTTTTTTATCGTGGCAAGT
This sequence comes from Centaurea solstitialis, assembly GCA_030169165.1. Lineage (NCBI taxonomy): Eukaryota > Viridiplantae > Streptophyta > Magnoliopsida > Asterales > Asteraceae > Centaurea > Centaurea solstitialis. The sequence goes on from CM058042.1 coordinate 21,248,010, forward strand.
AACAATTAAAAACCGTGGCCATAGACATATATATAGTCACACTTTTTTATGACAATTATTATTTGTGACCATAGATCGCATATGGCCTCATGAAGTCATTTTTCCGTGACCAAAAGAAAATACATATATAGCCACGAAAATTTGTAAAACGTAGCCAAAATTCATGGGTATTTGTAGTCATGGTTTTATTAAGTAGCCACGGTTTATCGTATGAAGCGTGCCAATATGTGATGATTTCGTCATAGTTAATATGAAATGTGTGTAGCTATTAATATAGTTAAAATCGTGATTAAAATAACTTATTGTCATTAAAAGCTAACCAAGTCTTGAATTAGCCATTGTTTATTATGTGTGTGACCAAAAAGATACCTGTAGCCACGTTTCTAAAAATTAAGTGTGACTATATGTCGTGAATTTGGACATGGTTTTTAATATTTAATGAGATACTTTTAACAAAATCATTATTGTCCTGGTGGTTGGTCCATTCCTTATCAAAGATGAGGTCTTAAGTTCGAGTCTTGGCCACGTTAAAACAAATATATATGGTTATAGAGCAATCATCGGCTACATTAAAAACAAATTATGTCGCTATAGGTAGTTTATTGCCATGTTTTTTATAGATTGTCTGACCAAAAGATAACTAAATGTCACGTTTTATGTGAGTTTGTGTGGCGAAAAGTACTTTATGGCCACGGTTATAGGTAAAATGCTCTAATATCATAAAAATTGGATATGCCTATAGCTACGGTTTCTAAACTATCGCCATGGTTTTTAATTTGATATGGTGACACATTTTAAGCGTGACCAAAAGGGTATCAATGGTCACGCAAGAATAGGCTACGGTTTGATAAAAATGAAAAACTGTGACTAAAGGCCTATGGCCACGGTTTTTAACCGTGGCAAATGTGAGTTTTTGTACTAGTGAATAAAAGCAACAACTTATGAATCTCTATAATCTCCACCTTGATTCTTAATTGTTGAAGTCATACTCACAATGTGTTTATCTCCCAACTTTATCTTCTTGGATTTTGTAAGTCTAACAATTACTTGACATCCCTAAATCCAAAGATAGTCTAGCTTAGGTGTTTGTTGATTCCCAAACTCATAAGGGGGCTTTTGATTTCTCTTTTTACTACTTTATTGAGTATGTAAGAAAACTTAAGTAATGCCTTTTTTCTAAAATCCAGAACATATTTTGAAATATGATATCACGGAATTTACCATCTCTATCAAAGTAAAGTTCTTTTTCTCCACAATACCATTTTTATTGTGTTGTATTTGAAGCCATCAAATTATCTCTTAGTTAATAACATTAATTATCTTAAATCAGTGGCTTGGATGGATCTCACGTATTTCACAAAACTTTAAGTTCTCAAATCATTAAAATAAATTTCTAATAATATAATTAAAATAATTTTTCAATTGTGTAATATGTTAGTTAATACAAAAAAGATAGTCACTAAATATTAAATAATTTAATATGTTAAAAGAAATAACTTAAAACTGATAATTGTATATACATAGAAAATTTCAATTTGTTATAATAGAGTTTAGAAAAAATCTACATTAGCTTATGGTTTTAAGTAATCATTACATATAATATGGTTTAAAATAAAATTGGTCAATCTCACATATCTTATATAATTAATACTTTTTTCAAAAAATAAAATTAACAATTAATTTAAATTTTTTATTAAAGTTATTTAGCATAATTTATTTATCTATAAAATGAAATAAGTATAACTTTAATGTTTATATAACTTACCTAAACATTATTCACTGTTATATTCAAATTTTGATTATTAAATATAATAAATAATAATTAAAAAATAGTTGATCTAACTAAATATAATTAATATTTTTAATCAATTTTAATTATTATAAATCAATATTTATTAATAAATTAATAATAATTAATAATATTAATATGGTTATAGTTAGAAAAAAGTGTCAAAAAGATCTTCCTCATAAGTTGCTTCAAGTAGCTTATCAACTAACTTGTGTGCGTCTAAACGACTACTTAAAAAATAAGCTACCTTATAAGTTAGTAGATTTTTGCCAATCAATATTTTAGACCAAATATGACTAATTTATCATTAATATATGACCTATAAATTCCCTGACAAGATCGATTATGAATAAATCATACCAAATATGACCTATTAATGCCCAACAAGAATGATTATAAATAAATCGGATTAAATATGATATATTAAAGACCACTAACACACCGCTTAAAACCAACTAAAACCTTCTTTGACACATTACAACTTACTTAGATCTATTATAACTCATGAACACACGCGCACGTTTGCGTGCGTGCACACACACACATATGTATGTATATAGCCACGTAGAGAGAGGAAGAAGAGTGTAGCATTTTTCATCGGTAAAGTGTAGCATTTTTCGACAACTCTCGATGGTTCTCTATTTTGTAAATAAATTTAAAAGAATTATTAAAAAATACAAAGTTGTCACAAAATTATATCATCTGTAATGTAAGAATTTTTTGAAAGTTTACTAGAAAAATACTACACTGCCATGCTGGCACAAACCCGTCGATATACAAAGGCAACGGTTTATCAATGGTTTCCATTTCCACAAACACTCATTGATAAAATGTCTTAAAATTTTCAATTGACATGCATGATAATCGATATACATATATATGCTCGGTAAGCTAGGTGTTGGTAATGACCGTCGTTGGTGATGATATATTTTTTTGTAGCAACTCCAATTCCCTTCTTCCACAGAGGATGGGGTAATTGAGATATTGGAGTTGAAGAAAGAATACTTGTTTATGTAAAAAATTACACAACTCGATGTCGAATGAAACTTGTGTGAGGCTTAACCGTCGAGAGAAAGAAATTACAATCAATGATAAGTGCGAGAAAGTAAAGTAAGACAAATAATTTGATGACGCAGGAAAAACCTCACGACGGAGGAAAAAACCTGCGGTCGACCTAAAAGATAAGTCGACAGAGCACTATGATCACCAATCAGGGGTGATGTCCTTCAAGTATACAGCTTTGATCGTACGATTACAACTGAGAAAACTATGAAATCGAATGTAAATTACAGATGATTCTTTAGAATAACGATTATAGAACTTGTGAGCTTCGGATAGAACTTCGTGTCTTGAAATATTGGCTTGATTCTTCTTATATAGTGGCTTGATAATAACGGTCCAACGGTATTGTGGCTCATCAATGATTGATTTGTAACCGTCCAACGTTATTGTCTTCAATTAATGCTCGGAGAGTAACTGTCCAACGGTATTGTTGAGAGTTAATGCCCAGATTGTAACTGTTGCGGGAATCTTGCTTGTAACGGTCGGTCTTTGATGTTGTCGGACGATGCATAACTTACGACTTGTTCATTGTAATGGTGAACTCCAACGAGCATAGCATAGTACTCGATTTCCGATTTCCTCAAAGGTAGACAATTGTTAGATATGATGATCAGCTTATCTGCATCAAAGATATAAACTTCATATATTTATTCGTTAGTATCGTCGTACGTCATTGTCGTCATCGTTCGACTTATTCGATGTATTCGTTCGATGTTTAATGATCTTTGTTCGATAGTTCTTTTAGGCTTTATCTCAGGACCTTATCTTAATACAGGACTATCGTCCTAATATTTATCTTACGATTATAATCGATTGTCGTGCGATCGTAGATTTTTACCCTAACAATTTGCCCCCAAGATTTAGAGAATAATTCTATTTTATCTAAATCTTTAATTCGCTGGTCAAAGAGTAAAAAATACGTTGTCTAACGGTCGAATAGACGTTTAGAAATATAGCCGTTATCTAGCCGTTAGCCTGGACGCGTGTCTTCTAACGGTTAAATGATGACGCGTGGCACGATTATCCCTGATGACTCATTTGATTCAGTTACTATAAATAAGGCGTTTGAGAATTAGAAAGGATTTTACAAATCTCCTTAATTTTCAAATTGATTTTGCGAGATCGTAATCTGACCTTATTTTCGGCAAATATTTCGTGCGACTAGGCTTTTATAAGGTACTTTCTTCTCTTTGTTTCATGCGTTTGAAGTCTTTAGCGAAGAAGAGTAATAGAGGTTTAGAAAACTTTAGGTTTACTCGTCTAAAAAATAGTTTAAACCGATTAGATTTCATCATGTCGTCGGAGGTTAAGAGTTCGATTGCTGAGAGCTTAGAAGTAGGAGAGTTAAGAGAATTAGCTGGGTTACCAGAGAATGCCTTTGTGAGGGTGGCCGGAGAGATCCGTCCAGCGGATGCTCCAAAGGGTTTCTTTGCTCTTTTTGAGTATCCGTTCAAAGTCGGATTTCGATGGCCATATTCTCCTTTGGCAAGAGCTTTTATGACTCGTTTTGACGTGTCTCCGGGACAGCTGATGCCCCAATTCTGGCGAGTCATCTTGGTGATCGAACGGGTGACCAAAGATTGGGGTCGTCGTGCGTTCTCTGTGGATGACCTTCTCTCTGCTTACAACGTGACTAAACTGCCCTACAACCGTTACGGGTTGTTTCCTAAGGGTAGGAATGACACCATGCTCGTTCATCGCACACAAGTGAATGATCGAGGGTGGAAGTCTCGTTACGTCTTCGTCCAGACGTCTTCGGTCTCCGATGAATCTTGGGTTGTTCCTGAGTGGAACTCGAATGGTAATTTAGGCGTCTATCTTTATTTTTATACGTTTTTTACATGATTTTGATGACTAATCGCCTGTTTTCTTGCAGTTGTTAACTTCACGTTTGAGACGACTGAAGAGTCCAGCGAGTTGATCTCACACTTTCTAAGTTATAGTGTGACGGATCGCACGTATAGAACGTCGAAGGGCGGCGAAGAGAGCGACATTGAGCCTGAAGTGCAAATCATCGAGGAGACGGATATGGAAGGTAAATATCGTACGTCAATATCTTGGTTTGTATTAGTTTTGTTTGATTTTAACTTTGTTTTTCTATGTAGGTTCAGCTTCCAAGAAGGCGTCGACGATGGAAGCAGCTGCTCGTGCTGCCAAAAGAAAAGCTGCTGCCCAGGAGGTTCAAGTGGCTAAACGTACGAGATCGTCGTACGTTCCTGTGGATACCCCACCTAAGGATGCCAAGCGAAAGGCTGAAGGTGGTATAGAGGCTATTCCTCTTAGCTTCGCCCCTCCTGCAAAGGGAGAGGGTGCGTCGAGTCAGCCTGCGTCGAAGGTCGACAAGGGTAAGGGGGTTGAGGGATCTGGTCTTACGACCATGACGATCCAGATACCCTCTGACTTCATGGTGGACGACGTCATTAGGACGGCGGCCACTTTCCCTGTCCTGGAGCAGTTTCATGTCCCTGCTCAGAAGGCGCGTATGGAGGAGGCCGACATCGAAGATCTTGATGCCTCCATCGCGGGTATCTCTTTCTTGGTAAGTCCCTGTCGTACAATTTCACTTTTATTTTTTATGTACAGCTTCTAACTTTCTTTCTTTTCTTTTGTATAGGCCTTGCAAACTAGTCTTAGCCTCCATACTCGGATGGCTAAGATCAAAGAGGAATTGGCGTCGAACCAGAATGATGCCAAGGTGGCCAGGAAAGAGGCCGACAAGGCCAAAAAGAAGCTGGTCCAATTGACCGACGAGGTTAATGCCAAGTCGGTTCAAATTGGGGACTTGGAATCCAAGCTGGAACTCAGCGAGCAATTCCAAGTTCAACAGCGGGGAACGGCTGAAGTTGGCCTTGGACCACACCAAGGAGCTGGAGAAAGAGCTGTTGGTCGTTCGACGAGAGAAAGCTGAGAGGGAAGAAGCTCTGTCGTCCAAGATCCAAGAACTGGAAGAGGACGCTGCCTTGGTTCGCGTGGTCGCACGTACTGCGATCATGCGACGAGTAGCCGCTGGGACTATCACCTCTCAGATGGCAAAGGACGAGGTAGCCTCTTTCGTTCAGGTGATGGGCTCTGAAGACCTTCTTGACGAGGAGGATCTAAAAGGCCTGGACGAAGAGAAGCCTGCGGATGTCGAGGAAGCAGGTGTCGAGGAGGAGGTTCCTGGAACCTCTGGATCCGTTCCTGCGCATCCTTTGGAGACTGAAGAGGTTCCTGCTGCAGATCCACCTTCCACCGACGCTCCTTTAGAATAGTTTTCTTTTTGTAATCGTAAAAAATTTTTTTGTACTCTGCCGTTTTTAGGCAAGAAATGTTTAATGAATGAAATTTTGTTTCATTTGATGTGTTATTATAACTTTTATCATGCGTTTTAGCTCGTGTCGTGCGTTTTAGCTTGTATCGTGCGTTTTTAGCTTTTACCGTGCGTTTTAGCCTGTATCGTGCGTTTTTATCGTGCGTTTTAGCTTTTATTTTTGCATGCATTTGTTTTAAAGTCCTTAGACTTGATTTAGAAACGTTTCTTTTGTACTCATGAGAGTATTCGTGCGACTGGCGAGTTGACTTGCGCTCTTGCGACATAATCGTGCGTTATAGCGGTTATCTTGCGATCCATGCGATTTTTGTCGTGCGATTCCTGCGATAAGCATGCATTTAGTCGTGCGATACTTGCGTTAATCGTGCGATCCATGCGATTTATCGTGCGATACCTGCGAAAAAGGGATGACTAAGGGGTGGCCGTTGGCTTAGCCAACGGCGCTCCGATGCTTAAGTCAGTAATGGTTAAGGAATAAATTGTATGTAAATAGGTTTAGAAATAATACCTTTTGAGGTGATGGGCGTTCCAGCTTCGTGGGATTTCCATACCTTCCATAGTCGTAAGTCTGTATGCTCCATTTCCAATGACTTTGGAAATTATGTAGGGCCCTTCCCATTTGATGGAAAGTTTTCCAGCGTTGGGCTCTTGCGTGTTTTGAAACACATGTCGTAAGACATAATCTCCAACTTGAAAAATTTTTGCCTTTACCTTTTTGTTGAAGTGTCTTTCGACAATTCCTTTCTGTGCAGCCATCGTTCGTAGTGCTTTTTCTCGGATTTCTTCTAAGGCATCAAGATTGTAGGATAAATTTATTGCATTTTGATCATACGTGCGACTTCTGGCAGTTGGTATTTGAGCTTCGATTGGTAAGACTGCTTCGCATCCATATACCAGGGAATACGGAGTTTGTCCAGTTGATGCTCTAGGTGTCGTACGATTTGCCCATAAGACATATGGCAATTCTTCTACCCATTTTCCTTTTGCTCCTTTCAACCTCTTTCGGATTGAATTGATGATGACTTTGTTGCTCGACTCTGCTAACCCGTTAGATTGTGGATATCTCGGAGTTGAAGTGATTAATTTGATTCCTCGGTTTTCACAGAACGTACGAGTCTTATCACTTATAAATTGTGAGCCGTTGTCGCACATGATTTCAGATGGTACCCCGAATCTATAAATGATGTTTTTCTGAATGAAAGATATGACTTCTTTATCTCGGACCTGTGAGAAAGCACCAGCTTCTATCTATTTCGAGAAGTAATCGGTGAGTACGAGTAGATACACTTTTTGTCCAGGGGCTGGAGGTAATTTTCCCACGATGTCCATACCCCATCGCATGAAGGGCCATGGAACTAGAACAGAATGTAAAGGTTCAGATGGTCGATGGACCATACTCGAATGTCTTTGACATGCGTCGCATCGTTGGACGTACGTTATGGCATCTTCTCGTAGAGTAGGCCAATAGTAACCTTGTCGTGAGATTCGACTAGCAAGACTTCTGCCCCCTGCGTGATTTCCACATTCTCCGTCGTGCATCTCTTGGAGAATTTGACTGATTTGTACTTTATTTGTAACGCATCGTAGAAGAAGTCCTGTCGTGGATCTTCGATAAAGTTGATCTTCAAAGATTGTATATCTTGAAGCTTTCGATCTTGTCTTTCGAGCTTCCATTTTATCTTCAGGTAGTTGGTCGTGCTTGAGGTAGTTCCATATGTCGAGCGACCAGTTGTAAATTTCCTCGTTCATCTGTACTTCATCGTTTACCGCAATTGTTGGTGTCGTGAGATGAAGTAATGGGATATTTTCCATGAACGGATCATGAAATGCAGATCCCAGATTGGCCAGTGCGTCCGCTTGCATATTTAGATCTCTTGGTATTTGCTCGATCAAGAACTGTTCAAATCGTGCGATTCGATCTTTAACGGCTTTGAGATAACTCATCATTTTTGAGTCTTTTGCTTGAAAATCCCATTTACTTGGTTTACGACCAATAAAGAATCGCTTCGAACGTGCAACTGTTTTGCCCCCAGTCTAAGAGCAATATCTAGTCCTGCGATCAAAGCTTCATATTCTGCTTCATTGTTTGTGGCTTTGAATTCGCATCGTACGGAGTATACTATATTTCCCCCTTGTGATGATTTTAAGACAACACCTAATCCACATCCTCGTACGTTCGAGGAACCATCAACGTAGAGTATCCAAGGCTGGTTGTCTGAAATCATCACAACTTCATCGCACGTCGTGGGTTCCAATCCTGGAGAAAACTCGGCCACGAAATCTGCTAGTACTTGCGATTTGATGGCCGTCTTGGGTTTAAATTCAATGTCGAACCCACTGAGATAAATGCTCCATTTGGCTAGTCGTCCTGTCAGTTCTGGTTTTCGAAGCACCGTCTTGAGTGGATAATTGGTCACAACAATGATATGATGTGACTCGAAGTAATGCCTTAGCTTCTTTGCTGCCGTCATAAGACCTAGTAGCAATTTTTCCATTGATGTGTACCTGGTTTCTGCGTCGAGGAAAGATTTGCTGACATAATAGATTGGTTGTTGTCGTTGGTCTTCTTCTCGCACAAGTACTGCACTTGTCGCATTTTTGCTCACTGCCAAGTACAATTGCAGGCTTTCACCTTCGACTGGTTTCGTCAACAATGGAGGTGATGTCATGTACTGCTTCAGTTCTTGCAGAGCTTTCTCGTGTTCATCCGTCCATAAGAAACCTTGATTCTTTCGTAGGACATTATAGAACAAATGGCATTTATCCGATGATCGTGAAATAAATCGGGTTAAAGCTGCCACTCGTCCTGTTAACTTCTGGACTTCTTTGACATTCCTTGGAGATTGTATCTCTACGATAGCTTTGACTTGTTCTGGACTTGCTTCGATTCCACGTTGCGTGACCAAGTACCCCAAGAATTTTCCTGCTCGTACTCCGAAGGAACATTTTGTTGGATTGAGCTTCATCTTGTATTGTCGTAAGATATCGAAGGATTGCTTTAAATGTGCAACGTGATCGGTCGAATGTTCTGATTTCACAAGCATGTCGTCGATATAAACTTCCATTGTTCGACCAAGATGTTCCTTGAACATCATGTTAACCAATCTCTGATATGTTGATCCTGCATTCTTGAGACCGAATGGCATAACTTTATAACAGTATATGCCTTTATCGGTCATGAATGCAGTCTTCTCCTGGTCGTCCGTGTGCATCAATATTTGGTTGTATCCTGAATATGCGTCCATGAATGTCAACAATTCATGTCCTGCTGTCGCGTCAACCATAGCGTCAATATGAGGTAAAGGAAAAGGATCTTTTGGACAAGCTTTGTTTAGATCCGTGAAATCAATGCAGACTCGCCATTTTCCGTTCTTCTTTTGTACGACGACTACATTAGCCAACCATTCTGGATATTTGACTTCTCGGATCTTCCCTGTTTTAAGCAGATTGTCAACTTCATCGTTGATCACTTTATTTCTTTCAGGCGCGAACTTGCGACGTTTCTGCTTAATGGGTTTGAACGTAGGATCCACGTTCAATTTATGCGATATAATGCTTGGATCTATTCCGACCATATCTTCGTGCGACCATGCAAAACAGTCTGAATGTTCCTGCAAAAAAGATATAATCGTATTTTTTATGTCAGGGGGGAGCGAGGCTCCTACGAAGACTTTTCGATCAGGATGTTCAGGATCAAGGACGACTTCTTCTAGCCGAAGGTCGTCGTTCGATTTCCTCTCATCCTGGCTCTGTAATTGCTAGATGTCCTGCGACTTTGTCTTCATCGTAATCTTGTAACATTCTCGTGCGATTTTGTTCTCACTAGCAATTTCTTGAATTCCCCATGGAGAAGGAAATTTGATCTTCTGATGGTACGTCGAAGGAATTGCTTTCATCTCGTGGATCCATGGTCTTCCAAGAATAACATTGTAAGCTGATTGGCAGTCCACAACGTTGAACTTTGTTTGTTTGTTGATGCCTTTGGCGTAGACAGGCAAGATGATTTCTCCGAGAGTGTTCATCGGGTCTCCATTGAATCCAATCAGAGTAGTACTTCGTCGTACGATTTCTGATCGTTCGATTCCCATGACTTTAAGAGTATCTGCAAAAATAACGTTAGCCGAACTACCTCCATCAATCAATATTCTCTTAGTCGAACAGTTTCCGATTGTCAACTGTATGACTAGAGCGTCATGATGTTTATGATGGACCCCCTGTGTATCGTCTTGGTCGAACGTGATTGCCATTGCATCGAGCTCTTTTTCTGTCTTTGATTTGGCTTCTCCGGGGATAGGATGTTCGCTTGGACCATCTCGTGCATGTCGCTTTGCAGCTGAATATGTAAGTCCACAAACTTCTGATCCTCCAGTGATGCAGTTTATGACTTTTGTATGAACTGGTGACGCTGGTCGTCCTTGTTCTTCTGGGATGAGGCCTTTTAGATGCCCCTTAGATTTCAAATATGAAATCTCCTTCTTTAGACTGATGCATTCATCTGTCGTATGACCATGATCGTTGTGGAAATCGCACCATTTGTTCTGATCTTTGTCTTTGCTTGGTTTATCTGATTTCTTCGGCCATCGTACGTTTGCATCAATCTTTCGTAGCGAATCCACCAAATCTTTCGATGTACCTGCAAAATTGTAAGTAGATAACTCTGGATATCGTATTTTAACAGTACCTTTGCTTGGTCGAGTTTTCGACTCGTATCGAGGATTTCCAATCTTGTTTACTCTTTTATGCTTAAAGTCATGTTTTTGAGCACCAAGAGGTTTCTTTTCTGCGGAATGCTTTCGTCGGAAGAGAGCATCATCTTCTATTCTCATGAAAGCTAGTGTTCTAGCTCGTACGTCGTCGAAGTTTTCTGGTGGATATTTCGTTAATTCCAGATATAATCCAGAGGAATCTTCTAATCCTCGCTTGTATGCCTCGATTGCTGTTTTCACGTCGCAATTTTTTATTTCAATCATTGCTGCATTGAATCTGTTGAAGTAGTCGCGGATTGTTTCTCCAGATTTCTGTACGATATAGTACAGGTCGCTGGTCTGCTTCTCCATCTTACGACTGCTAGCAAATTGTCGAGTGAATTGGTTCACCAATTCTGCAAACGATCCGATACTTTTTGGCTTTAGGTTAATAAGCCATTGTAATGCTGCTCCTGTTAAAGTTGATCCAAAGCTTTTGCACATGCAGACTTCTTGATATTGCGCCGGTATAGGAACTGTCCACATAAGTTGCTTATACTGTGCTATATGTTCGACCGGATCTGTGATTCCAGAATATTTTGTTGCGAAAGCTGGTATAGTATATTTCTTAGGAACGTCAACAAGAGCTAATTCATCAACGAACGGTGAAGCCTGAAATCCAGTTTTAGGTTCGACTTCGACGGGTACTGCTGCTCCGGGTAGCTTTGTGAGTAACGCGAACAATTTTTGGTTTTGCTCTTCCAGGGATTTCAGTCGTACGTTTAGAGGATCTTCAACGTTTATTGGGTTTGTCGGGATACAACTAGAAGCGATTCCAGTACTGGGTGGTATTGTCGTATGAATGGTGGAACTAGCAGCTGTGGGTATATGACCAGGAATAGGAATTTGTTGGGAAAAAGGCTCGAACGTGAACATGGGTGCTCCTTGAGGCATAGAAGGTGGACCTCGAGGCATAGGTGGCGGGCCATGAGGTATTGGTGGGATAAACTGTGGTAAAGATGGTCGTACGTTGTCGTATTGTTGGTTCACAGTTGAAAATGGCATTGAGGCATTGAACTGTGGTCGAGGTGGTGGCCTTAGATGTTGAGGAGGATATGGTGGAGGGATAGACATTGGGATTGTCATCGATGGTCCAGGTAGAGCTCGAAGACGTTGAATTTCGTTGTTAGCTTCTTGCAATTGTTGTTGGAGTGACGCTATGAATTCGTTATCCATTGTCCTGCGCAAATAGCTCAAAGAGAACTCAAAGAAAAGGTTAGTACTAAGGCGCACTTTTCACCGAATGAAATTTTTCTCAAAACGGAGCCCCACGGTGGGCGCCAAACTGTTTATGTAAAAAATTACACAACTCGATGTCGAATGAAACTTGTGTGAGGCTTAACCGTCGAGAGAAAGAAATTACAATCAATGATAAGTGCGAGAAAGTAAAGTAAGACAAATAATTTGATGACGCAGGAAAAACCTCACGACGGAGGAAAAAAACCTGCGGTCGACCTAAAAGATAAGTCGACAGAGCACTATGATCACCAATCAGGGGTGATGTCCTTCAAGTATACAGCTTTGATCGTACGATTACAACTGAGAAAACTATGAAATCGAATGTAAATTACAGATGATTCTTTAGAATAACGATTATAGAACTTGTGAGCTTCGGATAGAACTTCGTGTCTTGAAATATTGGCTTGATTCTTCTTATATAGTGGCTTGATAATAACGGTCCAACGGTATTGTGGCTCATCAATGATTGATTTGTAACCGTCCAACGTTATTGTCTTCAATTAATGCTCGGAGAGTAACTGTCCAACGGTATTGTTGAGAGTTAATGCCCAGATTGTAACTGTTGCGGGAATCTTGCTTGTAACGGTCGGTCTTTGATGTTGTCGGACGATGCATAACTTACGACTTGTTCATTGTAATGGTGAACTCCAACGAGCATAGCATAGTACTCGATTTCCGATTTCCTCAAAGGTAGACAATTGTTAGATATGATGATCAGCTTATCTGCATCAAAGATATAAACTTCATATATTTATTCGTTAGTATCGTCGTACGTCATTGTCGTCATCGTTCGACTTATTCGATGTATTCGTTCGATGTTTAATGATCTTTGTTCGATAGTTCTTTTAGGCTTTATCTCAGGACCTTATCTTAATACAGGACTATCGTCCTAATATTTATCTTACGATTATAATCGATTGTCGTGCGATCGTAGATTTTTACCCTAACAATACTTATGGAGAAATGTAAATAAAACATCATCATTTGAAAAAAAAAAAAAAACATTGTATGATTAGAAGGTGTGCTTTCAAACTTGATCAAGTGATCTAGAAGCAAAGATGACTTGATTTATGTTGAAAAAATACCTAAAATAATGGGCGTTAACACTTACTATACAGTAATCTCAAAATGATCAATTGTGTCATATTGATGAATTGCAGGGCAAACCTCCCTTGGCGGTTAATTTTAGCATGTGGCTTAATAACTGCCAAAGGAGTAATACCCGGTAATGCATCCATACACTAAAACAACCTTCAAAGATAATTGATGAATGAATATTGTCCCTATAATATCATTTTATAGGAGAAAAAGAACTATATGGATGTTCCATATTTTGCATATAGCATATACTTGGCACATTCCTCTCTTGCTCTCTAAAGGAATTGAGGTTAAATTGAGAATATATGCAAATAACACTTTTATGACATATTGTTTTCACCAACCTTTTGAAATTCAAAGGGACAATACATTGGTGATCAAGTGTGTAAGTGTTACATGATAGAAATCAAGGAATTGTTTGACAACTGCTTGTAGACACTTATATCATGATATACTATGAAAGCTATTCCTCAAGATTGCAAATATATTATACACTATATTTTTATGCTAGCTACTAGCATGTTGCTTGTGGCCTGTTTATGCCAAAAAAATGTACAAAACCAATTTAAGATTGGATATGAGGCAACCAATTAAAGAGTAGATTCCTTCAAGACAATCGAAGATAAAAGGAGACCACACATAATTGGTGGACTTGAAAGCCACGTCCAAGGTTAAAACTACTTATGGACAAATGTGGTTATCATCAGTGCACTACGAACGTCATTCTTAATAACTGTTATCGTTGTTTAATAATAAGTAAGGTCGTGAATAATAAATTTAACTAAAAATCCGATAGCAAGAAGTATGTACTCCTCACATGTATATGATGTTAAAGGTTTGGAAAAGAAAAACCATAATATGTAGGCAATTTAGACAGGCTCGGCCCTGGGCACGTGCAGCCCGTGCGACCGCACAGGGCATCAAAGCCCAAGGGGGCATCAAAATTTCATATACTACTAGTTTACGCCTTTTCGGTTTGATAATTTAGGACTTGGGTTTAAATGGAACAAGATATTTAGACATAGGATTTGTATACAAAAAATGGATTGATATTTTTTGCTTCAAGAAGTGCACAAAAACATCGTTTTAGGCGATGCAAATTTATATTTTGTGATTTGAGGTTTTGGTTTTTATGTCTCTTTTGTATTTTTCATTTTAATCAATAAAAATCGACGTAGGGATAAGCCATCTAACTTGACTAGGTTTCAATTCCTTTACAAAAATTGTGTCTTTCGTCATTTTATTTGCTTAGAAAAGTAGACATAGGGGCGCATCTTTAAGCATGTTCGCACAGGGCATCAAAACTCCTAGGAACGGCCTTGAATTTAGAAAGAGGAATAAAAAAGATGATATAGAATAGGAAAATAAAAATATGAAACAGATCAAAGGGGTGTTACCCTCACAATTCCCAGCATAAATTAATCTTTATATATTTTTTAGTTAATAAATATATAAAAATCTATTAATTATATTCGTCTAATAAAAACTTATACTTTAGAGTTTGAACTTAAAAGTCATAACTGATTTATAATTACTATTATAAATTCAACTCTTCAAAATATGGTAATTTACAACTTGAATTATAAACATTGGTGTGACACTTGATTGTCTTATAACATTGGATGTGAGGTCATTGGTTTGCTAATTGTGCACACATAACTCTAACAAGTACGACCGGATCACTTTTTGCAAGGATCATTGTAGTTTGGAAGGCAAGATAGGGTGTAAAATAACTTTAAAAATGAGATATTTAAGAGAAATTTCATTTATAGGCTATGTTTTGCTAAATTAAGTAATGGAGGTTGTAACTTACTCTCCAGGTAGTGTGAGTTACCTAAGGTTCTATGTTCTATGTTCTATGTTCACCCTGGCAGTAGGGTAAAGTTTTGAGATGGAGACTAATGTGCACGAGCATCAAAGACGAACCTAGGAAGTTATTCATACGTTGCACCATATTTTTTTCATAGGGTTTTATCCCACTGTTTCAAGAGAACTTTTAAAGTTTTTTGCGTGATTTTGAAGGAATTTTAAGTTTGTTATCGATTTCGAGAGACTTTTTCGGTTGATTTTAAGATTTTTGTTTTTTAGGTTTTTTTCAAGAGTTCTTTTAGTTTCTTGGTTGATTACGAAGTAGTGTTGCACCTTCTAAACAATACGGATTCACTTATCACAAACCGATAAAAAAACAACAAAGGAATGATACGATAGCACATGCCAACGTTGGCCCCTCTTCAGGTCCGTCCATTACTAGCGTGGAAATCGACATGGCAGTTATGGCTAGACGTTATTAAGTTCCGGTTTGAATTTGAGCGGTCCAAGGATGCAAACCTAAGGTAATTGTGTTTCTACGAAATCAACTAATTAACTCCCCTCCCAAAATTAATATTTGATATTTTATGTTTTAATTAATGCATTTAAGAAATTAACCCATCATCTAATACAAATGAAATTAACCTATCATGTAAGAGATTGAAAATGTATGCATATAAAGAGGGTAGTACATGGTATCATTGGCACATCTACTGTAGAAAAGGTAGGGGCTAGGGCCTACAATAAAAATTGAAGAACAAACAATTTCTTAGTTAGACCAACTCCAACCCATAACACCAAAAATAACACCAAAACACTAAAATTGGTAGGACCTTTAACACTAAAAGAATGTTCAACTCCAACCATACTTCAAAAAAAACACCAAATTTCTAAATCTATACAAAATTTGACTTATAACGCTTAAATGGTGGGCCATGTTGGTTTTGGAGGGTGAATAGTATCTCACCAAATTTGATGATTTTTGGTGCAAAAAAGATTGACACTGCAAATTTTTTGAAGTTTGAAGTATGGTTGGAATCCACCATACTGCAAATCATCAATTTTGCAGTATGGTTGGAGTTGCTCTTAAAGCATTATCTTTTTTTAATTTTATACCATATTTCCTCCCATTACTTTCTCGTGAGGGCCTCCACCAACCAAAAAAATTACCTCGAAATCAACCAAAAAACCAAAAATATTCTTGAAACACCAAAAAGATCGAAAAAATTCATTTGTAAATCGATAAAGAAAACTTAAAAATCTCTTGAAATCAACCAAAAAATACTTTAAATACCTCTCAAAATGATGGAATTAGCTTAAAAACAGATCGGGCAACTTACGGGCCTTTAATCTATCTTAAAGGTGCCTTCAGTACTAAACAAAAATTCTGGATCCGTCACTGTATGATATGATTGTTTAATGTACATAGTAGTATATATACTATATACATAACAATCATATTAAATACAAAAAACTATGAATACCGGGTTGATACAACTTGTTGAACTTTTGGAGTACACTTTAGAAAATAACTTAATTATAGATCTTTCCTTATTCTCTTCATCATATATTAAGTGAAGTTTTAATTTTTCTCGTCCCAATGAATATGCTTTGATTCAAGAAATGAACAAAAAAATTCATGGAGGAAGTTACATATAGATAATTAGATAGAGTCATGTTCAAATGAAACCAGAACAATACATATTTGAATGAATGCGATAACTAATGATATCACATATAATTTTACATTAATAAGCAAAAAAGGCACGCGACGACTTTGGCTACAACTTCAGATCCGTATGGCTTTCTTCGTCCGTTAATATAAAATCATGTGATTTGTTGATTCTCATGCTTTTTTAAATAGGTAACGTTCTCGTTTGATCATCATCTTCCATATTACATGTTCCTAGAGCTGGGATTGAAATATTTAGCATGTAGTCATCTCTTGAACAATCTTAATTATTTGAGCATCATCTTCTAGAGACACGTTAATTATAAAAGTTGACGTCATTTATCGGACGACAATTCTTGTTTAATTATGTGAGAATATGTGGAACCCCAGGATTAATCTCCAAAAGAGCCCTTGAGGAGAGAAGGGGATTCCAACATATATAGTGAAGATTTGGTCCAAGTCTAGCCGATGTGGGACTCTAACACGCCCCCTGCAATGAGGCTAGATGGAGGGCCAAGAAGGGCCACGAGAGGGCCAGGAAAGTGCCGGCGTGTCAGTCCCTAGAGTGAGAGAAGGGGATTCCAACATATATAGTGAAGATTTGGTCCAAGTCTAGCCGATGTGGGACTCTAACACGCTCCCTCCAACGAGGCTAGATGGAGGGCCAAGAAGGGCCACGAGAGGGCCAGGAAAGTGCCGGCGTGTCAGTCCCTAGAGTGGTAGACCTTGGCTCTGATACCATGTGGAACCCCTAGATGTAATCTCCAAAAGAGCCCTTGAGGAGAGAAGGAGGTTCCAACATATATAATAAAGATTTGGTCCAAGTCTAGCCAACGTGGGACTTTAACAAATTATAGTCCATATGCAATCACCATCTAATACATTACACATCAAAAGAGCAAGAAAGTAGTTCTTTAAACAATATTTTACAAACATTTAAGCAAGGAATTTATATATACATTTTTGTATGTAGATGGCATATCCTCGATATATCGTGTTTCATTTTACCAAATTCTCATTGACAAATGCAAAAGTTCCACTTTTGATCATGGACGACATATCTAGAATATCATAAGAAATAGTTCCATTTTTAACATGGATGACAACATATTTTGTATATAAAAAATTTTCTCTTTATTAGATGCCTTGATCAAGATTTTCTTTGACGATTGTTTGATACTTTTCTTAGTAGGCTGATGTCGATGCAAATAGACATATGTACGTACATAAAGTCATTTTAATTAATTAGGTATTACAATATTATTATTCCTCTATCTTTTATTTCCATATCATTGTCTAGGCATAAATGTAAATTTTATGCTTTTGACACCTCTTGAAAAGTCTAAAACAACTTTTGTAGTTTATAATATATATATATATATATAGTGGAAAGTTCAAATGTGAACCACTTTTTGGTTGTGAACGTGAGGACAACCGAGAGCACGACACGTGGCGAATGACTAGGCGCCACGTCGGCTTTGAGTGTGGTCCCCCCCTTTAATTCAATGCCCTCCCCATGAATCGTGCCTAGTCATCCGCCGTGGATTTGACGTGGCGCGTAGTCATCCGCCACGTGTCGTGCTCTCGGTTGTCCTCACGTTCACAACCAAAAAGTGGTTCACATTTGAACCCACCCTTATATATATATATACAGAGAGAGAGAGAGAGAGGAAAGTTAATTTGTAAACCACAAAAAACGTGTAAACTCATGGTTGCATACATGAAATCAATGAAACTGATTCATGGAGTTGTTTAATATGATGAAAATGTTTCATAAATATCAAATTTTGATGAAATTGTTTCATATTTCGGTGTTTTTATTCATATGAAACTTTTATCTCGTTTCTGTAAAACTTTTTCATTTTTACGTAAATAAACACCTTCATATGAAACACTTTCATCAAAAAAATTTAGTATATGAAACATTTTCATCATATTAAACAACTCTATAAAAGATTTTTCATTAATTTACGTATGCAACCATGCATGAGTTTAAACGATTTACACGTTTTTTTGTGGTTTACAAATGAACTTCCCTCTCTCTCTCTCTCTCTCTCTCTCTCTCTCTCTCTCTCTATATATATATATATATATAGTACTAGGTTCAAATGAGAAGTGCTAAAAACTGAGAAGTAGAGAAGTGTTCTCCACCACTCATCCAGTCAATAAAAGCGGCTTTGACCGGGTCCCCTCCTTTAATAATCTCCACCCTCCCATGAATCGCGTCAATCCTCCGTGATCACGTCCATCGTAACCGGTCAAAGCCGCCTTTATTGATAGGATGAGTGGTGGAGATCGCTTCTCTACTTCTCATTTTTTAGCACTTTTCATTTGAACCTTTCTCTCTCTCTCTCTCTTCTCTCTATATATATATATATATATATATATATATAAGGAAGTTCATTTGTAAACCCAAAAAAGGTTGTAAACCGTGTAAACTTATGGTTGCATAGATTAAATCAATGAAATTGGTTCATGGAGTTGTTTAAATATGATGGAATTGTTTCATAAACTTCAATTTTTGATAAAATTGTTTCATATTTCGTTGTTTTTATTCTGAAGAAATTTTTTCTTATTTCTGTGAAACATTTTTATATACAAAAACGTGGAGAGTTTCGTCGATGTACAAATCACATATGATTCACGTGACTTTGACTGAGACTTTAAGTCGCTTCCAAAGTCGTGCACATCCCATTTTTTTCGTTAGTGTAAAATCACATGTGATTTTGTACATTGACGAAGCTTCAGTACTCATCTGTATATAAAAGTGATCTCCACTACTCATCTGGTCAATAAATGCGGTTTAGGCACTTCTAACACCTGTTCAACTTTTGGAAGACCTTGCGTTGTATCACCAGATCTTGATTTTTCATATATAAATGTAACTAACGTATCTCCTTCGTAAAGGATTTGTAACACCCGTAATTTCCTTCGTAATATCGATCTATTAATAAAATTATGAGGATTAGAATTGTGGATCAATACCTACATTTTATGATCTAGTATGTTAGAAAATTCAATTACGAGTCCAACGGTCCTTTCGGAATCGAAATCGGAGCAATTTTGTCTTGGCGCTAATCTCCGCGCTGATCTGATTAGCGCCATGATCAGCGCCAAACCTGCTGATTGAGTTTTGACCTGGTGTCGGCGGTACGTCGCGCGCTGATCTGATTAGCGCCATGATCAGCGCCAAACCTGCAGTTATATTTTGAGTTGTTATAAACCCTCCTATCTTCTTTTTATCATATCTCTCTCATTTCTTATCCATTTTAACCGATTTTTCTTCCTATTTTCTCCATTTTCCAAGCTCTTCAAGACTCCATTGATGGATTGATACTTAAGGTAGCAAGATTTGGAAGCTAGATCTCCTTCATCTTCATCTTCTCCACCTCTCACCTTCAAAACCTCCATTGTTGCAAATGGGATTCTCCATATCTAGGGTTTTGTTCAAGATCTTGAAAAGGGTAAGTCTTATCTATAGTTTTAAGTGTAGATCTAGTCTTATATGTTATAGATCTGGAACTAATCGAAGGTATTAACTCCTTATCAGTTTAGGTGTTCACTCAAGCATTAAGCTAGGGTTTTGGGTGAGATTTGGGGCTTTTGGCTTTACGAGCCTCAAGGTGAGTTGTTAAAATCGTTTTGTTAAAACTGAGAGCACATCGTCTTGTTTGATTTACATATCTTGCTTAGTTATTGTGAATAAACATGATTTTGGATGAAATGCCTAAATTGTTAGGTTTAAAAATTGCCATGAAATGAATGAGTAACGATGCTTGTATGAATCGCTTGGTTTGGATTATTGTATACATGGAGTAGTTTATCGTATGCTACTAATGTATGAGTTAAATCCATGTGATTATATGATGAATGTATTTATGAGAAATGCGTGTTATTATGTATGCCACGGAATGATGCGAAGGAATTGAATCCCGAGCATGTTGGCTTATATGAAATGAATGAAAGTATTGAGACTTTCAATAATGCTTAAATTATATAACATAAATGTTATGGAGCACCGCCAGTCAAAAGGTAGGATGCTATTGGACACTAGTCAAAAGTGGACCGGGATGTCACTAGTCAAAAGGTGAGTACCCATATTTTTACGCATACATGAATTGGACAATGTGGCACTAGTCAAAAGGTGTACACTGTGTCGATTGTTGAAATGAGATTGATTTAAAGTGGCACTAGTCAAAAGGTGTGCACTTTCAAGTTTACACGAGTTCGACTCAGTCTTGGGTGGCACTAGTCAAAAGGTGCGCACCTATGTCCCTCGCCATTCGTGTGGCCGCGAATGTGCCTGGCCTCTGAGGTTGTCCATTTGAGTCTTCGTAGGAGGACGACAACGGGGTGTCTCGACTCTGATGTGTAACTTGCTTGGCGAAAGTGGGTCGCTCCCACGGTTTTCAAAGATAAAAGATAAACCGGTTTAACATGCTACATTTTGTTGTTAATACACTCTTGTATATCTCACATGTCTTAACATGATTTTATATGTATGATATTATGTTGATACAACTCACTAGGCTCCTTTGGCCTAACACTTGATTGGTGTCGATGTGTCTCTCAGGTGCTAGGGGCGTCGTTCCCAAGTAGGTGTCGGGCTTAGAGTGAGCATGGGGGACATTGGAGAGACCGCTCTTCTATGCCGTGAGATTGACTGTAGAACGATAACCCTTTTTGTAGTCTTCTTCCTAGTAGGAACTAGACTAGTTGGTTATCATATCTTCTATTCAATTACAAACATTGTAATTATACACTACTTATACCCCTGTTTTTGGGAAGAGCTCACACTTTGGTGTATATTTGTACTAACACCTTTCGTATATGAAGGTTTTTGTTTACTCCAAATTTTGGGGTGTTACAGGATTTCCCCATAATGTCCATGAACAGTTGCTTCTGGAGTGGCCAAATAAGGCTTAGCTGACCGTATTACCACAGAGTCAACTTGAACAATTAGAACTTGACCCGATTTTAAATGCGGTCCTTTTTTGGCTATACATACATTTTCACAAATAAATTGCCCAAGACTAACGATTGTAGATGCCTCTTCACAATAATTGACAGCAAATCACTGGATAATTGCTCACACATGTTGTAGAACACGTGAAGATATTTTTGTAAATTTTACAAATAGTCGATATATGAAAATTCATATACGAACGCGTTCATATATGAATCTTCATATGAATTACATAAATTCATATATGAACGAGCTGAGTCCGGATATGAAATTCATATATGAACACGCATAGGAATTACACAAATTCATATATAAATATTCATATGAATTATACAAATTTATATATGAATCTTCATATGAATTACACAGATTCATATATGAATCTGTAGGTTCCAAATCAACACCAAGTAGATGAACACAATCAAGATGTATATAATGCTCTCAAATGATTGGAAAGTGTAAAGTACAAATGAAGTTCAAGGAGACTATTTATACTAACACTAAATGGACTAGGCTTTTTAAATGGATGGGCCCTAAACAAATGGGCCTCAACCACAAATTACATAAAAGTAAACTAACTTTAAAGAATTACAAATTGACACAACTAATAATAATTTCTAACAATTTCCCCCTTTGTGTCAATTTCTTCGCTTCCGACGATGATGGCTCGATGACTTTCTTCTTGAAGCATTTGTCTCCTTGAACTTCTTCGATGATCCTTCACCTCTCCGAGGTGGTGGTGGTGGCGGTCTCTCTTGATGCTTCTTGGCTGGTCATCCCTCAATCTTCCTTAAGCCATAGTAAGACTTGAGTTGACAAGGAACATTGCTTAGATGAACAATACCCAAGGCAAGTTTATCTAACACCTTGTACATCGGACAGTGGTCAATGTCGGGGAGATGTTTGGAACCGGAGACGGTGATCGAGTCAACATACTTGGAGATTCCCAAGGTGTAGGAGACGGTGTGCGTAAGAGAGGTGATCTGTGAGGTGATGGCGGAGGAGACTGATACAGAGACATAAGAAGTAGAGAGTCGGAACTGTTGCTCTCCATGCCAGACTCATAGTCATCTGAAGAAACATCCTCCGATTTAACATAGGTCAGCTCGGAGACTGGCAACTGCAAGTACTCATCGTCGTCGTCTGAGGAGATATCATCAAGGTTGATAATCTTCTTGAGCTCATCATCTGTAACGGGAACGCATGTGATAGGAATCAAAGAAATGTAATCCGGTTTTGAGCTAACATAAATCACAATCTCTCGACCCATCCCATCAATGTCAGTCATCGAGTTCCAACCAGGCTTATGGTGGTGGTCATCGGCGCCGATATGAGTGTCGGACGCGGCGCCGGAAGATGTGCCTGTCGGAACTGAGAATTCGAGCCGAGCCTTCTGTCGGATTTCCCCCTCACGGCGATCGGGTTTACCTCGGTCGTCGTGTCTACGCTTTGGTGGCTCGGCTGATGCACAACAAGTAGTCTCAAGGGCTCGAAGCTGTGACCGCATAGCCGATATGGAACCCTTGACCACTTTCAAGTCACCTCATACCTCCGTCGTCAAAAGGCAAGCTTCCCTTCGAGCCGCTGGATAGATGAAACTACCTCTTGAGAAGAGGAGGTAGCCAGCTCGGGATGGTTCACGGGAAGTGATGTGTAAGCCGACCGCCACAGATAACCCAGAAGATTGGTTTTATCCTCGTGGAGATTCCCACGGGAGATCAATTTCGCCATAAGAAGATCCCTCAACTTATCAATCGAGTAGTCGGGTGCAGTCGGTCTCGGAGGTGGTGATGTACAAACTCGTCACGGACAACCTTTAGGGCGTTGTCCAAAATTTCCCTGACAACGGATGCCGGGTAAGTAACTCCGGGCTCACATAGAGTACCCGTTTGCACAACCGTTGAATCAACGGTGTGGCCTACGTTCATGGCTGGCGTGATAGTGACCATGGTAGGACTTCCCGTCGGTCATCGTGAAACGCCCGTCATGGACGTCACTCTCGAGGTTCCGATCACGTCACTCAGAATCATGATGGGTGGAGCAGAGACTGCGTCACGTAGACTAACAGTATGTGTACCTAGAAGTGTATAAGGCTCTATACTTTGGTGCACATGAAGGAAGTGTGGGGATCGGGGCAGGGATCCTCCTGTTTCAATACCACTACCCTCCAAGTGAGGGCGCGATAGCCGATGTGCTATATCCCCGTGGAATGAAACATCCACCTTTTGAGAGATGAATGAGTGGCTAGGTGGGGCGTGCAGTTGCACCTCTGGGTAGGAGATGTCTTCTTCAATACCTGTACTCAACACATGTGTACGGGTAGCAGATGTGGCTGCCCGGCGTCTACCTAAGGAGAAGGAAGGACCGGTTAAAACCTTTGGTCCTATCTCACACTCATCATTTCTTTTACTTCCCTCGCTCTGCTCACTTTCTTCGACTGTTAGGTCTCCCTCAAACCTTATGTCGTCCTCACCCTCAGATGGGTGGTCATCACCGGAGTCATCAGAATCATAGCTCACCAAAAAGAAAAGTGAAGGACTTTGGTGACTGTCATAAGCATGTAAGGTACTAGCTCCGGAGCGATCATCATTACCGCTTATTCTACCCCCGTCATATCCCCCCGACTTCTCATCCTCACACCCTTGGTCACCACCCCCAGGTGAATGACCTCGCTCGATACCCTCACTCACTCTCCTAGAGGATACCTCTGGGGTGCCAGTCTCCGGCTCTGGAGATGCTGGTAGAGGTGATACACCTAAGTATGCTCTCACAACCGGTGAATGATAATCGGCAGGGTTAAGTGATGCAAGTGGCATCACCATGGGTATATCATGAATCTTTGAGGTTTTCCATGAGGTGTTTGAGGTATGGTATTGGGAGTGTTAGGTAAGGCATGGGATGCATTGGTTATGCATATGTATGAGGACCTTGGGAAGGAGGTACATCATACTTGTAGGGTGTGGCATACATCATACATGTAGGGTGTGATGAGTATGGCATGAGGGGTGATGGGTATAGCATGAGGACTAGTGTAGGAGGTACATCATACATGTAGGGAGGGAGAGTTCGTCGCGCCTTAGGATATGTATACATGTATAGGGTACGTCATACATGTCATGGTTCCCCCTTGAAAAGTGCGTAGCGATGCATTGTTCCCCCTCGAAACATGCGTAGGTAGACGTCTTGAAGTTTTTTTTTTTTTTTTTTTTTTGGAAGTTGGTGTTGGTGTTGGTGTATATGTAGGAGGAGATGTGGATGTAGGTGTAGGTGTAGGTGTGGTGTAGATGGAGGAGTGTGGATGTAGGTGTAGTGTAGGTGGAGGAGTGTGGGTGTAGGTGTAGTGTAGATGGAGGGATGTAGGTGTAGGTGTAGGTGTGTAGAGGAGGTGTAGGAGTGTGTGGGTGTAGAGGAGGTGTAGGAGTGTATGGGTGATTTTTTTTTTTCTTTTTTTATTTCTTTTTTTTTTCTTTCTTTTTTTTCTTTGTTGTTTTTTTTTTCTCTCTTTTTTTTTTTTTTTTTTTTTTGAAGAAGTCTGCTATGTCCTCCGGTTGTGATCATCATCAAAATGATGAAGATTTGGGAAATTCAGGTTCGCCATTATACCTGAAAATGAAAAACAGTCAGACTTCAAGAGGCCAGAGTTCAAGAGGACAGATGACTGACTTCAAAGGCCGGAAGTCAGACTTCAAGAGGCCAGACTTCAAGAGGCCAGAGTTCAAGAGGATAGATGACAGACTTCAAGAGGCCGGAAGTCAGACTTCAAGAGGCCGGATGTCAGACTTCAAGAGGCCAGACTTCAAGAGGCCAGACTTCAAGAGGCCAGAGTTCAAGAGGATAGATGACAGACTTCAAGAGGCCGGAAGTCAGACTTCAAGAGGCCAGAGTTCAAGAGGCCGGAGGTCAGACTTCAAGAGGCCAGAGTTCAAGAGGCCGGATGTTAGACTTCAAGAGGCCGGATGTCAGACTTCAAGGAGCCAAGAACTTCAAGGGACGAAGGTCGGATGACCTTCGGTGCAGTCAGACTTCAAGAGGCCGGATGCCCTTCTGAAATCGAAACAACAGGTAGCCGGAGGTCCAGTTTACAAAGGCTGGAATCCGACTCTTTTCGTGCTGGAAAGCTTCGATGGACGAGGCCGGAACTCGACGGCTGGACTGGAAGACCGGTGGCAGGAGCTCAATGGTTGAAAGCTAAAAAGGTCGGATGTCTACAACGAAAGACCGGAGGTCGGCCGAAACCCTCGAAAACCACATGGGCAGAGATGGCCCAGTCAAATCAGGTTGTAATTCTTAGGTCGAAGGTTGTTCCCCCTTGAATCATGCATAGGCAGAGAACGTTCCCCCTTGGAATGTGTAGTGGGAGACATCGTTCCCCCTAGATACACGCACCGGCGGGTGATGTCCCCTCTTTACGACATGCATGGGTGGGTGACATTCCCCCTTGATTTATTACCACTTATAAACACAACTTCTCACCAAGTACAACTTTTGAAGGGAGTGAGAAGGTCCCTTCGCCCGGTCATGTGTTTGGGACAACTTCAACCATAACTTACACATGACCGGCCTGCAAAATTAAGTGCAAACATTTTTAGGTACCCATTTGGGAATGAGTCCTTTCGGGTTAGTACCAGCAGGTTTAGAGTTATGTTTCTTAGCATGATGAGTGTGATGATGATAAGCATGATTGTAGAATCCATAAAAGTTAGGAGCACAATATCGATCATTCACAAAGGCATTCGCACAAAAGCCAAAATGAAAACAATTTCGACACCGATAATCACTCCGATATCCATAAGCAACATGTTCACAGTCATGAAAGTTAAAAAGAGCATGAGGTACATGACT
The DNA here is from genome assembly GCA_030169165.1 of Centaurea solstitialis. NCBI lineage: Eukaryota > Viridiplantae > Streptophyta > Magnoliopsida > Asterales > Asteraceae > Centaurea > Centaurea solstitialis. The sequence goes on from CM058042.1 coordinate 21,274,542, forward strand.
GTGAGTTCTATGAAGGTTATCGTTGGAAAATCTGTTTTTCGCAAATTTGGGCTTATGTGTACGTGACTTTGGATGACTGCCTTTTGTAGTTCCATTCTCCTTTGAGTTACGCCTACCTTGTCTCACATTTTGATTTGTCTCATTTGAAGAAGTGTGATTGGCATGAGAGTGATTATTTGAAGATTTGTTTTTCGGTTGGAAGTTGTGTGACTGTTCTTTAGGTTTGGACGACTTCTTGTTTTTACGAGAGCGTCGACGTTTCTTAGGAGCAGTCACATTAGGACGAGATGTACTCGCAACTTCAGACTCAGGGGTAACTACAGTAGCCTTCCCTTTGTCTTTCCGAGTGAGTTTGACAGGAGTACTAGTTCCAGGTTTAGAGGTACTGTTTGATCTACCACCCTCACCAGCCATGTTGGAACAATCATCTGACGTAATCTCAGAGATTTGTACCATTGATTTTGGTGCTATGTTAGTTAGAGTGTCCATGTATGAGATAGTTGTGCAAATTGGAGACCTTAGTACAATTGTTTTTGAGTTTTGTAAATTTGTACTTGAAGGTCTGAAATCGGGTGCATCAACATTCCACGCATGGTGATGATGAGGTGTATTACCATAAGTTCCACATGAGGATTGATTGTCTCTTGGTGGACTCTTGGATTGGAGGGCAGTTTCAAGTTCATTGATTTTACTCAAGAACAAGTCCTTCTCCCTAAGGCTCATGCGCCTCTCATCCTCGAGTTCCTCTTCAAGCTTGGCAATCCTTTTCTCATAAAACGTTTTGTTATCTTTGTAAATCTTTTCAAGAATTGGAACTTCCTGGTTCATCTCATCCTCAGTGTAGCTAGGCGTGTAATCCTTTGATAGAGGGATCTCACGTGTTGCATAACTGTTGTTGAGAGGAGTATAGTTAAAGGGAATTGAGTGTTTGTTTTTTCTATCTTTTTCTTTCTTCTCAATTTCCTTCAATTGCTCAGGATCATCAGACTCTTTCATAAAAACAATCTTATATCCACGACCCATGTACCTCATGTCATACATGGTAGGGGTCTTAGATATGGCACACTTAAGATAGCAAGTACTTTTATATCCTATGCCTTCTTTGGGGTTGTAATAATTGAATTCCTTTGGCTGGTTCATGTGGATGGTTTGATCGGTTTGACCTCTTTTCAGAAACTTATCCTCCATGTCTTTGATTTTCGCAAACAAGTTAGTTCTTTGAGCAAAAATGAATTCATACTTCTTTACATTCTCACTGCTCACTCTTTCAGCCTCATGTAGTCTCTTTTGTAAATCAATGATATTAGCATTTAAGCTTGTGACTTTCTCTTCAAGAGTTTTGTTAGCAAGGGTGAGCATGTTAACTTTGTCTTTTGAGTAGGCCAATTCAATGTTGAATTTCACGACTAAGGCATGTTCACTAGCTAATTTGGATTCTGCTATGGTGGTTAAGTTGTTTGCTTGTTTAATTTTCTTATCATACTCAGAAACTTTAAGAGCTAGACCTTTTACTTGATTTTCAAGTTCAGTGTACGGGTCAGGAAGTATCTCAGAAGAAGATGACCCAGAATGGTTTGAGTCAAGGTTGTTGTAATCACGATCTCCGTCTTCTGAGTACATTTCCTCCTCATCATGATTTGCCATCAGGCACAGTTGATCTTCTCTTCCTTCATCACTTGTTAGATCCTCAGTAAGCATACACATGGTATCTCCCTCCTCATCATCACTTGACATTCTGAGCCAAGCTTCATCATCAGTAAGAAGTGTTGTTCCCTCATCTTGCATCTTGAAGCATGTTTTCTTTGGTTCTTTGCTCTTGTCATAAGTCTTGGTGTTATCCTCGGGCATTTGGTAGTCAGCTCTACCACCCTGTTCAACACTTTTCAGCTCAGGTTGTCTTTCATGCTTCCTTCCACTTAAGTACCGATGGTTGTTAGAAGACATGAGCTTTCTTGTATTTCTCTTGGACATAGACTTGGTGATCAACGCCAGGGCCTTCTTTATGGCATTCATCTCTTCATCAGATTCCTCTTCATGTACATGGAGAATCGATGGTCGGGTACCGGACCCGATTGCCAAGGCGTCACGAGTGTTCATGATGATGTTGATTGTGGATCTTGAACCACTAAGTATGATCCGAAAGAGTTCAAGGATAACACTATCTTCTGCTTCAAGAGAATCAGTTTTCAGGCACTCTGATGCTTCAGGAAGATTTTTCTTATGATGCAGGAAGATTGATCTTCTGTCGCAGGAAGTTTGATCTTCTGTCGCAGGAAGTCCGATCTTCTGTCGCAGGAAGATTGATCTTTCGTCACAGGAAGTCCGATCTTCTGTCGCAGGAAGATTGATCTTCTTTCGAAAGAAGTCTGATCTTCTTTCGCAAGAAGTCCAAACTTATGTTGCAGGAAGACTACGGATCAAGAGCAGTGGTAGGCTCTGATACCAATTGTAGGTTCCAAATCAACACCAAGTAGATGAACACAATCAAGATGTATATAATGCTCTCAAATGATTGGAAAGTGTAAAGTACAAATGAAGTTCAAGGAGACTATTTATACTAACACTAAATGGACTACGCTTTTTAAATGGATGGGCCCTAAACAAATGGGCCTCAACCACAAATTACATAAAAGTAAACTAACTTTAAAGAATTACAAATTGACACAACTAATAATAATTTCTAACAGAATCTTTTTCTTGACTATTTGTAAAATTTATAAAAATGTCCCTCAATTTTGTGTGTACATGCGATTCCAACTACGGTTGAGATCACTTCTCTATTTCATATTTTTTACCACTTCTCATTTAAACATTTTTTTTCTCTCTCTATATATATGTAAGGTTATACGATGTTTTTAAGAGATTCTCTACCATCAAATACAAATGGAACACACATAAGAATATATTTGGCATCAATTAATGCATCGCTCATTTATTTTGCCACTTCTAGTTGATAAGGCACTAGTGTGTCATTTTAATTTTAAAATGTGTTGTCATGATGACAACATTTTTATTTTGGTGATTATACTTGATTTAGAGATAATGCACGTAGAACTAGAATGTGAATTAAAGTAAGAAAATGAGAATAGCTTGTCTCTTGAAACTGCAAAAATAGTTTTAATTTTATATTTCTTCAAAATTTTAATGTTATTATGCCATATTTTACATGTTAACACATTAATTGTTTTTGTTTTTATCTTTTGGAAACTGCAAAACCTTAAAAGGCTGATAGTCAATATTTATCTCAAAGTAAAAAAATGGAGTGGATGTCCAACAATGCATGTTTAAATATGGCAAGTATAAAGAGGGGACCCAGGAAAAATATTAATTGGTGGCACAATCTTATCATAGAAAATTTCACAATAATATATAGAGAGAGAGAGTAGAGAGAGAGACAGAGAGAGAGGAATGTTCAATTGTGTACCAATCTTTCATTGTAAACGTGAGGACCAACAAAATTTCATCACATGCAATTTGAATCGATGCTTAAACTTTATTCAGACTGAATAAAATTTTATTCATTCGGTCTAATTATTCATGTTTTATTCTGACTGAATATTGTTACTTGGAGCGATATCAGTGGTCCTCACATTCACAATGAGATCACATGTGAACCTAGCACTATATATATATATATATATGGGGGTGGGTTCAAATGTGAACCACTTTTTCATTGTGTACGTGAGGACAACCGAGAGCGCGCCACGTGGCACACATATTCGGTTACGGTGGACGTGATCACGGAGGATTGATGCGATTCATGGGAGGGTGGAGATTATTAAAGGAGGGGACCCGGTCAAAGCCGCCTTTATTGACCGGATGAGTGGTTGAGATTCATCCTCACGTTCACAACCAAAAATGAGTTCACATTTGAACTTTCCTCGGTTAGGTTCAAATGCGAAACTCAATTTTGGTTGTGAACGTGAGTATTGCTACGTGGCGCAATTTTAGTGGTCTCCTGAATAATGCATGATATTCAGAGTAAATATTGCTATGTGGCGCGATTTTAGTGATTATCACGTTCACAACAAAAGATACGTACACATTTCTCCAAGTAAAAAAGATTACCAAAATTAGACCTACATTTGATCCAATCAAACGCTTTTAATTGACTTTTTTCACTTATCCCCTTTTTCCTTTTTACTTGTTCCCCTGAACACCTTAGAATTCCTTTGCGGTGCTACAACACCTTATCCTTGCACAAAAAGAACTCATCTTCTAAGTATGTCTATGATTTATTTTTTAAACACACAACAAATATAATAAAGAACACCAATATTTAATGCGAAAACTTAGAACTTTAACAAAAGAAGGACTCAAACGGGGTTCTTTTGTATAAAAGCAACAACTTTTACGAACTCCGTAAATAAAGATATGTGTCTAGAGTTTATTTTCCAAAAACATAACGGCACCCAAGAAGATGAACCCATGAAGCATATTATCTTTTCCACTATGACAAAACCATGAAGCCGTCACCAGGTCACCTGTGCCAATTTATCCTCCTACGAAGGTGCATCTCTGTAATTATATGATATAACTTGTTGGTGGCAAGTTCAATCTTCATTAACAATTTCAAAGATAACATTGTTGATAAATGATAAATAATGCTAAAAATCATGTCAATGTGGTTCCATCATTTGGATGGTCATCTAATAAGGATAGAGATAGAGGATGATGTTGAATATTCATGCGACTTGAATCATAGAGCAGCCAAAATTAGACACGATATGTAAACTTGATGAATTGCAGGGCAAATCTCCCTTGGCGGTTAGTGTGTTACTAACTGCCAAAGGAGTAATTACCCAGTAATGCATCCATACATTTAAACAATCTTCTAAGGCATTTGGTTGATGAAAAAATATTATCCTTTCGAAACCATTTTATAGCCAAAAAGAAATATATACATGTTGGGATATACTTAGCACATGCCCTGTTTTCCCCATCCCCGCAACATCGAATATAGAATATTTATGAATAATACTTTTATGCCAATACACATTTACCAACCCTATATGTACCCAAGAGACGCTAACATAATAGATGAATATGTGTATTAGATATCAAAGATCTGAAAAATTATTGACTATATTCTTGATGCATATGGCAAGACAAAAAGTGGTATGAATATGGAGAGAGTAACTGTAAAAAGTTTTTGGTCAAGATTGCAAAGTTATACTATATTCTTAACATCTAGGAATAGTTTTTTTTTTTTTTTTTTTTTTATAAATGTCAATTTAATGGGTTAGAAATGTATACATAATACATCAAAACATTATTGTATATGTTCGATACTTCCTTTAGTTTCAATGAAATTCTTCATTTTCCCTTGTGTTCATTCTAAATTCACCGTTTATGTTGGATAATTTGAAAGAAAATCTTCAAAATAGTGTAATTCTTTTTGGACAGCAAGAAAGGGAGTTTTATTAATCCAGAAAAAAACAACTGCAATCACCTTGTAATTGCTATTATTTTCAAATTACAAAGTATCTAATTGGTTTCTTAAGCCAAACGTTATGGGCAAGTTGATGGCCTTGACAAAGCTTTGGGTACATCAGCAATGATCCAGAACACCACCACGACCCTCTTCGGGTTGGTGGTGTTCGGGATCCCCACCCCAATCGGCAACAACACCCACCCTCCATCTCCTTTCTCTCTATTTTTTTTATCTCTATCTCGCTCATCTTTTTCTCTCTTCTTTTCTTTTTTTGTTTCTTTTCTTTATTAATTATTTAATAAAAAAAGTATGGATAAAACTGAGTTGTGTATAACTTATGTTTTGAGTCCTTTTGGATAAGTAATGGAAAGCTGATGTGGCGCTGATATGATATTGGGTAGCTTTGAGTAATTTGGCAAGTATAACTAATGGTCTTAGTATGTAACTCAAAACGTGTAACAAAACATAGGCACAATAATTGGTTTGCTTTATTCGCTACTAGAAAGTAAACCAAAAATGTAAAAAGTCCTAAAAAGATATTTTATAAGACCTTGGTTTATAGAACTAAACTAAAAAATATCATGTCTAAAATTGTTACAATAAGTTTATAGAATGTTTTTTTTTTTTTTGTTGTGTTTTAACATGCTTTTTGGGGATGCTTTTAAACAAAGTGTCATATTGAGTATGAGATATCTTAATGATATGGAAAAACTACTTAGGTAGATAATTTTATCGGTCGATATTTAATTAAGTTAGGGAAACACTTTTGATCACTACCAAAAATAGAAAACATGAGAATTAAAATCAATAGTATTGATGTTTTCAGACAAAGGGTACGTAATTAATAATATGGATCTATAGATTGTTTTACCCTCAAAGCTCTCCTTATCTTTATAGGAGTTGTTTATTAAAGTAAGCGCTTAGTAAACTCATTTATCTTGTTGATTCATAATAATGGCAATAACCGAGAAGCTTATCAAGGCAAGGTGTCAAGGACCGAAACTCTTACTCGATAAGTGCAAGAAATAACTTTTACCAAATAAGATCTTACCGGATTTAAAATGCGTACCAACATTCCTTTTTCAAGGCCAAGGATATTACAGGATAAGGTACGTAGTCGAAGATGAATCTTTTACCGGTAAGCACTTACGACTTAATTACCTAATAAGAATTTGATAAACGGGTACTAAGTGTATCTTTTCCATAGGCCTTTCTTGCATTCTCACCTTTCCTTTGACCTTCCATGTACATGTCTTTTTGTGTATAACAAACATTTTTTAATCATGGTAGTCTATAGTTAAGAAAAATTAAGTAGGGTGGTTAATTACCTAGAAAGAATTTGATAAATGGGTCCTAAGTTAATCTTCTAGAGATGTGCTATAAATTAAAAAAAGACGACATTTCAGTGTTTTGTGTGCTGAAATCTCCTGTACCACTATTAAGTATTAACCAGTTTTTATGGTAGAGTCATTTTGAATTGGCATCGGAATATACGTGAAGTTGCTACATTGCACGACAATTCTTCGTTGAAGATAATTAAGAGTTAGAATTATCATACTTCATATGCAATTACCGTGTAATACGTTACACTTTAAGATCATGAAAGTAGTTACTTCTTGAAACAATATTTGTACAAATAGTTAAGCAAGAAATATATAAATTTTTGTATGTAGATGGCATATCCTCGACATATCCTGTTTCCTTTTCACAAGTTCTCATTGACAATATTTTGCATATCATATGCAAAAGTTCCACTTTTGATCATGGACGACATATCTCGAATATCATATGAAAAGAGTTCCTCTTTTAGCATGGATGATGACATGTCTTGAATATCATTCAAAAGAGTTCTTCTTTTAGCATGGATGACGACATATATATATATATTCTAATATCATATGCAACATTTCCTCTTTATTAGATGCCCTTGATCAAGAATTTCTTTGACGATTGTTGATACTTTTTCTGAGTAGGCTGATGTACGTAGATGCAAATAGACATATCACATATGTACGTACATAAAGTCATTTTATTTTCATATGTTTGATTACTAACTAATTATCGACATAATCTTACTAATGATCAAATACAAGAAACCTTGCATTTGCATGCACTGAAATTTCTTATTATATAATATATATCATATACATTTAACAGGCGTCTGACAGGATCTTAATCTCAATATCAAGAACAGAATACTTAAATCAAAGAAGTTTGCGGAATAACACTTTGATTAAAACAGAACAATGAATTCAAACAAACTGTGTATATTGATCTTAATAGCTTAATGATTACAACTACAAGCCCCAATCTGTTTGAACAGGCTCAAAACAGACGTGCAATACTTCTCTATTGCAGGGATTTCAAGAACAATCTTGAGGCTCTTAATTCTAACACAAAAGCTATCAAAAACTCGTATCTAACAATAACAAACCTATCAGCTATATATACGACTTTACAGATTACAATAAGGAAACTAGATTTACAAGATAATCTCTAAAATATCTCCAAGCAAATCGTATCTTGTCTATATCTTCAAGTCATCGCAATCCTTTCCTTATCTTCATCTTGATAGCAGTGGTAGCAACAAAAACAGTGTTAACTGTGTATCAGCAGTGTTAATCACAAAACCGGCAGTAGTAATCATCAAGAGCAGTGGTAATGTGTAACAGCAGTGATAACTTTGATCTTCATTCATTCATCACACACTAGCAGTGGTAATCTTCAATCTTCATCAGCAGTAGTAACCTTCCAATGCCAGCAGTGGTAACCAGCAGTATTAACCTTTATGAGAGCAGTGGTAATAGACTCAACAATCTCCCCCTAAACTTAACTTCTCAGCATGAGGAGCTAAGTTTTTGAGTCTTCTCTTCAAATAGATTTCAATCTTCTTCACCAGCAACCTTGCAGCTCTTGTAGGTTCACCTTTTGTACTCAGACTTACCTTCATCATACACTGCAGCCTTTGAATATCAAGTGCATCAGTTTCACACTCTTCAAAATAATACTCCATTTCTTGACCATTGACATTCAAGCTGTATACCCTACATTTTTCAAACCATCTCCATTCCTTTATCTCCTCACAGTTCGAATTCTTTACACCTAGAAGTCTGAAAGGTTCAAATAACCAAACAAAACATTCTAGTGCAAATTTTCTCTTCTTGGCTTGATCAGGATTGTCTCTGTCATTCACAGCTACTTTGGCCACAGTGCATCTTTGTTCATACATCTCCTTTAAATTCTCCCTTGTGCATTCATCCAAGATACTTCCCCATTCAGCATCATACAAATCTGATCCATCATCAAACTGGACAACATATCTCAGATCTTGATCAACTCCCCAACCAACAACTTTCTTCTGCTTTAACTCAATTACTTCTTCATCAAAATAATGAGCATTCAACTCTAGCAGCTGTTCTCTTAATCTTCCAATCAACTCCTTATCAAATTCAGACAAATTCTCTGATTTCTTCTTCACTTCCAGCATGCTTCCCATCATGATTGGCTCAAAGTCATATCTTTTATCCATTAGGAAGAAGCTCATTCTTCCTTTCTCAAAAGTCACTGAAAACACCCTATTTTCATAGGTGTTCCAGGAAATAGCCTTTCCTTCACCAATGCTATCATCCTGATCTCTTTTTCTGTTCTTCTTGAGTTCTGCTTTTGTCTGTGAGAAAGCAAACATAATCTTCAAATCTTCTACCAGCATCCTTGCTTCCTCAAAATCTTCAATTTCTTTGGTGCAAGCTATCTCATACATTTTCTTCAAATCACCTTTGGACAGCTTTCTGAAGATCCCAATCTCACTTGCAAACACTTCATTTGTTCCATCACTTCTGAATATTTTGAAATAATCTATCTGATTATTATCAAAGTATATCCACATGGAGATGTTTGAAGATTCCTCCACTTCCTTACTCATCTTAGGCTTTTTAGCAACAGATTTCTTCCTTATTGCTTTTGATGATTGTGCCTCTTTCTGATTAGACACCTCAACCTCCTTCACAACAGCCTTCTCAGCTACCTCATCCTTCTTTACAGATGCCTCCTTTTTCTCAAGAACTTGAACACTTTGTTTCTCAGGAATCATCACAAGTTCTTTATCCTGTTCAGGCTTACCTTCAGTGATAACCTGTTCATTGATCTGATCTCTCTTCCTCTTTCTTTGAACCAATGCCACCTCTTCAGTTTCAACCTGTTGATCCTCCATTGCTTCCAAATGCATGGCTTCTCTGGTGACATTGTACTTTTTCTCAATCTCATCCAGAGTCCATCTGGAAAAGAATTGGAATGGCTTTCCAAGAGCAGTAGATAAAAATCTCACCATAGTTCTCCTCTTTTCAGTTTCCTGCTTTGAAATTGACTTCTTCTGAGTCTTTTTCACAGGCTTTTTCTTATCAGCTTTCTGTTTTCTTTCTTCTATCTCCTTGTTCACTCTTTCTTGTTCTTCCAAACCTAACTGTCTGGCAAGAGCCTCTGAAGCTTCATATTCCATAATCTTCCTTTTTGCTTCATCAATTTCAGAGTCAGAATCAGACTTTGCTTCTTCAATCATCTTCTCTTTTCCTTTATCTTTAGGATCAACAACAGGAAGATCCTTCTTTTTCACAATCTCTGATTCTTTGATAACTATACCCTTAGTAGGTTTGACTACTTCAGGCAACTTTACTAGCAACTCAGCAATGGTTAGATCATCCTCATTGATCTCTGGTTCAGCACTAATAACTGCAGGTTCATCTGCAACCTGAGTGTCTTCATTCACAACATCTTTTTCCAAAACAATCTCAGCCACTGTTCCAGTCTCTTTCTGTTCCTCCCCCTTGGCTTCAGTCTCCATCTCAGCACCTTGTTCATTCACAACATCTTCTTCATGCACAGACTCCCCCTTAACTCCAGATCTCTCCCCCTTTGTGAATTGAACCAACGTATGATACTTCTTCCTCAGAGCTCGAATAGTACCCTTCATGGAGGCAATGGAAGCACCCTGAGCTTGAATGACCCTTGCTTGCTTTATCAACTGTGCTTCATGTAGCTTGAGCATATCATGCTGTGCAGTGGCCAACTCCTCCAAGATATCAAGTCTGGCCGCATGAGAGCCATGTTTCTCATCATGGACAAAGAAGTTCTTCTCAAATGCCTTCAAATCTTTGGCAATGGTACAAAAATTCTCCATCAATTCCTCATGTGTAAATCTGCTCTCACCAGATTTAGAAGTGTGAACCTCCATTACTGGATCTTTGAGCTTTTTGACTTTAGTCTTCAGCCTTGCTGAAGCACTAGAAGCACCTGGTCCTCCATGTGATTTCTCACTAGGAGTTGCCGTGGTGGGGGTCTTACTTATGTTCAAACTGGCCTGATGCACACCTTGTGCAACATCAGTAGTTTGAGCCTCACCAACCACATGCCCATCCTTCTCCTTAGAGGGCACCTTCTTTATACTTGAGTGGGGCTGCACTCCAGGGGTATCCCTTTGGGTAGAATCCAAAGGAGAGTGCTCCAACTGTTGGCTTATAGGCTTTTGGGGTTTAGAACCAGAGGAGGAAGGAGCTCCTCTGTTCTTTCTCTGATATTTTTGAAGTGTGGGGGTGGGGGTTTTGTCAAAGGACTGAGGGATTGTATCTGTGATAGGTGTGGGTAGGTCATCAGAGTGAATGCTTGGTTGTGTAGACTGCAAGCCTGATGCCTCACCTTGTGGGCGGTTCACTCTCATCATTGTAGAGAACAATGGAGTGAATTGGTCATTAGAGCCTTCTGCAGGTCTCTTCATATTGGAGAACAACTTATGACCAAGAGCAGAGCTCTTATAGATGTTTCCAAGTTTAGGTACAGCCGTCAATTCATTTGTAATCACTTCTTGGACAAATCTTGGGAACATGAAAAATGTTTTGACTTTAGAGTTTGGAATGTTCTCAAGATTGTACACAAGACTATCAAAAATCATTTGTGAAAAATTAAACACCTGTTTTGTGGCTAGACAGACCAAAGCAGAAGCAATAGTGCTGCTAAACTCACCAAAACTAGTGGATTTCTTTGAAAAACAGTGCAACAGGGTATGCACAAGAAATCTCCATTGAGGGCAAAATTGACTCTTAAGATATTTCAAAGAGGTTTGAGAGCCTGTATATCCCATTTTTAAAAGGTTTTCCATGATGGTTCGAGTAGAGAGCATAGATATACCTCCTTCATCATTTAGTTGCAGATGATGTCTGATCTTGGCAGGGGTAAGTGTGAGAGGCAGACCATCGATAGTGGTTTGAATACATTTGACTCCATCTTCTTCCTGGACAACTCCATTCATCCAGAAGTCTTGCATATGTTGAATGTAGATGGTAGGAGTGATTGTCGCGGCGTGCGCAATGTGAGATGATGCCAAGAAATCAACGATATCCTCGAATCCTTCAGAATCTCCACCCTTGGAAATATATCCAACCTTGTTATGATCCTTGACAAAAGTCAATGAAGCCATTAGCAATCGATTAAGAAAAGCTAAACAGATGATGAAATCAGATCGTAATCTTGAATGCACGAATCACTGAGAGAGAATCAATCGGAGAATTGCAAACGTTTTTGAGAGCAAAAGTGTAGAATAGCCGTTAATGAAAAAGGCGGTCAAGTTAGGGCTTATATACTACACTTTAGAGCAGGGGTAACTACCATTAGCAGTGTTAACGAACACAATGTGGGCTAGGTCAAATAAGCAGTGGTAATGGACACTAGCAGTGGTATTCGTTAAACTAAAATAAAAGCAGTGGTAAAATGTACCCGCAGTGGTAAAGACACGCTTCAGATTAAAAGCAGTGGTAAACACATGAACTAGTCAAAAACAATGGTAATTACAACTGCTTAATTAAAAGCAGTGGTAAAACCTTAGGCATAACTAGCAGTGTTAACAAGCGTGTGCTAGCAGGGGTAAAACACAAATGCATAAACAGTGGTAATGGGCGATTGTGCTAGCAGTGTTAATGGGCGAATGTGCTAGCAGTGTTAATAGGCGTATGTCTAGCAGTGTTAATGGGCGAATGTGTAGCAGTGTTAATGGGCGAATGTCTAGCAGTGTGAAAACTTTGTAAGAACAAGTATTTCACTCCATGAACTGCTGCACTGAAATTGATAAAAACTCCATCTTACTGCTTGTGAGCTTTCTGAAACTCCTTCTGCCACATCAAAGAACTTATCAAGATTTACAAAAGATAAAAAGAAAGAAAAGATATACAGAGATTATACAAGAATAATTGTAACAAGAAGAAGGGTTATTCAGAGTTCATCATTCCAACACTTGTGACCAAGAATATGAACCTGCCTACATCAAAGGCTTTTGTGAAAAGATCTGCATATTGATCATCAGTGTGGACTTTTTGAACTTGAATTAGCTTCTTTTCATTACAATCTCTGATAAGATGGTACTTAATCTCTATATGCTTGGTCTTGGAATGCTTGACAGGGTTATTCACAATGCTAATAGCACTGTTGTTGTCAATGTATATAGGTGTCTGTAAGAAAGAAAGACCATAGTCCTGCATCTGATTATGAATCCATAAGACTTGTGAGCAGCATTGAGAAGCAGCTATGTATTCAGCCTCAGTTGTTGATTGTGAAACAGTGGTCTGTTTCTTGCATTGCCAAGAGACCAATCTTCCTCCTAAGAACTGACATCCTCCTGATGTTGACTTCCTATCCAAGTTAGCTCCCCCATAATCACTATCTGTGTAGGCCACCAAGTCAAAAGAATTGTCATAAGGATACCAAAGTCCCAATTTAGGTTGGCCCTTGAGATATTTGAATATCCTCTTGACTGCATGTAGATGTGACTCCTTTGGCCTAACTTGAAACCTAGCACACACACAAACAGCAAACATAATATCAGGTCTAGAAGCTGTAAGATACATTAATGATCCAATCATGGATCTGTATTGATGAACATCAACTTCCTCCCCTCAACATCAGCAGTGAGGTGTTTGTGAGTTTCCATTGGTGTGCTTGCTGGTTTTGCATCATTCATTCCAAACTTTTGAAGCATTGTGGCGACATATTTGGATTGATTGATGAAGATACCATCTCTTTTCTGCTTGACCTGCAAACCAAGAAAGAAAGTTAGTTCTCCCATAGAACTCATTTTAAACTTCTTGTGCATTAGTTCTTCAAACTCCTTGCACATGTCTTCCTTTGTTGAACCAAAGATGATATCATCTACATAAATCTGCACCAACAGCATATCAGTCTTTGTTCTCTTGATGAATAAAGTCTTATCAATGACCCCCCTCTCAAATTTGTTTTCCAACAAATATGAGGACAAGGTATCATACCAAGCCCTAGGTGCTTGGTGAAGACCATACAGTGCCTTCCTCAACTTGCAAACTCTGTCAGGATATTTAGGGTCTTTAAACCCTGGTGGTTGACAGACATATACTTCCTCATCAATAGTGCCATACAGAAATGCACTTTTCACATCCACCTGATAGACTTTGAATCCTTAGTAAGATGCAAAAGCCAAGAATAGCCGTATGGCTTCAATTCTGGCTACAGGTGCAAAAACATCATCATAGTCTATTCCTTCTTCCTGAGTGTACCCCTGTGCCACTAGTCTGGCCTTATTCTTGATCACAATTCCTCTCTCATCTGTCTTGTTTCTGAATATCCATTTAGTGCCAATTACTCTGTGTCCTTTTGGGAGATCCACCAAATCCCAAACATTTTGTAGGACAAACTGCAGTAACTCCTCTTGCATAGCTTCTATCCAGCTTGGATCCTTCATTGCATCTAACACCTTCTTTGGTTCACTCTGGGAAAGAAAGCATGACAACATCCCAGAATGAGTATTCACATATCCAGCTTCTCTGCTTTGCTTCCTTGTAATCATAGGAGATGCCACATCTCCAATCACTTGAGAGGCAGGGTGATTCTTTTGAGTTCTTGTCAGGTGTAGGGGTTCTTCAGATAGGAGTTCCCCTAGATTTGAATCATCAGGACCAGATTCTGAGGGATCTGGTTGAGTGATTTCACTTGTATCCCCAGTCTCATTTTCCACATTGCTTTCAAGCTGTGGAGGCTCTTCAGTCTCCTTGTCTCCTTCTTGATTCTCTGAAGCATCCTCTTGTACTTCAGTCTCTGATTCTTTCTCTTCTGTACTGATGGTGGATGGAGGAAACAGAACAAAAAATGTGTCTGTCTCCTTTTCCTTGATGATAGGACCTGTATCAACTGCATTGCTCATGTTCAAAGAGTTAGTGAGTGAATCAATGTCAAATAACCAGTCTGGACCAGTCCCATGCACATTGGGAGTGTGTTCATTGAATTTGACATTGTCACTTTCCTCAATTGTTCTAGAAACAGTATTGAAAACCCTAACTGCTTTGCTCTGTATTGAGTATCCCACAAAGAAACCATCATCAGATTTACTGTCAAATTTCCCTAGGTGAGTTTTGGTATTTAAGATAGAATAAGGACACCCAAATGGTACAAAGAATCCTATAAAAGGCTTTTTGTTTTTGAATAGTTCATAAGGTGTTTTTCCCTTGGACTTGACCACATGAACCCTGTTTTGCACATAGCAGGCAGTGTTAACTGCTTCTGCCCAAAAAGTGATTGGTAGTTTAGAATCTGCTAACATGGTTCTTGCAGCCTCAATCAGTGTCCTATTTCTCCTCTCAGCAACTCCATTCTGTTAAGGAGTTCTAGGAGCACTGAATTGTCTTTCAATACCTTTTTCCTCACAAAAGGAATTCAAATCAGCATTTTTGAACTCAGTTCCATTGTCTGATCTAATGACTTTCACTCTAAGGTTCACCTGATTCTCAATTCTCTTTACAAAGGGTTTGATCAGTCCACTTGTCTCATCCTTTGTTCTTAGAAAGAAAACCCAAGTAAACCTAGAATAATCATCTATTATCACAAGACAGTATGATTTCTTGCCTATACTCATTACATTGGTAGGTCCAAATAGATCCATGTGCAATAATTGAAGAGGAGCAGAGATAGTGTTTATTGTCTTTGATTTGTGAGAAGTCTTGTGTTGCTTGCCTTTGAGGCAGGCTACACAATGATCATCAAGTGTGAACTCTTTTGGGGGAAGACCTCTGACCAATTGATTTTTGACAAGTAAGTTCATGGTCTTAATGTTCATATGACCCATCCTTCTATGCCAGAGAGAGGATTCAGTCATTGAAGCTTTTGAAAACAGACAGTTCACAACTTCTGATGGCATACCATTTAAGTCCAAACAATAAACATTATCTTTTCTAGGTGTTCTCAGTAAAACAAAGCTCTCATCAACTACAAACTTAGGAGAAAGAATCATGCACTCTGTTTCACTGAACAGAGTGAAAAGTTTCTTATCACACACCTGAGACACACTCATCAGGTTGTATCTGAGTTGATCCACATAGTATACATCTTCTAAGGTTAACTTACCTCCTGTAACCTTACCTTTCCCTGAAACCTTACCTCCTCTTGGATTATCTCCAAAGGCAACATATCCTCCATTGAATGTAGTGAAATCTTTAAGAAAGGATCTATTGCCTGTCATATGCCTAGAG
Source organism: Centaurea solstitialis (assembly GCA_030169165.1). Classification (NCBI taxonomy): domain Eukaryota; kingdom Viridiplantae; phylum Streptophyta; class Magnoliopsida; order Asterales; family Asteraceae; genus Centaurea; species Centaurea solstitialis. The sequence continues at coordinate 21,290,508 of CM058042.1, forward strand.
CAACCACTGTCCACATGCCATAAGTTCTCATTCCTGTCTGGGTTGCCCTGCACATAAGGGAAATAGGTTAGTGTCTTGAGGGAACCCAAGCCAATATGGTCTTGGGTTCTCCCTTTTCATTAACATAACTGACCTCTGTCAATCTGTTAAGCTTTAAAAGATAATTCTTGTTAGAAATCTCATGACTTGAGTATTTAGTTATAATGGGTTGTCTCAGTGAAGAATTTGTAGTGGCAACATTGTTTGAGATACTACTGCTGCTATTGCTAGCAGCAGTGTTAACCTCTATATCTTTTTGGTTGTTACCACTGCTTTCAGAAGCAACACTTTCATTACCACTGCTTGTGGAAGCAGTAGTATTGCTTAGTGAGGCTTTTGGTACCCATTTTGTAACTATCTTCACAGTCTTCTTTTCAACCTTTTTCTTTTGGACACTGACTTTCTTTTTAGATTGATTTTTTCTTTTCTGAACCAATTGTCTTTTAACAATAGGTTTTGGAACAAACCCTCTGCTATTATACTCTGTCCTTCTAGTTTGGAACTGCTTTTGATTCTGAAAATTAACCCTTTGATTTTGAAAAGTCATTTTTTGATTAAAAGGGTTATAGTAGCAGTCCTTAGCCAGATGGTTGAGATTGCAGCATATAAAGCAGGGTTTTGGTTTGTTAATCTTGTTCAGATCAACACCATGAGTTTGAGCCCATTGGTTGTTCCAATTCCTTTTGTTTCCTCTTGGTTTGGCACTTGTTTGAGACTATTTAGAAGTACCAGGATCACTGTCATTCTTATGAGTGGGTTTACCACCTTTGACACTAGGTTGTGAAGTTTCAGGTTCCTGGTCAACTATTTTCTCCTTCCCTTTCCTAGAGACTGTGGCAATCTTACTGGGTACAAAGGGCATACCACCCTTTTCATTGGTGAGGATTTGATTTTCCTCAGGGATAGTCTCTTGGGATTTGTTTTCAGTCTTTTCCTTTTGTTCTTCCTCATTATCACTGCTTGAGGGATCTACATCACACACTCCTTCTCTCAGTTCCTCTCTGTTTAGTCTATCTAGAATATCAGTGGTAGGAGGAATATAGGTGTGATTGCGAGGTGGAGGAGTATTGTGATATCCTATCCCTCTTTTGAGTTCATCATGAACTTGAGCCTTTAGAATTTCTTCCAAGGCTTTAGAGGACTTAGAAAATTTATCAAGATCTTCCTTAGCCTTTTCTAATTCCTTCTTGACAGATTCTAATTCCTCACCAGATTTTAGTAGTTTCTTCTCAAACTCCTTTTTCTCCCACTTCCAGTAATTGTAGTCATACTCAAACTGGAGTTCATTCTCTTTATAGGACTTGATTTGGTCCTCCAGATTCTCAATGACTATCCTATACTCTCTTCTATCAACTTCCATTGTCTTGATGGTATCACTCATAGTCTGATTGCGATCCCTATACTTCTTAACAGTTTCAATACAAGAATCAGAACATAATTTAGAGGATACCTCTGCTGGAAGTTCAGGTTCAGTAATTTTGGCCATCAAAGCATGATTCTGGATGGCTTCTTCAGCTTGATCACTCCAGTCAAATCCCATGCCTTCTTGTGATACCAAGGCTTGAGAAGAGTTGGAATTTGTGCCTCTGTTGGGTCTTGGAGCATGTGCTTGTCCTCCATTGTTGGCTTGTTGATGAGTACCAGTCCCTTTGCACTCTCTGGCAAAGTGGCCAGGCTCATTACACTTGTAGCATCTCACCTTTGATTTGTCAAATCCAGCAAGGTCTCCTCTTTTGGCATCAAAGTTGTTCCTGCCAGTCCTCCTTATAAATCTTTTCATTCTCATAGTTAGCATGGCCATCTGCCACTTGATGTCCATCTCCTCCAAATCATCAGCATTGATTTGTTCAAGATCATCATTGATCAGAGGAGATCTTACATGATTGGCAAGGAATGCTTCCAAGACTGCATCCCCATTAGTATCCTGTGACACAGATGATTTATCATTAGTACTGTCATGGTTATTATTAGCAGGGTTAATATTTGCAGTACTAGCAGTATTAAAATTAGAAGAAGGATTTTCAGAGGAATAGAGAGCAATAGTATGTGAGTATCCAGTTGGTCTTCTTTGGCCTCTACTTCAGCTTCAAAAATCCTGAGATCATTGTATAGATCTTCAAGCTCCTTATCCTCCAAGTCATCTCCTTGTCTGAATGACACAGTGTACATAGTCCATTCCTCACTCAGAGATCTGAGGAATTTTCTATTGACTTCATCCTTCTCCATCTTCACATCTACATTGGCAAGTTCTCCAATCAGTTTGTTGAACCTGTCAAAAGTTTGAGTCATAGACTCATTCTTTGTAGAAGTGAAGTTTTCATATTGTTGCTTCAATAGGGCTTTCTGATTTCTCTTAGAACTTTTGGTTCCAGAGAATCTCTTCTCTAGTGCAATCCACAGTGATCTTGCATCAGGGCAGGTACAAAACTGGTGTTGGTATTCATTGGGAATGGCCAACAGCAGAGTGCTTAAGGCTTTCATCTCAGTCTGCTTCCTCTTTTTGTCTGCATCAGATTTTGGAGGTGCTCCAGCAACAGCAGGTTCAGGGACACTGGGTCCATGTTCAACAACTTCCCATAATGCATAATCAGTAAGAAGCATGTATTGCTTAATTCTGATTTTCCACATCTCAAACTCATTGGGTTTGAGCATAGGGACTTTGGACACAAGAACAGAATCCTGGGAATCCATTGATTAAGAAGTATTCTGAACACAAGCTCTGATACCACTTGACAGGATCTTAATCTCAATATCAAGAACAGAATACTTAAATCAAAGAAGTTTGCGGAATAACACTTTGATTAAAACAGAACAATGAATTCAAACAAACTGTGTATATTGATCTTAATAGCTTAATGATTACAACTACAAGCCCCAATCTGTTTGAACAGGCTCAAAACAGACGTGCAATACTTCTCTATTGCAGGGATTTCAAGAACAATCTTGAGGCTCTTAATTCTAACACAAAAGCTATCAAAAACTCGTATCTAACAATAACAAACCTATCAGCTATATATACGACTTTACAGATTACAATAAGGAAACTAGATTTACAAGATAATCTCTAAAATATCTCCAAGCAAATCGTATCTTGTCTATATCTTCAAGTCATCGCAATCCTTTCCTTATCTTCATCTTGATAGCAGTGGTAGTAACAAAAACAGTGTTAACTGTGTATCAGCAGTGTTAATCACAAAACCGGCAGTAGTAATCATCAAGAGCAGTGGTAATGTGTAACAGCAGTGATAACTTTGATCTTCATTCATTCATCACACACTAGCAGTGGTAATCTTCAATCTTCATCAGCAGTAGTAACCTTCCAATGCCAGCAGTGGTAACCAGCAGTATTAACCTTTATGAGAGCAGTGGTAATAGACTCAACAGCGTCCCGCCCCAATCAACTCACCAACCCGTACCGGCCTGACCCAGAGCTCCAACCCGTTTTAATTATATATTTATTTTTAAATTTACATATTAAACCATAAACTTATAATATTTATTCATTTTATACCTTTTAGTTTTCTATATTTTTGTAACACCCCAAAGCCCAAAGCTATAGGCTGGCCCAATAACTTCGAGTTCAACTAAAAACCATGGTGGAAGTTACTGGTAGCCTATGACTTAAGGCTTATAAGGAACTTACAAGTTCTACATTCTATCCATGTGGGACGAGTTGTTACAATTTTATTTTGCATTTTAGTCATATATCGTATATTGGCTTAAATAATTTTATTTTGCATTTTAGTCATATATCGTATATTGGCTTAAATATGTTAAAGTGTCGGTACATACTGTTCATGAACAGTCTTTTGGCTACCTGATAATTGTTAGTATTATTAAAATATCCTAAAATTAAACTTTTTGATTTCCTAAATCTTTTCATTTATTTTATTAAACCTTTTGTATGACAACATTTGTACAAACTTTATGTTTCATATAAATTCATGTTACTACTTACGATCAAATCTATCACAATTTATAACCCGGCGCGAAGCCCCCGCTCTTAATAGGTAACTTCCTCTAAAATAATGTTCACAACAACGAGCTTTCGCAATATTAACAAAACTTCCCGCAACGAAGCGCGGACAAACCCCTCGTTCATCACAAACCTGGGGTAAATGTTATATATAAGAATTAGGTTCAAACGAAAACTAATGCATTTTGTAGAAACAAATAAGCAACTTTGAATCATATGTGATGGGTGCCCATGTAGGACCCACCAATTAAATAAATTATATATGATTTATTTAATGGGTGGGTCCCACATTGGCTCGCCTCATATGTGGCTCAAATTTAATTCATTTGCTCCTATAAATGGGGGTGGTTCTTGTATGAACCTCCCTCTATATGTATATATACAGTATTAAATTCAAATGAGAAGTGCTAAAAATATGAAGTAGAGAAGTGATATTCACCACTCATCCAGTCAATAAAGACGGTCTTGACCAATCACCCTCCGTGAATCGCGTCCATCGACGGTTGAAATCATAGTTGACTAATCAAAGCCGCAATCTTTGACTAGTCAACTATGATCTGAACTATATCAACGGTTGTCAAAGCCGCAATCTTTGACTCGTCAACTATGGTCTAAACCGTATCAACGATTGAGATCACTTCTCTATTTCGTATTTTTTAGCACTTCTCAATTGAACCTTACTCTCTCTCTCTATATATATATATATATATATATATATACACACACACACACATGTACATATGGACGGGTTCAAATGAAAACTAATGTTTCATTGTGGACGCGAAGATAAACAGAGACTATGCCACTTGTCCAGACCTTCACAGTCGTTCATGTATTATTCATCATGCATTCATGTATATTTCATACTGAATGCTTACATTATTCATTTTAAATTTATATTATTCATCTTGAATATTGTGTCATTCATCATGAATAAAATAATGTATGAACATGCATGCACATTTATTATTCATATTGAATATAGAAAAACCAGGGACACGTGTCGTGCTCTTAGCTATCCTCATGTTAACAAGGAATGATGAGTTCGTAACCAACTTTTCCATATATATATATATAACACTTGAACAAAATAATGTGAAGGTAAAAAAATTTGAATCTTTACAACAAAAACATTGTAGGTTACTGGTAGCGGAAATGCTGTCCGTGCCATTATGTGGCCGCAATATCACCACAATGAGGATGCAAGTATACACCGACACTGGGATCGCTACAAGTAATAAAGTGATAAGTATATCGTGATCGATTCCACAGGGATTGGTTTTCAGAACTTCGAATATAGAGTTGAGAATACACTGATTTCAATTAGAGAAAAAGATAATATTTTTTTGGTGATTTTTATAACAGTTAAATAGAGAAAATTAAAGCAAAGGGAATGGGTGTAAGCTTTCTCTTAAAACCAGGTAGTACACGAGTTTAGAAACTTCACGTTATGGGATTATTTATAAAAACCCAAATCTCTCGAAACTAAGTTTTTACAAAACATACCGTGAAGTTGCTATGAAGTCATCGTTATTCCAAATCGTAAGATTACCGGTTTTTTCTAAGTAGATTAGAATAAATCTTGTTCCACCGAGTATTGGGATTTATACCCAAGTCTCCTTGTGATATAAATCCCGACCAGCTTACTGAACCTTAGCAAACCATGCAGAACCCGCATCTCTGCGTGATTATCAAAGGCCCTCTCGAGCTCTTCGTGCATTATCCAAACCGTATTTCGGACCCGCCCATCTCTGGATCTGAGGTCTAACACGACACATCAAAATGATCGGTTTATCAGCATCGAAATTAAGTAACGGTTCAAATAACTAATCGTAAAATTTGGAAATAACGACAACACCCAAGTGTTGTCTACACAGTTTTAAAATAAACTCACACCCACACCCATTAAAGGGTTTAGCCTAAAATAAAAGACATAAAAATAAAGTTAACTACTACTTGCATAAAATAAAATACGGAAGATAAACTACAGTACGAGAAAATAAATACGAAAAGCTTAAAGACGGATATTTAAATAAAGCAGTAAAAAGAAAGAAAAAAAGAAACCTTAAGCTCCTCCATTAATGGAGGAGCAAGGTGAAGAAAGAAGAAGAAGAGAAGATGCAGGGGTTAGGGGTTCTTTTATGTGGGATGCTGGAGGTTTTATTTATAAAGAGTTTTTGACCCATGGAGTATATCCATGGGTTTCATCAGAGCAACCTTATCTTATCCAAATAACGCATGGGCCACTTGCTTAATTCGTTCCTTCAGTACTCCAAGAGCCAAGTGAAATTGCTTCCCCTCAGTGGTGACACAGAGGGGACTCCTTTGCCCTTTCAGCGTTTCAAAAGCCATATAAGATGATTCCCCTCAGTGGTGAGAATGTCACCACAGAGGGGTCTTCTGCTGTAGCTTAACATTTTAATCCTGGGCTTCTTGAATGCTTCTGCTTCTGGAGAGCTTGGGCTGCTGGAGAGCTTGGGCTGCTTTGCTGGAGTTTGGGCCTTTTTCTTCAAACTTGATCATTTGGATGTATCATCACCTTTCTAAAAGCATTTTGGACAAAAGAGGAAGAAAGAGAGCAAAGTGGGTATAAAATGACATACAAAATGAGGATTTTAAACACTAAATAACTCTCAAAATAGAGAGTTATCACACCCCCAAACTTGAGATGTTGCTTGGCCTCAAGTAACAAAGAGAAATAAACACGATAAAAAAAATGAAAGAAAATACTTACTAGGAAGATGTTGACGTTTTATCTAGCCGAAAGATGGAACCACATTCTTCTTTGAATCTTATTGACCGAGGGATAAATCGGTAGGTCTTTTCCGGGTTAGTGTATATGGTTTCCACACCTCTTCCCCCAAACTTATCTTGTGTCCGAAAAGTTCTTGAGATTTCATCTCGTCTTAGGTTTGGGTTTTCGGTCACATTTATTCGGAGTGCATAATGGTTCTTGATTTGTTTTGGTTCATCAACATCATGCTTTTTATTTTATTTTTCATCGTCTCCCAATTTTCCGAAGACGTTTTTTTTTTGCTTGCAATTAATTGTTGTACACCAAAGATTACAATTTCTTTTCGGAGGTATCTCGGTCTCCCCAAAATTTTTCCGTACAATGCCCTCATTGTACTTTAAGACGGCTTGGTAACAATGGGAAGTGTATCGCCCATCTGAAATCACGGCCTACGTCCTCTCGATCCCTTGATCCCTAAGATTCAAAAATGAAATGTGGTACCTGGAGAGATGGACAATACTAGATAAAACCAAAGAAATGTCAAACACCCAAACTATATAAACGGTAAAAAAAAATACATACAGTTATCCGCTATATAATTACACACACAATGGCGGATTAACTTACGAGTTTAAACACACGAAATACCCAAAAGAAGATGAATTGAAAACCTAAAAAAAATATTTTTATTAGGTGATGACAAACCCAAGGATGATCAAACTTTGGAAACGGGCCCAATCGAGGATGACGGTAGTGCGATGGGGTGTTCGGTACCCGTGGTGCCAGTGAAGAAATCTTCTTCTTTTTATTGAATTGAAAATAACTATACATTATTTACATGATACTTTCCAAAAACGTGCATCAATGTTATGTAGGATGCGGTTCACCACCCCACATGTGCATCTTTGAAAAGTGGAGTGGTTTCAAGATAATGCTCACCTCTACTTTACCAAAGGTTCTTCCAACAACATCACCCAAAGATTCGAGTAAAATACCCAAGCTTTTGATCAAACAACCACTTCTAACGGTCAACGGTATGGGTTCCGTAAAAGCATTATCGTCACAAAAAGAAGGCTTACAAATCTCTATCTCTTTCTTTTCAACATCACTCTCATCCTTACCAACACACTTTGATTTTTCATTATCATTTGGTAAGGGACCTCGATTTTGATCTCGCAACTCGTCGACTAGTTGTCCCATCTTATCGTTTAAGGCTTTAAAAGTGGATGTGAAATTTTCCAAAAATGTTTTAAAGGTTTCCATAAAGCTTACGGAAATTTCTTCAAAAGTGTGAGATGGCTCGGGTTGTTCAAAAACATTTTCAAATGAGTTGTTAGAATCAAAGGACATAAATCCATGGTAAGGATCACTCCCTTGAAAATCAGAAAAATTGTCAAAATTCTCCTCCCATGATTGGTTAAAGGTATTTATAGACGTGTCGTTCCAATCATTACAGGGAGGTGAAAATGACGTTAAGGTGCCATCATCTTGAACATTTGTCAAAAAATTAGGATGTTGTTCCCACGAATAATCGAAAGTATGAAAATACGAGGCATCCCAATTAAAACTATCCATTTATAGTGATAGAAAAACCAATGAAAAACTCAACTTAACTCAAGAAATTCTGAAAATACGCCAATCCCCGGCAGCGGCGCCAAAAACTTGATAGCGGAAATGCTGTCTGTGCCACTATGTGGCCGCAATATCACCACAATGAGGATGCAAGTATACACCGACACTGGGATCGCTATAAGTAATAAAGTGATAAGTATATCTTGATCGTTTCCACAGGGATTGGTTTTCAGAACTTCGAATATAGAGTTGAGAATACACTGATTTCAATTAGAGAAAAAGATAATATTTTTTTTTGGTGATTTTTATAACAGTTAAATAGAGAAAATTAAAGCAAAGGGAATTTCTCTTAAAACCAGGTAGTACACGAGTTTAGAAACTTCACGTTATGGGATTATTTATAAAAACCCAAATCTCTCGAAACTAAGTTTTTACAAAACATACCGTGAAGTTGCTATGAAGTCATCGTTATTCCAAATCGTAAGATTACCGGTTTTTCTAAGTAGATTAGAATAAATCTTGTTCCACCGAGTATGGGGATTTATACCCAAGTCTCCTTGTGATATAAATCCCGACCGGCTTACTGAACCTTAGCAAACCATGCAGAACCCGCATCTCTGCGTGATTATCAAAGGCCCTCTCGAGCTCTTCGTGCATTATCCAAACCGTATTTCGGACCCGCCCATCTCTGGATCTGAGGTCTAACACGACACATCAAAATGATCGGTTTATCAGCATCGAAATTAAGTATCGGTTCAAATAACTAATCGTAAAATTTGGAAATAACGACAACACCCAAGTGTTGTCTACACAGTTTTAAAATAAACTCACACCCACACCCATTAAAGGGTTTAGCCTAAAATAAAAGACATAAAAATAAAGTTAACTACTACTTGCATAAAATAAAATACGGAAGATAAACTACAGTACGAGAAAATAAATACGAAAAGCTTAAAGACGGATATTTAAATAAAGCAGTAAAAAGAAAGAAAAAAAGAAACCTTAAGCTCCTCCATTAATGGAGGAGCAAGGTGAAGAAAGAAGAAGAAGAGAAGATGCAGGGGTTAGGGGTTCTTTTATGTGGGATGCTGGAGGTTTTATTTATAAAGAGTTTTTGACCCATGGAGTATATCTATGGGTTTCATCAGAGCAACCTTATCTTATCCAGATAACACATGGGCCACTTGCTTAATTCGTTCCTTCAGTACTCCAAGAGCCAAGTGAAATTGCTTCCCCTCAGTGGTGACACAGAGGGGACTGCTTTGCCCTTTCAGCATTTCAAAAGCCATATAAGATGATTCCCCTCAATGGTGAGAATGTCACCACAGAGGGGTCTTCTGCTGTAGCTTAACATTTTAATCCTGGGCTTCTCGAATGCTTCTGCTTCTGGAGAGCTTGGGCTGCTGGAGAGCTTGGGCTGCTTTGCTGGAGTTTGGGCCTTTTTCTTCAAACTTGATCATTTGGATGTATCATCACCTTTCTAAAAGCATTTTGGACAAAAGAGGAAGAAAGAGAGCAAAGTGGGTATAAAATGACATACAAAATGAGGATTTTAATCACTAAATAAGTCTCAAAATAGAGAGTTATCAGTTACCTTCACAATATTTTACTGTGAACTTTCAAGTATAAAAATTTGGTCTTGCATCATAAAACAGTTTGATCTCACATGATCCCAAGTATCTCTCTCTCTCTCTCTCTCTCTCTATATATATATATATATATATAGATTTCATGAGATATAGTCACATCTTATTTAGTGTTCGATCAATGATCTAGAAGCGTAATATGTAACAGCTCGTCCCACATCGGCTGGTGAGGGGAACGAAGCACTCCTTATAAGGTGTGTTGATACCTCACCTGCTGAGACGCGTTTTGGGTTGTGGACGGGACAACTCCAAAGCAAAACCGTGAGGGAGTAGGGGTGACCGGTTAGGGTCCTGTGTCTCCAAAGCGGACAATATCGAATCACGGTCGCATGGGCTGTTACAGATGGTATCAGAGCTAGGACCGGGCCGATGTGCACAACGGGGACGTTGTGTCCGTAAGGGGGGAGAGTGTAATAGCTCGTCCCACATCGGCTGGTGAGGGGAACGAAGCACTCCTTATAAGGTGTGTTAATACCTCACCTGGTGAGACGCGTTTTGGGTTGTGACCTGGACTGGGCAACTCCAAAGAAAAACCGTGAGGGAGTAGGGGTGACCGGTTAGGGCCCTGTGTCTCCAAAGCGGACAATATCGAACCACGGTCGCCTGGGCTGTTACATAATATGTGTGATCAATTTTAATTGTAAGTGGTTTCATATATATGTCATATAATTTGTTAAAAAAACATATAGCTCTAAGCCCATGAGTACCACATGAGACTCTGGTTTCAACATTTCACTGTCACATCAACGCCACATCAGCTTTCCATTATCCCCTCAAACCCACCAACCTTTCAAATCTCGTAACACAACCTTTCAACATTTCATACCCTTTATCATTCCTTGTTAATTAAATATATATGCATATATATAGAAGAGATCTAGAGAAATAGAGAAGGAGAGAGAGAGAGAGAGAGAGAGAGAGAGAGAGAGAGAGAGAGAGAGAAGAGCGAGATGTGAGTCCCAAATAGAATGAGAAATAAAGATGGAGAGAAACTAAAGCTAATGATAAAGCTATGAAGAACAATAATGGTGAGAATGTTGGTGAAAATGATGTAGAAGACAATATGGAGAACAAGAGAATATCTTGGGATTGCTTCTCATTAAAAGTAGGCTACCAACATCTAACAAACCCTAGGCTATAGTGTAGTTTATATAGCACTAGGTATAAGGAAATTACAAAACAAGCCCTTAGAGTCTATGACTCTTTACAAAAGAGGGCAAACATAAACTAAAGCATAAGTAAGAATAAGTAAATTACAGGATAGACCCTTGACTTCTTCACAACCTCAAAGTAGGGTCTAACAATCTCCCCCTTTGGGAAGAAGTCAGAAGGGTGGCGGAAGCTCAAGCGCTGGTTCCCACTTCGACATCTGAAGGAACTCCTCCCATTCACCAATGATCCTAGCTCGCATCTGCATAGCCGCTTCCACTCGTCTGTACATGAGCCTCTCCTTGAGCTTTCTCTCGATCAGGTTCATCGCCTCCAAAATCTTTCCCTTTCCATCTATGAACTTCCGACTCGGTACCTGATCAGCCAAGAGTCTACTCTGCATCCCGTTGTAGACGTAGAGAAGGGTTCCGTCGCAAAATTTAGCAAGTTCGCTAAATCGCATGAATCTTCGCTCCCTCTTCTTCATCGTCACATAAAGGACCCCGTGCTCCGGTATCCTGGTTGGCATGTATGGAAGATAAGCGTCGATACCAGGTACGAGCAGGTTCGGCCGGAGCAAGTTGACCTTCGGCTGGCGGCTCTCAATAGCAAGCTGGTAGTCCGTCACACGCGTGAGGGTGATCGCATGACGAACATACTTCTTCAAGATTTCGGTGCCGTCTCTGTAGTGCTCAGGTCGGAGTATCGGGCCCTGGATGTACTTGATGAGCGCGAGAAGATCTTCCAAGTGCACCCGATCAAGATCTGCTTCCGTGAAGGTCCAGTTCTGCAATTCACCTCGGGGAACGCCGGTCCCGTACATACGGACGTCGTACTCAAGGAATAACTGATGGCCATGTCTGTAAGGGCGCATCGCAGTTACCTTGGTGAAGCGACGTCGGATTCTTTGACGTCCGTGGGTGGCCCAGTTGCACACCCTCTGGTGCACGTATGCAGTTCTTCTCCTCTTGTTCTTGATGTGCGAGCTCCCGAAGTAAACCTTTCTTGACCAGACGTGCAGGTTCTCCTGCTGGAAGATGCGACTGAAAGATTCCTCAAGGAATGGCTTGAATATGACGGAGTGGTTCCAGTTGAGCTGGATGACAACTGGAGCGGTAGTCTCTGGATCTGTCGAGTGAATGGTGCGAGGAGCATCCGGAGTGGGAAACTCGAACGCTGACAAAAGGCTGGTGTAGTCGGTGTTTTGGAGAATGTCGTCCCCCTTCTTGTATATCCTGAGGCTCTGAGCGAGCGACCGAAGAATCTTTCGGGCTTCCTCCGGAATCTGAAAATCTGAAGGGTCTGTCGGTGCTGCTTCCGGGGGAACGACCTCGATCCCTGCTGTCTCGGTCAGATGAGGAAAGTCAACTACCTCACCCGCCGGAATTGGCTCGTAGCGCCAGCTCCCCATGTCGGGAATTGCCTCCGTATCTGAGTCTATGAAGGAAGTATCGGCGGCGGCTGATTCTGACGGGGCACTCGAGCTAGCAGATCGTGAAGCTGAAGCTGTAGTAGCAGGCGCGGAACCCGAGGCTTGAGCGAGGCCGATGCGAGGTCGTTTGGCTTTTTGCATCTCCCCCTCATGAGGACCTGCGCCCGGGTCAGTGTCATCATGTCCCCGTTCTGAGGACTGAGCCTGAGGCCGGCACGCTGCCTCGAGTTCGCGGATACGTCGGTTGGCGGCCTCCAACTGCGCTTCCCTCTCTCGCAACTGGGCATCCCTGGAGGCTAGACGTTCTTCCGCGCGCTTGAGCTTGGCCGAAAGCTTGTCGTTCTGAGTCGTTAGCGCGGAGACCGTCATGTTGAACTCGTCTTCGTGAACATAGCCCGGAATGGCTCCCTGAGGTGATGGTTGCGGAGGTTGTAGGCGGAGGACTGGCTCGGTACGAGGAGGAGCCACTGACTGGTGCATCTGAAGCTCGGTCGACTTGCCCTTGGCTTGGCGTCGAAGTTCTTGCAGTTCTTCCTCCCGTTCGGCGTCGCGAGACTTCAGTGTCTCGATCTCTCCCCTTTGCTCGTTGAGAGCACTCTCGAACGCCTCAAGTTTGGCATTGCGAGAGGCCTCGGCGCGGTCGAGCTCCGCGAACCTGGCTTGGACGACTTTAAGGATGTCGCCCGAATCCGTCGGACCCAGTCCCGGTAGTGCAGTACCCGGTGCCACTTGGGCTCCGGTTGACGAGAAGAGTCCTATTGAGGTGCTCTCTCGGCCTGAAGTCATAGCTGGAATAGGGTTGACTATATCAGGACTTCCGGTGGATCCTCAAAGGGCGTCATCAGACGCACCGACTCCCCCCGTTCCGGCCAGGCCACTCGAGCCGGCAGATGATGCGCCAAACAGTGTCCTATCCAAATGAATGACAGTAAACGTCTCGGTAAGTGGATCTAAGACTACTGGTGCACGAAAAGAAGTCGAGAGGGGGGGCAGCTCCTCTCTGATATCAACACCGGCAGACTCCGAGTGAGTGGCCGGTGGAAGTTGTGCTATATCCCCGTGAGAAGATGAAACGACCATCTGTTGAGAGATGGCCGAGTGGGTGGCTTGGGCGTGCAAATGCGCTGGTTGGCTGCCAGCGTCTTGACCCGACCTCACAAGGTGACCGGTCTGTATGTGGGTTGCCTCTGTGGGGGAGTGACTCGAGGTAGATGGGAGTCCTAAGGTGTCTAACCTAGCGGGTTCTTCTTCTCCTCCCTGTTCTTCTATCCTTAGCCACTCTTCGTCTAAATGGACCTCTTCGTCGACGGTCTCTTTTCTCTTACCCTCACTTACGCCCTCAAGGTCTTCATCACCTTGTCTCTCCACTGCCGTTTCCTCTTCATCTTCTTCACCACCACGACCTTCAGTTCGGCCGTCTGAATCAACATCATCCGGTTTGAGGATGTCAACGGAGTCGTCTCCGTTGAAAGAGGATGTTTCCTCATCTTCATCTCTTAGAGCCTTCCCGCTCTTGAGGTTGTCCACCTCCTCGGAAGAACCATCATCGAAGTCCACTTGTTCGGACTCGGTGGCCTCGACGTCAACAACCTCACGGTTGGACGGAGTGTGCTCGGAGGAGGACTCGTCACGGCCTTCATCACGGCCGGTATCATCACTGGAATCATCTCCGGAGGGTTCGCCTTCTGGATCTCCTAGTGGTCCGGGAGCAGCGTCGGTTTGAGGAGGCGAAGGGACGTGTGCTTGTTCTTGTGGGGAAGCTTCCACGTCCCAACCCTGTACTGCTGGTGATAGTGCTGATGGCTGCTCCGGTTCGTCAGACTGGTATGGAGAAGGCGGCGAGTACCTCTGAGCGCCGGTGTACCTCTTTGTTCTGGCGCGAACGTAGTACTCGTCGGAGTGTTCATCAATCATCTCCCGACGTGTGCGGCGACCTCTCGTTTGACGCACTCGTTGGTAAAGTGCGCTCGGACCAACCTGTGGCACATGTGGAACCGCGGATGTACCGACTACTCTACCCGGCGACCCCCTCACGTCTACTCGTACCACACCCGATCCGGAGGCACCCCCAGTGGCACCCCGGGGCTCGGCACCTAAGGCCCGAGCCGACTGATGGACGGCTTGCACGTCCTAGGCAGGGCTCCTCTGCTCTGAGAAGTCCATGGACGTGTCTCCTAAACCTATGGACGCCCTATAGAGTCCTACACTCGCTGCTTCCCTGTCCGCGGTATCCAAAACATGGCGAGGTATCGGCATCTCCTCTTGACCGGGCTTGAGTTCCCGAGTCTTGGATCCGGTGATCTGTTTGCTCTTGAAGAGCGGGTGACGAGATCGAGGGTTGACTTCTGGATGACGGCTCATGTGGTCGCGAATCATCAGGGCAAAGAAACGCATACACGGGATGGATGAGTGTTTGCTGCGCTGGTCGTTCGGATCTACATCCCGTGTGACGTCAGTCCAAAGCTGGGCCGCAGTGTCGATCCTTCGGCCGTAGATGATCGAGTGGATGATTTGCCATAGATGGGTCGAGGCTTTGTCTATGCCCTTGACCTTGGCAGACAGACATCTGTTCAAAATGTTGAACAGAGTCGCCCATAGAGGTGGCAACATGTTGTTTGTTACCAGAGAGATGCCGTTCAGCTTCTGACCCGGATTTGCCATGACGCCGATGGCGAGGATTTCGCTGAATAGGATCGGTATGTCGACTATCTGCTCGAATGGGGATTCAGCAGACTCAGTAGGCAGATGTAGGATGCGTCGGAAATCGGCAAGGGTGACGGACATCTCTGTTTGATCAACGCGTCCCACAAGCGTTCGGCCTCCAGCATGATGAACAATCCTGGAAGTGTTCCAGAACTGTTGAAGGTAGATCATTGGTACGTCAGCAGTGGCCTCGAGAGCATAGGCCAGAGGGTGCACCTTCAGGATTTCCAGGATGACAGGCTCCTGGGCTGGGAAGCTGGACAGATCAACGTACTCGTTGTTCTGAGTAATTGGTTTCAGATCCTCCGCGGAGATCAGTGCACGGTCAGCAGCTCCGTTGATTGGTAGGGCCATTTCTGATCAAGGACGAAGACAGTTAACAAGTTAGTACAGTTGTGGACTACCAAGTGTTAAGAAAAAGGTTGGAAAAACTCAAGTGTACCAAACCCGATTCGGGTATTGGCAAAACCCGAATCGGGATTGTGTCAAACCCGAATCGGGTAAGACACCACTCGAGTCCTACCAAGTTCTAACACTTGAAAATTTTTGGCATGACCTCGACTCAACGCGAGTCGAGAAACACGAGTACCCGAATCGGGTTACTCAGTTTCCCGAGTCGGGAATTGAGATCAATTAAGATGAGTGTATTTCCTCAAGAAACCCGATTCGGGAATGGTGTATACCCGAATCGGTAAAGAGAGTAACTTAGAAAAATATTTTTGGATTTCCTATAGAAACCCGATTCGGGTTTTGAGTATACCCGAATCGGTAAAGATGATAAAAACACTTAACATAGATTTGAAACGAGTTCAAAAGGTCCACCCTTACACGGATGCGGGAAACTTGGATACCCGAATCGGGTTAACCATGTTTCCCGGATCGGGATTTTAAAAACGAGATAACGAGGGTTCCACGATGGATCGATGCGGGAAACCCGAATACCCGAATCGGGTTATTAGGTTTCCCGAATCGGGACAAATATCATCAAGAACATTCAAAAACCCCGATTCGGGGAATATGAACATTCGAAGAACATTCAAAGAACCCGATTTGGGTATTTTGAATGCCCGAGTCGGGTAACCGCGACTGTCGGTTTTCCTCGACTCCAAATCGGCCAAAAACACGATCTAAGAACTTGTAAACTAGTACATTATGATCTAGAGAAGTTCTAAACAAGTTCCTAAACAACAAACGACCGATTGGACGTCCCGAAAACCCATTCCAAAGAGTTTGGGTTTCGGGTTTATCCAAGAAGCTTTAGGCTTCGATTCGGCTAAGAAAACGATAAGGATACATGTTAAAGCTTGTATCAATGTGTCCGAAAACTTACCGTGATCGCCTGGAAGTAGTCGGATCGTAGAACGGAGGTCGGAAAAAGCCGGAATGGTGCGGATACGGACGGTGGTGATGGCGGTTTGTGAAAGAGAGAGAGAGAATTTGAAATTCTTGTAACTGATTTGTGATTATAAAAATAGAAAAGGACAAAAGTTCTTTTTATATTAAAGGGGTCAACTTATCAGTTTAAGGATAAGTGAACCCACTTTTCACTCTCAACTTTCGAAAATGGCACAAACACCCCCTGGACTACAAGTTTAGCGAAAGTTGCAAAACGAGTCCCTGAACTTGAGTTTTAGAGAATTTTTAAAATCAGCCCTTGAACTTAAGTATCAGAAAGTGGCAGTTTAGGTCCCCGAACTTGTAAGCTCAGAAACTTGTCACGTCCACCCCCTGAACTTGCAAGTTCATGAAAATGCACAAGTTCAGTCCCTAGACCTCAACGTAACGACTAACCTGGATATATTTTCATCGGGTATTAACTGTTTCTGAGCTTACAAGTTCGGGGATTTAGCGCGAGTCCTGATCTGATTTAATCAGAAGTCGTCGTGAATGTCCACACCTACAAAACAAAGACCAGGGTGGTATCCATTGTAGTGTGGATCCGAGAACGTTAGCACAAACAAACATATGATGATACAGACACTCCCCCTCAAAAGATGCTATATATACAGGTCTCCCCCTACACACATGCATCCTAACATATCCCCAACTCCCCCTAGACTTTAGGCGGGAGGTCTAACATTCCTAGCTTGCTTAGAAGGAAGAAATGGCGTTTCTCATCAAAGGCCTTAGTGAACAAATCAGCAAGCTGAAGGTCACTTTCCACAAAATACAGTTCAATATTACCTTTTTCGACATGATCCTTGATGAAATGGTACCGAATGTCGATATGCTTTGTTTTGGAGTGCTGAACTGGATTTGCGGTGATCTGAATGGCACTTTGAGAGTCGCAGTAGATTGGAATCTGGTTCATGGTGTACCCGAAATCCGCCAGTTGGGTTTTCATCCATAGAACTTGTGAGCAACAACACGCGGCCGCAATGTATTCAGCTTCGGCCGTGGATAATGACACACAGTTCTGTTTACGTGACGACCAACTCACCAACTTGTTCCAGAGGAATTGGCAGGCTCCGGATGTGCTCTTCCTGTCCAACTTGCAACCTGCATGATCAGAATCTGTGTAGCCAATTAGCTCAAAACTAGAACCCTTTGGGTACCAAAGGCCAAAGTCTGGCGTACCCTTCAGGTACCTAAGGATTCTCTTCACAGCCTTAAGGTGTGAATCACGCGGGTCGCACTGATAACGAACACAGACACCCGTGGAGAATACAATGTCAGGTCTACTGGCCGTGAGGTATAGCAAAGAACCAATCATGGCCCGATATTTCTTTAGATCAACCGGCTTGCCAGACAAGTCGGCGTCCATTTGAAATGATCTGGACATTGGTGTAGCAGCAGAGTTTGAGCCAACCACATCAAAACGTTTTAATAAATCGTGAACATATTTTGATTGGTTTATGAAAATGCCTTCAGGGCATTGACGGACTTGAAGTCCCAAAAAGAATGTCAATTCACCCATCATACTCATTTGAAATTGTGATTTCATAGTGTGCTCAAACTCTTTGCACAACTCAGGCTTTGTAGATGCAAAGATGATGTCATCCACGTATATCTGTACGATAATTAAATCATCACCTGATTTACGAAGGAATAAGGTGGGGTCGATGGTACCTTTCTTGTAGCCAGCTCCTAGCAAGTAGATAGTAAGAGTTTCATACCATGCTCGTGGAGCTTGCTTGAGACCGTAAAGTGCCTTGCCTAATGCATAGACATGGTCGGGAAACCTCGGATCTACAAACCCCTCGGGTTGTTCAACATACACCTCCTCGTGAAGGACACCATTCAGGAACGCGCACTTGACGTCCATCTGGTATACCATCATATTCTTGTGAGCGGCGTACGCGAGAAAGATCCGTATGGCTTCAATCCTTGCTACCGGCGCAAACGTCTCGTCGTAATCGATACCCTCTTGTTGGCGAAACCCCTTGGCGACCAAACGAGCCTTGTTGCGAATGACAAGGTTGTTTTCATCCTTTTTGTTCCGGAAGATCCACTTTAAGCCGATGATGGACTTCCCCCATGGTCGTTTTACCAGGCGCCAAACCTTGTTCCTTTCAAACTCTGCCAATTCGTCTTGCATGGCTCTTACCCAGTCCGGGTCTGACAGAGCTTGATAGATTTCCGACGGCTCAAATTCGCTTAAGAAGCAGGCGAAGAGACCTAAGTTGTCGGATTTCTTTGATGATCTAGTTTGGACAGTCCGAGATGGACTCCCGATGATCTGGGATGGAGGATGACTTCTTGACCACTTTCTTGAGTGAGGAAGAGTGACATAGGACTCTTGGTTGTTCGTTGTGTCGTTCTCATCTTGCACGACAAAGTTTCTTGACTGGATTCCTCCGGAAGGACCACCTGCAGTCCTTCCCAGTGGCTCAATATTCAGAACAACTTCCAGTCTGGGCTCCCGAACCACTTGAGCATACGATCTTTGAGAGGTGCTCGGAGATGGTTGCGGAGCGGCTTCAGTGACCGGAGCACGAACAGGTGTTGAATTCTGTGCTACAACGGGTTCTTGTGAAGCTTCTGAAGGATGTTCGTTGGATGAATTCTGAGGTGGTGAGACCACTGGTTCTGTAGTCGTATTCTGAGTGGAAGTAGTAGCCTCAGAGGTGCTTTCCATCACGAAAGCATCCGACGATACAGACGTCGTGGAGTTTCCAGGTGCAGCAGGTACGATGATCGGACCAGTTAAGATCAACAAATCATAGTCTGAAGGATCTATAAAATCTGAATCAAAAGTGTTAGGTCTAAAATCTGTGCTCGGTGGTGCATTAGGCAAATCAGGCAGAATAGCATCAGGATTACTGGAGCTAGCATCAGAGAGAGTTTCGGTTTCAGAGAAATCTACGTTGGTACTTTCCAGGATGGTTTGGGATCGTTTGTTGTAAACCCGATAGGCTTTTGAGTGTGGTGAGTATCCTATGAAGATAGACTCATCAGCCTTGGGGTCAAACTTTCCCAAATCGTCCCGGTCATTCAGAATATAGCACTTACAACCAAATACCCGTAGATGCTTGATGTCCGGCCTGCGCTTCTCAATCATCTCATAAGCTGTCTTTCCGGTTCGCTTTACGATGAGAGTGCGGTTTTGCGTGTAGCATGCCGTTGCTACAGCTTCGGCCCAAAATGATTTTGGAACGGTTAGGACCAAATTGTCCTAATTAGAGAAAGTTTTATAAAGTAAGCTTTGAGAAGGTTTATTTTATATATAGCTAGTTAATTTAGCTATTGGGCTTGGGCTTGGGCCTTGTATTTAGGCCCCCCATATATAAAGGGGTTTAGGTTGGTTGAGAGGAGGTGAGAGTTCATTTTCAATGAGAGTCTAGAAAGGTGTAAGTGTGTGTAAGTGTGTGTTCTTGTATTTTGAGAGCTCTCCTAATAAAATGCAAGACTTTTGATCTTCATCTTCTTTATTTCTTGTTGAATCTTCTCTTTGTTTGTTTGTTTGGGACCAACACGAGATTTCCAGCGGCTTCATGAGCCGGTCGGCCGAAAGGACACCCGAGCCCTCTGCGCTTGTACCACACGCAGGCTGAGCCCGCCCCCAAACCACGGCAAACCCGTCGGCCGAAACCGCCCATGGTACTCTCATAGCCTAAGACACATTTTGCAACAACAAAGTTTCAACGTATCAAAGGTGTTGTCTCCCTGGTCTGGAGACTCGTGACCCAAGAAAGCATCACAACCTCAGTCAAATATGAATCGGTACATAATTTAATTTGATTGCCATAAGTATATATATTCAAGGCAACTATTAACCAACATCAAGATTCAAGGCAACTTAATTAATCAAACTATATTTATTTGATAGTAACAATGACAAGGCATCTCAAAATATAAGGTCAAATAATAATTCATAATATAATGCAAATCAGTGATTTTGAGTAGGCCATTAACTAAGGAGCAATAGATCAAACAGGAGTTTAACAATACGGGTACGGGCTCATATAAAAGCTCTCTACCTCCCTTAAGGTTCACGGATAGACCCAATGTACTGGAGCATACTTGACCCAGACCACTGCTTCGTTCCTCTGTCGTGGTATAAAATATTAAAGAGTCATTGAAAGTGTAACCATGAAAAGGATTGACTATAATAATGAAATCAACATAGAGTAGTAAAACGGTATGTATAACGATGAATTGCAGGGCAAATCTCCCTTGGCGGTTAGTGTTAGCAAATTACTTACTAACTGCCAAAGGAGTAATCACCCAGTAATGCATGCACACATTTAATCAATTCTCAATGATATGTGAACCATGAATCATCCTTGTCCTCTCAAAACCAATTTATAGACCAACACGGAATTTATACATGTTAAAATATACTTGGCAGCCCCCCAATATCCACCAAACATCGAATAGAGGATGTCTACGGAGAATATCTTTATTCCAAATTACTTTTACCGGCCCTTTATGTACTCAAGAGACACTAAAATGTGTGACAAATTGATACATAAAATAGAAAAGATGAACGTGTATTAGATATCAAAGATCAATAAACATTTTAAATTCGTTCATATAAAAGATGATAAAATCATCAATACATAGCTTTGGTGTAGATTTCATACCCCATAGATTCTTATGTCACTAACATTCTATCAATAGATTATGTATACTTGTAAATATAAGATCAATAAAATATATAAAATGTTATTGTATATATATCTCTTGTTGTCTAATTTTAAACAAAAGATAATAACAATAACCAAATCCATATGTATATATTCATACGTTAAGTTCTTTAAGTAATCAAAATGAAAATAAACAATAAAAATGAGAATATTAACACACTACAAATTAAAGCACACTTTTACCAACGAGAACATCCGTTGATAATCCATCAATAAAAGCAACACGGGGAGATTTCATATTGTCGCAAAAGTCTTGCCGATAATCCATTTTAGCAATGGATTTAATCCGCTGTTAAGTCATCATATCGCTAATTTTCTTTTCCATGTTATTTAAATTCTATGATCAACACAACTAAATTGATCAACTAATTCATAGTTGATTTAATTAATTAAATTACAATTACCCATGCTTTTAACCGTGGGTAATCCTCTATTGACTAATCAAATAACAGGCAAATTTTTATATTTATTTTTATTTCTTTTTATTTTTAGGAAAACTAGATAAATAATGAATGACGTATTTTTAACAACTAATCTATGGGGGTAAGTTGTCCAACATTTATAGATATACTTTTATATCTTTCAATTCAGGTAATTTACAAAATTTGTGAATAGCATATGTGGAAGCGTAAAATATCATACATTCGAAATAAAATGACGAATATTGGATCGATCGAAAATAAAAACTGCAAATCAAAGGGTGAAACAATATAATCTGACTATAGAGATGTTCACTAGATTTTTCTGCCACTAATGAACAAACTGCTGAGAAATTAATGTGGTTAACTAAAATGATGGCAAAAATCCAGTCAAACAAAAAAAAACCTCGATGGGTCCAATTATAAACCTTGATTCACTGTCGTTTTCCAAAAAAACAAGTTCGGCTGTTCGGTACAAGTACCGGATATCGATTCCACAAAGAGGCGTGTAAGCATTCTTTCAAAGATGTTCAGTTTGTGAAATGCTACTGCAATTGAGTTTTTTCAAAGGAATTCATTTGATTGGTTCGTTGGTTGGTAACTTGGAAATCTACATAAATTAGTTAATAAAAAAGCAACTAGTGCAAAACTTGGTTAGGATAAATAGATAAATTGGTAAAAGCATGCTACAATAGTCTTTTAAAATCCCAGAATTAATATTAGGAGTGACTTCTAAAAAGCCAATACATTTTCATATATGTAATCGATAAATAATTAAATTGATGTAATTTTCAATGAGATATAAATTTTGTAAGCAGCCACTTTTGGACTCAAAAAACTCCTTTAGCGGTGAAATTCGAATACTAAACCTCATATGGGTCAAAATTAACATTAATTACAACATCTGAAAGATCGACACATTTTCATACGTCAACTTAAAAATCTAACAACTCTATATAATGCTTAATGAAGCGTTAATTTGAAGAGAATAACTATGACCCTAGAAGCTGTAAATTGCATTATTTTACCTTTTCATCGGAAGATTCAACCTTCAGTCTGATTTGATCGTACACATTTAAAGTAACTTTTAATTTTAGATAATTAGTTTATTAGATTTTATTATTATTTGTTTTTATGTAATTTTTAAATTTTAGAATTTTATATGTAATTTTTAAATTTTAAACGACTAATTTAAATATTATTATTTAAATTATAGACTATTAGAATTTTATTTGTATATTATGTAACGTCCCATTTTACTTATATATTTATTTATTTAATTTGTGTGTTGTGAAAATTACATTTAGTTGGTTAAGTGTGATTAAATTAATGGGATTAGTTGAATTATATATAATACTGACCCCAATGAGTCAGAAAATCAAGGGATTAATATGGACCCTTAGATCAATTTCAGATTAAATCCTGAGCGTTTAAAATACCTTATTTTACAGTTAGGATTAGACTCTTCGCTTCCTCTCCAACGTATCCGGCCACTCCTCCCTTCCCGGTGATTCATCCCCACGGCCTAGACTCCACGCCTCATCTTCAACCTCCATGTTTTTTGCAATTAACCTCTCTCTCCACGTTCTCCTCCAACTTTTCACATATAAACCCACTCCTCCCCAACTTCGCTCTCCGTCAGCCTCCTATGGCTCCTCTCTACCCTCAC
This sequence comes from Centaurea solstitialis, assembly GCA_030169165.1. NCBI lineage: Eukaryota > Viridiplantae > Streptophyta > Magnoliopsida > Asterales > Asteraceae > Centaurea > Centaurea solstitialis. Next base: position 21,313,936 of record CM058042.1, read on the forward strand.
CATCTGATCCATATCTGATTAATACTTCAAATACACTCTCTCGATCCATGCCTCAGTCAAATGCGGTTTAGAATTGAGAGTGTGCTTTTCAGGTAAGTTGCTAGAAATGTTTGTTTTTTTTGATGTTTATGATTTTTGTATGTATCATTGTAGGTGTGCTTTCAAACTTGATCAAGTGATTTAGAAGCAAAGATGACTTGATTTATGTTGAAAAAATACCTAAAATAATGGGAGTTAACGCTTACTATACAATAATCTCAAAATGATCAATTGTGTCATATTGATGAATTGCAGGGCAAATCTCCCTTGGCGGTTAATTTTAGCATGTGGCTTAATAACTGCCAAAGGAGTAATACCCGGTAATGCATCCATACACTAAAACAACCTTCAAAGATAATTGATGAATGAATATTGTCCCTATAATATCATTTTATAGGAGAAAAAGAACTATATGGATGTTCCGTATTTTGCATATAGCATATACTTGGCCCATTCCTCTCTTGCTCTAAAGGAATTGAGGTTAAATTGAGAATATATGCAAATAACACTTTTATGACATATTGTTTTCACCAACCTTTTGAAATTCAAAGGGACAATACATTGGTGATCAAGTGTGTAAGTGTTACATGATAGAAATCAAGGAATTCTTTGACAACTGCTTGTAGACACTTATATCATGATATACTATGAAAGCTATTCCTCAAGATTGCAAATATATTATACACTATATTTTTATGCTAGCTACTAGCATGTTGCTTGTGGCCTGTTTATGCCAAAAAAATGTACAAAAGCAATTTAAGATTGGATATGAGGCAACCAATTAAAGAGTAGATTCCTTCGAGACAGTCGAAGATAAAAGGAGACCACACATAATTGGTGGACCTGAAAGCCACGTCCAAGGTTAAAACTACTTATGGACAAATGTGGTTATCATCAGTGAACTACGAACGTCATTCTTAATAACTGTTATCTTTATTTAATAATAAGTAAGGTCGTGAATAATAAATTTAACTAAAAATCCGATAGCAAGAAGTATGTACTCCTCACATGTATATGATGTTAAAGGTTTGGAAAAGATAAACCATAATATGTAGGCAATATAGAAAGAGGAATAAAAAAGATGATATAGAATAGGAAAATAAAAATATGAAACAGATCGAAGGGGTGTTACCCTCACAACTCCCAGCATAAATTAATCTTTATATAGTTTTTTAGTTAATAAATATATATAAATCTATTAATTATATTATGTCTAATAAAAACTTTTACTTTAGAGTTTGAACTTAAAAGTCATAATTGATTTATAATTACTATTATAAATTCAACTCTTCAAAATATGGTAATTTACTACTTGAATTATAAACATTGGTGTGACACTTGAGTGTCTTATAACATTCGATGTGAGGTCATTGGTTTGCTAATTGTGCACACATAACTCTAACAAGTACGACCAGATCACTTTTTGCAAGGATCATTCTAGCTCGGAAGGCAAGATAGGGTGTAAAATAACTTTAAAAATGAGATATTTAAGAGAAATTTCATTTATAGGCTATGTTTTGCTAAATTAAGTAATGGAGGTTGTAACTTACTCTCGAGGTAGTGTGAGTTACCTAACGTTCTATGTTCTATGTTCACCCTGGCAGTAGGGTAAAGTTTTGAGATGGAGACTAATGTGCACGAGCATCAAAGACGAACCTAGGAAGTTATTCATACGTTGCACCATATTTTTTTCATAGGGTTTTATCGATGTGTATTCATCTTTTTACCAATGTTTGATGTCTTTTTAGCCTTATCCCACTGTTTCAAGAGAACTTTTAAAGTTTTTTACGTGATTTTGAAGGAATTTTAAGTTTGTTATCGATTTCGGGGGACTTTTTCGGTTGATTTTAAGATTTTTGTTTTTTAGGTTTTTTTGTTGATTTCAAGAGTTCTTTTAGTTTCTTGGTCGATTACGAAGTACTGTTGCACCTTCTAAACAATACGGTTTCACTTATCACAAACCGATAAAAAAATTACGACAAAGGAATGATACAATAGCACATGCCAACGTGGGCCCCTCTTCAGGTCCATCCATTACTAGCGTGGAAATCGACATGGCAGTTATGGCTAGACGTTATTAAGTTCCAGTTTGAATTTGAGCGGTCCGAGGATGCAAACCTAAGGTAATTGTGTTTCTACGAAATCAACTAATTAACTCCCCTCCCAAAATTTATATTTGATATTTTATGTTTTAATTAATGCATTTAAGAAATTAACCCATCATCTAATACAAATGAAATTAACCTATCATGTAAGAGATTGAAAATGTATGTAGATAAAGAGGGTAGTACATGGTATCATTGGCACATCTACTGTAGAAAAGGTAGGGGCTAGGGCCTACAATAAAAATTGAAGAACAAGCAATTTCTTAGTTAGTTAAAGCATTATCTTTTTTAAATTTTATACCATAGTTCCTCCCATTACTTTCTCGTGAGGGCCTCCACCAATCAAAAATTACCTCGAAATCAACCAGAAAACCAAAAATATTCTTGAAAAACCAAAAAGATCGAAAAAAATCATTTGTAAATTGATAAAGAAAACTTAAAAATCTCTTGAAATCAACCAAAAAAGACTTTAAAAACCTCTCAAAATGATGGAATTAGCTTAAAAAACAGATCGGGCAACTTATGGGCCTTTAATCTATCTTAAAGGTGCCTTCAGTACTAGACAAAAATCATGGATCCGCCACTGTATGGTATGATTGTTTAATGTACATAGTAGTATATATATAAATCAAATGCACACCATGCAATTGTTGCACACGTTAAGAACCAATCTCATCCATCCATCTAGTCTTAATGGATATATGGATTCATAAATACATTCATAGTTTCCTATTATATGTGGTGATGATAATTAATGAACTCTAATTACCTTCTATAAATATTTAAATCATAATAAATGAATTTTCATTATTTCCATAAAATGCACTAATTCATTGGTTCTTAGGGTGTGCAACAATTGCAAGGTGTTCATTTGATTTTCCCTCTATATATACTATATACATAACAATCATATTAAATACAAAAAATTAAAAGAATACCGGGTTGATACAACTTGTTGAACTTTTGGAGTACACTTTAGAAAATAACTTAATTATAGATCTTTCCTTATTCTCTTCATCATATATTAAGTGAAGTTTTAATTTTTCTCGTCCCAATGAATATGCTTTGATTCAAGAAATGAACAAAAAAAATTCATGGATGAAGTTATATATAGATAATTAGATAGAGTCATGTTCAAATGAAACGAGAACAATACATATTTGAAGAATACGCTAACTAATGATATCACATATAATTTTACATTAACAAGCAAAAAAGGCACACGACGACTTTGGCTACAACTTCTGTTAGGGTTAAAAATATAGTTGTATTCAAGTTTGGGTTTATATTTGTATTTGTTGTAAAGTTGAGGGGAGCTAAGTGTAAATACCCTAGGGGTATAAAAGCTTTTGTGTTAGTTAGATTGTGAGTGTGAATGAGAGAATTTGGAGAGTTACGTAATTGTCAGATCTAGAGTTTGATAGAGGAGAGAGAAAGTTGAGAGTGTATATTGTGTTCATATTGTTCATATCAATAAAAGTGAGATTTGTGATTGAAATTGAAGCTTCTTAATCATGGTGGATTGATATTCAGATCTATCAAGTGGTATCAGAGCAGGAGATCAGTGAAATTGTTGAAGATTTGAAGGTAATTTCATGGATTTTTGAAGTTTGGAGCAAAAATGATGAAATTTTGATTTAGAGCTTGAAGATCTTGAAGATTTGAAGATTTGGATGTAGTTTGATGTTATTTTGTTGTTAGATTTGAGTTTTTAGTGTTTAATTGTGAAGATTTGATGAATTTTGAGCCTAAAATGAAGGATTTTCGAGGTTTTGTTCGAAGTTCATCAATGGAGGTTCGTCAATGGAGGTTTGAAGAAGAAGTTGTTATGTCTCGAGTGTATTTTTGAAATTTTTCGGGTCTTAGTTTGCTATTTCGAGCATATTTTTCAAATTTTGGAATTTTTCGGGTCTATCTCGAGTCTGACGCGTGTCCTTTTAGTATCTCGAGTAGTATTTCGAGCATGTTTGTAGTTATCTCGAGTCCTTTATGTTTTTTTTTTCAGCATTAAATAGGAGAGAGAGTATGGTTATCTCGAGTGTACTTCTTTAGCTTTAAATAAGAGAGAGAGTGTGGTCTGTCAGCTCATAGGGGATAAAGGCATCTCGTGTGTGTCAGCCGTCACGTCAAGAAAAAGAAAACGCGTGTCTGGGTCAACTCGAAGTCAAGAAAACGCGTCATCTCGAGCGCCTGGAGAAGGTATCTCGAGCCATCTCGAGTTAACTCGTCAGACGCGTGTGTCAGACGTCATCTAGTGACGCGTAGGGCAGAAGCATCTCGAGTCTCGGTTGGCGTGTGACATTTTGTTCCGTGTATAAACTCGAGACGTGTTAACATCTCGAGTCTTGATAGATGTGACAGTTTTCAACATCTCGTGTCATGTGAGTGGTCAACGTCAGCAAAGAAGCATTAAATAGGGCATTAAAGAGAGGTCGGCATTAAATGTGTGAAAGCTGAAGGCGTGTCAGGAAGACTTATCAAGAGCGTGCGTCAGGCGCGTGAGTTGCTTTCGCCAGCTCCTGTCGGCGCGTGGGAGACAGCTGTCTGTCTCGAGACGCGTTTGAGTCTAGAGTCGTCAGTCAAAGCCGTCAGCAGCATCTCGAGGAGCGCGTACCGGCGCGTGGACCCATGTTTCGAGTGCGTGTCAGCGCGTCAGGTTCTATCTCGAGTGCATGAAGCGTGTGTAGCTGATCTCAAGGCGCGTAGGAAGTTTTTAAACGCGTTTTTCGACTTATCTCGAGTGTATTTCGAGTATTTCGTGGGTAAAGTGTATTTTGAGCGTGTTTTGAGCGTATTTTGACGTGTGGATACCGTATTTCGAGCCATTTTTCAGTATTTCGAGTCTTGGGCTTCAATTTTTGAATATTTTTCAAGATATCTCGAGTCTAGTGTTCTTTTTGCGTATTTTTCAATATGTCTCGAGCCATTTTATTTTTTGAGTGATTTTTGATTTTTATAATTCGAAGCATATTATTTTTTTTTAGTCTTTGAGCATTTTGAGTCATTCTATTGTTTTTGTGAGAGGCTTATTTTGGTTTTATTGTTTTTCATTTTATTTTTTACTAAGTCTCGAGTCTTTGTGATTTTTGGAGAGCAAATTTTTCTATTTGTCCAATTTTATAAGTTTTAATTTTTCTGAATATACTCTGCGTTACTAACTATCAGTTGTTTTAGTGTTTCAGAGTATTTGACTTTGCTTCAGGTTTTTCAAGGACAACCGTTAGGTGAATTTTTCAACAATTTCAGATTTAATCATCTACTGATCAAAAGATCCGTTCAATTCATCATGACAACAAGAGAAGCTTTACAACTTGATAATTCAGATTCAGATTCAGATTCAGAGGAAAGGAACAGAACAATGATAAAAATGATTTCTAAAATCTCGGAGTTAAATGAGAATCAAAGAAAATTATTTGAAGGACAGGTTGCTAAATTGTCACTGAAGATAGATGAGTTAAAAATTACTTTATCTGTTTCACAGGGAGAAAACGCTGAACTTCTTATTAAAGTTACTGATCTTGAAGATTCTCTTGCAAAAGAAAGAAGTCTAATTACAAGTTTGAAAAAGGATTTGCAAAATGAGCATGATCAAATGTTGAAGCATTCTTTTGGAAATGCTCAAAATTTAAAACTTGTAACTTCTTTGCGAAAAGAAAATGAATATTTGCAAAAGAAATTTCTTGAACTTGATGAAGATAAGATGGTTTTCGAAAACAAGTTTATCTCTTCTCAATCAAAAGTGACGGCACTTTCAAAGCAACTAACTGATTTTGAACAAATTGTGTTCCTTGAGAGAAGAAATTTTGAGAAAGAGAGAAAGTTTTTTGAAGAAGAAAGAAAGGTTTTTGAGAATGAGAGAAAATCTTTTGAATTAAACAGTGTTAAACTTTCAAAGAAGATTTCTGATTTAGAGAACCAAATTGTGTTTGAGAGGAAAGATTTTGAGAAAACGAAAAGTGTTTTTGAGAGTAAGAAGAATTCTTTGAAGAAGCCGAGTCTTCGTGTTGGGAAATATCAGAATATGATGCATGATTTTGAAGACGAGATCCAAGTTGTTAAATCCGAGAGGAAATGTGATGAAAAGAAAAGTGTTGAGCTTCAAAAGCAGATTGTTATCTTACAAAATCAGTTATCTGATGTAAGAAATCAATTTAAACAAAAAGAGAAGGTTCTTCGACATGAAAAGACTGTTTTGGAACAGATAATTGTTGAACCTAAGAAGCTAAGTCTTGTGGAAAAAGATTTTGAGGATCAAAAGAAAGCTTTTAAGAATGAAATCAAGAAACTTAGGAGCAAGTTAGCTGGTTTATCAACAGATATCATGAATGAGCAACGAATGCGCTTGGTTCAACAGAAGAAGCTTGATGATCTTCTTGTCGAGAGGAACATGCTTTCTACCAAAGTGAAGGGACTTGTAGAGGTACTCTCTAAAGCTCATGGTTCCATTCATACATATGTTCCTACTCACGGTAACATCAAATCAAGTGGTCAGATTCGTTCTACAAATCTATTCTATGATAGTCGTGTTGATCATTCAGGTATTCATCTTTGTTCTAAATGCAAGTTTGTTTGGCAAGTTAAGGGGTCGAATGCAAATGTCGATCATACAAAATCTTTTGCTTCAAAATCTAACGTTCTAAAGAACAAATCTTTTCAAGATACTTCTTTTGGTAAGTCTCGGTTAGTTTATTCTAGAAATAAACTTCTTAGTCTTTCCAAAAGAACTTCATATGGTTCTTACTTTCACAGAAATGATTTTGTGTGTGAAGATTATATCGATGAACGATTCGGGATTTACAAGATTTATTCGTATAAATCTATTGTACCTAACAGCAGAGGATCCACATCCACGTGGATACCAAAATCTTGTTTTTCTTGATTTTGCAGGTGTATGGCTCTTGAACAAATCAGTTCAAGACCCGAGCATCAATGTGTTATATGAGCGTTATTGTAAGTATTTTTTTTTAAACCCTTAGTATAGAACTTGCGCTTATCTGTTTTTAACCGTGGTATTCATCATAAGGAACTTACTTGTGTTAGTTTCTTTCCGATTTTACATCGTTTCACGAATTACCACGCGTTATAATTTTCTTGACATAGTTATTTCCACATCTCATATATTCGTTGAAATTATTCGGTGGAAATACACTCGCTTGAATTCCAATTTGATTTCAATGCATGTTATTTCATATCAATGATTCAATTCTTTTTCAGATTATTAATTGTGAATTGTTCTTCACAATTAAACTTTCTAATCATTGATTCATTTCTTGAATACACTGTGCTTACTGAGTCTATCTGTTTCGCGCTTGAATTTTGTTCTTTGGAATTCACGATCAAGATTTTTGATTTCTACAATCAATCATTACTTGTTAGAGCATTTGAATGAATTTCTTCATCATATGATCTCATCAACATATGTTTTTCCATTTTTGTTCAACATATGTTCCCCATATACATATTGTATCACATATGAATCACCATCATATGAATCATATCACGTTCTGGTATGAATATACTCAACGTTTCAAAGAATATCATTTCATGGTATCAACTTATGTGTGATAGGATATAGAAGTTTCTATGATCAATCCAGAGCCGGAGGATCTACCCAAGAAACACGTCCCTAGGTTAGACCTAGTTTGTGAGGGTGTGCATGAGGTAAAATGCCGAGAGCTTAAGTGTAGGGGGAGTTAAAAGAAAATGGTGAGAGTGAGACAGGATCAAAAAGAATAAAAGAAGATCCTTCCCAAACCTATACAGTTATCTGGGTAACCACATCATCTATTCATTCTCGATTCTTTGGAGATGAATATTGAAACAAGACATGGACCCAATGTCGATAACTCGTGTCACCCCCACCAAGCTACTCAAATATCTCTTAAAAGATGTTTGTTTCAATTCTCACGGAGAATTAGCACATCATCTATCTAATCTTCACTCGGAAGATTTAGATATTGAAACAAGGAAGACATCCTCTCCGGTCTCCGAACTTCATATTCTATGCACTAGAGTCTATTGATTTTCAATCTGCGTCCCAGGTTGAATCAATATTTGAGCCTAATGATTATGATGATATTTCTTTGACACTTGCACGAGTCTTTGTGATTCCACTTGCATATCTTTGTGATATTGCCGGAACAATCTGAGAACTTAGTTTTATAACTTTGATTCAGTGATGACTGGAAGTCCTATCAGTGCTACCCCTTTGCCAACACTGAAAATAGGCCACACAATTCTATGAGTTGTTGTGTCAATAGTTGCTCATTGTGCTTCTATGTTAGCCGATTACCCATCATTTGAGGGGGAGGAATTTGAGCCGGATTTGAGGGGGAGTAATCTGATATGGATGCGATATTTGTTTGAGGGGGAGAATTTTTGTTGTAGCATGTTTTGAATAATTTGATGATGTTGTCTTTGATTGTTCATGATGTTTCGGATTCTCCTAACCATCATGAGGGGGAGAAGTTGTATCAAAGACATTTGTCAAAGACATGATGAAGATATGAGAGTTATGCTGAAGAGCTCAATATTTGTTTGAAGAAGTCAAGATTTAGTTGAAGACAAGTGTTGATGTTGCTTGAAGAAAAGACGAAAATATCAAGAGTTGAAGATGTAATCAGTTGAAAGTACATGATAATTTGGTTTGTGAAGAAATGTTTTGTGAAAGTAACAGTTAAGGGAAGAAGGCAAGTATTAAGGGGGAGATAAAGAGAGTTTGAAGTTTTATAAAGAAAAAGGAGAAGGGTTTATTTTTCTGAAGGTTGATTGAATGAAAATATCTGGAGATTGATACTGAGGTGGTTATCAGTTGGTGAGTTCAGATTCAAGATGAGCTTATTGAAGGTGTATAATTCAAAGGAGATAATTCTATTTTGCGGATAAATGGGAGATTGTTTACTTCCAAAAAGGTTGAGAAATTTTTCTGAAGAACGTTGATGATCTTTAAAGTCAAGAGATTCTCAAGTTAAATTCGTTTGAGAAGTTTTGAAGTTGGTTATCTGTATTTCGTGAAGATTTCTGATGCTGAAAAGTTTTGTTCGTTGATGATTTTGACAAAGTGAAGTTTGAGAAGATTGTATATGTTTACAAGTTTTTGTTAGTTGGTTATTTCCAACTTGAATACAAAGGGGGAGATTGTTAGGGTTAAAAATATAGTTGTATTCAAGTTTGGGTTTATATTTGTATTTGTTGTAAAGTTGAGGGGAGCTAAGTGTAAATACCCTAGGGGTATAAAAGCTTTTGTGTTAGTTAGATTGTGAGTGTGAATGAGAGAATTTGGAGAGTTACGTAATTGTCAGATCTAGAGTTTGATAGAGGAGAGAGAAAGTTGAGAGTGTATATTGTGTTCATATTGTTCATATCAATAAAAGTGAGATTTGTGATTGAAATTGAAGCTTCTTAATCATGGTGGATTGATATTCAGATCTATCAACTTCAGATCCGTATGGCTTTCTTCGTCCGTTAATATAAAATCATGTGATTTGTTGATTCTCATGCTTTTTTAAATAGGTAACGTTCTCGTTTGATCATCATCTTCTATATTACATGTTCCTAGAGCTGGGATTGAAATATTTAGCATGTAGTCATCTCTTGAACAATCTTAATTATTTGAGCATCATCTTCTAGAGACACGTTAATTATAAAAGTTGACGTCATTTATCGGACGACAATTCTTGTTTAATTATGTGAGAATATGTGGAACTCCAAGATTAATCTCCAAAAGAGCCCTTGAGGAGAGAAGGGGATTCCAACATATATAGTGAAAGATTTGGTCCAAGTCTAGCCGATGTGGGACTCTAACACGCCCCCTCCAACGAAGCTAGATGGAGGGCCAAGAAGGGCCACGAGAGGGCCAGGAAAGTGTCGGCGTGTCAGTCCCTAGAGTGAGAGAAGGGGATTTCAACATATATAGTGAAGATTTAGTCCAAGTCTAGCCGATTTGGGACTCTAACAAATTATAGTCCATATGCAATTACCATCTAATACATTACACATCAAAAGAGCATGAAAGTAGTTCTTGAAACAATATTTTACAAACATTTAAGCAAGGAATTAATATATACATTTTGTATGTAGATGGCATATCCTCGATATATCGTGTTTCATTTTACCAAATTCTCATTGACAAATGCAAAAGTTCCACTTTTGATCATGGACGACATATCTAGAATATCATAAGAAATAGTTCCATTTTTAACATGGATGACAACATATTTTGTATATACAAAATTTTCTCTTTATTAGATGCCTTGATCAAGATTTTCTTTGACGATTGTTTGATACTTTTCTTAGCAGGCTGATGTAGATGCAAATAGACATATGTACGTACATAAAGTCATTTTAATTATTTAGGTATTACAATATTATTATTCCTCTATCTTTTATTTCCATATCATTGTCTAGGCATAAATGTAAATTTTATGCTTTTGACACCTCTTGAAAAGTCTAAAACAACTTTTGTAGTTTATAATATATATATATATATATATATATATATATAGTATTAGGCTCAAATGAGAAGTGCTAATAAATGAGAAGTAGAGAAGTGTTCTCCACCACTCATCCAGTCAATAAAAGCAGCTTTGACCGAGTCCCCTCCTTTAATAATCTCCACCCTCCCATGAATCGCGTCAATCCTCCGTGATCACGTCCACCGTAACCAGTCAAAGCCGCCTTTATTGACCGGATGAGTGGTGGAGATCGCTTCTCTACTTATCATTTTTTAGCACTTCTCATTTGAACCTTTCTCTCTCTCTCTCTCTCTCTCTCTATATATATATATATATATATAAAGGTTGTAAACCGTGTAAACTCATGGTTGCATAAATTAAATCAATGAAATTGGTTCATGGAGTTGTTTAAATATGATGGAAATGTTTCATAAACTTCAATTTTTGATAAAATTGTTTCATATTTCGTTGTTTTTATTCTTAAGAAATTTTTTTCTTATTTTTGTGAAACATTTTTCATATACAAGAACGTGGAGAGTTTCGTCGATGTACAAATCACATATGATTCACGTGACTTTGACTGAGACTTTAAGTCGCTTCCAAAGTCGTGCACATCCCATTGTTTTCGTTAGTGTAAAATCACATGTGATTTTGTACATTGACGAAAGTGATCTCCACTACTCATCTGGTCAATAAATGCGACTTAGGCAATTCTAACACCTGTTCAACTTTTGGAAGACCTTGCGTTATATCACCAGATCTTGATTTTTCATATATAAATGTAACTAACGTATCTCCTTCGTAAAGGATTTCCCCATAATGTCCATGAACAGTTGCTCCTGGAGTGGCCAAATAAGGCTTAGCTGACCGTATTACCACAGAGTCAACTTGAACAATTAGAAGTACATATATTTTGGCTGTACATACATTTTCACAAATAAACTGTACATACATTTAAATGCGGTCCTTTTTTGGCTGTACATACATTTTCACAAATAAACTGCCCAAGACTAACGATTGTAGATGTCTCTTCACAATAATTGACAGCAAATCACCGGATAATTGCTCACACATGTTGTAGAACACGTGAAGATATTTTCGTAAATTTTACAAATAGTTGATATATGAAAATTCATATATGGACGTGTTCATATATGAATCTTCATATGAATTACATAAATTCATATATGAACGAGTCCGGATATGAAGATTCATATATGAACACGCATATGAATTACACAAATTCATATATGAATGTTCATATGAATTACACAAATTCATATATGAATATTCATATGAATTACACAGATTCATATATGAATCTGTTTCTTGACTATTTGTAAAATTTATAAAAATGTCCCTCAATTTTGCGTGTGCATGCGATCTTTGACTTTCCAACTACGGTTGAGATCACTTCTCTATTTCATATTTTTTAATTTTAAAATGTGTTGTCATGATGACAACATTTTTATTTTGGTGATTATACTTGATTTAGAGATAATGCACGTAGAACTAGAATGTGAATTAAAGAAAGAAAATGAGAATAGCTTGTCTCTTGAAACTGCAAAAATAATTTTAATTTTATATTTCTTCAAAATTTTGATGTTATTATGCCATTTTTTACATGTTAACACATTAAAAGGCTGATAGTCAATATATATCTCAAAGTAAAAAAATGGAGTGGATGTCCAACAATGCATGTTTAAATATGGCAAGTATAAAGAGGGGACCCAGGAAAAATATTATTTGGTGGCACAATTTTATCATAGAAAATTTCACAATAATATATATATATATATATATATAGAGGGAGAGAGAGTAAGAGAGAGACAAAGAGAGAGGAATGTTCAATTGTATACCAATCTTTCATTGTAAAGGTGAGGACCAACAAAATTTCATCACATGCAATTTGAATCGATGCTTAAACTTTATAATTCAGACTGAATAAAATTTTATTCATTCGGTCTGAATATTCATGTTTTATTCTGACTGAATATTGATACTTGGAGCGATACCAGTGGTCCTCACGTTCACGATGAGATCACATTTGAACCTAGCACTATATATATATATATATATATAGAGAGAGAGAGAGAGAGGGAAGTTATTTTGTAAACCACAAATAACGTGTAAACCGTGTAAACTCATGGTTGCATATGTAAATTTAATGAAAAATCTTTTGTAGAGTTGTTTAATATGATGAAAATGTTTCATATCCTAAAATTTTTTATGACATTGTTTCATATGAAGGTGTTTATTTACGTAGAAATGAAAAAGTTTCCTATGAATAAAAAACACCAAAATATGAAACAATTTCATCAAAATTTGATGTTATGAAACATTTTAATCATATTAAACAACTCCATAAATCAATTGGATTGATTTAATCTATGCAACCATGAGTTTACACGGTTTACACATTATTTGTGGTTTACAAAATAACTTCCCTATATATATATATATATATATAGGGGTGGGTTCAAATGTGAACCACTTTTTCATTGTGAACGTGAGGACAACCAAGAGTGCGCCACGTGGCACACATATTCGGTTACGGTGGACTTGATCACGGAGGATTGATGCGATTCATGGGAGGGTGGAGATTATTAAAGGAGGGGACCCGGTCAAAGTCGCCTTTATTGACCGGATGAGTGGTTGAGATTTGTCCTCACGTTCACAACCAAAAATGAGTTCACATTTGAACTTTTCTCGGTTAGGTTCAAATGTGAAACTCAATTTTAGTTGTGAACGCGAGTATTGTTACGTGGCGCGATTTTAGTGGTCTCCTGAATAATGCATGATATTCAGAGTGAATATTACTATGTGGCGCGATTTTAGTGATTCTCACGTTCACAACAAAAGATACGTTCACATTTCTCCAAGTAAAAAGATTACCAAATTTAGACCTACATTTGATCCAATCAAACGCTTTTAATTGACTTTTTTCACTTATCCCCTTTTCCTTTTTACTTGTTCCCCTGAACACCTTAGAATTCCTTTGCGGGGCTACAACACCTTATCCTTGCACAAAAAGAACTCATCTTCTAAGTATGTCTATGATTTTTTTAAACACACAACAAATATAATAAAGAACACCAATATTTAATGCGAAAGCTTAAAACTTTAACAAAAGAAGGACTCAAACGGGGTTCTTTTGTATAAAAGCAACAATTTTTTACGAACTCCGTAAATAAAGATATGTGTCAAGAGTTTATTTTCCAAAAACATAACGGCACCCAAGAAGATGAACCCATGAAGCATATTATCTTTTCCACTATGATGACATGAAGCCGTCACCAGGTCACCTGTGCCAACGTACCCTCCTACGTGGGTGCATCCCTGTAATTATATGATATAACTTGTTGTTGGCAAGTTCAATCTTCGTTAACAATTTCAAAGATAACATTGTTGATAAATGATAAATAATGCTAAAATCATGCCAATGTGGTTCCATCATTTGGATGGTCATCTAATAAGGATAGAGATAGAGGATGATGTTGAATATTCATGCGACTTCAATCATAGAGCAGCCAAAATGAGACACGATATGTAAACTTGATGAATTGCAGGGCAAATCTCCCTTGGCGGTTAGTGTGTTACTAACTGCCAAAGGAGTAATTACCCAGTAATGCATCCACACATTTAAACAATCTTCTAAGGCATTGGTTGATGAAAAAATATTATCATTTCGAAACCATTTTATAGACCAAAAAGAAATATATACATGTTAGGATATACTTAGCACATGCCCTGTTTTCCCCATCCCCGCAACATCGAATATAGAATATTTGTGAATAATACTTTTATGCCAATACACATTTACCAACCCTATATGTACCCAAGAGACGCTAACATAATAGATGAATATGTGTATTAGATATCAAAGATCTGAAAAATTATTGACTATATTCTTGATGCATGGCAAGACAAAAAGTCGTATGAACATGGAGAGAGTAATTGTAAAAAGTTTTTGGTCAAGATTGCAAAGTTATACTATATTCTTAACATCTAGGAATAGCTTCTTTTTTTTTATATAAATGTCAATTTAATGGGTTAGAAATATATACATAATACATCAAAACATTATTGTATATGTTCGATACTTCCTTTAGTTTAGTTTCAATGAAATTCTTCATTTTCCCTTGTGTTCATTCTAAATTCACCATTTATGTTGGATAATTTGAAAGAAAATCTTCAAAACAGTGTAATTTTTTTTTGATATCAAGAAAGGGAGTTTTATTAAAGGAAAGCTAGCGAGAAGATAGATTAGTACAAGAAATCATAGCGTTAATCGGATTACAAACCCAACTCTTCCAAGTGATAAATTTTCCACCTTTGGAACGACATCTAATCCAATCATAAACGAGAAACTGACCGTCCCTGAAAAGCATGCTCTCCTTTCTAGTTGCTCCTTTAAAAGCCATGTTGTTCCTGTGTGTCCATATAATCCAGGAAAAAGCAGCTGCAATCACCTTGTAATTGCTATTATTTTCAAATTACAAAGTATCTAATTGGTTTCTTAGGCCAAACGTTATGGGAAAGTTGATGGTCTTGACAAAGCTTTGGATTCATTGGCAACGATTCGGAACGCCACCACACCCTCTTCAGGTTGGTGGTGTTTGGGATCCCCACCCCAATCGGCAACAATACCCACCCCTCCATCTCCTTTCTCTCTATTTTTTTTATCTCTATCTCGCTCATCTTTCTCTCTGTTCTTTTTTTTCTTTTCTTTATTAATTATTTAATAAAATAAAAGTGTGGATAAAATTGAGTTGTGTATAACTTATGTTTTGAGTCATTTTAGATAAGTAGTGGAAAGCTGCCATAGCTGATATGGCACTGATATGACATTGGGTAACTTTGAGTAATTTGCCAAGCATAACTAATGGTCTTAGTATATAACTCAAAACGTGTAACAAAACATAGGCACAATAATTGGTTTGCTTTATTCCTAGAAAGTAAACCAAAAATGTAAAAGAGTCCTAAAAAGATGTTTTATAAGACCTTGGTTTATAGAACTAAATCAAAAAATATCATGTCTAAAATTGTTACAATAAATTTATAGAATGTCTTTTTGTTGTTTAACATGTTTTTTGGGATGATTCAAACAAAGTGTCGCATTGCGGTATTGAGAATGAGATATTAATGATATGGAAAAACTACTTAGGTAGGTTTGCGATATTTAATTAAGTTAGGGAAACACTTTGATCACGACCAAAAATAGAAAATATGATAAATTAAAATCAATAGTATTGATGTTTTGAGACGAAGGGTACGTAATTAATAATATTGGTCTATAGATTGTTTTACCCTCAAAACTCTCTTCATCTTTATATATTTAAGGGGTTGTTTACTAAAGTAAGTGCTTAGTAAAATCATTTATGTTATTGATTCTTAATAATGGCAATGACCGAGAAGCTTATCCAATGCAAGGTGTCAAGGATCAACACTCTTACTCGATAAGTGCGGGAAATAACTTTTACCGAATAAGCACTTACCGGATTAAAAATGCGTACCAACATTCCTTTTTCAAAGCCAAGGATATTACAGGATAAGGTACGTAGTCGAAGATGAATCTTTTACCGGTAAGCACTTACGGCTTAATTACAAAGAATTGGATAAATGGGTCCTAAGTGTATCTTTTCCGTAAGCCTTTCTTGCATTCTCACCTTTCCTTTGACCTTCCATGTACATGTTTTTCGTGTATAACAAACATTTTTTAATCATCGTAGTTTATAATTAAGAAAAATTAAATAGGGTGGTTAATTACCTAGTAAGAATTTGATAAATGGATCCACAAAGTTAATCTTCTAGAGATGTGCTATAAATTTTAAAAAAAAAAAAAACGACATTTCAATGTTTTTTATGCTTAAATCTCATGTACCACTATTAACCAGTTTTAATGGTCGAGTCATTTTGAATTGGCATCGGAATATATGTGAAGTTGCTACATTGCACAACAATTCTTCGTTGAAGATAATTAAGAGTTAGAATTATCATACTTCATATGCAATTACCGTGTAATACGTTACACTTTAAGATCATGAAAGTAGTTACTTCTTGAAACAATATTTGTACAAATATTGTAGCAAGAAATATATAAATTTTTGTATGTAGATGGCATATCCTCGACATATCCTGTTTCCTTTTCACAAGTTCTCATTGACAATATTTTGCATATCATATGCAAAAGTTCCACTTTTGATCATGGACGACATATCTCGAATATCATACGAAAAGAGTTCCTCTTTTAGCATGGATGACGACATGTCTTGAATATCATTCAAAAGAGTTCTTCTTTTAGCATGGATGACGACATATATATATATATATATATATATATATATATATATATTCTAATATCATATGCAACATTTCCTCTTTATTAGATGCCCTTGATCAAGAATTTCTTTGAGGATTGTTAATACTTTTTCTGAGTAGGCTGATGTACGTAGATGCAAATAGACATATGTACGTACATATATAAAGTCGTTTTAATTAATTAGTCACTCCTGTGACAAATAATTACTATATATTTGTTTCCTCTATCTTTTATTTTCATATCATTGTCTAGGCATATATTAGTCACTCCTATGTAAAATTTATGCTACATCCCGGTTGAAAAGTGTAAAACAACTTTTTTAGCATATAAAATATTTTACAAAAAAAAAGTCAGTATTATGTTTGATTACTAACTATTTATCGACATAATCTTACTAAAGATCAAATACAAGAAACCTTGCATTTGCATGCACTGAAATTTCTTATTATATAATATATATATATTTCTTATTATATATATCATATACATTTAACAGGCGTCCCGCCCCAGTCAACTCACCAACCCGCACCGGCCTGACCCAAAGCTCCAACCCGTTTTAATTATATATTTATTTTTAAATTTACATATTAAATCATAAACTTATAATATTTATTCATTTTATACCTTTTAGTTTTCGATATTTTTGTAACACCCCAAAGCCCAAAGCTATAGGCTGGCCCAATAACTTCGAGTTCAACTAAAAACCATGGTGGAAGTTACTGGTAGCCAATGACTTAAGGCTTATAAGGAGCTTACAAGTTCTACATTCTATCCATGTGGGACGAGTTGTTACAATTTTATTTTGCATTTTAGTCATATATCATATATTGGCTTAAATATGTTAAAGTGTCGGTACCTACTGTTCATAAACAGTCTTTTGGCTACCTGAAAATTGTTAGTATTATTAAAATCTCCTAAAATTAAACTTTTTGATTTCTTAAATCTTTTCATTTATTTTATTAAACCTTTCGTATGACAACATTTGTACAAACTTTATGTTTCATATAAATTCATGTTACTACTTACGATCAAATCAATCACAGTTTATAACCCGTCGCGAAGCCCCCGCTCTTAATAGGTAACTTCCTCTAAAATATTGTTCACAACAACGAGCTTTCGCAATATTAACAAAACTTCCCGCAACGAAGCGCGGGCAAACCCCCTTGTTCATCACAAACCTGGGGTAAATGTTATATATATATATATATATATATAATAGGTTCAAACGAAAACTAATGCATTTTGTAGAAACAAATGAGCAACTTTGAATCATATGTGATGTGTGCCCATGTAGGACCCACCCATTAAATAAATCATATATGATTTATTTAATGGGTGGGTCCCACATTGGCTCACATCATATGTGGCTCAATTTAGTTCATCCATTCCTACAAATGGGGGTGGTTCTTGTATGAACCTCCCTCTATATGTATATATATTGTATTAAATTCAAATGAGAAGTGCTAAAAATACGAAGTAGAGAAGTGATATTCACCACTCATCCTGTCAATAAAGACGGTCCTGACCAATCATCCTCCGTGAATCGCGTCCATCGACGGTTGAAATCATAGTTGACTAATCAAAGCCGCAATCTTTGACTAGTCAACTATGGTCACTTCTCTATTTCGTATTTTTTAGCACTTCTCAATTGAACCTTACTCTCTCTCTCTCTCTATATATATATATATACACACACACATGTACATATGGACGGGTTCAAATGAAAACTAATGTTTCATTTGGACGCGAAGATAAACAGAGACTATGCCACTTGTCCAGACCTTCACAGTCGTTCATGTATTATTCATCATGCATTCATGTATATTTCATACTAAATGCTTACATTATTCATTTTAAATTTATATTATTCATCTTGAATATTGTGTCATTCATCATGAATAAAATAATGTATGAACATGCATGCACATTTATTATTCATATTGAATATAGAAAAACCAGGGACACGTGTCGTGCTCTTAGCTATCCTCATGTTAACAAGGAATGATGAGTTCGTAACCAACTTTTCCATATATATATATATAACACTTGAACAAAATAATGTGAAGGTAAAAAAATCTGAATCTTTACAACAAAAACATTGTAGGTTACCTTCACAATATTTTACTGTGAACTTTCAAGTATAAAAATTTGGTTTTTGCATCATAAAACAGTTTGATCTCACATGATCCCAAGTATATATCTCTATATATATATATAGATTTCATGAGATATAGTCACATCTTATTTAGTGTTCGATCAATGATCTAGAAGCGTAATATGTAACAGCTCGTCCCACATTGGCTGGTGAGGGGAACGAAGCACTCCTTATAAGGTGTGTTGATATCTCACCTGCTGAGACGTGTTTTGGGTTGTGACCTGGACTGGGCAACTCCAAAGCAAAACCATGAGGGAGTAGGGGTGACCGTTTAGGGCCCTGTGTCTCCAAAGCGGACAATATCGAACCACGGTCGCCTGGGCTGTTACAGATGGTATCAGAGCTAGGACCGGGCCGATGTGCACAACGGGTACGTTGTGTCCGTAAGGGGGGAGAGTGTAACAGCTCGTCCCACATCGGCTGGTGAGGGGAACGAAGCACTCCTTATAAGGTGTGTTAATACCTCACATGGTGAGACGCGTTTTGGGTTGTGACCTGGACTGGGCAACTCCAAAGCAAAACCGTGAGGGAGTAGGGGTGACCGGTTAGGGCCCTGTGTCTCTAAAGTGGACAATATCGAACCATGGTCGCCTGGGCTGTTACATAATATGTGTGATCAATTTTAATTGTAAGTGGTTTCATATATATGTCATATAATTTGTTAAAAAGACATATAGCTCTAAGGCCATGAGTACCACATGAAACTCTGGTTTCAACATTTCACTGTCACATCAACGCCATATCAGCTTTCCATTATCCCCTCAAACCCACCAACCTTCAAATCTCGTAACACAACCTTTCAACATTTCATACCCTTTATCATTCCTTGTTAATTAAATATATATGCATATATATATATAGAAGAGATCTAGAGAAATAGAGAAGGAGAGAAGAGAGAGAGAGAGCGTAACCGTCCAACGTTATTGTCTTCGACGGGTACTGCCGCTCCGGGTAGCTTCGTGAGTAACGCGAACAATTTTTGATTTTGTTCTTCCAGGGATTTCAGTCGCGCGTTCAGAGGGTCTTCAACGTTTATTGGGATCGTTGGAATACAACTAGAAGGGATTCCGGTACTGGGTGGTATTGTTGTATGAATGGTGGAGCTAGCAACTGTGGGTATATGACCAGGAATAGGAATTTGTTGGGAAAAAGGCTCGAACGTGAACATGGGTGCTCCTTGAGGCATAGAAGGTGGACCTCGAGGCATAGGTGGCGGGCCATGAGGAATTGGTGGTGGAACTTGGGGTAAAGATGGTCGTACGTCGTTGTATTGTTGGTTCACAGTTGAAAATGGCATTGAGGCATTGAACTGTGGTCGAGGCGGTGGTCTTAGATGTTGAGGAGGATATGGAGGAGGGATAGACATTGGGATAGTCATCGATGGTCCTGGTAAAGCTCGAAGACGTTGAATTTCGTTGTTAGCCTCTTGCAATTGTTGTTGGAGTGACGCTATGAATCCGTTATCCATTATCCTACGCAAATAGCTCAAAGAGAACTCAAAGAAAAGGTTAGTACTAAGGCGCACTTTTCACCGAATGAAATTTTTCTCAAAACGGAGCCCCACGGTGGGCGCCAAACTGTTTATGTAAAAAATTACACAACTTGATGTCGAATGAAATTTGTGTGAGGCTTAACCGTCGAGAGAAAGAAATTACAATCAATGATAAGTGCGAGAAAGTAAAATAAGACAAATAATTTGATGACGCAGGAAAAACCTCACGACGGAGGAAAAAACCTGCGGTCGACCTAAAAGGTAAGTCGACAGAGCACTATGATCACCAATCAGGGGTGATGTCCTTCAAGTATACAGCTTTGATCGTACGTTTACAAATGAGAGAACTATGAAATCGAATGTAAATTACAGATGATTGTCAAGAATAATGATTTTAGCACTTGGGAGCTTCCGATAGACTTCGTGTGTTGAAATGCTGGCTTGATTCTTCTTATATAGTGGCTTGATAATAACGGTCCAACGGTATTGTGGCTCATTAATGATTGAATCGTAACCGTCCAACGTTATTGTCTTCAATTAATGCTTGGGAAGTAACTGTCCAACGGTATTGTTGAGAGTTAATGTCCAGATTGTAACTGCTGCGAGAATCTTGCTTGCAACGGTCGATCTTGTTGTTGTCGAACGATACATAACTTACGATTTGTTCATTGTAATGGTGAACTCCAACGAGCATAGCATAGTACTCGATTTCCGATTTCCTCAAAGGTGGACAATTGTTAGATATGATAATCAGCTTACCTGCATCAAACAAATAAACTTTGTATATTTATTCGTTAGTATTATCGTACGATATGGTGGATATCGTTCGACTTATTCGATGTATATGTTCGATGTCTAATGGTCTTTGTTCGATGGTTCTTTTAGGTTTTGTCTCAGGACCTTATCTTAATACAGGATCAATGTTCTAACATTTGTCTTATGATTATAATTGGTCGTCGTGCGATTGTAGATTTTTACCCTAACAATTTGCCCCCAAGATTTAGAGAATAATTCTAATTTTATCTAAATCTTTAATTCGCTGGACAAAGAGTAAAAATACGTTGGTAAACGGTCGAATTAACGTTGATAAACTAGCCGTTATCTAGCCGTTACTCTGGACGCGTGTTCTCTAACGGTTAAGTGTTGACGCGTGGCACGATTATCTCTAATGACTCTTATGATTTAGTTGCTATAAATGAGGCGTCCAATTGTGAGAAAAGATTTTACGAATCTTTCTAATTTCATAACCAATTGCTTGAAATCGTAATCCGACTATTTTTGGCAAAGATTTTCGTGCGACTAGGCTTTAAAAGGTACCTCCTTCTTCCCTGTTTCATGCGTTTGAAGTCAATAGCAAATAAGAGTAATAGAGGTTTAGATAATCTTAGGTTTACCCGTTTAAGAAATAGTTTAAATCGACTAGAGTTCATTATGTCGAGCGAGGTTAGGAGTTCAATTACGGAAAGCCTAGAAGTAGGAGAGTTGAGGGAGTTAGCAGGGTTACCAGAGGGTGCTCAAATAAGGGTGGCTGGAGAGATTCGGCCGGCGGATACTCCGACGGGGTTCTTCGCCCTGTTCGAGTATCCGTTTAAGATCGGATTTCGATGGCCTTACTCTCCACTTTCTCGAGCCTTCATGTCCCGTTTCAACTTGTCTCCGGGGCAACTGATGCCTCAATTCTGGCGTGTCATCCTGGTAATCGAACGGGTGACCAAGGATTGGGGTCGTCGTGCCTTCTCTGTAGACGACCTTCTCTCTGCCTACAACGTGACGAAACTGCCCTACAACCGTTATGGGTTGTTTCCTAAGGGTAGGAATGACACCATGCTTGTTCATCGCACGCAAGTGAATGATCGAGGATGGAAGTCTCGTTACGTCTTCGTCCAGACGTCTTCGGTCGCTGATGAGTCTTGGATCGTTCCTGAATGGAATTCCAATGGTAATTTGGACGTTTGTTACTTACCATTGTGTTTTTATTTATTTTTCAATACTAATCGTATGTTTTTCTTTTTGCAGCTATCAGCTTTACGTTCGAGACTACCGAGGAGTCGACCGAGTTGATCTCGCACTTCCTCAGCTATAGTGTGACGGATCGCACGTATAGGACATCGAAGAGTGGTGAGGAGAGCGACGTCGAGCCTGAAGTACAAATAATCGAGGAAACAGATATGGAAGGTAAATATCGTACGTCATTTTTCTTATTTATGCTAGTTTTGTTTGATTCTGACTTTTCCTTTCTGTATAGGCTCAGCTTCTAAGAAGGCGTTGACGATGGAAGCAGCTGCTCGTGCTGCTAAAAGGAAGGCTGCCGCCCAGGAAGGTTTGGTGGCTAAACGTACGAGGTCGTCGTACGTTTCTGTGGATACCCCACCTAAGGATACCGCACGCAAGGTTGAAGGTGGGATAGAGGCTATCCCTCTTAGCTTCGCCCCTCCTACAAAGGGAGAAGGTGCGTCCAGCCGGCCTGTGTCGAAGGTCGACAAGGGCAAGGAGAAAGAGGGGTCTGGTCTTACGACCATGACGATTCAGATCCCTTCTGACTTCATGGTGGACGATGTAATCAGGACAGCGGCCACTTTCCCTGTCTTGGAGCAGTTTCACGTCCCTGCTCAGAAGGCTCGTATGGAGGAGGCCGACATCGAAGACCTTGATGCCTCCATCGCGGGTATCTCCTTCTTGGTAAGTTTCTGTCGTACAATTTTATTTTTATTTTTCTTGTACAGCTTCTAACTTTCTCTTTTTTCTTCTTGTAGGCTCTCCAAACCAGTCTTAGCCTCCATACTCGGATGGCTAAGATCAAGGAAGAAATGGCGTCGAACCAGAATGATGCCAAGGTGGCCAGGAAAGAGGCCGACAAGGCCAAAAAGAAGCTGGTCCAATTGTCCGACGAGGTTAATGCCAAATCGGTTCAAATTGGGGATTTGGAATCCAAGCTGGAGCTCAGCGAGCAATTCCAAGTTCAACAGCGGGAACGGCTGAAGTTGGCCTTGGACCACACCAAGGAGTTGGAGAAAGAGCTGTTGGTCGTTCGACGAGAGAAAGCTGAGAGGGAAGAAGCTCTATCGTCCAAGATCCAAGAACTGGAAGAGGACGCTGCCTTGGTTCGCGTGGTCGCACGTACTGCGGTTATGCGACGAATAGCCGCTGGGACTGTCACCTCTCAGATGGCAAAGGACGAAGTGACCTCTTTCGTTCAGGTGATGGGCTCTGAAGACCTTCTTGACGAGGAGGATCTAAAAGGCCTGGACGAAGAAAAGCCTGCGGATGTCGAGGATGCAGGTGTCGAGGAGGAGGTTCCTGGAACCTCTGGATCCGTTCCTGCGCATCCTCTGGAGACTGAAGAGGCTCCTGCTGCAGATCCACCTTCCACCGACGCTCCTTTAGAATAGTTTTCTTTTTGTAATCGTAAAAATTTTTTGTACTCTGCCGTTTTTAGGCAAGAAATGTTTAATGAATGAAATTTTGTTTAAATAACGTGTGTTTTAACTTATCACTTGATGTGTTATTATAACTTTTATCATGCGTTTTAGCTCGTGTCGTGCGTTTTAGCCTGTATCGTGCGTTTTAGCTTTTATCGTGCGTTTTAGCTTTTATTTTTGCATGCATTTGTTTTAAAGTCCTTAGACTTGATTTAGAAACGTTTCTTTTGTACTCATGAGAGTATTCGTGCGACTGGCGAGTTGACTTGCGCTCTTGCGACATAATCGTGCGTTATAGCAGTTTTCTTGCGATTCATGCGATTTTTGTCGTGCGATTCCTGCGATAAGCATGCATTTAAGTCGTGCGATCCATGCGATTTATCGTGCGATACCTGCGACAAAGGATGACTAAGGGGTGGCCGTTGGCTTAGCCAACGGCGCTCCGATGCTTAAGTCAGTAATGGATAAGGAATAAATCGTATGTAAATAGGTTTAGAAATAATACCTTTTGAGGTGATGGGCGTTCCAGCTTCGTGGGATTTCCATACCTTCCATAGTCGTAAGTCTGTATGCTCCATTTCCGATAACTTTGGAAATTATGTAGGGTCCTTCCCATTTGATGGAAAGTTTTCCAGCATTTGGCTCTTGTGTGTTTTGAAACACATGTCGTAAGACATAATCTCCAACTTGAAAAATTTTTGCCTTTACCTTTTTGTTGAAGTGTCTTTCGACAATTCCTTTTTGTGCAGCCATCGTTCGTAATGCTTTTTCTCGGATTCCTTCTAAGGCGTCAAGATCGTAAGATAAATTTATTGCATTTTGATCATATGTGCGACTTCTGGCAGTTGGTATTTGAGCTTCGATTGGCAAGACTGCTTCGCATCCATATACCAGAGAATACGGAGTTTGTCCGGTTGATGCTCTAGGTGTCGTACGATTTGCCCATAAGACAGATGGCAATTCTTCTACCCATTTTCCTTTTGCTCCTTTCAACCTCTTTCGGATTGAATTGATGATGACTTTATTGCTCGACTCTGCTAACCCGTTAGATTGTGGATATCTCGGAGTTGAAGTGATTAATTTGATTCCTCGTTTTTCACAGAACGTACGAGTCTTATCACTTATAAATTGTGAACCGTTGTCGCACATGATTTCAGCTGGTACCCCGAATCTGTAAATGATGTTTTTCTGAATGAAAGATATGACTTCTTTATCTCGGACTTGTGAGAAAGCATCAGCTTCTATCCATTTTGAGAAGTAATCGGTGAGCACGAGTAAATAGACTTTCTGTCCAGGGGCTGGAGGTAATTTTCCCACGATGTCCATTCCCCATCGCATGAAGGGCCATGGAACTAGAACAGAATGTAAAGGTTCAGATGGTCGATGGACCATACTCGAATGTCTTTGACATGCGTCGCATCGTTGGACGTACGTTATGGCATCTTCTCGTAGAGTAGGCCAATAGTAACCTTGTCGTGAAATTCGACTAGCAAGACTTCTGCCCCCTGCGTGATTTCCACATTCTCCGTCGTGCATCTCTTGGAGAATTCGATTGATCTGTACCTTATTTGTGACGCATCGTAGAAGAAGTCCTGTCGTGGATCTTCGATAAAGTTGATCTTCAAAAATTGTATATCTTGAAGCTTTCGACCTTGTCTTTCGAGCTTCCATTTTATCTTCGGGTAGTTGGTCGTGTTTGAGGTAGTTCCATATGTCGAGCGACCAATTGTAAATTTCTTCGTTCATCTGTACTTCATCGTTTGCCGCAATTGTTGGTGTTGTGAGATGAAGTATTGGGATATTTTCCATGAACGGATCATGAAATGCAGATCCCAGATTGGCCAGTGCGTCCGCTTGCATATTTAAATCTCTTGGTATTTGCTCGATCAGGAACTGTTCAAATCGTGCGATTCGATCTTTAACGGCTTTGAGATAACTCATCATTTTTGAGTCTTTTGCTTGAAAATCTCCATTTACTTGGTTTACGACTAGTAAAGAATCGCTTCGAACGTGCAACTGTTTTGCCCCCAGTCTAAGAGCAATATCTAGTCCTGCGATCAAAGCTTCATATTCTGCTTCATTGTTTGTGGCTTTGAATTCGCATCGTACGGAGTATACTATATTTCCCCCTTGTGATGATTTTGAGACAATACCTAATCCACATCCTCGTACGTTCGAGGAACCATCAACGTAGAGTATCCAAGGCTGGTTGTCTGAAATCATCACAACTTCGTCGCACGTTGTGGGTTCCAATCCTGAAGAAAACTCTGCCACGAAATCTGCTAGTACTTGCGATTTGATAGCCGTCTTGGGTTTAAATTCAATGTCGAACCCACTGAGATAAATGCTCCATTTGGCTAGTCGTCCTGTTAATTCTGGTTTTCGAAGCACCGTCTTGAGTGGATAATTGGTCACAACAATGATATGATGTGACTCGAAGTAATGTCTTAGCTTCTTTGCTGCCGTCATAAGACCTAGTAACAATTTTTCCATTGATGTGTACCTGGTTTCTGCGTCGAGGAAAGACTTGCTAACATAATAGATTGGTTGTTGTCGTTGATCTTCTTCTCGCACAAGTACTGCACTTGTCTCATTTTTGCTCACTGCCAAGTACAATTGTAGACTTTCTCCTTCGACTGGTTTTGTCAGCAGTGGAGGTGATGTCATATATTGCTTCAGTTCTTGCAAAGCTTTCTCATGTTCGTCTGTCCATAAGAAGCCTTGATTCTTTCGTAGGACATTATAGAACAAATGGCATTTATCCGATGATCGTGAAATAAATCGGGTTAAAGCTGCCACTCGTCCTGTTAACTTCTGGACTTCTTTGACATTCCTTGGAGATTGTATCTCGACGATAGCTTTGACTTGTTCCGGACTTGCTTCGATTCCGCGTTGCGTGACCAAGTATCCCAAGAATTTTCCTGCTCGTACTCCGAAGGAACATTTTGTTGGATTGAGCTTCATTTTGTACTGTCGTAGGATATCGAAGGATTGCTTTAAATGTGCAACGTGATCGATCGAACGTTCTGATTTCACAAGCATGTCGTCGATATAAACTTCCATCGTTCGACCAAGATGTTCCTTGAACATCATGTTAACCAATCTTTGATATGTTGATCCTGCATTCTTGAGACCAAATGGCATAACTTTGTAACAGTATATGCCTTTGTCTGTCATGAATGCAGTCTTCTCCTGGTCGTCCGTGTGCATCAATATTTGGTTGTATCCTGAATATGCGTCCATGAATGTCAACAATTCATGTCCTGCTGTCGCGTCAACCATGGCGTCGATATAAGGTAAAGGAAAAGGATCTTTTGGACAAGCTTTGTTTAGATCCGTGAAATCAATGCAAACTCGCCATTTTCCGTTTTTCTTTTGTACGACGACTACGTTAGCCAGCCATTCTGGATATTTGACTTCTCGGATCTTCCCAGTTTTAAGCAGATTATCAACTTCATCGTTGATCACTTTATTTCTTTCAGGTGCGAACTTGCGACGTTTCTGCTTAATGGGCTTGAAAGTGGGATCCACGTTCAGTTTATGCGATATAATGCTTTGATCTATTCCGACCATATCTTCATGCGACCATGCAAAACAATCTGAATGTTCCTGCAAAAAAGATATAATCGTGTTTTTTATGTCAGGGGGAGCGAGGCTCCTACGAAGACTTTTCGATCAGGATGTTCAGGATCAAGGACGACTTCTTCTAGCCGAAGGTCGTCGTTCGATTTCCTCTCATCCTGGCTCTGTAATTGCTAGATGTCCTGCGACTTTGTCTTCATCGTAATCTTGTAACATTCTCGTGCGATTTTGTTCTCACTAGCAATCTCTTGAATTCCCCATGGAGAAGGAAATTTAATCTTCTGGTGGTATGTCGAAGGAATTGCTTTCATCTCGTGGATCCAGGGTCTTCCAAGAATAACATTGTAAGCTGATTGGCAGTCCACAACATTGAACTTTGTTTGTTTGTTGATGCCTTTGGCATAGACAGGCAAGATGATTTCTCCGAGAGTGTTCATCGGGTCTCCATTGAATCCAATCAAAGTAGTACTTCGTCGTACGATTTCTGACCGTTCGATTCCCATGACTTTAAGAGTATCTGCAAAAATAACGTTAGCCGAACTGCCTCCATCAATCAATATTCTCCTAGTCGAACAGTTTCCGATTGTCAACTGTACGACTAGAGCGTCATGATGTTTATGATGGACCCCCTGTGTATCGTCTTGGTCGAACGTGATTGCCATTGCATCGAGTTCTCTTTCTGTCTTCGATTTGGCTTCTCCGGGGATAGGATATTCGCTTGGACCATCTCGTGCATGTCGCTTTGCAGCTGAATATGTAAGTCCACAAACTTCTGATCCTCCAGTGATGCAGTTTATGACTTTTGTATGAACTGGTGACGCTGGTCGTCCTTGTTCTTCTGGGATGAGGCCTTTTAGATGCCCCTTAGATTTCAAATATGAAATCTCCTTCTTTAAACTGATGCATTCATCCGTCGTATGACCATGATCGTTGTGAAAGTCGCACCATCTGTTCTGATCTTTGTCCTTACTTGGTTTATCAGATTTCTTTGGCCATCGTACGTTTGCATCAATCTTTCGTAGTGAATCCACCAAATCTTTTGATGTACCTGCAAAATTGTAAGTAGATAACTCTGGATATCGTATTTTAACAGTACCTTTGCTTGGTCGAGTTTTCGACTCGTATCGAGGATTTCCAATCTTGTTTACTCTTTTATGCTTAAAGTCATGTTTTTGAGCACCAAGAGGTTTCTTTTCTGCAGAATGCTTTCGTCGGAAGAGAGCATCATCTTCTATTCTCATGAAAGCTAGTGTTCTAGCTCGTACGTCGTCGAAATTTTCTGGTGGATATTTTGTTAATTCCAGATATAATCCAGAGGAATCTTCTAATCCACGCTTGTACGCCTCGATTGCTGTTTTCACGTCGCAATTCTTTATTTCAAT
Organism: Centaurea solstitialis; assembly: GCA_030169165.1. NCBI lineage: Eukaryota > Viridiplantae > Streptophyta > Magnoliopsida > Asterales > Asteraceae > Centaurea > Centaurea solstitialis. Next base: position 21,342,885 of record CM058042.1, read on the forward strand.
CATTGCTGCATTGAATCTGTTGAAGTAGTCGCGAATTGTTTCTCCAGATTTCTGTATAGTACAGGTCGCTGGTCTGCTTTTCCATCTTACGACTGCTAGCAAATTGTCGAGTGAATTGGTTCACCAATTCTGCAAATGATCCAATACTCTTTGGCTTTAAATTAATAAGCCATTGTAATGCTGCTCCTGTTAAAGTTGATCCAAAGCTTTTGCACATGCAGACTTCTTGATATTGCGCCGGTATAGGAACTGTCCACATAGGTTGCTTGTACTGTGCTATATGTTCGACCGGATCTGTGATTCCAGAATATTTTGTTGCGAAAGCTGGTATAGTATATTTCTTAGGAACGTCAACAAGAGCTAATTCATCAACGAACGGTGAAGCCTGAAATCCAGTTTTAGGTTCGACTTCGACGGGTACTGCCGCTCCGGGTAGCTTCGTGAGTAACGCGAACAATTTTTGATTTTGTTCTTCCAGGGATTTCAGTCGCGCGTTCAGAGGGTCTTCAACGTTTATTGGGATCGTTGGAATACAACTAGAAGGGATTCCGGTACTGGGTGGTATTGTTGTATGAATGGTGGAGCTAGCAACTGTGGGTATATGACCAGGAATAGGAATTTGTTGGGAAAAAGGCTCGAACGTGAACATGGGTGCTCCTTGAGGCATAGAAGGTGGACCTCGAGGCATAGGTGGCGGGCCATGAGGAATTGGTGGTGGAACTTGGGGTAAAGATGGTCGTACGTCGTTGTATTGTTGGTTCACAGTTGAAAATGGCATTGAGGCATTGAACTGTGGTCGAGGCGGTGGTCTTAGATGTTGAGGAGGATATGGAGGAGGGATAGACATTGGGATAGTCATCGATGGTCCTGGTAAAGCTCGAAGACGTTGAATTTCGTTGTTAGCCTCTTGCAATTGTTGTTGGAGTGACGCTATGAATCCGTTATCCATTATCCTGCGCAAATAGCTCAAAGAGAACTCAAAGAAAAGGTTAGTACTAAGGCGCACTTTTCACCGAATGAATTTTTTCTCAAAACGGAGCCCCACGGTGGGCGCCAAACTGTTTATGTAAAAAATTACACAACTTGATGTCGAATGAAATTTGTGTGAGGCTTAACCGTCGAGAGAAAGAAATTACAATCAATGATAAGTGCGAGAAAGTAAAATAAGACAAATAATTTGATGACGCAGGAAAAACCTCACGACGGAGGAAAAAACCTGCGGTCGACCTAAAAGGTAAGTCGACAGAGCACTATGATCACCAATCAGGGGTGATGTCCTTCAAGTATACAGCTTTGATCGTACGTTTACAAATGAGAGAACTATGAAATCGAATGTAAATTACAGATGATTGTCAAGAATAATGATTTTAGCACTTGGGAGCTTCCGATAGACTTCGTGTGTTGAAATGCTGGCTTGATTCTTCTTATATAGTGGCTTGATAATAACGGTCCAACGGTATTGTGGCTCATTAATGATTGAATCGTAACCGTCCAACGTTATTGTCTTCAATTAATGCTTGGGAAGTAACTGTCCAACGGTATTGTTGAGAGTTAATGTCCAGATTGTAACTGCTGCGAGAATCTTGCTTGCAACGGTCGATCTTGTTGTTGTCGAACGATACATAACTTACGATTTGTTCATTGTAATGGTGAACTCCAACGAGCATAGCATAGTACTCGATTTCCGATTTCCTCAAAGGTGGACAATTGTTAGATATGATAATCAGCTTACCTGCATCAAACATATAAACTTTGTATATTTATTCGTTAGTATTATCGTACGATATGGTGGATATCGTTCGACTTATTCGATGTATATGTTCGATGTCTAATGGTCTTTGTTCGATGGTTCTTTTAGGTTTTGTCTCAGGACCTTATCTTAATACAGGATCAATGTTCTAACATTTGTCTTATGATTATATTTGGTCGTCGTGCGATTGTAGATTTTTACCCTAACATCATCCACATATATTCACGTTTCTTATATTTATTTATAATAAAATTTACAATTTCTACTTTATAGTTTTGTACTTATTTAATTTTTACTTTTTAATTTTCATTATTTCATTTTACATTTTCATTATATTAACACATATAATTGTGTTTTTATTAAGACACGTTAAAAAAATACGTTATACTTTTAACAAGTTACATCATTATAATCGTTTCCTCGATACCTTTCAAATGAGTTCAATATTGAATATTTTTTGATTTAATTATGACTTTTTATGTAATATATACTACCTAAAAATGTTTTAAATATTTACAATTCATGCTAAATGTTTAAAGACTTCGTTGTTAAAAGAACGCATCTTAATTCCGAAGACTTCATCGTTATTTATTTCAAAGACTTAATCGTTATTTTATTTCAAATACTTAATCCTAATTTTAATCGGTATAGTTAACTCATATTGGTCACACCAAAAGTTATATTAACCTGATTTCATTTTTATATTTTCTTATAAGATTTTATTTCCTAAGTTAATCGCCACCTGAGCCATAGTTGTCCTATCAATTTATCTGTTTTTTTATTAATTTATATCGTTATACTTTTATAACCTCCCATCTCCTTGCAACGCAGGATATATCAAAAAACCTAGTTTAAAACAAATATCATAAAATGCTTACAGTACGTCGTACCACAAAAATTCTCTAAAATTAAATCATTAGTAATAGTATCAAATACATCATTCCCAGTATATGCTATTAATTCTTTATTAGAGGGTGGTCCAAACTCCAAAATATATGTAAAACTCAAAAGAAATGGGGTCCATTTTTTTATATATAAGTAAGGTCCGAAGTCTTTTACATATATAGTAATATTTTGTTTTTTAAGTGGGATCAACACACCCCTTTTTCGTACACATAACTAGGGCTGTAAATGAACCGAACGAACACGAATTGAACGGAAGCTTGTTCGTGTTCGTTCGTTTAACTTAACCGAACAAACGAAAGAACACGAACGGTAAACGAACAAAAAATTTTGTGTTCATGTTCGTTCGTTTAGGTATTTGGTGTGCTCGTGTTCGTTCATGTTCGTTCGTTTAAGATGCTAATCGAACATAAACGAACGAATGTAAAAGTTAAACTAACAAACGTAAACGAACATAAACGAACAAGCTTACTTGTCATTTCATTAGCTATTAGGAGGTGTATTTTTTAAAAACTTAATATAAAACCAAACGAATAATCAAATTCAAATTTAAAACTAAATTGAATTCTAAAAATATATAGCTTAGATAAATAAGTATTAAATGTTTTAATACAAACGAACATAAACGAACGTAAACGAACGACATAAACGAACGTAAATGAACGAACGTTCACGAACGTAAATGAACGAACGGTGCCTTTGTTCATGTTCGTTCGTTTAACTAAACGAACAAAAAAACTTGTTCATGTTCGTTCGTTTATTAAATAAACGAACATAAACGAACTTCCCGCCGAACGGTTCACCGAACGTTCGGTTCGTTTACAGCCCTACACGTAACCCTGGTATAACTTCTTTATTGGGTAAGAGAAAGGGAAGGAAGGGATAATGATGTGGCACTAATGTATCAATGGATAAAGAAAAAACAGAGTTAAAATTCATGGTCTAAGTAATACAGACTAAGGTTATCGGTACCGCTTTTGGGCTTCTCAGCGGTTTCACGGTGCGGGATTCAGGCTCATCGACGGGCTGCGGTACGACATTGTCGGCCTCCGATCGGGCTTTTGGAGTCGGTTTCCCCAAACCATCCAAATTGTTCTCTCTCTCTCTCTCTCTCTCTCTCTCTCTCTCTCTCTCTATATATATATATATATATAGGGGTGGGTTCAAATGTGAACCACTTTTTGGTTGTGAACGTGAGGACAACCGAGAGCGCGACACGTGGCGGATGACTAGGCGCCATGTCAGATTCACGGCGGATGACTAGGCGCGATTCATGGGAGGGCATTGAATTAAAGAGGGGGACCACACTCAAAGCCGCCACGTATCACGTTCACACGTTCACAACCAAAAAGTGGTTCACATTTGAACCCACCCCTATATATATATATATATATATATATATATGGTATTTGATTTTGTGGCTTGCGGTACTTGGCAGGGTGGGCTTATTCTTGGTGTATGGTAAAGCTGATGTGGGAGAGTGGGCTAAGGGGTACGTCATGTTTAGTTGTGAAGGTGAGTGTCTTGGATTGTAAAGTATTAATTAAGAGGTTTTTTTTCGAACGACAATTTTAATAGAAACGGGAAACTAGCAAGACGCTAGCCCGGGACCACCAAGATTACAACAGATGGGTACAACACGACTCTAACCAATCAACCTTACCTCCCGTATCCCTCGCCTTTAACCACATGTACACCAAAGACTAGTTAATATCGTTCGCCGCACAGATCGTGTTAAATGTATTGTGATTAAAGACACTTTCATTCCTTCCGTTCCACATTGCCCAAAGATAAGCTTGTCCCGTAACTTCTCTGGTCAGCCTCACCGTCAACGTCAATCTTTTGTTGCACATGAAGTCGAAAAATTCCGTAACATTTACGCATGCCATCGGTAGCAGATGTCGCTGAGGGTTGAACTCCACTGCTTTCCTGCAGTGCTTGTTATTACAAAGGTATTAATGAGAGTTTCTTTATGTTATATCACATTTTTATGTTGTTATTACATCATATAAAACAGTATATGTATATATTTTGTAGATACTTTAACATTTTATGAACCTTCTATGGTACAAAAAATACCATGTATATACGTCCCGCCTTATATTTACTTTGTTTCTTACCCATTTGATAAGAGAGGATGTATCAATTAGTGGCAATTTTGGATTTATGTAAATCATCAAAAACATTCAATGTGTATCTAAAACATCAACAATCCTCAATGCGAAATGGATTACAATATCAACATCAGATAAAGGAGAATTACATTCATAACTTATATTGCATCATAACTTGCAATATCAAAACATTACAAGTCGATATCGAGTCCACAACAAACTAACAATAACTCACATGGTAAGTAACTTAAAAACCGAGTTTTAATTAGGGGTTAACTTCCTAGACCAAGTACCATACCAACTATAGTCGGTAGGAAAATCAACTATCGACTTTGAATTAGGGGTGAATTTGATATGGCATCATAAAGTAAATTCTTAGATCAAATATTGTACCAACTATAGTCGGTAAGGAAAATAAGCTACCAATATCAATGAACATAACTTGTAACTTTTCTGGCTACTAATAATAGCAATATCAAAGAACACAATTTGTAACTTACCTAGCTACTAATACTTTTGTTTGGTATAAGCCGATAATGTTACAATACCAAAGATCACAAATCTATAAATTTGAATGAAGAATGCTAAAAACAAGCATAAACACGATTAATGTTCAAATTTTTATTTATCAATTCGAAGTTTCAAATAACACAATACCAATTGATTAACATGCATGCGAACAAATTGCTTAACTCGAAATCAAATTATACAATAAGACAATAAGAGATAATTGTGTAGGGCATACTGCTAGAGTCCTTAGAGAGTTGTTGTTTGTGTTGTCTAATATATATTTAGAATATCAAACGGTGTTTGGTATCAATAAGGTAATTGGAAAACCGACACCTTCGGTTCAGTTATTTTCGATCGGTTTTGAGACCAAAATCGAAACCAAACCATTTGATTTTTTTCAGTTTTCGGCTTAGTTTTTCGAGGAATTTTTCGGTTTTGGTTTCTTGGTTTTTCGGTTCGGTTTTTGCTCACCCCTGACCAGGTTTTGTTAGAAAGTTCATTTTCATTGAAAATCGAAGAATCATCAAGAGTGTGTCATGTGTCCATATTCATGATGAATATGGATGGTACATTAATCATGAATGTTATAAAATTCACGTACATTTTCATAACGAGTATGGACATGTGACACGCTCTCAGTGTTCCCCGATTTTCAATGAAAATGAGGTTGCTAACGGAAGTCCCCTCATGTATTACACACATATAAATACTTGGGATCACTCGAGTAATTTTTTAACATGAACACTATGAGATCCTCTTTGATGCCCTCAGATAAAACTTTCTCGCTTGATGCGAACTCTAAATAACATTAACACCCGGTGACGGAAGGGTGTTATTAAACCGAACTTCAATGGCATTGATGTGGGGAATAGAACCTAGCATACCTTAGTATCCTGCACAAACACACATTAATATACCAATCTTAACAAAATTTAGATGAAAATATCGAAAATCTTAACTAACTTTTTACAAGCAAACGCACAATCAACATCATGGGATGAAGAATGTGAAAACTCCATTGATGGACATGAGAGGATTCTCTTGTTGCCAAGGTAAGGAGTTTTTAACACAACACAACATGTGAGAAATTAAATTATTGTAAGAAGTATGAGAAATTTAACTTTCACACAATATATGTGAAGATATAATTTGAAGATACTTTTATATTATATGAAAGCATGTACATATTCATCAGGGTCATGTCATTATCTTAGTCACAAACTTTCTTTCACTTCAATTTTGTTGATTTATCATCTATACCAACTGAACTTTTCGCATGATTATTCTTTCTCTTTTTCTACGTCGTTGATTAAGCTCGTTTAGCCCATCATACGTTTTAGCTTATCGTTATTTTGACTTCCCCCTTATTGTCATAATGACCCATCATTCGTTAATCATTGCGATTATTCCAAGTCAAACACACATTTGTTAACCACAAACACACATTTAGATCGAGATCCAACCCACTCCAAGCGCATGGTCATTAATACATCTTCCATACCAAATCACCACATGAATACAAATTTGATTGATTTGTTGTATATCAATATATGATGTTTTTTTTTTCTAATTTCTGAAATAAAAAAATAGGTTTTAATAAAAAACTACAAGTGGGAAAGCCTAAGACTAAGCCCAAGCTGCAAGAGCTGCCATTAATCCAGCTCCAAGAAAAAGTGCAATATAAGACACCACTTGAAGCCTAACATTGCATCTCATCCTCTTACTCAAGAAATCAGCAGCAATCAAGTCTACCAAAGCCATATAAACTAATATACCCGCCGATATTGAATCCAAGATTCCTTCGATAATTAGAGCTCTCGGGCTATTAGCATTATAAAACTTAGAAATGCCCGTCCCTATACCCACACCCACGGGAGCCGTAATGGCAAAAAAGCACGCCATCACCATCGAGTGAAGGTTCCCAAACTTCGCTTGAGAAATGCACCCACCAAGTGCAAACCCTTCAAAGAATTGATGGAAGGATAACGCTCCTAGCAAAGGCCTAATTGTACAAGGGCTTTGTGAGACTCCAAGTGAAAGCCCGATTATGATCGAATGTGATATGATCCCAAGTTCCAAAACCTATAGAAACCAAGTTACAAAGTAAGAAATGGAATTGGTAAGTAAATGTAGAATAAAATTGTCATAAAATTGGAAAACTTGTTTGATCCCTATATATTTTTTATTATATTTTTTTGAAGGGGAATCCTAGGCATTTTTCCTCGACTAATCCCTAGCAATTATTGACGTCTAAGCGTGCAGCCCTGAGATAATTCCTTAGTGGCCACAAGTCGTTAACGCCTAGATTCAAACCCAGGGTAGATTGGTTATTCAGCCACATCCCCCTGCAAGCCTTAACCAGTACGCCATAAGCCTTGTGGTTCTGATCCCTATATTTCTTGGACACCTAATAAAGGTTTCTTTAACCAAACTAAACAACCTAAGATATCCATGCTCAAAAGCAGGATTAGGGGAGTGAGATTAATGCAAACATGTCCTCTGTCCCAAATGCTAGAGCGGCTATTTCTAAGTGGGATGCACACGCATACCTACCTCTAGCAGTGCCACTCTGTTAAGACGAGAACAGGTCTGCATACATTCCACCCTCAGATCCTACTTTCAAGACCATTCAGGGTCTGTTTGGTTTGGTTATTCTTTTCCATATAGCGTGATTTATGTGAAATAAATTATCGAACATAAGAACCAAATATTTCAATCAAATCACAACCCCCAAGGAGATCTTGCGTGAAACAAACTTAATTTCGGCACCTATCTTCATTAATAGAAGCATACCTGCGAAACGACAATATGTCGTATACCGCTCTCATCATCGTCATCATTGAACCCGTGGGAGTGAGAATGCGTATGCGGGTTCTCCTCGGATAACTCGCTCACTTGCCCATCGCAACCCTCTTGCCCACTTCCATGGCTATGTCTATGATGTGCAGCATGAGCATGCATTCCCACAATGTGAATCCCACCACCTTCCTCTTCCCCAAACACCTTGACATTGCTCCCATTTCCGGCCGCCGCCGGAACTATCCCCGCCTCCACCGCCAAGTCAACCGACTCTACCCTAACCGCTTGGATCTGCTTCTCTTGCTTCCGTTCGTAGTATTGAGTGCTAAGGAAATCCGCAACCAACGTCCCCAAAGCCGCCATCATCGCAATAAAACCCGAAAACGGAAACTTCGACCAAGGGCTTTTCGGAAGACACGGATTGGTCAACGCCGAGGTGGCGTCCGGCAGCATGTGCACGAATCCAGTGGCAAGAATAACCCCCGCCGCAAACGCCTTGGCCGCAAAAAAGAGATTAGTATCGGTCCTAAGGAACCGCCGCTTCTTTCCAACCAATGGGATCGCGACACCAATAATCCCCGCGATCAAAATCGACGCAATAGCCACAAATTTCAGGATTAGAGCCAACTTCTCATCCCGGCAAGATTCCACCTCCGGCGAGTCGCTGCAACTAACCGTCGACATGGATTCCGATATATTCCCAAAAAGCAACCCTTTTGGCATCAAACAGAACTTCATTAGCAAACCAAATCAAGAAAAAGATTGTTCACAATTAAATATACAATACAATATAACATCACAAAATCCAACTATCAAAGTGAAAACTTTAAGCAATCCTTAAAGAAACCAACAAACAACATCAAATCAAGACAAAAGATTGATGACAAATAAAGATAACAAAATCCAACTATCAAAAAGTGGAAACTTTAACCAATCTTTAAAGAAACCCACAAACCCAATCATCAAATAAATCACATTCCACAAAGACCCATCAAATTCCAAAATTAGGGTTTTTCAAATCACCTGATAAATTCCCAATCTTCCCTCCAATTCCTTCTAAAGATAACACAGGGAACAGTTCCTGATAGAAAAAAGACTCCACAATTACAACAAAATCCCCAATTTAAAACAGCAATTGAAACAAAGAAAAGAAAAAAAAGAACCTCAAGAAGAACTGACATAGGGGTCTGTGCGATTTCTTGAAACGAGGCTTTTTATCGTAAATCAAGAGTTGGAAATCCCTAAAAATTGTGGGTTCTTCGTGTAGAATCAAATTTGTTGGTGTCCGCCAGTCGTTTGCATCCAGCACACAATTTGTAACGAATACGCTTCGAAAAAGTGCGATCGAATGAAAGAAAAATGTCGACATAGTTTCGAATAAGGGAGAGATTCGGTGGTTTGTGTGGAAAAAATACAGGAATTTTGCAAGTGTTAGAGAGAGGGTGTGTCGACACTCGTTTGGTGTCATGGTTTCAATCAAGGGCTCTAAGTTTTGCCAAATGTTGAGATTTGGTCCTCTATTTTTCAACTTTGGTCCTTCACTTGATTTTGATTGTTTTTGCTATCTAGAATTCTAGATGTGTGGTTGTTAAATATGGAGGGCAAAGAGATATGAGGTTTGGGGTAACATCCAAAGGAGGAGTGGGTGTTTTCAATTTGCTATGTTTGGATAAATATGAGGTTTTGGATGTTAATCTAGTTTGCTTGTTTTGGTTTTTTGGGTGCTAAACTAGTTGTATCGATGTGGTTTAGGTGAGTCAAATGTGTTTTCGGTTTCTAGATATGATTTACGATTTTTAGGTAGGGGTAAAATGGTTATTTATGATAATTAGACTGTTTATTCAGCATAACAATACAACTGAACAACAACTTATCTGTTTTCATACAGACAACAATATCAGGACATACATCTTTATCCATAAAGGACTAAAACGAACAAAACATTAATTTTTTCCAATTGCCTAGCTTGTTAGGGTAATCTTGTACCAAATTTTAGTTACTTTGGCAAAGTTTTTCCATCCCTTTGCAAACTGAGTTACACATTGAAGGTTCGGGTTTGCAATTATAAACCCAAAAAATGGTTATAAATTAATATATTACACTTGAAAGTATGTTTCATGAATAAGATGTATGCAAATATTTCCTATGTTTCGGTATCACGGGTCTGAGATTGGATTTCAATAATTTTAAGAAAAGATATACTTTTTTTTTGTTTTTCATCTTTAATGGCATTTAAGTGATATAAATGAAAGCATTACTAATCATGTGGTAAACAATTTAAACAAATAGTGCCTTTTAAGTTCAAGTTATATGATGTGGGTATTATAGACCAAATGATCAAACTTTTGTCTACAGAGCCACATTTGGAGGTGGAACAAAGAAGAACCACAATAGTAACACAAACTATTTATTCTAACATGTAATATCTCGAGCTTTAGGCCATATAAATAATTTAATATTATCAGCATCTTTAGACCTTGGTGTTAGCGAGTGTTTATAACCTTAAATCCAATGGATTTAGTTCTTTCTAATATTATTAAAATATGCGATTGATGTTGGATTTTGTCATTCAATCAAATCTGGTTAATATTGCTCTAATTCAGTATAATTCAATGGATAATATAGAAATGCTTTTCCCGACCAAAACAGAATTTGATCCATCCAATATCCTGATGCACTTTTCAACTAATTAATCAAGCATTTAAACCAAATATTCATATATTTTTGTTAATCTATTAGAAACTAGAAACTGGTGTGTATAATATCAATTAAAAACATTATTGTAAAAATGTTAACAATTATATATAGTTATATTTTGGATGGTAGTTAAATGATTAGAGTAATTGGATGGTAGTTGGATTCTTTGAATGTTGAAATCGTGGATCCAAATCGATCCATTTGAAAATTCGATTATGGTAAATCATTTCTAATTTGGATCGATTGCTCTAAATTGGATTGGATGCCTACCTTTACACCCTTACTTAGGGGCCGTTTACTTGCACTTACCCGGTAAGTGCTTACCAGATCAATTTACCATACGGGACGATCGTGAAAATGACTAGAATCTTACCCGGTAAGAGCGATAGAATGAACCAATAGTAGCGATAGGATGAACCGAGATCTTACCCGGTAAGTGAGATCGACAACTCTTACCCGGTAAGAACATATCGGGTAAATTGTTGTGTACGATATCGTTTTGAAAGACTAAAATATTGTCCGATATGGTATGTGATAATGTCCAATTACACCGGTAAGTACTTACCCGGTAAGTGTTCAAGTAAACGGCCCCTAGTATATGCAACCCTCATCCACCTAATAAGTCTTTAAATCAACATGACATATGAGTTATTCCTTAACAAAAATCTTTTTATAGGGGGATGTTCGTGATTTGGTTTAGGCCCCAAAACATAAATCAAACGGTAAGAACAATTTGGAATTTTTCTACCTGTGCGGTTTGGTATCAAATGAAACGAGACCAACAAATAGTGGTATGGTTCGACCGGTTTAAATGGTTTGGGATTACCATGGCCCATGAGTTAAAACTTAAAACAACTAACATATGATGCTCTCGATAAAAAGTTATCCAAATTGCTATAAGTGATTTAATAAGAAGTCATATTATTGCCATCCATAATTCAACAAAAAATGATGGGGCAAAGAGAATTCGAATAATAAAAATGAGACGACAATCAACAATCGCTAAGATGTGAGAGAATAAGGAGTGGAATGAGAAAGCGACGAGAGTTGAGACGGGCAAATGATAAAGAACGTAAGTTTGAAAATTTTGAATATTATCTTTCTACATATGAAATTTTATATAATTATATATGTATATAATGCACGTATGTATATGCAGTTTGGTGCTTTAAATCACCAAACAAATATTTGAAACAACAAACTAAATCAGATTGGTCGGTTTGGTTTCTTTTTTCCAAACCAGCCCAAGCAGCCAAAAACAATATACTTAGTTTGTATAGTTCTTGTGGTCCAACTGTTTTTCCAAACATACTTATTTATGATATTTCCATTGTCGTTGCAACATGAACTATCGTACGTGCTTTTGTACATCTAGGATGGTACTCAAGTACTCATGCTAGGATATTAATCCATGAACGAAAAAGTGCATGAGATAAATAATGATTGTGAGGCCCTAAAAAAGAACAATCCTAAAATTTTGTGACCACAAAATCACAATATTCTAGATGCTTTGTAAGCTTCACAAGGTAACTTCTCTTTGAATTTTAGTGTTATTAATGTAGGGTTGGGATTCGGTGAGGACTGCAAAATTAGGTGAAAAGCGTAATAATTGATTATCAACTGTTGGATTAAAAATACATGAACATCAGGATAAGATGCATCGAAACAAGATGCACCGGATCAATTCCATTTTAAGCCGCAATTCATGAAAGGGTGTTTGATTAAAAGTGATCAACAGTTTAAGAGCATTTCTTACAAAGGAATGATACTTCTCACCAAGAATGGCACTTCTCATGTGATCATATGCCTATTAATGTAATAGTGTTGAATGTTAATGAATATCTTTACATCTTAACTTAATTTAAATATGAATTTTTTTCTTGACTTTTTTTTTTTAATTTTCCAAATCATGACAAATGTAGTTGATAGATATATCACATGACGTATATATACCTTTTCTTTACGTAAAGGAGTAGAAATATTATTTTCATTAATACACTCAACTTACAAAACGTTTTGAAGAGACAAGAGAAACGTAAATTTTCTCAAAGAAAATGGTAAATGCTAGTTTTATTTGTTTTGTGCAACATGCGAGCATGTGACCATATTCATGATCATGGGTTTGCCAAACAGTGCTAGTGTGCTACTCTTAATTCGGCTTGGTCGTGATCAACGGAAATTAATCGGGTGTCCTTAGATCCCGGATACCGTGGGAACGTGTGTGTATTTATTTAAGGTTCAAAAAAATGAAAAAAATAGTTTCAAACTACAATATATCAACATCTTTGTATTGATGTATGTTAATTGCTGAAGATGTATGAAAATTAATTGTTATTGATGAAATGCATGAACAAAAATGTTGATGATATTTTTTTAAATGTTTGTAATTTAGGCGATTTATAGTGAGTTTCTTAGCTTTTACAAATAATTGAAGATAGATCATGCTAGTTAATCATATCACTAATGATGTTGATCTTATCTATCAACTTAGACCCTAAATTAAAGTTGCACTAGTTAATACATATGTATGCCATCCTAACAAATCAAAATTGAACTTGACAATGGTTAATGCATATGCATGTGTATGTTCCTCTTGGGCCAGGCCTCTAGCTCATCCTCTAGTTTACAACTTTCTCATGCTGTTTAAGAGTTGAGATATATCGGCATATCGCAATCCTAAGTCTATTTGTGGGTTGTATGACTAACATGGAACTGTTTTGCTAAAGGTGTTGCTCATGTCATCGAGGTGCAAGAAGAGTTGTGCCAAGCATCTTTAGCCACGACATTGTTGGAAGCCTAGGACTACAAGGTCAGGTTCTAAATACTTGATCTCGTGATCGAATTAGTGATGTATTTGTGGTCTTCGGTTCGTTAATTTTATGGAATGATTATGAGAAAAGAATGAGATTGTTGGGAAATGGGAATGGATCGGTATCCTAATTGCATTATTTTTAACCTCCACCCAAACACCAAAAAAAAAACGGTAAGAAATAATCTATTACCCATATAAAATAATGAGTGTCTGATTGATTCCATAACATGAGACCAATACTACTAATAATTTCGTTCTTATTCACCACTTAAACCGAACACTATCAATGAATCACATTCCCCAAACAATATTATGCTTGCATATTGTTTGCATGTGACATAAATATTTCAATCGTATATATATGAGATGGTTGATGGCGACAATTCTTTTTGTTTGGATGCTCAACTATATTCTATATCTACATAGTTTTTTTGGTTTTATAATACTTCAGTTTATTGCTTAATAATTTTTAAAGTTTCAAATTTGTTTTTGAAAATGGCATTTATTAAACGGGCAAGCAAGACGCTAAAACTCGGGACGAGTGAGAAGCACAATTATAACAAGTTCATGTTACAGCACCAATCAACCCAGTTAATAGACTTTCCAAAGGAACACCTGTTATATATGAACCCAAAGGTAAGCATATTTCTGAACTTCGTTTTGCAGCTCGCCGTGTGTTCAAGGGGGTATTAGAGAAGATAGCCGCATTTCTTCCGCGCCATAAAAAAGTAGTATAGCAAACTTTGATGCTCGAAAATAATGGATATACAAAATTGATACAAGAGGTGATTCAATAGCACCTTGCAGTATGGCTAGCTTGTTACAACTTCACTCTAGTCACTAGTCACACCTTGGACAATCCCCCCTTGTGGTTAAGGTAAACAAAAGATATGATAGAGCAAGGATAGTTATTGTATGATGTTCACATACTACTAAACGCATAGGCACATCACATATACTTATTTACAAAAATACTTTCAAGAAGCCTTTAGTTGATCCATGATTTATGTTTTATCTTTCATTTCCTTTTTGTGGTGAATTCGTACCAATGCCTTGTAGACATTGCTTGTCACACTATGGGAGTCGGCAATGCCCGAAGCAGATTTTTTTCTTGTATCAGTCATTTCTTAAGGACGAGAGCATTCTACCAAGTACCATATAACGGTACGTTGATGATTTTTGGGTCAAGTTAGACTGGAACCATCATAACCCATTTGATATCTCTTATCTGAGAATCACCAAACTTAACTCCACAATGTTTACAAACACTTGGGTCTTCCTTTTGATCTCCTATTCCTTTTCGGAGCAATCCATCCTTCCATAACGCAACATATATATACAACTCTCTAATGTATTGTGCTCTTCAACTTCTATAAATTCTAGGATTTCTCTAAATTTGAAAGTTATCCCTTAATAAGGTTTCAAACAGAGGCTCAATCCAATTAAGTGTGTAGCATCAAGAAAATCTGCCATATTATTGATCTTGTTGTCCCTCGCAACAAACATTCATGAACCATTTCACGAAGTATGTGTATGGATAGTCCATAGTATGATAATACTTTCTCGCTATCCATGCATTGTGTGGTGCCACACACTAGTACACTATACACACACACATACATATATATATATACACACACACATAACCATTGTATATATAGGGTCAAATGTGAACTCAATTTTGGTTGTGAATGTGAGGACGAATCTCAGCCACACATCTTCGTATTCAAATGCAATTTGAATCTAATATTGATGAAAAAGGAGACAGAGAACCCAAATTTCATGGGGAAGTCAGAGAGTTGTGAAATTAGAAGAGAAACAGGTTTATGTATGTTGTTGTAGTCAAAACCTGCTAGACCCGGTAACAACTTTTGGCACGACTTTAAGTCGTGAGGAAACTTGCTATGGGATTTGTTTGTTCGTGACATTCTAGTGACCATAACGACTTTTGTCGCTACTTACACTTATCAAACTCGCGATAAACACTGTTTTCCCAATCATACAGAGTCTCAAATCTAGTGTTCAACGCAAGTTATGGCACAAATTTAAGTCGCTGGCAAACTCACGAATACCACTGCAAACCTACACAATTACATCTCTCAATCAAGTTTAAGACCCCATCGAGACCTCAAGAACCCCAAGCAGACACTCAATCCCAATCTCATGTGGAACACTCCTCATTTCCATCTATACTAAGATCCAACAAGGCATACAATCCCTCGTCCTCACCACCATTATCCATCTCTTTTCTTGACCCATTTATTCCCTTCTTAGCAAATCAGGAGCAGGGGCGGAACTAAAGAAGGGCACACAGGGCGGAGCAGGAATTTTATGAAGGATGGTCCTCTTTAATAGAACAAGAAAATAGATATATATATATATATATATATCTATATATTATATTCATGGCAAACTTCAATCAAAAAATAAATATACGTTTCAAAAGTCATAACTATGTTAGGCGACCCGTACCGCCCTCTGGTGAGGGTTTGGCGGGTTGGGTTTCAACATCTGTAAGCACGGTGATGTGGAACCCGGAGGGTGAGGCACTTGGGCCCCACACCCGCTCGGTTTCAAGGTCCTCTCTCCCTTTAGGGTAAAGAGGGTAGAAAAGAGAAAAAACTAATGTGGAGTTGAGGTAACATCAGGGTAAGGAGCAGGGGCGGACGTAGCCTTTAGTGACGGGGGGAAGGACCCCAGTCAAAATCCAAAAACTGATGTTGTACTACCTTAAACTTTATATATTCACCCTCATCTTATATGGTTCCCCCCACTCAAATATAGCCACGTACCCCAATATACACACCAACTCAGTAAACAAAGATCCCCTCAATTCAATGATTACTTTTACATAATGTTTTCTTTATAGAATTTTTCCATTTCAATATATTTTTTTTCAGATTTCATTTTCTATATATTTTTGTTGCAAAATATTTTTGAATTTTTGCCTATGTTCAATATTTTTTTTTGGGTTATATATTTCATGTTATATATTAGTTGATTTGGCTTTGTTTATAAGCTAAGTTTAGAAGAAAAGTTAAAGTGAGAAGACTAAAAATGATGTTGGATCATCATTGATCACTTTTAATCTTAAAGTAAGAAATTGATCTGATGCATCTCGTCTTGGTGTATGTCATCCTAATGTGCATCCAAATAAGATCATTTCTTACTGTTCTCATGATAACTCCATTTGTAACCGAAACCCAACCCTAAACAAATACTATTCAAGTATTTGTTATTTTTATTTTAACTATTTGTTAGAAAATTGAAATATTTTCAGAACAAAAATTATCAACATATAGATCCAAAATTGTCATTGCTAGAGGACAATCTTGAACTAGAAACGTCTTGCATATTATTAACCAACGTAGGTTATTTTAGTGAAATGATACCTATTATGTGCCCCCAGTTGCTTAATTTCCTGGATCCGCCAAGGAGAGTAGTGGTACTCATGGTCTTCATTGGCTCTAATAAATCAACGTGTTGTTTTTCTCTTTATCAAAAATTTATCCATAGCCATGGCATCCTAGTAATTTCACTACAATGTCAAGGAAACATAAACAAAAAAAAAGATGATTCAAACAGAAAACATAGTTTATAAAATTCATGGTCCTTAAAACTAGCTATGATTAAAAAATAAAAAACATAAATAACTTGCAAGAAAATACCACAAACAAGTGAAATAAAGAAAATGATTCAATATGATAAATATGATCAGTAAAAAATAATCTCTATTTGATAAGCACGAGCTGATAAGTAAATATCAATATATACATGATAAACGCTAAATAATAAGATAATAGATGAAAAGTGAAGAGTACACAATCGAGCTGGAACAAATGAAAAGTTGAAATTGACTCTTGAGATGGAGTATATGTTTGATTGGATTAAGAGTGGGCCATGAAGGTGAATTAAATCAAATGAGGAACCGGTCTTTATTTGAAACTAATTAAAATTTACAGTTAAGGGTGGGCCAGTGAGGCCTTTGGGCCAAAGCTGGCTCCACCTAGGGGTGTAATCGAGCCGAGACAACTCGCGAGCTATCCGAGATTGACTTGGAAAAAACTCGAAATCGACTCGAAGTTAATCGAGCTGAGCTCAAGCTCGAGCTACTCGAGTACCTTAACGAGTCGAGCTCGAGTATTGAATTACTCGGATTGATAGGCTCGCGAGCCTAATCGAGCTCAAGTTTATAAGCTTGTAGTTTTTACCCCCATCTTTATAACTATTAGTAATTTTTTAAGTATTCTATAAAATAAACCATTAAACCCTATAACTCAAAAAAACGAAATTGTACAACTTGTATTAATCGCATGTTGTAGACATTTTCTATTTTGTATCGTTCAAATAGTTGAATTTGCATCGTTAAATCGTAAAAAAAAAATATTCTAGCACTTAACCGAGTCGAGCTCAAAAGTGTCGAGTACCTTATCGAGTCGAGCTCAAGCTTGAAATTTTAAGCTTGATCGAGCTCGAGTAGTAGTGTCGAGTTCGAGCTCGAGCTTGGTTATACGCGACTCGACTCGGCTCGATTACACCCCTAGCTCCACCCATGGTGCCACCGTTTCATTCCTCCGTAGTAGTGTAAAACATTACGGTGCCACCATATTAATTTGTTGTGTGCCACCATATATATTTTAAAACTACAACAAAAATACAAGTTTGAGTTGGTAGTGTTGTCTTATAAACATTAGGTTATGGGTTCAAGTCTTGTTAGAGACATTTATTTTAGATTTTAGCTTTTAATTTCAGATTTAGTGCTTATATAAAAAATTTGTTTGTATTAAGAATCGAACTTGAGACTTCACCTTTGAAATGAACCAACCACCAAACTATTAGAGATTTTGTGAAAATTATCTTTATATATGTTTTTATAGTTAAATGGTGCTACCGTTTGGAAAAAGTTCTAACTCCGTCCCTGATTAGAAGCTTCACCAAAGCTCAAAAGCAACACAACCTTTTAGAGCATCTCAACAAATCATCCAAAATGAAGAAATTTGGAGATATTTTGTTTCAACGAATTCTCCAAGACACAAGAGATGATGAGACTTTCCGAATTTGAAGGATTTTACGAAAATTATTGCTTTGAAAAAATAGATGATTCAAGATAAATGATTCTTCCTACTAACGAGAACCCTTGAAATCAAATAGTTAGGAGAGATAACTACTATTTTATGAATTATAGTAAATATTTTAATATTATAATTAGTATTATAATTTTTAAAATAGAGAAGCTATATAGAGATGGACAAATATTTATTTTGAAAATTTTTGTTCTTTAATTCTGAAAGTTGCAGGTAGATGAAGACGGAAGGTTCAAATAATAGTAATAGGTATATGGGAGGGAAATTACTTGTGTCATTGTGTTCCCAAATTCGAAGAGAAACCAAAAGATAATAAATGGATAGAAAAGAAATAAAGGAAACAAAATTTTTTACTTGTGTGCTTAAAATTGATGAAAAAAGAAGGGAAATTGAAAATAAAAGAAAAAAGTAATTTTTCATGCCCATAATAACAGAGAAATGAAAAGAAATATATTATTTTAATAAATATATCTTTTATAAATGAAAAGTTTGGTAGTTTTCTACTTTCAATAATGTCAGGATCGAAATTCAATACTCCTTTGTGGTATTAACCAATACAACTTCTGGTTCTTTATCAGCAATACTAACTACATAAGTAGCAGTAGTAATAATAATATTTCTTCAAAACGCTTAGCAGTAGTTTCCCTTCAGCGGTAATATAACTTCAAAAACCCAACAAATAACGTTTCTTTTTTCTAGAAAACGTTTTCGAAAAATGGAGGCGAGTTTTTATTTTCAGTTTTCTATGAAAAATTTAGAAAACACGTTTGGTTGAAACAGAGGATTTT
Source organism: Centaurea solstitialis (assembly GCA_030169165.1). Taxonomy (NCBI): domain Eukaryota; kingdom Viridiplantae; phylum Streptophyta; class Magnoliopsida; order Asterales; family Asteraceae; genus Centaurea; species Centaurea solstitialis. Next base: position 21,362,342 of record CM058042.1, read on the forward strand.
TCATTTTCCATTTTAGAAAAATAGAAAACTCATTCAATTTTTTTTTGAAAACTATTAAAATCAGTTTTCTAATATACATAGAAGTTGGAAAACAGAAAATTTTCATTTTCTTGAAAAACTCATGAAAAACGACGAATCAAATGCATTTTCTAATTTTTTTTAAAGAAATTCCTAGAAAACTGGAAAATTTTCTCAACCAAAACACTCTAGGGGAGTTTGGTTTGCTGAATTTGATGGAATTCGATAGAATTGTAATGACCAATTCCATTGATCAAATTCTATGGCTCTGTTTAGTTCACGGAATGTTAACTAACGAATTCTTCAAATTCCTTCAACCATGGATTTCATCATTCCTTACAATAACCTATGGAATTCAATGAAATATTCTCTCCCTCTTGTTTTCTCCAATTATGCTTTCTCATATCCATCTCTCATTCCAAATCATTTTACAGTTCAGTTCGATATCAGTTTTCAATTTTTCTATTTATTAAATAGAAAAATTATATATATAATAAAATAATCAAATTATAAATATAACAAAAATAATATAACTCAAAGCGTTTCAGTTTTGTTCGATCTTTGAGGAAACCGAGTATGTTCGGTTCGGTTTTTTCCGATCGAGATGGAAACCAAAACGGGAATTGAACTGTTTTCGTTTGTCGATTAGGTTATCCCGATCGAGATAGAAACCAAAACCGAAATCGAGCCGCTTTATGTTTTCAGTTCGTTCCGGTTAAGATGGAAACCAAAACTGAAATCGAGCCGTTTTCGGTTTTCGACTCGGTTTGGTTTTTTCGGTCGAGATGGAAACCAAAACCAAAATCGAAACGATTTCGGCTCGGTTTGTTTTTTCGGTCGAGTTGGAAACCAAAACCGACATCATTTCGTCTCGGTTTGTTTTTCCCGGTCGAGATGGAAACTGAACCGTTTTTATTTTCAGTTCCTTTTTTTCAGTTTTAGTTTCTCGTTTTTAACGATTCGGTTTTGTTTTTGCTCACCTTACCTTTTACAATTTTATTCCAATTCATCCAACAAACACGACCAAAATATATGGTCAAATTTCATCAAATTTCGTTCTAATTCATTCAAAGTTAAATTTCTTGATAAATCCAATTCCATCGAATTCCATCCTGCAAAGTGCAAACCAAACTCCTCGACCCTTAATTTCTCTCTTTTCTTTCCTCTATTTTCCCATTCATAAAGGTAACTTTTGGTAGAAAATTATCATTACTTTTCATGCCTCTCTTTTCAAATTTTTTCCTTAAAAAAGATTTCAAGAACAATAATTTTTTTGATTTCCACTTTTTCTTTTTTTATTTTCTTTATGAAAAACATTTTTAAAACACAAGTTTAGTGAGTCGACATGGGGTCAATGATGTGAAGGGAAGGGAGACACGGTGGGGATGGGTGGGGCCGGGGTGGGTTCTCACACGTGAAGGTGGGCCAAAAGACAAAATGAGATGAAAGAAAAAATAGTTTGTTAAAATAATAATAAAATAAACCTTTACGATAAATAAATAAAAAAAAAACACTAACCAATTGGTAAAAGGTTTGAGAGTTGGGTTTTTAGGTCATTAGTACACGAGTCTTTGGAACCCTCTACTATATTTGTGCCATATCGGTTTTTTTATAAATCTATAATAAATCCTTTGAAGCATACCCTTTATTTAGTATCTGAAACTATCAAACTAAATATCCAATATATTTTTTGAATACAAAAAAAAGTAGAGTGTAGAGAGAGATAGAAAGAGAGAGAGAGAGGGCTCGTCAATTTTTCCATGCCGTTGCAAGCCCAGGCCGCCGAAACCTCTCCGTAGTGAAGCCTGCTTGAGACTGCCAGCCCACCCGCTTGAGACCGCTCGATCCCCACACACCACTATGCATGGCCTTAAGCCATCAGTACCCGAGCACTCTGAGCCTCTGTCATATCTGTGCCACATCAACTTTTCTATAAATCCACAATAAGTCCTCTCTTTTAGTACCCAAACTTATCAAACCAAATACCCAAACATATTTTTTTAATAGAGAGAGAGAGAGAGAGAGAGATGAAGTTGGGGCTTCAGCAATGTGGCCACACCGCTCGTGCCAGCCCACTGCCAAGCCCATTGGAGAAGTATCAATACTCGCCCAGCCCACCTAGCTCCCTCATGCCCGACCATTTATTCTTATCAACGGCCGTATAGATCAACCATTTTCCAAAAAAAAAGTTGGTAAAGATTCACATTTATTCTTATTATTTATTACATGTAATAGTAATTTAAATCAGATGTTTATATAGATATTTTAAAATATTTTAATAAAAATTTAGATTTATAGTATAAAGATAATAATCAATTTTATATTATTTAAATTAATGTATTATATTATTTAATTTTTATTATTTTGTTTGTATTAATTAACATATTATATTAATAGAAATTTATATTAATTTGATTATAATATATTTGTAATGTATATATTTTTTTGGTATTTTACACGTTTATAAACTAGTTTCATCAAACATGAATTGTTTCTGCTAGCTCATCAGTCAACTATGAGCTAATTCGTCAAAATAACCTTAGTTCTGCAGAGTTGGATTCGTAACTTTTCATTTAGTTTAAAACCCTTTTAAGATCAATTATAATATTAAAAAAAATGATAAAACGTTTAGTGTTGATGAAAGTTGCATTTAGCATATGACCCTTGACTCCCAACATACAAAACAACAAATAAAGATTCTCACATGACAAGTTTGACAACCCCCCAAATTTTAGCCCCATGCTTAAAATTAGAAAAACACCAAAAACAACCAAAATTTGATCATTTTCACTAAGAAATATTTCTTATGCTTACCAAAAAATAAAACCATCGATCCATCTCCTTTTACAAACTATGATTCGGGTTTGCAAAAAAACCCAAATTATTAAACCCGTAATAAAATAAGTAGAACCAACGTTTTTACCTTGGATAACCAAAGAATGAAGTTGAATCCAAAAATCAAAAACGAAGAAAAAAACGACACTATTATACGAAAAATAAAATACATTTCATAAGCATAAATAAGATCCAAATGGGTTACCCATCTGGTCTCACAGTTAGCCGTGAGCATTTACGGCTTCCCAGACCAGATTCTTGGGGACCGGTTTGGTCAAATCACGAGCCTGCAATGCTGCAGTTCGCAGCGTTGCAATCGTCATCTCATTCGCCTTGTAAAACGAGGCCGAGTCGTACGGGAGACCGTGCTTCTTGCACAACTCCTTCACGAATGGCGCGATCGTCCGAAGGTGGCATCTCGGCAGCCTGGGAAAGAGATGGTGCTCGATCTGGAACTGAAGACCGCCGTGAAACCAATCCATGAACGCTGAGCAATCGATGTTGAGCGTGCCGTTGGTTTGCTTCTCGAACCAATCGTTCCCGCTCGGCTCGCCCACGTAGACGGTCGACGAGAAATGGTTCAATGTGAACTGAACGTGTTGGATCCCGGTGACGGAAAAGCTCGCCAACACGAACATCACCCGTTCTTGCCAATTCGGCAAGTACGAGACCAACAAAGGGTACCAAACCCAAAACACCAAAAGCCCGAAAAGCTCCTCCCCTCGCTTCGGCACCTTCTTGTCCGACAAAAGCAACACGAACGACTGCGCAAATAAATTCAACCGCGCCACACACATAACCGGATAATACGTGTAATGCTGGTAGCTCACGAGAAACCGAGTGACCGAATCAAAGTTCAACTTCCGGTCATAATACTTCGAAGTAATCGAATCGAAAAACTTCGACGACACCACGAAAACCGGCATGTGCTGAAGGTCGGGATCGTAATCCAGGCTGTTAACGGCAATGTGGTGCGCGGTATGGTTCCGCTTCCACCACCCGATACTAATCCCCGCGAGGCAATTCCCGGTCAAGATCTGCGCGAAGCGCGTCGTTTTCCGATCCATCATGATCTGATAATGCCCCGAATCGTGTCCAAGCCACCCGCTCTGAATCCAAAGAAACCCCAACAACCCGCCACAAACCAAATGCACGAAACCGCTCTCGCTACACAAAACACCATAAACGCAAACGGTAAAAAGCATCGCGATAAACACCATGGAGATCAAGACTCCATGGCCTTTCTTTTCAAACAATCCCATTTTGGTGAACTCCAAATAGAGCTTTCTGTAGTCCTTAGAGACCTCAGACACTGTGTAGTCCTTGAGATAAAAACCGTTAAAGAACCCGTCAAGATGCCGCCAAGCGGCGGGCGGGTGGAGCGCGACGTACGCATCGGTTACGTCTTGGCCCGCAAGGTTCAGCAATGGCAGATCGCCACCCGGGTGGGTTTTCATCCATTCGGATACGTCGTACACCTTTCCCTGAATGCAGATCCAGAGATCCCCTGGTTTGTTGTGTGTTTTAAGCTCATCTGAAGTGATATATTTCTTGGGGTCAGCCATTGGAAGGTGGAAATTAAGCTTCAATGGAAGAAGAAAGAAAAAAGGGTTGAGATTTAATGGGTTTTTGAAGACATCCAATTGCTATCTATTACTGGTAAGGAGCCATTGGTGCAGATTGGGGAAATGTGGATTTTGTGTGAGCTGTATTATTTGATATTTTATTATTATATATTTTGTATTATATAATGTATAATGTATAATATAATGTTTTATATGGAGATATTTTGGAAGAAGTGAGATGGGTGTAACTTGGCTGTAGCGCCAATGGAGTTTGAAAAGAGCATATTCTTACAAAGATTACAGAGCCATTAAACAAGGGCATGTGCAAGAGGTTGGAGATGAGTGAGTGCAAAGAAAAGGGGGCATGAAATAGGGCTTTTTTTTAGTGGTTTTAGTCCTATAAAATTGAATTTGAAAATTTGGATAATTATGTTAAAGTATAATTTTATTTTGGTCTTATGTTATAATTGCAATAATGTGATTTTAAATTTTTTGGTCTTATGCTATAATTGCAATAATGTGATTTTAAAATTTTATTATGTTAAAAGCATTTTTAACAGCTATGCTAAAAAAAAAGTTTAACATATTTGTTGTTTCAATAGTTATGCTATCTTTTTTGTTAAATTAGAGAAAAAAGAAAAACGGTTACAAAAATGAAAAATCTCATAAAGGTGAAATAAACAATTATTTTAATACTCCAACCAATAGAAACAATGTTAGAGTTGCTATAATAAAATAACTATTGGAATTGGATGCATTTTTTTAAAACATTTTAACTTCTTTTAGTCTATTTTAGAAGAAGAAGAAAAATATCATATATGTTGGAGATGCTCTAAGCAGAGGTGTGCAGACTTCAAGCGATCCAATTACAACCGACCGACAATGATTGGATATCCAATTATAATATGATCGGATGGAAATTTTTGATATCACTTGGATCAAATCGATTCTTGGATGGTAGTCTAGAACCGACCAAGACTGACCGATCCAATCCAATTGACCATCCAATCTCAACCGACTGGACCCATCGAATCATCATCCAATGACCCATCCAATTACCATTATTATATCGTATGTTTTAACTTTTTAGTATTACTTAATAGTTATTGAATGGATGAAACTAAACATTATGTCGTTGTTTGGAATATTGGATATTATATGAATTATTGTGAAATGGATTAAAAACATTGGATGAATGATTGGATGGATTTGATTAGATCATCCATTAGATTTCAGATGGATTTGATCCGATCCAGTCCAATGTGATTAATATTGGTTGGATCCAATCTGATCCAGTTGGATCCAATCTGATCCAGTGGTATCCAATAAGAAAATCCAATGGATGGAACTGAATCGATCCAATCATCCATTGGATTCGA